>CM044439.1:51151339-51196950 GCA_024363595.1 Xenopus borealis | reverse complement strand
GCACTGGGGCCTAATAATGCACAGTCACAGGCAAAATACAATGCTAAGGAAAGGGATTCCCCTACACTGCAAAACCATGCAGTAAATACACATAAAAAATACTGCTTCTGATGTGGTTCAACACAACACACTGCAAATTATGGTACATGTCCTGCAAAAGCTGTACAGTGCCACAAATGCAAAAAAGTAGGACATTTTGCTAAAATCTAAAAAAAAAGTCATTCATGAAGTCACTACTTCAAATGTTACGGTATTAAGTGTAGGTAAAGCTGATACATGTATTCCAGTCAAGTTTATATGTACTATCAATGTCAATATGCTTCTGCTGACAAGGGGCACACCATTAACCTGATGCTTGATACAGGTTCAGCTGTTTCTATACTACCAAATGATATTTTATTGAAATACTTTGCAAAATATCTGCTTGTTGCACCTGCCCTGAGACTGGTCAGTTACTTAACGGATCCATTCCGTGTGCTTGGTTGCATGCCAGTGACTGTACAGTTTGAATCAAATACAGCAAAATATGACTTTTACTGCTATATTTGGAAGGGATCTCTTTGCTGAATTAAACCTACAATTAGTTGATGATCTCATTACTACAGCACCCTTGCCTAGCACACAGCCAGTGTCTAAAATTTTGCCACAAAGCATTGGGTTGTGCAAAGAACTTTGTACACAAAGTTAAGCTGAAACCAGATGTAAAACCAGTATGCCAGAAATTGAGGCGATTGCCCTACTCTATAAGGGAGGCTCTCTCAGAGGAAATAAAGAAACAGGTAGAGCAAGATGTGATTGAAAAATCAGAACCTCTGAATGGGTTTCACCAATTGTTGTAACAATGAAGAAAACTGGAGGAATTCAATTGTGTGTTGATCTCCGTGAACCTAATAAAGCAGTTGGTATTGATAATCATTCTTTGCCACACATAGAGGAAATTTTTTCAGAACTCCGAGGAGCAAAATTCTTTTCCACCCTTGATCTTCAGAGTCCTTATCATAAAGTATTACTGCATGAGGAAAGCAGAGAACTCACTGCATTTATCACCCATGATGGTTTGTTGCGGTTCAAGCATGTACCTTATGGACTGGCTTCAGCACAGAGTTGTTTTCAAAGACTCTCTATATCTTCTATACTCCATGACCTACCTGGTGTACAATGCTACTTGGATGATAATTGTCTATGCTCCAACTATGGATTTTAATGAGAAGTACCTAGACAAGGTTCTGAAATGCATTTATTCTGCAGGACTGAAACTGAACCTCTCCAAATGCCCCTTCAGACAAACCTAGCTGTCATTTCTGGGTCATATAATTTCACAAGAGGGATTACTGCCTGACCATGTCAACACTGTTACACAATCACCTGCTCCATCTGATTTTTAGACCTTACAAGCTTTTTTAGGTCTTACTTTGTGACATTCTAAGTTTATTCCCAACTATGCTTCAGTTTTGGAGCCACTTCGAGCACTACTACGTGGAACTTCAAGTCTGGTTTGATCAGAGACTGCTCAACATAGCTTTGAAATAGTGAAACAGTTAATTGTGAACAGTCCAGCACTAGCTTTATTTGATCCTGAACTACCCACTATGGTTACTACAAATGCTTCAGACTATAGGGTTGGTGCAATTCTCACACAGATCATACAGAGAAAACTATTGCATTTGCATCCAGAACACTTACAGAGGCAGAGTGTAAGTATTCAACTGTTGAAAGAGAAGCTCTAGCATGTAGTGATGGGCAAATCTATACAGATTTGCTTCGCTGCAAAACTGGCGAATTAGCGAAATATTCGGTTTGATACAATAATAATATTTCCGTCTTCAGCAGAGAAGGTAATCCAAAGGAGTTAATATCAAACAACGGACCACAGTTTGAAATCTATCTGAATCTGAGAGAGAGGAATATTATGCATAGAAAGTCTTCAGAGTCTTACTCACAAGCAAATGGAGAAATTGAGGGATCCAACCTAAGTCTTAAAGAAGCACTGCAGACAGCAAATCTTACTAGGAAATCTTGGAAAGTGTTCCTAAATATCTACAGAGCAACTTGCCATGCAACAACCCAAGCATCTCCAGCTGAATTATATTACATCAAACTTCCTCCAAATACTGTTCTGACAAAATCATCTACTGCGGACATTGTCAAATGTCAACAAGCCAAATGCAAGGCTTAGACCGGGGATCCTGAACCTTTTTTACTCGTGAGCCACATTGAAATGTAAAAAGGGTTGGGGAGCAACACAAGCATGAAATAGTCTCTTGGGGTGCCAAATAAGTGCTATGATTGAATATTGTGGTATTGTGGTAGCCCCTATGTGGACTAGCAGCCTACAGGAGGCTCTGCTTGGCACTATTTTTAGTTATTATGCAATTAAAACTCCCTTCCAAACCTGAAATTCAAAAATAAGCACCTGCTTTGAGGACACCAAGAGCAACACCCAAGTGGTTGGAGAGCAACATGTTGCTCACGAGCTACTGGTTGGGGATCACTGGCTTAGATGGACAGAAACGAAGTGCACTTTCAGCAAGGATCTTTAGTCAGAATTAAGAAACCAGGACTACTGAAACAATGACAATTTAAATTTACTACACCACTCAAATTGAGACGCCAGTGAGGACCATGCACATATAAGCTGTCTGATGGATGCATATGGAATGCAAGTTGTCTTGCTTCTGCTAGATATGACTTTGGAGATGTTCCATTTGATGAAGGACATTTCTCAACTCCTGATGCCAACTGCACTAGGCCTGAAGAAAGTGAACCTATGAGGCGTACTGAGAGAATCAAAAAACTACCTGCATGGACCAAGGAACAATATATAATATTACTTTGAAATGCATACTGTTTTATGGTTTCTGTTTATGGTTTTCCTAGTATAGGGGGAATATGTGGTCTTTGTGCAAGGTGCCTGTTGGTGCCACTGTGTACAGGACTTGTGCTGTACATGCTCAGTGCCTTCTATGCTGTTTTAAAGTATTAGGGGTATATTTATCAAAGAGGGAAGTTCCGCCACTAGAGGGAAATTCCGCCGCTTTCCATTAATTTCTATGGGATTTTCACTTCACCCATTGATAAATACACCTTTCAAAATCCCATAGAAATGAATGGAAAGTGGCAGAATTTCACTCTAGTGGTGGAACTTCACTCTTTGATAAATTTCCCCCTTAGAGTTCAAGTTACTGCTGATGTGTAATGGGTGCATGAACCTGCTAATAAAGCACTGTTGTACTCTGATCATAACAATGGTGTATTTTTATAGTACAAGACAAATTCAATTTATTTTCTAGTATAATATTAAAGGGGGGATTTACTTTTAGTTACTGTATTTATTAATAGTTCATGAGCTCTTGAAAGACACAGCCAATTAGCTGCAGTAATTTGCATGGTCTGCTTAACTGTCCAAGAAAGGAAAATTCCATCTTCTATAAATGACCAGCCATGCAATAATTCTTCTCTAGAATACTAATAAAATATTCAAAACTGTCTCATCTGTTTTTTTGGATGTCTGATTTACATGACAATGTATAAATTTCATTTTATGGAATGGCATAATAAAAACTCCCTGCTTGTGTGTGAACATCTTTTTAGTAATTGCACCTGATGTATAATCTGCTGCAAAATATTGCAATTTTTTTTTTATTATTATTATTTAAAAGCCTTAGGGGCAGATTTATCAAATTCACATGAAGGATTCGAAGTTCGATCGAATTTTCAAAAAGATTCGAATTCGAATTTTCAATGTTTTTGAAGACCACTTTGACCAGTGAATTCTGAAAATTTGATTGTATCGAATGATTCAAATAAAAATCTATTCGAATATTCGACAGTCGAATAACTTCCCCTTTAAATTTTTATACGACTGCCTAGTTTGCCAGTTTCAACCTACCAAATTGGCTTTCATTAATTTAGATCGAATAAAAAAATCCGATCGAATGGAAAAAATCAATCAAATGGTTCTATTTAAACGACTTCATCATTCAATCGAATTTTCACTATTCGATCATTTGACCAATCGAATAGCATTAAAATCCTTAGAATTCGATATTCGATATTTTTACTCCCACACTAATCCCATCGTCAAATTTGAGGGTTTTTTTTAACATTTTTACATAAAGGACAATCTGGGAGTTTTTTAATACAAAGTTAATGCATGTTTTTTTCTCGCTGTGAACGTTTTTACATTGAACTTTAGTATTGGTTTCCTGAATTTTGTGGAATTTAGCTGCAAATTGTAACTACAGTAGGATGTGTATGTAGGGTTTAAGCAGGGTGTTTGTACCATTACTGCATTCCCAAGTTTCTGGTTTGCCCTCCTGGTTTTTTAGGGGATGCGAATGTGGAGTGCAATATGCAGTTATATTTTGGGGCAAATTTACTATTGGTGGAATTTCAAATTTTTTTTCTATTTGAATTTTCTGGAGGGGTCATTTTTGATCGAAAATAACCGTTCTCTATCGAAAACGGACGTTTTCAATTGAGTTTGAATCAAACAAAATTTGATTTTCCTGGACTTTCCTGGACTTGAAAAAGTTTTTCAGTAAAGCTTCCAGGAGGTCTCCCATAGGCTACAACGGCAATTCGGCAGCTTTAAGGTGGCAAATAGTCGAATTCGAAAAAGACTGTACTATGAAATTTGAATTCTTGAATTTTTTAAATTCGAATCAAATTTTGGGCTATTCGATAGTCAAAGTAGCCCAAAATTACTTCGAAACTCAAATTATAAAAATTCTAATTTTATTTGAATATTCACTTCGACCCGTAGTAAATATGCCCCTTCGTGTTTCTGGAAGCATTATTTTGGCGCATCGTGTCGTTTACGACGTGCGTCGCGTCGTTTACGACGTGCGTAGTGTCGTTTTCGGCGTGTCGCGTCGTTTTCATCGCGTCAAAAACGACGCGCGACTCGTTTTTCCGGCGAATTTTCGCCAAGCGAAATTTCGCTGGTGATTCGTGAATTTATTCGCCAGCGGTGAATCGCAGCAATTCGCCGCGAATTCGCCCCATGCGAATAAATTTGCCCATCACTATTCACCATGTAAAAAATGGCATAAAATCAGGGTAAAATTTTGACTTGTTTTTTCTAAGTGACTTCCCCAGAAGTAATGTAAAATAATGGCGGCAAATTTGGCGTTTGCTTGTGGTAAAATTACACACACCATGAGAAATTGTATACAGCTTTTTAAGCAGTTGTTTTGGTGAATTTCATTTTACACAGCATAATAAATATGCCCCTTAGGATTTGATACCTGCTCATTTTCCTATACATCCACTTGCTCTTTAAGGGTAAGGACACACTAGGCGATTTGGTGAGATTGAGTTGCCTGGCGACTAATAGCCTCTACTTTGCGTCGACCAGTCTCCCTGAACGCCTTCCCTCACTCTGCGCCTAGCTTAAATGAAAAATCGCCGGCGCTAATCTCAAGCGGTGATTCGTTTTCCTAAGTCGCCCGAAGTTTTGTTGCGAGGCAACTTTGGGCGATTTTTGATTATCGCCAGCGATTTTTCATTTTAGCCAGGTGCAGAGTGAGGGAAGATTGGTCGCCGCAAATCGCCTAGTGTTTCCTTACCCTTAGTCCTTTAAATTGACACCAACAAGTTAACAAGTTTCTAGGTTATGTCCACTTACTCTCTCAGGGGGCATAACCTGCACTATTTGTGAGCTTGACTAGGCCTGTCTATTGCCTGTGAACTGTGCTACCTTCTTCGATCTGTTCAAATTCACCTCTCAAAGGCCCATTGCTATTGCACTTTGGAAAGTATAAAAAAATGTAAATGTATATAGATTTAGAGAAGTTCTTTTCTTCTTTTACCCAATGGACCCTTGTGGCATTGTGTAAGATGAGATGATCACATTTCCAAGGGATAATAAGTGCTATAGCAAATATCAACAGGAGTCTTAGAAGCAATAGTTCATTCAGGAAAACATATTTTGCACTCCAAATATATTTTGCACTATTGTTAAAAATGGCACCATAGACCATAGTCTTTGTATATTTTAAATTATGTTCTGATAAAGACTTTTGCAATTTTTTTATGTGAATTTTTGGAGTGCAGAATATATGTCTATGTTTTCAATAAGATAAGACAATATCTACAATGCTGATACTTATTGGGTACCTGTCCCTAGTAATTCACACTAGGATTGCAGACTTATTTAAATAACCTGTGCATCTCTGGCCATAATTTCAATATTTATGTGCCTGTATTCTTGGTAACCATTACTAAGATGAAGACAACTACAAGGATGTAACTGATGGCTTCTTGCACCAGCGATTGAAGAAAAATTCATCATATAGTTGCCTGACTGACGGTTGTTCTCATTTTATTGACCATATCTATAGTGGAGCACTGAATGAGCAATGTTACTCCATTTCTTTGAAGTGGACATTGGAGCAAAACTCCACAAGTAGACTTCTTACTCTGTGTTCTTCTTTCATTGACTTGCCTTTAAAGTTGTTTTATGAGCATTCAAAGGGTTCACTATTAAGTTTACTTTTAATCCTATATAATAAAGTTGAAGTGTCTCTGCGTTCAGTCCCTGTGTCCGTGGAATTCGCTACTGCGCATTTCGCATTTGACCGAATTTACCAGTTTTGGCCACTAGAGGTCGCCAATCACTAGCTAATGCTATCAGTACCAGTACTTAGAATACAGGCAGTGGAAGCCTGTGGAGAAGTGTATAAGGTAAATGCCTCTGACCAGTTCTTTTAGTGTTCAATTCCCATTGAGTGATCATTTATGCTAGCAAAGTAGATAGACGCGCAACTTCGCACCCTTACGCTGTGGTGTGTTTTAGCATTGTGGGTGATAGTCTGAAAAACATAAATACGTTACCGTTCGCCGACCAGAGTGTAAATTCGCACGTTAGTGAATTTGTGTAGCGCAGGTGAAAATTCGCCTACAACAATTCTGTTTTTTTATAAATTTTGACTACATATGTTCTAGCGCCCGTTAATTTAACGGTACTTAATGTCTAGTCTGTTATAAAATGGTTAATTCTCAGAAACTTTTCAGATGGCCTTCATCATTTAACAGTTTTTAAATGATTTGCCTGACCCCATCTGCCCCTTTTGCTAATTTTTATTACTCATCTTGCCATTTAGGCCCTCCTATTCATATTCCAGTCTCTCATTTCAATCAATGGATTCTAGGGTAATCTGGACCTTAGCAACCAAGTTGTTGCAAACTGGAGAGATGCTGAATAAAAAGCTAAATATCTCAAAAGCCATAAATGATAAAAAAATAACCAACTACAAATTGTCTGAGAATATCACTCTCTACATCATACTCAAAGTTCATGAGAAGGTGAACAACCCCTTTAAGGCAAGAACACTTTACCGTGGGAAGCAAGTTTTTACTTTGAGGGAAAGGTATTGTAGCAGAAGAGCATACATTCTTAATTCTGTAATAAACTTCTCTTTTGTTGTTTCTGTAGTGTATCCAAACTATTTGTGCGAACATGGACATGGTTAAAATGAGGGTGTAGTCTATGCTGGATTCCATTACCAGACCTCCGCTGCTAAAGCTGGCCATAGATGCAAAGATTTGATCGTACAAATCTCGTGCGATGGTGATCGGTCATACAGTCAGACAGGTTATAAAATTTCTGCCAGCTATCAACAATATCTCTGCATGTATTGCAGATCTGACAATATCAGTGGGAAATTGTCACCAGCTTTTGTCTGACATAACTTCTGACGTTTGTCTAATCTAGTTTATTTGACCTGAATGGTTAGTGGCAGGTTGGGAGATTGCACCACACAATCGTTTGTCCAACAATGAAGGTATAGATACACTTCTATGGACAGCTTTAGGCTAGACAAATTCTGGCCCTTGGTACTAATGAAGTTAGACCGCACTGATACAGATGATTGATTTTCCCACTGATACGTGTAACTGTTTAATTTGCAGCTAAATGCACTTACACGGATCATTGAAAAATCAGCACTTAAATCCCTCTTGCGTTTTCCTTTCACCAATGTCAGTTAACGTTCAGTTTTATTCAAGTCAGCAGCAGGAAAAATATTTGAATCTACAATATTAAGTAACTCTTTATTAGGGTTGCCACCTCATTCCTATAAAACAAAACACATATGGAATCCACAGCCTGCATGGCTAATTAGCAATACATTTTGATGCAGGCTGTGGATTCCATATGTGTTCAGTTTTAAAGTGGTGAGGTGGCAACCCTACTCTTTATGGAGTTTTAAAGTATTAGTGCTTTAAACTATCTTCAAACATTCCTGTTTTCAATGCATTTTGCCAAATTTTTCACCTAGTCATGGCAAAATTGTTCACAATCTGCACTAGACTTTCCCTTGTTCACTCCATGTCAGTACTTACTGGGATTAGCTCCTCCCATCTAAAACAATAAAGCTAATTCCTGAACCCTGACGCAGCATCTTTTTAATTCTTCTCTTTCTGCCCTGCTCTGTTGAAGGGGAGGATAAATAATGCCCACAAAGTGTTGCTGGAACATTCTTTTTTCTCTGATTAAGTGGGGGACTCTAGAGTGGTTTTTCGACGTGCCTATCTCTGTGATTATGTCCAACTAGTTGGTTGGGACTGCAAGATTACCCTGTTTCCCAGGTAACCCGGCCTGCTCATAAAGCTTCCAGCACTTGTTTAGCTGATCGGTGTGGCTGTTCCTTTTTTTGGAAGTGGATAGAGGGAATGTAGAAGGTTCTGGGATCTAAGCTTGATGATGTAGGTGGCTCAGGTCCATTTTGAAGCACCTCTGCTATGTTCAGCTTTATACTGCTGTGATCCAGTTCCCTTCCAAAGCTGGTAAGGCTTAGCAGGTCGCTAGGAAAGCCTGAGTTTGCTTTTGTTTTCAGTCTGCTTAAAGGTAGTTCCTTACAGAAACTGTTAGTCCTGCCATTTCTGAAGTTGCAGGTCCTGCAGCTGGTCCTCCATCAGAGCTGAGCTCTTGGGTCATATAAGTTGTGACCCAGGAGTTGGGGGCTGTTTCCGCAGCTAAGAGGAAGATCCGGAACGCTTCCCCTCAGGATGAAAGGATTTATATCATGAGCAGATCTTCAGCCTCTCAAAAGAATTCAGATGAGGATTTTTCTTAATTTGACTTTATGCTTGTATCCCCCTTGATTAAGGCTAGGGCTTGATCTGCAGGAGCAGGTGGGCCCAACCACATCTTTCTTGCCTCCTTCTAAGAAGGGCAAGGTCTTTCCTTTTCACCAAGAAGTGGTGGAACTGGTCAAGTCTGAGTGGGAAATTTAGTAAGCTCCATTATTTTAGGGAAGAGGACAGTAAAGACTTTTGTTCAGTTCTGGGGGTTCATGCCCCAGTCCTTAACCTGTCCGAGAGAACACTTTTACCGAATGCTGATAACCCTTTGCTTTTGGATTCAACGGATAAGCGAATGGAGACCTGAAAAGGAGTTTACCTTGATAGTGAAACTATGAAGTTGGTGGTGAAGAATATGGAGTCTTGGTTGTCCAGTGTGGAGTAGCGATCGGAATGATATCCTTAAAGGTATGGCAGAGCTGAAACTTGGAGCTTCCTTCTTGACCAATACTATGGTGGATCTTGTTAAGCTAGCCTCTAGGTTTCTTTCTGTCTGTCTGTCAGGAGGGCTCCCTGGCTCAGGTCTTGGGGCACAAAATGTTTTTTTTTTTAAGATAGTTAAGTATTTACTTCACTTTCAAGGCCTGGTTCTAATTGGCTAAAAGTTGGAAAAAGATGGAAGAGTTGATTTCTACGGCCTCAGGGGGCAAAAGCTAGGTATTCAGATATGCAGTCATCCAAAACCAGTAAATAGTGTTATCATAATCTTCAAGAGTATGAACAATGAATGAAGTCAAATTGCAGCTTCCTTAAAATTTCCCCTCTGTGTAGGAATTTAGGACTCTTAAAACTGTTGAGCAAATAACTGCAAGGAAGCGCATATGAAGATTTCTAGTGTAGCAATTTGAAAAAATGTAAACTGCTGCTAGTGCTTAAAACTCGTGCACTAAAAAAGTGACAAGAAAGTGAATTAGAAAATAAAAATATTCATAACTTACGTGTAATAAATCTGTCTAAAATGTCAGAGGAATATTGATCAGACATAGGACACGGTTAAAAAAATGGTCAGGAACAGATCAGTAACTTAAGAAACTTGACATAAACTAAACCAAGCAGGAAATTTACTAAGCCAGTTTACCCTGACCAGTTTGGAATTACACCAACATCTCAATACCCAAACCAAACAAATACTGTCCCAGATGCAAAAAATATTTTGAACATAGAAAAAAAATGGGAAGGTTACTTGCAAGGGCTCTGAAAAACAAACAACTGAGTTAACTCAAAAGACAAATTAAGGATGCTAAAGTAAAATGCTCTGGGTACCAAAAGAGATTGCAGGAATATTTAGGAAATATCAAGTTATATAACTTATATAATTTTCAACCACTTTTCGAAAACAGTAAAGCCAACCTCCAGGACAAAATTAATACCTTTATGAACGCAAACGTGATTGCCACCATCACAGAGAAATACAAAACAAACTTGAAGGAACCCATTATAGAGGAGGAAATTCAAGAGGCTATTAAAAAACTGAATCTGAATCCAGATCCAGATGAATTTACCACAAAATTCTAAAAAGCATGTGAAGCAAATATAAAACCCCAGTACTCCTTCCCTTTTTCAAGCATATCCAATGATACATGAATTCTGAGTTTTTGTCAGCCCATATCTTCAGACCAGACAAGGACCACTCAATTACATAGTTAAATCTGGTTGAAAAAAAACAAAAACCACCAAGTTCAACCCCTCCAAATGAAACCCAGCATCCATACACACACACTCCTCCATACCCTTACATAAATTATATATACACATTTCTATACTAACTATAGAATTTAGTATCACAATAACCTTTGATATTATGTCTGTCCATGAAAACATCCAAGCTACTCTTAAAAGCAGTAACAGAATCAGCGATTACAACACCCGGCAGTGCATTCCACAACCTCACTGTCCTCACTCTGAAGAACCACCTACGCTGCTTCAAATGAAAGTCCTTTTCTTCTAGTCTGAATGGGTGACCTCTGGTGTGGTGATCCTCTTTATGGGTAAAAAGGTCCCCTGCTATTTGTCTATAATGTCCTCTAATATACTTGTCAAGTGTAATCGTGTCCCCTCTCAAACGACTTTTTTCACCAGAGAAAACAACCCCAACTGTGAAACTCATAATATAAATATTCCATCCCTCTAAACAGTTTTGGGTGCACATCTCTGCACACTCTCTAGCTCATTCATATCCCTTTTAAGGACTGGAGCCCAAAAGCGCACTGCATACCCTAGGTGAGGCCTTTCCAGGGAAATATACAGAGGCATAATTATGTTTTCATAACTTTAGTTTTTTTATGCAAGACAGTAATTTGCTTTAGTGGCCAGAGAATGACACTGTCCAGAATTAGACAACTTATCTACAAAAACCCTTAGATCCTTCTCATTTAACGAAACTGCCAATACATTTAGTGTATAAATAGGCATAACATTAGGCATAAAACCATGCTGGCACAAACCAGAGCCAGGCCATACTCCACAGGCGCCCTAGGCAACCTGGTGGTGCCGGCTGAGTGGGCGCATGCACAGACTGGTAGTTTATGCGCAAATGCACAAGTTGACGCTTGCGCACATTGCTGTGCATGCATGCACGGAAGTGCGAAACGCTGGGTGCACATGAACATAAGTGCTAAATGCCGGTTGTGCATTCGCAGAAAGCACAAATACATAGGGAGCGATGTTACCGGACACTGGGTTGGCAACAAAGCAGGTAAGTGCCTGGCGCCCCCCCAGCTTTGAGCCCTAGGCACATGCCTACTTGTCTACCCCTTGGCCTGGCCCTGGCACAAACTCATAGTATTATGATTTGCAATGAAGTCCAGTATGTTATCCTTTATTAACTATTCAAAAACCTTTCCTACTGCTGATGTCAGACTAAGTGGCTTATAGTTTTAAGAACAGGATCCCTTTATGAATAGCAGCACCACATTAGCAATTTTCCAGTCTCTCTGTACCATCCCAGACCACAATGAATTCTGAAAAATTTAAGAGTTTTGGCAGTCACAGAGCTAAGCTCACCAAGTACCCTGGGATGAATACCATCTGGCCTTTGTAAATCTTGACATGTTCTAGTCTCTTTGGAATTTTCCCATGTGTGAACCATGCATTATTAGTTGTACAGGTACAGTATGAGACTTATTATCCAGAATTCTCAGGACCTGGGTATTCCAGATAACAAATCTTTCTGTAATTTTGGATTTTCATACCTGAAGTCTACTAGCAAATTATGTAAACATTTAATAAACTCAATAGGCTGGTTGTACTTCCAATAAGGATTAATTATATCTTAGTTTGGATCAAGCACAATATACTGTTTTATTATAACAGACAAATGGGAAATCATTGTTTACCAGGGGAATATACCAACTGTGAAGTTTAGGGGTATTTTTAGCATAGTTGCAGGCCACTCCAAGGGGAAAGAAAAAACTGTCTGTTTTATTTTATAAACAAAAGGCTTGCAGAAGCAAATGGAAACAGAAAAAGACAGCTTCAGTTACCAACATAAAGTCCAGTAATAAATAAAATAGATTAGCAGCTTTAGCCTTCAGTACCCCAAGATACTAACCAGGCTTGGTCTGTGGGAAAAAACCCACCGGCAAAATATCCAACTGGTTATCAGGCCCCCAGGTCTCTGAAAGTTCTGCCAGTGAAACAATACAGGCCAGCTCTCCTGTGAAGCTCCTACTCACTCTCTGCACACCTGCTGCTTACACCTCTTGGCTGTCTAGCCCATCCCGTGGTTAAAGGAAAACTATACCCCCAAGCAAAGTAGGTCTCTATAAAAAGATATTGCATAAAACAATATGTAAAACTCTGCTTCATGTAAATAAACCATTATCATAATAATATACTTTTTTAGTAGAATGTGCCACTGGGTAATCATAAATAAAAAATTGCCATTTTAAAAAATTATAGCCTCCTGGGATCGTACACAAACATACCAAACAAACTTTAAAGTTATGTCACATGAGCCAATTAACAGACAGAGTTCTGTCTTTTGCTTCCACCCATCTTCCTTTTATAGTTAGAGTTGAAATATTTCTGGTCAGGTGATCTCTGAGGCAGCACACAGACCATCACAAAATGGTGGTTCAAGGCAAGAGATGTAAATAGGCAATATTTACTTAACTGTATATACCAGTTTTGTAAGATTTTTTAATATGTCTCTTAATTTGATATACACTTTCTGTTGCTCAAGTATTCATTTTCGGGGTATAATTTTCCTTTAACCCCCTGGTGTTTCTTAAATGGATTACTCTTATGGATGGCTCAAAACCTAAAGATAGGGGATACATATCTGCCATTCACGATATATGTTCTATTTAACCCTGTGGAAAGCATTTCCAACTTAATATGTTGCAGAGATGCCCTTATAATGTCAAAAGTTTGCACGTCTAAAATTTGGTGTTTTAGTTACTCCCTTATAGAATTGCCTCTGCAACAGAATCTCAAGAGACCATGTTATGATCACTATTCCCTAAATGTTCACCCACACACATGCTAGAGATAAGTTCAGCATTATTAGTTCTTACAAGATCCAAAAGAGAGTTATTCCTAGTGGTTCTGGAACAAGCTGAAATAAAAAATTGTCCTTCAGCATATTTAAAAACCTACTAGCTTTTTTCAACTTAGTAACCCCATTACCCCAGTCAATGTCTGGATAATAAAAGTCACCCATAATAATAACTTGACCTAGTCGTGAAGCCACTTCTATTTGTAAAAGTAGCTGGGCTTCATACTTATACAAGGTGGTTTATAGCATACACCAATGATAATTTTCTTTGTAAACTTTGACCCAGTCAAAATCTCAACCCAGTCAAAATCTCAACCCAGAGGGATTCCACACCCTCACCAGTGCCAGCAATGGTTATTTCTTTAGTGCTTGGCTTTAATTCAGGCTTTACATACAAACACACTCCTTTACTTAAAGGAGAATTATAGCTTGAGTTAGCATTAGCCTGTTTTCCTTGTAACAGAGGGACCTTCTTAGCTGGTAAACTGTATGCCCCCTCATTCATCCCTCATGACCCCTTACTAACCCCACTGCCCCATCTACCCTAGCTTCCCCGTAATTCTTTATCTCATCCACACCCCTTGCCTAGTTTAAACACTCCTCCAACCTCTTAGCCAATCTATCACCTAGCACAGCACCTCCATTGAGGTGCAATCCGTCCATCATAGGTTGTACCCCAAGGAGGAATCAGCCCAGTGCTCTAGAAACCCAAACCCTTCCTTCTTACACCAAGATTTGAGCCACACATTTAGCTTCCTAAGCTCCCACTGTCTTCCTACACTTGCACATGGCACAGGCAAAATTTCTGAAAAGAATTACAGCCCAATCTTTCTATTAGTCCTAAAGATATTTAACAAAACATTAGACTCAGAGACTGAAACCAATTCTCCCTCATTGCATCCATAGAGATCAAGTGGGATTTGTACAAGGGAGGGAAGCAAAAGAGAACACAATTAAAGTGGTCAACTAGATTCTGTGCAATACTAAACACCCTACAACTTCCCTTCATTTAGATCGTGTCAGTTGTGAATTCCTGGACTTGGCATTAATGAATATGGAGGTTCCTGAAATATGTAAAAAGAAAATTTTGGCACTTTACACTTTACCATCAGCACAGATAAGAGTGAATGGGACATGTTTCTCTCCTTTTAACATTCAAAATGGGAAAAGGTAGGGAATACCATTTAGTAGCAATGCGTAAATGCGCAATGCGTAAATGCGTTTAAATGCATTTATAACAGGACTACACATAGGGCAAATTTACTATTATTCCCCCCAAAAAAAATTGTTCTACTCGATATTCGATTGTTAATCGAATAGTTCTAGGCTACCTTTTATTCGATATTCGATCATTCGACGATCGAATACAAATTTATTCGATCAGTAGAATAAATCATTCGACTGAACGAATAAATCATTCGATCATTCAAATGATTCGTACGATTCGAACGATCGAAGACTTCGATCTTACGAATCATATTCGATCAGGACTTAGCCTCAGAAGCCTATGGGAGTGCTCCCATAGGCTTCTATTGCAATTCGGTAGGTCCAATCTGCCGAAGTAGGCAATCGAATAAACTTTAAAATTAAAATCCTTCGCTGGTTGAATGATCGAATATTCGTTCATTTGACTCTATTCGAATTTATTCGATCGTTTGATCATTCCCTATTCGATGATCGAATATGCCAAAATTAACATATTCGACAAACCAAAAAATCCAATCGAACTTCGAATCCTTCATGTGGATTTAGTAAATCGGCCCCATAGCCTTACAAGACTACAAACCATAAAATTTTATGTGGGGAAATCAGAGCCCTTATGACTAAATATCTCCCCAGAACTCAAAAAACAATTACAAGCCTCCTTCCCATTCAATGGCAAGAAAATAAATTGAGATACTTAGTAATCCAGACTAAACACACCCAAATGGTTTGGGCAAAGAAAAACATCACGTGGACGGTGAACATAAACAGTAATTAAACGAGAATAATAAAATGAGTATCTTATGACTACTAACTGGTATTTGAGACCTATTGAAGACCTATTGAAAATTTCAAATTTTTTGGTGAAGCTAAATGGGTGATTGACAATCAACCATAAAGGTGGTTATACATAAGCAAATATGCCAATTCCTGTTTTATCTGCCACCAACAGGCCCAATAGACCGGTATCGGGCCAAAAATTGAACATATGTTAATCTGGCAGGTTTGATTTTCCCATTTACAAAAGGGTTAAATTTTTCATTTAGTGCGGGTGTGACATCATAGAGTGCCACAACATCATCAGACACAATTCTAATATGGAGTGTGACACGCCTCCACTCCGCCCTCTGACATCATGGGACCTCTGAAGTCACTAGCCAGCCCATTTCTCCCGATTTCTTTACCATCTAAGGCAGTGATCCCCAACCAGTAGCTTGTGAGCAACATGTTTCTCTCGAACCCCTTGGATGTTGCTCTCAAAGCAGGAGCTTATTTTCAATTCTGGGCTTGGAGGCATGATTTGGTTGTATAAAAACCAGTTGTACTGCCAAACAGAGCCTTGTGTAGGCTGATCATCCACATAGAGGCTACCAAATGACCAATCACAACACTTATTTGGCCCCCCGAGAACATTTTTCATGTTAGTGTTGCTCCCCAACTCCTTTTAATTCTGAGTGTTGCTCACGGGTTCAAACGGTTGGGCATCCCTGGTCTAAGGTGACAAGCCTAATCAGCTAGTTAATGTGGTCCCTGATGGCTCTTATTCCCAACATTGTAATTTGATCATTTGACCCTAGCCAACAATCCGATTGAAGCTTTCTCTTCCATAGCTTGACTTATTTTTTCTTTTTTTCTTGACTTTTCCAAGAATTCCTAGCCTAGATTTAAGGGGTGATTAATAGACATTTGCAATCACATCTAGGGCTTCAGGATAACAGGTTTCCAGATAACGCATCCCATACATGTAATTTCTTTTTTATGCTGAGACTTATGTTTAAAAATCGCGCCGAAAACGACGCGACACGCGCCGAAAACGCGCAACAAAGTTGACGCGACACGCAACAAAATCGTCCCGCGACTTGTTTCGAGAATTTTTCGCCGATTCGCGAATTTCTAGAGAAATTCGCGAATCTCTAGGCGAAGCGAATCGCGGGAGATTCGCCCATCACTAATCCTAGGTAGGCTCCAGTAGCAGTAAATGGAATGGCTAAAGATTGGACCAATAGGATCAGCGCAGCTCCCACTGACTCCTGTAGGACGTCGGCTGCTTTTACCTGCCGAAGTTTTGTATAAGAGTTTTTCATGGTTTTTACATTTTATAAATCTCAAATTTTTTGAGTTTTAGAAAAAAAGCTAATTTCTAAATATAAATTTGAATGTTGGTAAATAGACCCTATAGTCTTCCAGTCTCAGACACAAAACCCACAATGTTGGCTTGAGCCCAACAGCTATTGGCTACATCAATAATCTTCCAGCAATTTAGGGGCCTAGTTATCAATTAATACTAGAAAAACATTGCTGCCTTAATGCCATACATTGCCATGTAAATTTGCCAATTTATTTCATACCTTGAGGCCACAGTCCTTAAATACTTTTAAATTAAATACAAACTACAAAATTTGACAGGTTATGGAACGTTTGAATACATTTCTGGGGGATTTGGGGTCATGTTTTATATGTTATTACAGTTGTATTAATGAAGGTGAAATTGTGCTTTAAGCTACAGCTCTCACTTCTCCCAAGAGACTTGCTTATGTTATTAAATACAAGTGCAGGTGCTGAGTATTCTGGGCTCTCTGTCAAAAGTCTCCTTATCTAGTTATGTTTGAAAAACGTTGTATCTGTTTCTGAGCTGTTAAAATGGAGTAAGCTGTCTGTTGATTAGACATTTACACATTTTGTTGTTATTCTGCTCTAGAATTTTTCTAGAAAAAAGTAATTTTTTTTCTGTACAATAAGTTTTTTTTTTTCACTGAGACAAATGCATGCGTCAATTCTAGCTCAGAATAGTACAAATTGACTGTAAAATGGCCATTGAATCCAATGCATTTTCTCAAGGAAAAATACAGTGTAAAAATGGCCATTGTTCCAATACATTTGGTGCTACACCATACTGATAGTGTAAAATCACAGTAAGGGAAAATGTGTTAATATTACACCGCATTTTACTGAGGTTTGTTTCCAAAGATGCTGTAATTGCAGGAGCTGGATAAACATATCAAAACTATGAAAAATTACAAAAATTCCACATAATGTCGATACGGTTCCTTTAAGAGCTGTAAAATGTTGGCCTCGTCTGCTCTAAATTGTTTGTGTTTTTTTGACTAAGATCAATGTTTTTGGATGAAGGTTGTTATTTTTTATGGCATTAACTCATGTTTTTTCACATGCTGATATTATTATAAACATATCATATTGAATCTGAAAATTGCTCAGCCATCCGTTTAATAACTTTGCTCCTGCTTGCAAGTAACAGGAAGGTTTTGCCTGAACTGCTTCATCGTTCTACAGACAGAGAATATAAATGAAATGACTCTGGATGAAGGTGTTAAAGAGGCACTAAAGGCAAAATGTACATTATATTTTTGACATAATGGAAGATTTTACTAATGCATCATCTTTATTGATCATACCTCTGCTATCTAGCACCTATTCACTATTATGCATGCATACAATAGTGAAAAATGTAGCATTTTTTTTGGCAAAGTTCCTTGTAAAACCATCAGCATATTTTTTTTGCAAAACCGTGGCAAAATTTTGCAGTGAAAAAACATGCAAGAAAAACGGTCAGAAGGGATCCGCATAAAACCAAATAAGGAACATAGTACTAAAAAGCAGGCCATTTCCAAATAGGTGTTAGAGATGAAAAGTATGTTTATTCATCAGCCTTTAAATTGTTACAAAGGTCAATATGTGATAAGAAATATGTATGGATCAAGTATTGAATGAGAGCTCACAAGCAACAACAATACACTAGCACTGAAAATACCTAAATGATACAGGCCAGGCTGTAGACCGTTCCAAGGCTCTGAATGTTTATGTTCCTTTAATGGACCGACATTAACATTAATGCACAAACAGTGGCAGTGGCATAACTATTGCTGTAGTAGTAGGGTTTACACCTGGCTGGTATTTTACCGGGCTGGCCGGTATTTTTGATGGTTGATCCCAATTTTAAAAGAAAAAAGATAAATATATAGGATGGCTAGTATTTTTTTCAAGAAAATCTGGCAAACCACAGGGGGAAAGGCCAGGGTTGGACTAGGGGGCCCAGGGCCCCCCTCCCAGCAGTACCTGGGGGCTTGCTTCTAAACTCTATACCCTTGCCACATCACACAACACGAACATGCGCGTGCACTAAAGAATATATTCTTGCACACAAAAGACGTGATGCGCACAAGACGCAATGCTGTATTAACTTTCCTTTCTCTTACAACTTGGGGAGCAGGTCTGGGCCAGCGGGGGCCCATGAAGGCCCAGTCTGACTCTGGGAAACGAGGGGGGCTGTATGGCAGGGACTGCTTCCTCTATAGCAGCTCTTTTTCCTAGAAATTTGTAGGCCCCTTACCTGGTGAGCTTACATCAGCATACATGCGGGGTTGGTAAATTGGTGCACGTGCTGAGCCTTTCTGACATTTTTTTGCAGGGTTGGGGGCCTGGTGCAAGGTTGATTAGCCACTTAAACACAGATTCTGAAAGAGAACTCTTGAGCCAAAAGATTGGTATCGGCAGTCTAAAGCTTATCATTTCTCAGAAACCACTGAAAATAGAAAAGTGCTCAGAATAGCACGTCATTTTCTCTTCGGTTTTACATAACTTTCAATCAATCCCTTCTACGGACTGTTGACTGATTGACTGAAGTGATTGGCTTATTTAGTTATATTATTTTGACAAAGTGACCAGGAACACCCTGCACAAATCTGGCCCTGCACTTATGTTTATCTGTGGCTGCAAAGTGGCATTGGAGCCTTGTTTACTGTAGCTGGAGGAACAAATATTAACATAACCCTGCAAATATACCCTGGTGGCTGAAAAGTGGAAGTGGCAGCTGTATGGAGAGCGCTTCTCAAAACCCTTTTCTCAGAATGAATTACATGGCTCTAGGGGTAAATATACAAGCAGCTGCAGATACTCTTTAAATAGCAATTCCTGATTAGGGGAATTAGGTGAAAATTATAACAGAGAGCTCTTTGTTGATTGTATGTAAAGTTTTTTAATAGCATTGTAAAGCCTACAGATAATTAATGTCCAGCTAGTGATAGGAGCATATGTTACATTGGACTCACACTTCAGGCTATTTCCCATAATGGTGTAGTGCAACTACAACTCCCACAGGCTACTGTGCATACAAAAATGATTGGGCGCCAGGAGGTTCTTATGGTGTGAACAAAGAAACTATTTATTAATCTGAGACGATGATCCCAGGTTTACTCACATCCATTGTTCAGAGGAAAAGTGTGCAGTCACATCAAATGCAGTTTTACACATGCTGACACTCCCTTAGGACAGACTTGGCAGGTACAGTACATAGTCACACCCCCGCTCACAGAGAGCTTCCAAGTTGGACTCAGACTTATGCAGGCACACCTCTGCGATAAATTCCGGTAGTGGTCTCTGGATCAACCTTAGGGCAATCCTGATTCCCTATCCGCTGGGATCCCTATACTACAAGCAATATGGCCTGGGAGAGATACCTACAATCGATTACTCCTACGTTGGAGCTCAGAACTGCTCTTTTTAGCTCAACCCTGACTAACTTACATTCCTAGAGTGTACTAGTACTGAGAGCTTACCTGCCACTTTCTATTCCTCATTCACAGGGTTGCCTGGTCCCTGACTTTACTGAAGCCAGGCTCAGAGCACACATCCACCCTGTCCTCAGGTGGAAAGCAAAGAGGAAGCTGCCACTCCTTTACCAACACTATACCAGTGTGAGGCAGGATGTGGTCACAGCTCCTCCTGGATATGCAAATCTTTAAACTAGGGACACATTTAGTGCTAGGGGTCCCTACAGCATCATAGCCGTTTCTTTAATAATTACAAATAGCTCCTTCTATCTTTAACCAATAAAAGTTAAATTTTTCAAAATAAGTTGAATAATAAAAACATTTGAAAAGTATCAGATCATGATGTCTCCCGTTTGAATTCATATGCCCTATCCACATCTTAACATTTACCCAAAACCCAAAGTTTTAGCCTCTATGATCTGATCAATAACTATAGCTTCAGAAATAAGGTCATTAATATACGTTGTAGCGTTACCTAAATTGAACTAACAAAGATAAGTACTGCAGTTACACTTATCAACTTTCTGCAGCGGTAACAAGGCTGGGATGTTTGCCAAGGATTCAAAAATAATTGTTCTATACTTCAGTAGTGTCATTTAGAATTCAGCTGGCATTATCTTACTTTATGCAATGCGGCTGCAGGAATAGGGCCTTTTGCACTTGATAAGGCTGACAAAAAACTTTTTATGTTTCTTAGGTTTGAGAGGCTGTTAATTAAACCTAGCTCCTAGTTACTTTTATTCTCTAATGTGAATGTGCCATGTACAAAACTATAATTAAGAGGATTAAAAAATCATGCAGACTTTATTCCCCTCTTCCAAGTTCCATGCCATAATTTGCATTTGTAAATTCAGCTTTAGATTCTGTCAAATTCTTTCTGAAAGATCAGGGGCTCAGCCAAATCCTGAATATATGGATTCAGTGCATCCCTAAGCATAATGTGCATGTTTATAAAACAGGATTTTACAGTACAGGTATGGTATCTATTGCCTGGAAACCCGTTATCCAGAAACAGGGCTGGAACTAGGGGCAGGCAGCTGCCTAGGGCGCAACGATTTGGGAGCGCCGCCTCGCTGCGGAAGTGCGCCGCATTGGACCGAGATCGACGGCTGGGTTGCCTAGGGCACTTGTGGGGTCTGTCTAGAAAGCTCAGAGTTACAAGAAAGTCATCTCCTACATTTTACATTTTTTTTAAATGATTTCCTTTTTCTCTGGAATGATATAAAAGTACCTTGTACATTATATAAACTAAGATATAATTAATCCTGATTGAAGAAAAACAAACCTATGAGCTTTTATTAATGTTTACATTTTTTTCTAGAAGACTTAGGGGAAAATCTACTAAAATTTACTAAAAATCCCTCAAATCTATTCGAAATTCGATTCGCCCCTTATAGTATGGTGATAAAAATTAAGGAAAAACCCCTTATGTGGAAAACCCTAGGTCCTGAGCATGTTCTGGAGAACAGGTTGCATACCTGTATTTCATTTACAGGGAAGTGCTTGTTCCATTTCCTCCACCTTACCAAAAAGCTACTGGTTGGTCTATAAATGAAATCTAAAACAAATTTGCAAAGGCTGATATCGTATAGTGTAATGTTCTTCTTGGAAAAAAATATATAATTATGGATCCCATCTGTGCCTATAGAGATAAGAAAGCACAGACACTGAATTTAGTAAATCAAACATTTCTTCTGTTCATGCACTGTTACTTTTAACTCTGTAAAGTAGCAATGAACAAACTGATCTGATTTTATACAATTTTTTTTTGCTGATTCATGAGAAAGTTTGACTTATTGCTGAAAATCAATTTATATACTACAAATCACAAATTGATTTGTAATTTAATGGTACTCAATTATTTGCAATGCTGCAAATTCACAGATCATTTTTACAAAATGGTATTACTAAACGACACATGATTAGCTAGTCATAAGTTTGCCAAGGTTTCATTTTACAAATAACCAAAATACAGGTAATATATTAATAAAAGTGGCATAATATCCATGCACTTGATTTGTATGAGGTTTGAAACTTTGAGACAAATATTGATTTAGCCTATTTATAAATTAAATTATATGTTAAAAATGAATGGAGGACAGTTACAGTTACAACTTAGCTAAAGATTCTAAAGATCAATACTATGGACAAGAATGAGGAATCAGGGTACAGGAATCAGAGCACCCATGTTTAAGCAAACCTGACCTACAACAGGAAGTGAAAGATTTCAAACTGGAGATTTCTATAGAGAGTTGATGGGAAATTACAGAATAGCTGTGACCAAATTAGGCGTAGTTGAAGCACATACAGTACCTCCCAACATTGGAAATAAAAAGAGGGACAAAAAAGTTGTTGCACTTAGCACAGCAAAATGTTTTGACCACTCCCATTTTTATGGCTACACCCCCTTGTTACCATGTTCATTTTACAAAATGACGCTACATTTTGTGTCTCAGACTTTTTTGAGAAAATTATTGATTGAGTTCAGTTCATGGAGGGGAGTTAGGTTGACTTTGTTTTCATGAAAAACTGAGATTAATTTGACTTTTAGTAAATCAGCCTGTTGTCTTACGCATTTTCAGAATCACAAGCTTGCTATATCACTTGCTATTGTGCAGTGGTCTGAACTGAAGTGCTTCAGATTCTGTGTCTTTCTACCCACATTCATATACATTTAATTGCAGGGAATTTATTGGGAAATACAGAACATTCACATTTGATTGTTATCTTTGTTGTTGCTGCTAGAAAATAATGAATACTCTGCTGCAGGCAGTGCCAGTGACTGATTTTTTTACAATGGTCCTTTTTGTGTCATGCATATAGAGTTCAAATATAGATTTTTACCTTCAACATACACTGATTACATTAATGATTCAGCTAGTCAAACTGGACCAGACATGCAGCTTTCTATAGCTTTTAACAGGAGTACCACATCCAATTTTTCTCCATATTTACAGCATAATTACTTTGATTCTAGATACAAAGATGGGGAAATGCTTTAGAGTGAAATCAATAATAAATACCTATAATTTCCATCATGGAAAGAATGGCAAGGGACTACGCTATTGAAATGACCTTTTCACACCACTGCATGGTACTTAAAAACCGTGACATTAACTGTAAAAAAAAAGAAAGTTCACTCACAGCCAAATTTGAACATATGAATTCCTGATATCCTGAGATTCTGTTATTTTCTGCATTAAACCGTTCAGCAAAATATTTGCAAATTTTGCCACAAGCTCTCAAAATATTGATGCCTATTAAATTGAAATTGAATAAGAAACAAATACAAACTTTAAGGGGCACATAGGATAGGATTCTTCTAAGTTTTTTTGAACGAATAAAAAAAAATTCGATCGATTGCTTAAAATCGTTCGATTTGAAAGATTTTATTGATCGATCCAATTTTTTTATATTCGATCATTTGAACAAATCGAATTGTGTTAAACCCCTCCAATTCAAAATTCGAATTCAAGGGGTTTTTAACCATCGAAATTTGGCCCTTAGTAAATGTGCCCCTCAGGGTCCTATTTATTAACCCTCAGATTTTTCTGTTTTTAAGGGGAAAATCTGAATTATAGGGAAAAAAAACCTTGAGTTTATCTAAATGTATTATTTCGCTCTAAAGCTGCTAAAAATAAAATCTGAAAATACTCCAGCTAAAACTTGTCAAAGTCAATGGCAGATGTCCCTTTACAATTTGAAAATGTTTCTTCAAGGGTTTCGGGCATTTTGAAGCTGGTTTTAGGTTGAAAATCAAAAAATGTGTGATTTTCAGGCGACAATTCAAAAAAGTCATAAAATTCAAATTGTCTCACGATTTAGACGAGACGTTTCCTGCACATACAATTTTAGTTCTGATTTTTTTTTAGTAAATTAATACAAATTATGTTTGGTAGTTAGGTCGATTTTTTAAAATAATCAGATAAATTAGAATTTTAATAAATACCCCACCTAAATGTAAAAATCTAAATGTTCTAAATGTTTGTAAATGGCACAGTGCATGAGAAAAATGCAGGCTCTGGCATCCAAATAGAATATCATTTCCCTTAATACTGAAATCCAGCAGATGCAGCACATATTACTGCAACTATTTGGCGTGGACTAACATATGCAATCATGGACAGCCCAGTCCCTTTTCACTACTAACATTTTGTTATATATATGTCTCTCTGGGTGATGCTTTTATTTTGCATTTCCCACAACAACGGGCCAAAGGGATTAATAAAATGTGTTACATTTGTAGCTTACTGAGTTTTAGACATCTGTAACATACGTATAGTCCTTATGTATTATCTCCCATGATTTAACCAGCAAAGCATGGGAAATATCTGTAGCACTTTGACTACGGAGTTAGCATTTTATTCCCTATGCCCTCAATATGCTATAAATCTCTAGTTGGATTTATGTGCTTTTATTTAGCAATAAATATAAAGATGAAGTCAGCTGAACAAAATAAGTTATACTGACTGTCAACTTTTTTTTCCCGCAAGTATCTCAATGATACTTGCATAAAAAGATATAATAATAATAGCACACAATTAAAAATAAGCAAGACACATGCCTTTGAGTTTCCACAGCAGTGTTATGGTCAACAATGAAGTAAGCTTTTTTTATTGGGTGGGGTGTAATCTGTAATACTTCACTATAAAATAAAGCAAATAGTTTACATTATACCATTTTAGATTCATAATTGTGAGTGAGTACCACATAGACTGATTTAATTAGTGTTGCAGTCCATTTTACTAAAGAGTTTTTTTTAATAAAATCAGTTATGAAGGAATAAAATGAAGGGCAAGTTGAACTGTATGTACTGTCTACATACCAGGATAGAGAAGGCATGGGATGATGTAAATCACAAAGTTTGCACAAGGTCTAGAAACCCATAGAAATAAATAGATGTTTGTTTTCAGACAGTTATACAGTAAATAGTTGTTATGGGTGACTCCACTTGGAAATAGACACCAAATAGTCAAGTGCCAGGCCACAGTGAAATGGTGTCCTAGGAAAAACCAATTTGGCTAGGGACTAAACCCTTTCTCCTGTCACACAGGAAGATACTTGCCTAGCAACCCTCACACCACTGAGTAGCATGGAGTAGTAGTTTAATTATACAGAGGAACCCCATTTTACAAATAGTGGCCATAAGCAGACCTGGTTGGTTGAGGTCTTGGAGAATGGCTGAGTCTTTTGTTAAAGTTATACTGAATTATTGTTTTATGGTTTATTTGAATTACTCCTCATTTTATTGTAAACAGTGTATATGTTTTGGGCTGAAGTAAAGGGAAAAAAACAGATTTAGTTAATCCTATCAGTAGTGATGAGCAAAACAGGTCAGAATTGCCCATCACTACTTATCATACATAATTCATCAAGATCTACATTTAACTCTTGATTTCCTTCTATATTCAAAATATGTACTACACATAATGCAGGAGTGCACCTACTTTGCTTATGCAAGGTTTACTTTTAGTGATGTTGTCCATTATTATCTACATCCATAAATCATTCTGTTCCATGAAAAAATACATGTCATAAATTGACCTCACGGAGGCAAGACATTTACATTGTATTGTATGTAGTTAAGGGGCGAATCTCACCCATTTCGCTTCGCCGAAAAATTAGCGAATTTCTAGCGAAAATTTGCGAAACGAGTCGCACGTCGTTTTTGACGCGCATCGCGTCAATCGCGTTGCGTCCGCCTTCACGGACAGGCGAGCTGCAACATGGAGTCCTAAATTGCTTGTACACGTGAGATAAGCTTGAGAAAGGGAAAAGAATATTCCCGAAACGTCGCGTGGGTGTTACAATGCTACACTTATACTTGGACTCAGATAAGTTATCTTTACAGCGATATGTATAACTTGCTACAATCCTTTTGCATTTTAAAGAGCAAATAAATGCTATGTTTTAACATTTGAAGCTGATTCTTTAATGAAGGTGTGCAACACAGTTGGACTTTCTATATACTTTATGCAGAGTAACTCACCGCTATTTAGGTTTGCACCCTAACGCTTTCCTTTACTCTGAAACTGGTGCATCACAATACGTTGTATTTATATATATATATATTTATATATATATATATTTATATATATATATATATATATATATATATATATATATATATAGTAAATATTGTCCTCTTACATCTCTTGCCTTGAAACACCATTTCATGATGGTCTCTGTGCTGCCTCCGTGCTGCCTCCAAGTCGGACTGGGCTGAAACCTGGTGGGCCCCTGATTCTTGTGGGCCCCACTGGCCCAGATCCATTCCTCCTGCCACAACCTCCCTTTTTTAGATGCTGAGACATGGATATTGGCAATTAAAATCACATAATGAAAGCCCTGTAATGGTCGATTAACCCCCAGGTGATAGATGTTTTTAATGTTTCATCCATATGTAAACAATCTAGATCCTTCTGTCATATTACATAATTCACTCTGCAAAATAAGCCTTACTTCAGAGGGAGTGGCATGGTCACATTGTGGATGTCTTCTCATAGAAAGTTCTGGAATGTCTTCAAAAGATCGCAATATCTTTGAAAATTGATTATAGCTATATTTAGAATTACAGTATATGGCAGTGATCCTTTCCATAACATATTGGAAACATGTTGGATGTTGGAAACAATACATTATCTTTTCATTAGAGATATAAGATTATTCTACTTAAGAAGACATCAATGACACAGGCAGTGCTTTTAAAACTGCAATATTATACTGCTAATTATTTGCAGCTGAGTAGAATCCAAATGGAAATATGTTTTCCTTTTTCACTTTGAAAAATACAGCCATCACCTGGAAACATGTCCTGCAAAGAAAAGCAAATGAAAAAATATCAATATTTTCCCCTTCAGCATATTTGTTTTATGGTCTTCAAACATTTTATAGTTTTACTTGATGAACAGATCAAGGCACACTAGGCACAGAAGCTGTGGCCCCTGCCAAGAGCAGCTATTTTTTATGTATTATTAAGCTGGGGTTTTGATGTCACAGTTTTACTATACTTCTCTTGTAAATCACTAAATCCTACAGAAGCAAAGCTTGGATAGAAAATACTTTACATGCTCTTCTGTTGTTCATATTTACTCTGCAAAACAGATTTCATATAACCAGGCCATTTTCTTGTGGTCTTGTGTGTTTAATATTTCCAAAGAATTAATAAGAGGCTTTAGTAATTGTTTGAACAATGATGGGAAAGGGTTTTACCTTTTAGGAAATGTAATTTATTTTAATATATAAAATATAATTTTTTATGAAGCTTGAAAAAAGACAAATACATGTTTAAGCATTGCAAGAGACATCTTATTAATGTGTATATCATGTATGCAAATACAAATGTATATCTAAGGCCATATACAGTATCCTCTACAATAATTAGTCTGACCATTAAGTGGCACTTCTGCACTTTTAAAAATGTCTTTAGGAGCAAAGTCTACATATTTTGTAGGCCTGGGTGTGGCCACTCATGTCCCCAAAGTCAAGAGGCAATAAAAGCAGTCTTAGGTCTCTTAGGGATCTACTATTGCCCCATTTTAAAAAGGTATATACTGGTTTTTAGTGGGGAACAGGGGGGAAGAAGTTGTCGAGGGACCAGGGTGTGTGTGTGGGTCCCTGATGTGATGTGACAGCCCTGGTGCCCCTGGACCCTCCAGTCTGACACTGATCTCTGGGGCAAAAGTTTAATATCTTGCTAGAGATAAGCCTAATCTAAACAATATTTCCATTCATTTTCTGACTCTTTCTGACTGAAAACACAATTTATTGTATAGTCTCTGAATCTAGCATCCAAAACAACATCTTTGTCAGTAAGGCTATAGTTTTATTTTTATTGTTATATCTATATATTCCATTTTGAATTCCAAACTGCTGATTGTTTGCTTAAGTAAGTAATCCCTTTATCATTACAAAGGCAAGGATGCTCTACCTCTTTGGTAGCTCCATGTGGAATGGAAACCTGCAGAAAGATTTTTTTCAGAGTAAACTTGAATAGGGATGGGCAAATCTGGGGCGTTTCGCTTCACCAGAAAATGGTGAAAAATTTGCGAAACGCTGTAGCGTCTCATTTTGGACGCAGGCGTCCATTTTTGGATGCGGGTGTCCATTTTTGGCTGCCGGCGCCCATTAACAGCGTTGAAAAAATGAACGCCCGCGTCCAAAATGAGACGCCGGTGAATTTTCACCCAGGTGAAATTTTTCTGCCGTTTTAAGAATTTATTCGCCTGCAGCAAATCGTGGGATTTCACAGCAAATTCACTGCAGGCGAATAAATTGCCCATCACTAAACTTGAAACATCCAAAGCTTAATTTCAAGACAGTAATTAAAAAATAAATTAAATACTAGTTTGTAACACTCGAAGGAGCATCACTGAGGGTGGTAAGCAATATGTTGTTCACAAGTCACTGGTTGGGGATTGCTGTACAGAGGCCCTGGATACTGGACTTCATAGCAAATCATAATATTATATATTTGTGCCAGCATGGTTTTATGTGTAATAGATCTTGCCAGGCTAACTTAATTTCCTATTATGAGAAGGTGAGCCGGGACCTTAATTCTGGGATGGCAGTGGATGTGACTTTACTAAAGCATTTAGTACAGTGCCACACAGAAGCTTATTGGTTAGATTAAGGAATGTTGGCCTGGAACATAGTATTTGTACCTGGCTAGAGAACTGGCTAAAAGATAGACTAAAGATAGACTGGTGGTAAATGGAACATTTTTTAATTGGACCAGTGTTGCTAGTGGAGTACCGTAGGGCTCTATACCAGGTCCTTTGCTTTTCAACTTGTTTATTAATGACCTAGAGATGGGCATTGAAAGGACTGTTTCTATATTTGCAGACAATACTAAATTGTGCATAACTATAGGTTCCATGCAGGATGCTGCCACTTTGCAGAATGATTTGTCTGTTAGGAAGCTGGGCAGCAAACTGTTAAATGAAGTTCAATGTTGATAAATGCAAGGTTATGCACTTTGACAAAAATAATATAAATGCAAGTTATACACTAAATGAGTGTGCTGGGAGTTTCCTTAAATGAGAAGGATCTAGGGGGTTTTGTTGATAAGTTGTCTAATTCTGGGCAGTGTCATTCTGTGGCTACTAAAGCAAATAAAGTTCTGTCTTGCATAAAAAGGGCATTAACTCAAGGGATGAAAACATAATTATGCCTCTTTATATGTCCCTGGTAAGGCTTCACCTAGAGTATTCAGTGCAGTTTTGGACTCCAGTCCTTCAGATTGATATAAATGTGCTAGAGTGATAGAGTAGAGAGACGTGCAACTAAACTGGTTAGAGGTATGGAAGACTTAAATTATTAGACTGTCAAGGTTGGGGTTGTTTTCTCTTGAGAAAAGGTGCTTGCGAGGGGACATGATTACACTTTAAAAGTAAATTAGAGGACATTATAGACAAATAGCATTTTTACTAGAGGCCACACCTTAAGACTTGAAGAAAAGGACTTTCATTTGAAGCGTCGTAGGTGGTTCTTCACAGTGAGGACAGTGCGGTTCTGGAATGCACTGCCGGATGATATTGTGATGGGTGATTCTGTTAATGCCTTTAAGAGGGGTTTGGATGATTTCTTGGACAACCATAATATCAAAGGCTATTGTGATACTAAACTCTATAGTTAGTATAGATATGGGTATATCTAATTTATGTGAAAATATGGAGGGGTGTGTATGGCTGCTGGGTTTTCATTTGGAGGGGTTGAAATTCATGGACTTTGTCCTTTTTCAACCCGATTTAACTATGTAACTATATGGCAGGAAAAAACCTAAATAAAAATGTGACACAAGGACAGTGTTACTGAGCACTATAAGGAGCAGAACAAGGCCCTCTCAGTTACCAAGTATTACAAAACTGCAGTGTGGACATTCTCTGTGTTAGAAAAGTTATCTGGGGAAATTTTGTTGTGGGTGCAGGAGTAGAACTAAAATAAAACCCAGGAATAGTAAGCCAGTTGGTACACCTAAGTTTAAAATAATCAATTTGGACTTTTTGCTTTATTTTAGTTGCAAGTATATTTAACTTCTATATAAGTCTCTTATCTATCATTTGTGTATTTGCAACCTTTAAATTGGTTGTTTACCTTTAAATTAACTTTTTATATGACATACACTTTAAAATTCTGAGAAAGTTTGTAGCTGGTTTCCTTTTTTATTTTTTGAATTTTTTCAGTTATTAAGCTTTTTGTTCAGCTCAGCAGATCTACAGTTTGAAATGTCAGTATTTTTTGATTCCTAGGGTCTTGTTTACTTTAGCAACCAGATAGTGGTTTCAATAAAAGAGTGGGATACGAATAGGAAAGGGTATGAATTGAAAAATAAGGAATAAAATGTAAAAATAAAAAATACAATTGTAAGGTCACAATAGTTTTTTGGCTATTGGAATCAGTGACACTTATTGCTACAAAGATGTGGAAGCAAAAAAGTAAAAAACTATAAATAAAATCAAGACCACTTGCAAGTTGCAAACAGAATATTCTATAACCTACTGGCTATAAGTAAACAAAAGCTCACTTTACAAATTTCACAAAATGAAAGACACAGTTAACACAGGATGTATTCAATCTGAATTATTTTTGCAGGAGTCCTATAACTTTAAGTAAAAATCTAAAACATGAAAAGTTAATTTTTATTCAACCTCATATTAAAACTGGTATTCCAGTTGGCCTGTATGCCTACTCTTTTAATATGAGGTTGAATAAAAAATAGCTTTTTAACTTTATTATAGAGTTTTGGGAAATTTGTTTGGTATTTGATATATGTGCCCTTGGAACTGAGGGCTGTATCCCATGAACTATGGCCCTTTTGAAAGGCCTTTAAAACTACAGCATTAATTGCTTTTTTCTATATAATTTAAAACATACACGCTATTACTTTTACCTTAAACATAAAAGGCATAAACTTTAAAAGGAAAGTGAAATTACTATTTGATTACTTTCATTAAAGGTATTTCAGATAAAGAGGCAGCGAAATAACATTTGCAGGTGACCAGAATATGTGAATATATTTATATCGGTTTTAATCACACCAAGATCAAATTAACACAGTTGAACATTGTAAGATTTGCTTTGCGAAAAAGAGGCAGACATACCTCCTGCTGTCCTAATGTTATTAAGGTCTGGTAATCACACGTTCATTTATTTTTATCTTGAAGTGAAATCTAGGTCAGATTTTTTTTTACACAGATGATATTAGAACAGCCAACAGATTTGGTAGGAAAAAATATATGTATAAGGGGGGTCTGCTGGTTATTGCTATACAGGCCATAATGCAAAGTGTTATGCCCCTTTCTTTCTATGTGTTCATAAAGTTTTGTTCGCAGGAGAAGAGATGAAAGAAAGGGAAGAGGAAGTAATAAGTGTAGTTCAGAAGTGGGTAGAAAGGGAGATGGATTTGCAGCAAAATTTTGCCATCTGTGAAACTGCATGAAAAAAATCATGGAAAAATTTGCAGCGACAAAAAGTCGCAGACACATTTGGGTGAGAAAAATTGTTGCTTGCGTAAAATAAAAAATTTTGATGCCCATTGACTTCAATGCGTTTTGCTAATTTTTCCCTGTTTCACAAACGGGAAGTAAAACAGGACAGATTTGCTCATCACTACTGGTCACACACATATAGCACTACTGGAAACCAGTCATCCATCAAGTTTCAAATTACAGGAAGGCCATCTCCCATGAACTCAATTTTAGTAAAATAATTAAAATCTTTACAAATTATTTTCTTTTTTTTTCTGTACTAATACAACATTACCTTGTGCTTGATCCCAGCTAAGACATAGGGGCAGATTCACTAAAGCGCGAAGCATCTAACGCAAGCGCAAATTCGCCAGCGTGACGTCAAATCGTAACTCCGCAAATTCACTAACACCATCTCTGGCAAATTTACGCTAGCGAAGTAGATAGACTTGCTCAACTTCGCACCCTTTCGCCAGGCGTAGTTGCGCACTGGCGAAGGATCGTAATTATGCAAATTCATCAACTTTTTGCTGATCGTTAGCACTTACGCTAGACGTAACTTCGCCAGGTCAGACCTGGCGAAGTGCAATACAATAGATAGGAGGTTGGAAAAAAAAAATTAAAAATTTTTCTAAGTCCCAAAAAACGCTGTGGCGTGTTTTACCATTGTGGGTGATAGTCTGAAAAACATTGTTTTTTTTGGGGGGGGTTACTCTCCTTCCCCCCTACATTTCCTGACATATGACAACACTACTATATAGGGGGCACATGTAGGGCAATAGGACAACTTAATTTTTTACGATTAAAGGTTTCCTGGGCATGTTTAGTGGCTGTAACATACACTTTTATTATATTTTGTAATTCGCGCCGTATGCAAATTAGGCTTCGCTAGCGTAATTGCGCTATGCCTAGCGAAGTAACACTAGCGTAAATACGCTACCGTTCGCGAACCAGAGCGTAGATTCGCACTTTAGTGAATTTGCGTAGCGCAGGCGAAAATTCGCCTGGCGAAGTGCGGCAAATGCTCACGAAGCCCACGCTAGCGATTTTTCGAATCTTAGTGAATGTCCCACATAATGTTTTCTTATTGGTAGTAAAACAATCCTATGAGTTTATTTTATGTTTAAAGAATGTTTTAGTAGACTTAAGGTATGGTGATCCAAATTATCAGAAGATCCCTTAACCGGAAATCCAAGGTCCCAAGCACTGTGGATAACCGGTTCCATACCTGTTCTACAAAAAATGTTGCCCTAATGTAATTACATTTCTCATATCTTAAAAACAGTTATTTCACAACAATTTCACAATCTAACAATGTTCCAATAACACAATCTCCATCAATAAAAAGTTTAACTGTACAGTTATATCAATAATTCATTGCCATTTCAATTCTATTAATTTCTATTTCCTTTTGTTATTATCTAAAACATGTGTTGGAGAGCAATTCTCACATTAATCTACATTGTAATTACAAACGAGTTGCAGATGGTTCGCTGTGTGAATATCAATTAGAACAACTAGATTTTTTTTGTAAAATTCACAACTGACACAATCTCCATATGTAAGTAATTAAAAAAAAAGATGCCTTGGCCAATCTACTAATTCATGAAAACAATAAATTCATACAGTACATAAATAAATAAAAAAATGAGACAAATACAATTCATATTGGTTAGCGGACAGAATTTCAGGAAGCATATGCCATCACAGGCATAAAATATAGGGATCTCCAAATGTACAGGCATGGGATCCATTAACCAGACACCCGTTATACAGAAAGCTCCTAATTACGATTTCCTTTCTCTCTGCAATAATAAAATAGTAGCTTTTATTTGAACCCAACTAAGATATCATTAATCCTTATTAGAGGCAAAACTAGCCTATTGGGTTTACTTAATATTTACATGATTTTCTAGTAGACTTAAGAAATGAAGAATACAAAAAAGGTGGTTGTGGGAGCACTTCTAAGGCTGAAGTAAAATGTATTAAAGTATATGGTCACCTGTCTCATAAGTAATTAAGTATATATGCAAGTGCAACAAAGACAGGAGTTTTTTAGTTACAAAGTTATGATCATAAAGTTGATAAGCCACCATACCACTTCACCTTCTGAAATAAATGTCTCCTGAACCTTGGTTTCAGTCTGAGGGCCAGATCCTCCCTGCCAAGACTATTGGTGGCCCTACGTATGTTTTTAACTGCATCAAGTAACACTTCGGCACCTATTTACACTTACTACAACTATTACTACATTTAATTTAGTTTGTCTTTTTTTTAAAGGTTTTATTTATGCTTTTAACTTTGCAAGATAGAAAGAAACAACAAAGAAGAACCATCACCTTCTACATTATCGAGGCTTTAAACAGTATTCATATAAATTGTAGTATTATCAATTTTTAAATATAGCTCAGTGGGCACCTCTATTATATCAGTTACAAATTTTGGGGCCAATTTTTTTCCCTACATAGGTATTTGGATTTGGTCCACTCTTCTGTAATTAATCCATTTTAGCCTCTGGATTCGCCTCCAGCCACGGGGTCCAGACTTTATCAAATAATTTAGTTTGTCTTTTTACTTACTTTTGCTCACACTTCTATTTTCACCTATAACCATACACATTTCCACACTTACATACACAGTGCACTCATACATTCAATTTTACTTTGCCTTTACTTTTGTTTTTTCATTATCACTCTTTTTCAAAAAATGGGTGTTGGCTTGGGCAATGTCTCTCTCTTAAAAGCCAGTGGCTGGGAGGATCTAGCCCTCAGACTGAAACCATACTTCAGGAGACATTTACTTTGATTAATAATATTATGCAGGACCATGTATATAAACACACAATAGTCACTTCCGGTATGGTGCCAGGAGCGACGGCAACACACTAGAGGCACTCCGTCGCTAAACCTCACAAATGCTGATTTAAATAATTATATCAACAGATGAACAGTAGGAAAATGTCCGGAGACTAACCCAACATGAAGTCCAAAGCTAAAGGCGCACTTTCGGAATAAGCAAGCCCTGAAAATAAGAGGAGAAAGGAGAGCGCATTTAAATCCAAGATGGCTAACGGTAACTTGCAAGATATCACGCAAGCTCCACAACTTATACATTGTAACACACAGAGCTCTCGTAATGACACAAATTACAAACAAATAGCTACTGAAGTAGCAAATTTGATTAATCCTACAATAGAAAAAAAAATTGAAAAGGCAGTAGGCACATTAAGGATAGATATAAATAAACTTACAGAACAATTTACCTCACAGAATAACTAGGTACAGGAAATGGAGGAAAGAATCTCTTCTTTAGAAGACAATTCCTCTACAATTAATAACAAAATGGTGTTTCTGCAAAAAAAAAGTCATGGAGTTAGAATTTAAAACAGAGGACTTAGAAAATAGGTCCAGAAGAAATAATTTATGCTTTGTAGGAATTGCGGAACTATATAAACAAGAGACTCTCAGTTCACTCATCTCAAAATGGCTTCCCAGGGCCTTAAATCTACAAAATGACATTCCAATATTAAAGATTGAAAGAGCACATAGAGTGGGGGCACCCTTCGAAAACAAAAGCTATAAACCAAGAACAGTTTTGATAAAACTCTTGAACTATGCTGACAAGATTAAGATATTGCAAGCATATAAAAAATACAGAAATTTTTTCTAGAAAAACAAAAAATCCTAATTTTTCAAGACTTTTCACCAAATGTGTCAAAAAACAGGCAAGCATTCTCAGGGGTTTGTCAAACCTTATTTCGTCAAAACATTAAATTTGCCATGCACTATCCTGCCATTCTAAAAATCTTCATGCCAACAGGAACACATACTTTTGAAGATTTTACAGAAGCAGAGAAATTTGTCTACCTTCTTGAAAAGGATTTTAACAAGAAGGGGGCATTAGTGACCACTCTAATGAAATGGAGTATATTATTTCCAGTGAACGACCTACATCAAACAAAGAACAAGACTCACATATATCCAGGAAGGCCACCCCTTTCAAAAGAAGGGATATTAAAACAAGCTTTGAACAAAGATCTAGATCTCCGATTGGAAAAGATACTTCATCATCACTTCATGATGATAAAGACACCTGAATAGACACAATTTTATAAAACCTACTGATGCTAATACTTTATGGTCCTCACTTTTCACCAAGTGAGGGGACGATTCACGCTTCTAATGGTTAAATTCTGGATAAAAGTTTATTAAGTTGCTTAGTTACTCCGGGGTAAAGTGAAGTTTAGTGAATATTAATTTCCTACACAACCATTCAAATGTTGGTTAATGTGGATTGTTACATATTGTTTTTCATATTTTACTGTGCATTATCTGTTTTGCTAAATATTTTACATTTATACTTTCTTTATGTTTTATTTTATGATGATATTCTGTTTTTGGTAGACAAGGCTAGATTTACCATATATGACTATTTTCATAATTTATGCCAATTTACTCTATAAATGCATAAAATCAAAATAATTTAATGGAACGTAAATGGAATAAACTCTCCTGTAAAACGTAAAAGGGTTTTACAGGAGCTCAAAAAAATGGGAGCAGACATCGCTCTACTCCAAGAAACTCATTTAAATGAGTCTAACATCCCAAGATCATTCTCTAACTGGGTAGGAGAAAGCATAAATTAATCAGCAATTAAAAAGAAAGGAGGTGTATCAATTTTGTTTAATAAAAATCTCAATTATCATAAGGTAAAATCGATTAAAGATGATAAAGGAAGATCTACACATTTGAAATTTTCATTAATAACCAAACTTGGAACCTTTGTTCAATTTATGCCCCGAATGATAATAAGCCTGACTTTTATTCTTACCCAAAGAATATGTGCACTTAACCCAAATAATTTGATTGTAGGCGATGACTTTAATGAGTCTCATGTATGGATCCTTGATAAATGTAACCACCAATTTAATAATTCACAGAAAAAATCCAGACTGCTCTCTAATTTTTTAGAACAAACTAGCTTAAATGAGACATGGAGAATTTTGAATCCATCTGATAAAGAATTCACCTTTTATTTGCATTCTCATGGTACAGGAACGAGATTAGATTACTTATTTACGTCTACTAATCTATTAAACCAAGTTCATGAAGCAAAGATAGGCAACTTCACTTATTCTGATCATACTCCGATTAGTGTAATTTTATTAAATCATTCTCCTCCTAAATCATATATACCTTGGAATTTCCCATCTTTCCTATCTACCAGACAGGATTTCCAAGAAATGATAAAAAATAAATGGATTTCCTTCCTCAAAGATAATGATAATCACAAAGATAACCCTTTACTACTGTGGGATTCATGGAAGGCTTACATAAGAGGAGAAATAACTTCATACAAGATTTCATTTACAAGAAAGATGAACTCTCAAATATTGAAACTAAGTAAATTGCAAAACGAGGCATATATTTTATTTAAAACAGACCCTTATCATAATAATAGAATAGCTTTAGAGTCTGCTATAAAAGAAATGAAAGAATGGTTAACCATGAAAGATTCCATCTACCAAAGCTATAAATCTAAATATTTCAATTTTGGCAACAAAGCAAACAAGCTAATGTCTAATCTTACAAAAAATTGGTCAAAACCCCAGAAGATTTCAAACATTAAATCAGATACAGGAAAATTAACTCATAGTCCTTTAGAAATAGTTGAAACATTCAAAAAATTCTATGAAAAACTATATTCTCATCCCGAAACAAACTTAGAAAAAAGAAAGAATTTAATAGATGGTATAGTTTTTCCTTAAATATCACAAGAAAAAGTGATTGACCTAAACGCTTTACTTACTGAGCAAGAAATTAGAACAGTTATCTCTTCCTTAAAATCCAACAAAGCAGGTGGCCCAGATGGTCTGGCAGGTCCGTTTTACAAAATTCTGTTAAACGATATTGCTCCTTTTTTGACTCATTTGTATAATACAATAATTTCACAAAAACAACCTCTACCATCCAGCATGTACTCACTCACAAGAGTGATGCTCAAACAGGATAAAGATCCTTCAAAGGTTGAATCATATAGACCAATTGCTTTACTTAACTAAGACCTGAAAATCCTAACAAAAATAATAGCTAATTGACTATCTCTAATTCTTCCCAAAATAATTTCCCCTGAACAAGGAGGATTCATAAAAGGCAGATCTGGTACCAAAAACATACGAACAATTAAAAACTCCATAAAATTAGCAAAATCAAAGAAAATCCCCACGGCTCTAATAGGATTAGATGCAGAGAAAGCTTTCGACAACATATGCTGGAAACATTTAACAGACTCTCTCTTAGCCTTTGGATTCCATGGCCCATTATAGATTTAATTCAAATACTATATTCTTCCCCAAAGACTCCTATAATTGCAGCTGGAGAGATGTCAAGGCCAATAGATTTAAAGAGAAGTACGAGACAAGGTTGCCCACTCTCACCATTATTGTTTAATATTTCTTTCGAACCCATTATAAGATATCTCAAGAAATCAACATCTTTGCCAGGTTTGGAATTTAGCAAGAGAACTTCTAAATTAACAGTATTTGCAAATGATCTTCTTCTCATTGTAAGGGATCCCTATGATAATCTAAAAGGCATCTTTGCTAACCTACAAAAGTTTGAAGATATTTCTGGTTTCAAAATTAATATTAGAAAAACAGAACTCATGGATGCATATGGTCAGACCTCTCCCAAGACCCTACAATTATTAGGCATTGAAAAGAAACAGTCCTATATAAAACATCTAGGTATTCTTATTCCAACCAATTTAAATAGACTTTACTCACTTAATATTCCATGTTCAAGTTATCCACCAATGTCAACTACCTGGAAAATAAAAAGGAATAAGATTACTACCGGACATCATATCTCCATCTACAGAAAAATGTTTTAGTTGGGATGAATTTAGACTCAAATTTAATATCCAAGATAAAGAGATACTATTTTATATTCAACTTTGTCATTGGTATAATAAACTAGGTTCAAGAGATTCCCTAAAATCTTATAGTTCAACTGTTTCATCTTTTTTTAACAAATTAATTTATTCCAATTTGGAGGTTAAAGGGGTTGTTCACCTTTGAGTTAACTTTTAGTATAATGTAGAGAGTGATATTCTGAGACAATTTGCAATTGGTTTTCATTTTTTTTGTTTATGGTTTTATAGATATTTAGCTTTTTATTCAGCAGCTCTCTATTTTGCAGTGTCAGCCATTTTGTTTCTAGGGTACAAATTACCCTAGCAACCCTGCATTGATTTGAATAAGAGAATGGAATATATATAGGAGTGGGACTGAATAGAATGATAAGTAATAAAAAGTGGCAATAACAATACATTTGTAGCCTTACAGAGCATTTGTTTTAGATGGTGTCAGTGACCCCCATTTGAAAGCTGCAAAGAAACAGAAGAAAATTGCAAATCATTAACAAACTATGAAAAATAAATAATGAAGAACAATTGAAAAGTTTCTTAGAATTTGCCCTTCTACAATATACTAAAAGTTAACTTGAAGGTGAACCACCCCTTTAACATTAGACTAATTCAGTCATGCCTATGGAATAACATAGACTCTAAATCTCACCCAATGCAATCAACCGCAAAGAAATGGTCAAAATATTTCCAAAAGGAAATTATCATTGAGACATTGATTAACTCAATCAATAGTTTTGATAAATGAATATCATCTGAATTGTGGAGAGAACTATAGACTAATCCATTTTTTCATTTTAAAACAAAAGACACAAATTATCTCAATAAATGTCCCAAATGTGATGCTCATTCTCCAAATTCATTCCACCTACTTTGGAATTGTAAGATAATCAAAATGTTATAGAATGATATTGAAACTTATCTAAATTCTATCTTACAAGATCAGATTTCTTTGTCTCCACAAGTGGCTCTACTTGGAATGACAAGCATTTTAGACTTAGTACCAATAACTCGAAGATTTAAAGATTTTAATATTACCAATATCTCTAATTATATAAAATTGGTACTTGCATCTGCTCGCAGAGTTATCTTCAAGAACTGGATAGATAAATCCTCACCAAATATAAGGGATATACTAAGTGAATTAAAAAATCTTCACATTAATGAAGCCTTGGGTTATAGATTTAATACCACTTACAATTGTTTAAAGTTCGACTCTAGATGGAAAATCTTCTCACAAAATCTTGACTCTGTTGAAAGGAATAAAATGAATAACATTCTCAATTGTTCCATGGTACACAATAAAGATAGGATCTAGCCTTCCTAGTTAAGAAAATAAGTCTCAATAATCAATTACTTGTATTGTTGCAATTGATGGGATAAGTTAGCATAGGAATTATTTTTGTTGGTATTTTGTTTTATAGATGTTCTTTTGCTTTTCTATTTTTCTCTTTTATTTTGATTATTATCATTTCACCACTGTCAACTTTTTGTTTTCTTTAAAAATCAAATAAATAAAAAACATTTAAAAAAAATATTATGCAGAGAGGTGCAAGACCTTTTATACTATGACCAGAGGTAAACAAGTTAGGGACCACCGTGGGGGTTTACCTTGATGTGGTATGGTGGCATATCAACTTTATGATCATAACTTTATAACTAAAAAAACGCTGTCTTTGTTAACTCATGCACTTGTATATATGCTGAATTACTCCCACAACCCCCTTTTATGTATTAAGGAATGAAGATCCAAATTATGTTATCAGCAAAAGCCCTGGTCCTGAGCATTTTGGATAACAGGTCCCATACCTGTACTTGCAAAATGTTTTCAATCCAAAAATTGTGCAGAATTGTAGGCTGTATACAATTTTGATTTTTCACCAGTGAATTTTCACCAAAGTTTTGAGGATTTATTCGCCAGCAGTGAAAAGTGGAAATTTGCCTCAAATTCGTGCCTTGCAAATTTATTCACTCATCGCTAGTCTAGTATTATTTATGGTGTTTGAATTATTTACACTAGCTTTTTATTCAGCTGCTCTTCAGTTGCTTAGAATTATGGTTTCTTGGACAAATTTTTATTTTGGAGTTGACTTGCCCATTACATATAAGATTGCAAGACAAACCTGTCATAATTAGGGGCAACTTTACTATAATTCACCCTAAAATCCCTCAAATCTATTCGAAATTCGATAAGCAATCGACTATCGAATGCTTATCGAAGAGTTTTAGGCAATTTTTTCCTCTGTTCAATTTCTTGATGAAATCGTACGATCGAATACCGATCATTCGATTTCACGAAAAAATCGTACTTTTTCATCGAATGGTCAAATGATCGAATATTCGATCAATCTATTTGATCATTCGAATTCTCGGTATTTGATGATCGAAGTGGCCAAATTTGCATATTCGATCCTCCGAAAAAATCGTACAATCGGAATTCGATCGAATTCGATCGAACTTCGGTCTCTTCACGTGAATTTTGTAAATTTGCCCCTTAGTGACGATCAAAATGTTTTGCCAGGTATGGCGAAACATAACATTATAGTCAATGTGGAGACAAAAAACCCAATGTATTCTGCACAGAAAAGGTAGTCATCCGAAAAGTTAGTAGAACACTCACAAACTTTTTTTACATTAAATGCAGTTTTTCTGTAACGAAAATCATAATGCAAATTTCTCAATTTCATATTGATGAAAAAAAGTTGATTTGGAAAAACTTGAGTAGCAGGAGAAAACTTGATCACAATGAAAATCACATTGTGCCGTGATCTGTTATCCGGGAACCCTTTATACAGAAAGCTCAGAATTATGGGAAGTTTATCTCCTATAGACTCCATTTAATCAAATAATTCACATTTTTCAAAATGATTTAATTTGTCTCTGTAATAATAAAACAGTACCTTGTACTTGATTCCAGCTAAAATATAAATAATCCTTATTGGATGTAAAATAATCCTATTAGGATTAATGTTTAAATTTAAAATGTAAGGATCTAAATTATGGAAGATCTTTTATCCAGAAAGCCCCAGGTCCAGAGCATTCTGGATACCAGATCCATGTCTGTTTTGTATATACCTATTGAATTCTATAGAAGCATGAAAGGCATTAGTTGCTGAATTTTATCATTTGAGTTGAAATAAATCAAATTATAAAAATGCAATTAGCCTTTTTTTTTAGAAAACATTAGGCAAAACATTAAACATTTTTACCCAATTTTAATAAAAAAAAAAGTCTTGTAGTATCAGTATGCCTTTAAAATATTCATCCAAAATATCCATCTAAATTCCTTGAAATGATCCAGAAAAATGAACAAAGGAAACTATATGACCAAATACATGATGGTTTCCATGACAAATACTGGCATGCTCAGTGTGCTCAGATATGGCATGTGCTTCTCCTAGTTCAAGTCACACTTAAATAAGGCTTTTGGCATTTTGGTTCTCTATCAGAATTATAATGATATCACAGAGAAACAGACTTTTCCGAATGCTAGTGTGGTATCATTATCAATAAGCATGACATACTTTGGGTCTGAGTCTGTTTAATCTAATAAAAACATTCTTTCGAAAATGGAATGCGACTATGCCATCTTGTTTATGGTAACCGAGCACCAATCAGCATCCCTGTCTACAGTTTTGTTTTACATAGTTGAAGATTTTAAGAGGAACAAAGATAATCCTGGCAAACATTCCATTGCTTACTGGTATTCAAAGATAATAATACTAACAAAAGATAAGATAATAATACTAACTAATATTATTCAAAGATAATAATACTAACACTATTTTATTCATCCCAGGTCAGGTTTAAGTTAGAAAATGAGAGCAGAATAATTCATCTACATAAAAGAATCTCCTCTTAAATCCTTAGGATAGAATAAACAAAATAGGTGTAAAATCATAGGTTGCTTCATCCTTACGACAAGATAAAAAAAAATATTTGTATTATACAGTATTTTTTCCCTCATACAGGAATTTAACAAAATAATGTAAACACCATCCCATTTTGCTCTCAAAACTTTTGGGACTTTGAAAAAATGTTTTAAAAAATTTCAAACTCCTATCTATTGTATTGAACTTCTCCAGGTCTTGGCGAAGTAAAGTCTAGCGCAAGAGGGATACAGAAATAGAATTGATTGACCGCACCTCCTAACACACCATTAGTATTGAATTAATTATACGGAAGTGAATGTGCTGACAGCTTCCTATATCTTGCATAAATACGTGGAAGAAAGGGAAAAGAGGAGCTATAAGTGTCGCACCATTCAATGTTTAACACACCATACATAAAGAAGATAAAGGCCTTATTTACCCAATCAAATATATATAGCAATCTTATAGTGAATTAGATCAAATTGATTGTTCATATGTGATATCATTCTAATCAAGTTAGATGCAAAAATTCATCAAAAAAATTCATAAAAATTCATGGAAAAGTAGAGATCAAAATTAAATTAAATTAATTGAGAAAAATTACTCCATTTATTTCATCTCAAGGATGAGTAACATGGAAAATCAGGTGAAATAAATTAATTAAATGTGAGACAAACAATGTGCAAATACATTGTGCAACTGTGCTTGTAGTTAATATAGGTTATTTGATTTAGCATGCATGAGTCTCCAATTGAATTATTGGAGTGGGACTCTATAATACCCCTAGTTGCTCGTTGCTACCCAGAGTGACCTTAGCAACCACATACGAAAAAAGTTTAAAATATAACTTTTAATTCATTTAGTTAAAAATCCACCCATGGTTAAAAAAGAGCATCGTTTAAAAACACTTAAAAACAGAAAAAGTGAACTGGTCTGAGTATTAGTGTAAACCAGCACATCAAATCTCTCTTATACCCTAATAATTATCACACCTCCTACCATCGGTGGTAATATGGGAAAAAAACATTCAATTAGGAAATATATACTGGAAAAAGTAACTGCTTAACTCTATAATAGTCAAGAATGATTGCGTATACTATATCCGCTGTAAACCAATAGTTAACCATGCAACCAGACTGCCTCTGAATAGTGCACTGTCTCTAGTCCTCTCAGAGGCACCTAAGTGACGTGGTGGCCTAGTCCCTATTCGCTAGATTCCGAGGCAGTTGTGTTGATCATGGCAAAGTTAAAGTAAAATTGGCATGGCGGTTATTGAAATTTGCTACGCTGTTAAGCAAAAAAAGGGGAAAGTCCCATTATACTTCCCTCATGTTTTCCGCAAAGTGAGCAGCCGATCCGTTACGCAATAACACAAGGAGGCCCAGGTCTGGGATAGAGAAAGGAAATATTGATGCTCTGCACCTGACGCGCGTTTCGCCAGAGAGGCTTTGTCAAAGGCGGTAATGGCTGCCGCATCTCGCGGTCTTTACGGATTCCCGCTCGCGGCTATTGGATGGAAAAAATCATGTGATCGCTGCCACAGCCTTGTTTAGAAAAAATTATTATGATCGCGAACCTCAAATGATGCATATACAAGCATCAAACTCTGGGTTCTCCATTGGGGACGAGCAGGTTTCCTATTATTGAGGAGAATATAAATAACCTGCAAGAAATTGTATTATTTTATATTATTTAGCACCATACGTATATTTGGCAATTCACAGAACACAAACTTAACCAGCTATAAAAGTATGCAATGATAGGCTCTCATTTAACCCATTGGGGTTGAGAGTATTAAGCTCATAAATCCACCTACATTCTTTAGATAGCAACAAATGATCTAAGTTGCCTCTTCTTATTCCAAGGGACACATGCTCTAATACAGTGACTTTCAATCCCTCTGGATTACCATTATGAAATAGGTAAAAATGTTTTCCAAGAGGACTTATTTTTTTAAAGGATGTTTTTCTATCTATTTCCGGAATGGGTGGTCTGTCTACTCTCAAATCTTTCATAACCAAAGCAGTGGTTCTAATGCCTGAAATATGTTCTGATATTCTTTTCTGTAAGGTTCTTTTAGTTTTGCCAATATATTTTAATTTGCATGGGCAAATGATCATGTAGACTACTGCAGTACTTTTGCAGTTAAACCATGATCTAATATGATGCGTCTTCCCAAATCTATCTGTGACTTCTTTAGCATTATCTATATAAGGGCAGATTGAGCATGAGCCACATGGATAAGAACCTGAGCATTGTAAGGATTGTCTGGGTTTTATTTTTCTCAGGTGGCTGCGTACAAGTTTGTCTGATAGATTAGGAGCACGTCTGGAAGTTAACTGTGGATAAATTCCTATATTTTGGGCAGGAATGGCATCTGTTTGTAAGATGTGCCAATGTTTTTTCAAAATTCTTCCAATGTCATTCCACTGATTACAGTAGGACGTGATAAATCTGACTGTAGCTATATTTGATTTATCCTTTTTTGGAATTAACATATCATCTCGTGATGTATTAATGGCTCTTAGACGGCCTTTTTTGATGGCCTTATTACTATAACCACGTTTTTTTAGTCTCCCAGACAATTCATCAGACCTGTATTTAAAGGTGTTATCATCTGAGCAATTTCTTCTCACTCTTAAAAATTCCCCCACAGGGATAGATTTTTTTATACTCGGTATGTGGTGGCTGGAAAAATGTAAGGTAGAATTAGTTGCAGTTTCCTTCCTGAAAATATCTGTTATTAAATTATTTCCTTCATCTTTGATGATGGTAATGTCCAGGAAATCTATTTGAGTTGTGCTGAAAGTGAAAGTTAATTTTAGGTTTAAATCATTGTTATTCAAATAGCACATGAATTCCTGTAAGGAATCAATCGGTCCGTCCCATATATGGGTAGGAGTAGTGATGGGCGAAACGGGCGCGTTTCGCTTCGCCGAAAAATTTGCGAATTTTTCGACGATTCGCGAAACGAGTCGCGCGTCGCGTCGTT
>CM044439.1:51073607-51088362 GCA_024363595.1 Xenopus borealis | reverse complement strand
ATACTGAATAGTCATAACCATGAAAAAAGTAGTCCCTAGAGTAACTAGTATGATGTCAATTTTACTGCAGGTATAGGTTCTATTATCCAGCATGCTCAGGTCCTTTCTATATGCACAAGGTTTTCAGTATAATGGATGTTTCCATAATTTGGATCTCCATCCCTTAACTCTGCTAAAAAAATCATTTAGATGCTATAAACCCAATACGGTTGTTTTGCTACCAATATGTATTTAGTTTGGATGAAGTAATAGGTATTGTTTTATTATTACAGACAAAAAGGAAATAATTTTTTTTAAAAAGATTTGCCTAAATTAAGTCTATGGGAGATGTCCTTCCTGTACTTCACACTTTCTGGATAATGGGTTTCTGGAATAACAGATCCTATACCTGTAGATTGTTTTCACAAATGTTTTCATCACAAAGGTTATTGTTTTTGCTAATTTTATTTGCATCTTTTTTTAAATTGTTATTGATCATTAAACATGCTAGAGCAATTAATTCTAAATTTGTAACCTTGACATCAAGATTAAGTTTCATACAATATTTAATAAGCTTCATTACTAATCCACACAAGGGATGAATGAAAAATATAATACTGCTGAACAATTATTCTATGGAATTTTCAAATAGTCCGACATACAGCAAGGCTTACCATATTCTCAAATTTTTAGTAAGGGAGGCTTCACAGGACTATATGCAATGTTGAAGTTCATATATCAAACATGGAGATTCTCCCCAATAGGACTGGGGTGAGGTGTGGATATTTAAATATAGAGTGTTATACTATTAGAGGATTATTTAGTAAAACTCAAATGTATCTCATATTTTTATATCAAGGATTTATATCAGTTCCAGGATTTTATCTTATTTATAAATAAAATAACTTGAATTCGTATTTTACAAATTTTTACATTTTTGCTGAAAACCTGGCCTAAACCCAGCACAGACCATGATAATTGGGATAGTAACATCTGCCATTGACTTATGAATGAGCACGACAGGCTTGAGATGCCGGGTTTTCGAAATTAGGGTTTTTTTAGCATCGGGGGAAAAATTCTAGGTTTTTTTCCACAAAAAATTAAATAACTCTCTTAATGTATGACAACCTGGGAGCCAATACCTCCTAAAAAGAATTCATCACAATATGCACTCCCCTCTTCCTACCCAATTCTTTACTAATCTTCATTATATCTGCTCCTCTAGCAATATCCTATCACAAATTCGCTCCTCCTCCTGTTAAGACCAGGTTTGATACTTTTAGTTACACACTCCAATACTAATCCGCAAAAGGGATATGCCATATATATAATATTCTTAACAATTTTCTTTTACCATTGTAAAATACAATAGTACTACTTACAGTGGGGTGCTTCTATTTCGAGTAGGATTGAGTTAAGGTATGATTACTTAAATATTAAGGGAGTGACACAATCTTCTTTCTAAAAACTTGGCTTATCTTATCACAATATACCTTTGCCATCCTTTATCTCCTTCCATGCTCTCAGCTCTTTCACAATTTCCTTGCCCTCTCCCTTCCCCACACTACATGTGATAATAAATTCCAGTACTTATCCACAAAAAGAAAACTTTGATAACTGTATGCATAACTATAAATCTCTATACTGTTCCGTACTTCTATCTTATTTTAGAAGAATAGCATTTAAGAAATAGCACTACAATTAAAATGTTGCTGAGTAAAATGCCAACTTAGAGGGAAACATTGAAAAAGATTACCATATGTTGCTAAAGCATGGGAGTTATTAGCATTATCTAATGCTGACGTTCATATATCAACCAAAGAAATGAATGGCTGATATATTACTAATTAGCTATAGGTGTGGGTAACCAATAAACATCAGTTAGCTGAAATAAGTATGGGACTTGTTATCCAGAATTCTCAGGACCTGGGGTTTTTCCAGATAATGGATCTTAACATTATTTGGAACTTCATACCTTAAATCTACTAGAAAATCATCCTATCATATCATAAACCCAATATTCTGATTTTGCATCCAATAAGGATTAATTATATCTTAGTTTGGACAAAGTACAGTTTTGGGATGGTACTGTTTTATTTTTACAGAAAGAAAGGAAATCTTTTTTTTAAAAATTGATTATTTGGATAAAATGGATTCTTTCCATAGTTTGTAACTTTTTGGATAACAGGTTTCCAGATAATTGATCCCCTTCCTGTACCTGTATGTGTATCTATAAAATGCTTTACAATGGAAGTGGAAGGCTGCATAAGCTATTGCCTGACCTTCATGTCCATCCTGCTGCCCAGTCAATCTTCATACTTTCTGCATTCTCAAAGCTTGTTTCCTAGATTCCATGCTGTCCCTCATTTCTCCCCCCTCCTTTACTCTCCTGCTGGATGGATTATGGCCTCAGCCTTGGTCACTTGTACCCTGGCCTTGAGGCAGAGCCACCTTCTTGGTTGCAAGAGCAGTTTTGTTTTCCTGTGCTGTGAAAAGATCTTGCTATGCTCTCTCACCAGTAACTCCCTTTTACTCCTATAAGTTCTCATATCACATATTCCCAAGTCTATAAAAAGTCCTTTGTTCGGAGTTCTGATTCTTTGTGAGTTGTGTCAAATAAACTTTGTCATTTACATCAAGTGGTCTTCGGTTCCTGAAATTAAACAAGTGAAAATATAGAACATAGCTATCTTTCATATACATATGCTTCTATTTTTTCCTACAGACACTGAAAGGACCTTCGCTGTACATAGATTTGTGATAAATCCGAATTGGAGGGAATGCTAAATATTTGAAGTGTATGGATAAAAAGATATATATTTTTTAAAAGCTTATGCTTCTGTGCAGGATTAAGTAACTTCAATAGAAATATAATTAGCCAAATCTTACTGTATTTCCAGACCATGCATTCTGAATATCAATGGATTAGGAAAGGTGTAAAGTTGTATGAACGACCTCAGAGAATAAGGGTTACCTACCTAGCAAATCGTAAAAGGTTACCGAGTGTGGCATTAATGTGGCTTTGAATTCTTTATGGTATACAGAACTACAGAGCTAGTTTTACTAAAAAATTTTATTCAGTAAAACTGTATTTTAATACATTTTGAGATAATGGGATATTTCTGTCCATTTTTGTGTAGTAATTACATTTCTATAAACGCAGTGATATCACTTTGTGTTGCATAGGAATGAAGCAGGTTGTATTACAGAGGATTCTGGCAGCATGTTTAATGTTCCTTCTTTATATACTGCATAATGCAACTTTGCCATGTTTAATGAAGAATCAATTCTTTGAACAAATATTTATTAAAGTGGCAGTTCACCTAAGTAACAGTATGGAATAGAACAGTGGTCCCCTGAACAAATGGCTCAGCAACTCGGTGTATTGCTTACAGCCCATACAAGGTCTACCAAATAGCCAATCACGACCCTTGGGAAAAAGATTGGGGATCTCTGTTATAGAATGCCCCATTTTTTTAGCAACCATTCAATTGGTTGTTTTGTATTTTTGTTATTTATTTGCAGTTCTCTTCTGCCTTATTCCAGCTTTCTGGAGGAGGTCACTGGCCCCAACAACTAGGAAACTATTGCTGTTTGAAGCTACAATTCTATTGTTACTGTTACATTTTAACACAAATTTATGCTGTGCATATTATGATACTGTGCTATCTGTCAGTGTTAAAAACTGATCAGTTTCAACTCTCCTGTACACATTACACAGGATACAATTCAGGTTTGCTCCACTAGACTACGCATGCAGTTGGTATTGGCAAGGGGGTTGAAGTGTTCCAGTGCTGAAAGTCAACCCATAGAAAAGCACCTATGGATAAGACAGACCTGCAGCTCTTTACCAATAGGAAATCAAAATGTACAGACATATCTGCATGTTATTAGTGTGCATGGGGCATTTTGTCTACCACTTTGATTTCATATAAAACAACAGCAGTTGGACAACTGTCCCCACTCATAATTTAATTAAAAAAAGCATTTTCCTCATAGCAATAGCCCTATTCCTTATACCACTTTAGTTGCACATCTATGACCTTTTACAGCTTTTTAAAATCCCTTTCTAAGGAAAAATAACTTTCTTGAGGCAATGCCTTTTTTTTGGCAAGAGCGTAGTTTATTAGCTTTAGTTGACATTGAATGACACTGCCTATGATTGCAACATCTGTTATCCACAAAAAATCTAAATCAAAGGGGTTATTCACCTTTGAGTTAAATGTCAGTATCATAAAAATAGTGATAGTCCGAGACAATTTGCAATTGGTTCTATTTTTTATTGTTATAAAAAGTTATTTAGCTTTTTATTCAGCCAATCCGATTTACAATTTCAGCAGTTTGGTTGCTAGGCTCCAAATTACCCTAGCAACCATACCTCAATTTGAATAAGAGACTGGAATATAAATAGAAGAGTGCCTGAATGAAAAGATTATTACAAAAAAAGCAATAACATTTAATGAGCATCTAACATAATTTTTTGTCCACAAGCACATAAAGTACCAATGAATTTAACAATGTCGATAAATGCAAGAAATAATGTATTATTTGGCATAAATAATAGAAATGCAAGTTATACACTAAATGGTAGGGTTTTGCGAGGCAGATAGTAGGGGGGGTCTTTTTTCCCATAGGGATGATCACTGCACCAGAGGTCACCCCTTTTGACTAGAACTTTAATTTGAAGCAGTGTAGGTGGTTCTTCACAGTGCAGGCAGTGAGGTTGTGGAATGCACTGCCGGGTGATGATGTGATGGATGACTGTTAATACCTTTAAGTGGGGCTTGGATGATTTCTTGGACAAAAATAATATCCAAGGCTATTGTGATACTAAACTCTACAACCAGTATAGATAATGGTACACATAGTTTATGTGAGTGTGTACAGGGGTCAGTGAGAGTGTGTATGTATGTGTGCTGGGTTTCATTTGGAGGGGTTAAACTCAGGGTCAGACCATGGGCTTCAAGATATTGTGGGCTCCACTAGCCTAGATCTGCCCCCCTGTGTTTCTTCCTGCCGCGAATAGCAGTTCTCCGGAAAATGTGTGCACAGAAGGGGGCCCTGAGACATCAGACCTGGTGGGCCCCTGGTCCCCCATTCCAACCGTGGTTGAACTTGATGGACTTTGGTCTTTTGTCAACCCAATTTAACTATCAACCACCATCCCATACCCAAAGTCCCACAACTTTTTGTTTAAAATTATGGTTAAAAAAATTAGTTTTTGTAGCAATGCTCTTTTTTTCAGTTTTTGCTTGCTTGACTTCTTTATTTCACATGCTCAATTGCCCTCCTTGTATCTAATAGCAGATCGCAACTGACCCAGCTAAATACATCAATTAAGCATTTCTTTTTACCAACCTCAATGATAAGTTTAATAAATAATAAATCATAAAAGTTTGGCACCATGATATTTTTCCTTGCAAACAAGGGAAGTATACAAAGACGTTATTTGTTGAATATCATTTTACTTTCTGTGTTTAAAGGACAAGGAAAGTCTAAAATAGAATAAGGCTAATGTTGTATTTTGTATACTAAACATAAGCATGAACTTACTGCACCACAAAGCTTAATGAAACAAATGATTTATGCTTTCAAAGTTGGGAACAGGGGGCTGTCCTCTTGTAACTTTGTTAAACATCTTTGCAAGACCAAGACTGTGCACATGCTCAGAGAGGTCTAGGCTGCTTAGGGGCCATCATAAATTATCAAAACAGCACAAGTCATATAATATCTGCCAGAATATACAGACTGCACTGGGTTGTGTTGTCATGTAATCTAATGTAGATTTTATAGTTTTTGTATTGTTTAATACAAATTTTCTCCAACTCTGCAGAACCAGTGACTGCAGCAAAATAATCTTCCAAATAGAATCCCAGTTTATCTGTTTAAATCTAGCTCCATGATCTTTGTCCCTGCAGTTGGAAACAGTAAAGGGGATGTAAAGGCAAAAATAAAATCCAATACAAATCTCTACACAGTCGGCGACTGATTGTTTCGCTGCACAGCAGTTAGGGACAATCTAACAATTCCTATGCACAGCAGTAAATGAAGGGAGAATTTCACTGCATATAGTCAGGTTTCGCAAGAGGCGAATCGCGGGAATTCGCCGCGAATTCGACCCTGGCGAATAAATTCGTCCATCACTACTATTTATGCTTTGAACTGAAACAGACCGGTCTTAACATTATTCAGCAAATTTGGGTTACTTCCCTAAATTATTTTTTCTTTTTCTAAATATTACAATTAATTATCAACATAATTAAATTATCTAATTTATTAATTGAATTGCACTGCACTTTATCATTATTGATTTAAGAATCTACTTAATGAATTTATCTCGCCATTAATTCATGGTATTATTAATCTGAGATATCATTTGATTGCAGAGAAATAATCCTATGAATTGACAAATTAATTGGTTCTGAGAATGGTGATTCTCTTCATTAATTGGTAGCACCTAGTTTATATTTATTAATACATTAATTCATACCTCTGCACTGCACTTTATTTATTTCTTAGGTAATTATTTTTCAATTAATTGGGATTGTCTCAAATATATGATTGTTTAAGCAACAGGGTTTATTTCCTTTTTCTATTCTTTCTAATTAACCACTTCTGACTTTCGTCAGATCCCTGTATTGGCCAAGATGAAGTAACTATTATCAAGTGAACGGCATTAAGGGCATTACATCCTCTTTTCATATGCTATACAAGCTGTAAATTTTTTCATTCTGAGTTTCGGATTTTATTTTTCTGATTGATGGATCTCCAAAAACTCTCAAATTGTGGCAAAACCTTAAAATTTGTACTGTAGTTAATGCCAGTCTTGAGGAGGCATTAACCATCTTACATATTCTTGTGCTAATGATATCTCCCTGGACAATACCCTGGTAATGTCCAGGCAGATACCCATACCCTGCCAAGGTGCTTATACACGGTGGGCATTTGTCAGCAAGCCATTCACAGTCAGGCACAAACGTCTGCATTCCATGTCCTATTTGTCCTGTACCTGTCTGATTTTTTGCTATCATATCCAACAAATGTGAATGCATTGCTAGAAGCTTCTTCAAACTGTTTAAAGGTTGCCATTTAAAATATTTAAACCAAAATACTTTAATAAACCACATGCTCAAGTTCAGTTTTGTAAAAGGTAGTTTTTAGAAATGTGATCATCTGTTTTAATATTGTGTGGGACATTGATTTCCCTGCATAGAAGCTTTATAATCTATAAGATATCTGGCAAGTGCTTGTTCTTCAAAACCTTGTTCAATTTGCAATGACTTTAGAATACAATTTATGAGCCCACAAATGTCAATTGAGTTAATGATCATGGTAATGTGATCCTTCAAAAAATCTAGCATGTTTTTTGATCTGAAAGGACTTGGGAGATGCATTATTTCAAGTGTTGATGAAGTGTTGCAAAGTAGTATAAGTGGTCAATCATTTTGTCAATAATTAGGGTGGGATGAGAAATTAGTTACTGTTGATAATGTGATTATGCACCAACTTACATGCAGGAAAACAGCATGGAAGTATTTAATTTTGTCTTGATCAATGGGCTGAGAGCACCAACTATTAGAAGAGTATGCTTAACTGTCATGAATCGAACAACATGCTATTATTCACCAAGCATACAAGCAGTACATAAGACCTTTTTATAGAGAATGTAGTAAAATACATTAGTTTTAGTATTACATAGTAATATAATCACTAAAATAAAAATAACTAAAAATAACTAATTACAAGTGTTTTCAGAACACACATTTGTAAAATTGAACAAAGTCAGTAAAGGGCAAGCAAACTGAACTGTACAAAGAAAAGCTATTAAAATATACAGTTTATGATGAGTTTGCATTACTTGTTTGTTCTTTTGTGGCTATGCAACATAATAATATCAGTAATAATGAGTTCACAGGGTTAAACACAAAAAGAAAAATGGAATGTTTTAAAAATTCTGCTAAAATGAATTTGTCTTACCCTTGTAAGCAAGGAAAGTTGGCTCAAAACTAAATCCTTATGGTTTGTTAGAAGCTGAAACTGGTACAAAGAGGTCAATAAAGCATGCCAAATTGCGATCAGACAAGCTAAAATTTCAACGGGCATTGCAGAGATGATTAAAATTAATTCAAAATTTGGATACACAGAATCCAGGATTCGGTTCAATATTCAGGCCAGGATTTGGAGGAATCCTTGTGCATGCCCGAACCGAATCCTTGAAATTATGTGACTTTTCGTCACAAAACAAGGAAGTAAAAAGATTTTTAGCCGCAGCTGGCTCTTGCCCTTCATCTTGCTAATTCATCTTGCTAATTTGCATATGCAAATTAGGGTTCGGATTCGGTTCAGTATTCAATAGATTCAGGAGTTCGGGCGAATCCATAATAGTGGAGTCGGTGCTAATTCAAAATAGTGAAAAGGTGACACAATAAATGGGTGGGATCCTTGGTATAAGAGGAAGGTAATTTGTTTGATGAAAGAATGGAAAAAGCAAAGAATTTGAACTGTCTGCCTACTTCATTGAAGGGCTGGCTTCCTTTTTAATAGAATCAGTTCTAATAATATGGTTATTGATACATGGGTGACTCAGTAGAAGAGTCAAAAGAGACTATAACTAGTGATGGGCGAATCGAGTCGCGTCGTTTTCGTCGCGTCATGTCAAAAACGACACGCAACTCATTTTTTTTTAGCGAATTTTATTCGCCAGCGGCAAATCGCAGGAATCCACCGCGAATTCGCCCATCACTAACTATAACAACAGTAAACAAAGGTCCAGGACTGGATGGTATTCATCCAAGGATAATAAAGTTGGGTAGTGCTGTGATTTTTAAACCTCTTTCAGGATTTTTTAAGTTCTTGAATTGTGCGCCGGTTCGGCAAATAAGCTAACATAGTGCCACTTTTCAAACAGGGATCCCGTCCTCTGCATGAAAATTGTAGGACTGTTTGTTTCACATCAGTGGAAGGTAAGCTTTTGGAAGGGTTAACAGGACAGATACATAAAAAAACGTATTTTGTAGATTACCAATAAAGTTTGTGACAGCATGGTTTTATGCGTTACAGATTTTGCCGGACTACCACATTATTGCGTTTTATGAGACGATAAGCAAAAACCTAGACTCAGTGGATGTGACGGGCTAAAGCATTTGATACAGTAGCACACTTACTGTATGTTTGCTAATGAATTAAGGAATATTGGCAAAGAACATAATATTATTACTTGGGTAGAGCATTGACTGAAGGATAGATTGCAAAGGGTAGATGTAAATGATACATTTTCTAACTTGGCCAGTGTCATTATTGTAGTACTGCAGAGTACTGCATCTGCCCTTTCCTTTATTAGTGTAAGGTTATGAAATTGTGAAAAGATTCTGGGGATTATTGTGGAAAACAAGCTGTGTAACGTTAGGCTCATTTCTAAACAATGGGCAAGTTTTCTCCTGGTCAGTTACCCATGGCAACCAATCCAGTGATTGCTTTCACTGTTAAACTTGCTGCTGACTGAAAAAAACTAATCATTAATTGGTTGCTATAGGTTAATACCCACTTTCAAATTTACCAAGTGTTTGTAAATGACCCCCAGTGGCTACTAAAGCAAATAAAGTACTGCCTTGTGTATTAACTTGATTGAACTTAATTTTGCCTCTTTATAGGTTTCTGGTACGGCCTCACCTTGAGTATGCAGTGAAATTTTGGGCTCCAGTCCTTAAGAATGGATATTAAATGGAGAGTGTCCAGAGATATGGAAGGATGGCATTTTTTCTCTGCTTGCAAGGGGACATGATTACTCTTTACAAGTATATAAACCAACATTATAGGCAGAAAGCAGGAGTATCTTTTTAAAGAAAGTTAAAAGAACAACAGACCACCTCTTTAGACTTGAGGAAATTGACTTTTATATGAAGCACCATTGGTGGTTTTTAATGGTGAGGGCAGTGAAGGTTGTGATATGCCCTGCCAGGTGATGTTGTTATGGCAGGTGATATCAATGCCTTTATAAATGGCTTAGATGACTTCTTGAACAAGCACAATATCCAAGTATAGGTATCAATTAATACTTTACTGTTTATACAGTAGTCTGTAATTTTTGTTTTGTTGATTGCAAAACAGTTGCTTTGGGTTTTTTAACGTTTTCATTCAAAAATGTAATGCAAAAATTAGACTCGAACCATGTCTGATAAATGATCTTATACCTGCAGAATGTTTTTTCTTATATTTTTAAAAGGCTAATTTACTTCTGTCCCTGACACAAACGCAGGAGCATCAAGGTATGTAAAATCACAACCTTTTTTGCTCATTCAATTTGGACTAGCAGCAGGGACAGTGCTACTACCTGCAACTTGTGCAAGATAGCAAATCAAAATGCAGATCAGAGCACCAATTATATTTATATTTATTATTAAAATATTTACTGTCTGCACCAGACAAGCAGACATTCATCTTTTTTACATATTTTCATTTATGAATAGGAGCTGGAGTCCAGCAGCTTTTCTGGTACCTTTGGGTTACTGGCGAAAATGCTGATATTTAGCAGTTTGTGTATAGGCAGGGTCAGAACTAGCGGTAGGCAGAAGAGGCACCTGCCTAGGGGGCAACAATTGGGGGTCACTGTGCAGGTTTCTGCCTACCCATAATTTGTAGTTGCTTCCCTCTGCTATTTGCTGACCTGTCATTCCCTTCCCCCTCCCCTATGTCTCTGTCCCCTTCTCGATGTCCAGGTGCACAGTTGTATGCTCACATGCATGGGGGGAGCAAGGTTGCTGGCCGGGTTGCCTAGAGTGCGGGGACCACCTTGGCCTGACCCTGTGTATATGATGTGCAAGGTAAAAATCTAATTTTTTTTGCATTCTTCTTTGCCATCCCCCTTAGATAAAGTGGCCAGTTGCTAATGTAGCCAATATTTGGGTGTCACTTTTCCACTCCACCCCTTCACCATAAATATACTTACCTATGTAACACAGGCCAACACTATGGACAAATAATTTGTGCACAGGGATATTCTAATGTCTGCTGTTTTCAACTAATGTATTCAAAGGGAATGAGAGTTGTTACTAAAAAACATTTGATGCTTTATTGGTACAGTAGCCCCCTACATGTTTTGAAGTGTGTTATAACTGATTCCATAACAGTGGGAGTGCACACAGCGAAATGAAATCACAGTATATCATTTTTTTTATAAGATTTTACATTTCATGAAACAAGTGACATAATTTCAGTCTAAAAATGTATTCCCGTTTGATATGTGCTATTAGGCAATATATTACTCTACTGGGCCTGACCCATTTCTGAAAATGATCCAAACAATGTGCCAAAATTATCCATTTGTAAACCACTTTTGCATGTAAAAAAAACAGTGAGGTTCATTTATATCATATTTCTGATGTTACATCCCAGTTCACTCCAGCAGTGAGCGGAGAGTTGATGAAGATTTAAATGACCCATGTCGGATACACTCAAGAGAGCACACTTGAGAAACATCCCACTGCGTATGTTGTAAATGTTTTAATGTAGTTCATCTAAAACATGAAGAAATGGGTTACTTCTAATGTAGCTTTAATGCCATCATTTCTCGCTTGGTGTATTTACAAATAGTTTTCGTCCGGTCACACTAGGGATTTGTACAATACATATAAAGTGACAATCTTTCCAAATATTTTTCATTAAAATGGACATCACAGAATTTTACCTTTCAGCTGATTTTTTTATTTTATTTTTATTTTTTTAATAAATATTGATGTAAAAAGTAAACATTCAAACCATTGACCTTAGAAACTGTATTCATCTTGACCATACATTAGGAACTTGCATGCAGTTCAATTTTATTTGCTTACACCTGCCATCATTTTCGGTTTCCCCTTCCATGCTGGTAGCTTTAAGGTTGCAGTGCCTGAAAAGTTACTGATTGAGATTCTGTTATATGTTGAGTGCCTGTGATGTGCAATGAGAATGAACATGATCTATATCTATTCCAGTCCCTGCTCTTAACACCCTCAAGCACAGATTCATTATTATGCAACGTCTGATTGCCAATTATAATTTTTTTTAGAAGTGTGGCTATATTGTTGTTTATGTGCTTTGAGCTAAGGAAAATGATTAATGAATTGAAAAATACTCAGATAAAACCAGTAAAAGAAAGTGAAAAGTTAATAGCAAGCAGGAGCATTGGACACTCAACTTGGTTGAAGTTCAGCAATATTTGGGTGACGTAACTGCACAGGAAGGTATATGTTTCCTGTATTTACTCAGTAAGTGCAAACAATCCTGGTTAATACAAATTAGTATTCACTATGTATTACCATACATAATATATTTCATGATACATCAGCCCATACTTTATATACTTTTTCAGGATGTATTTAAACTTGAGTTTTGAAGCCCATCAATATCTGCAAAGCTTTTTTGTCCATAACAATATACATGCAGATAATATAGTGAATTAAGTACCCCCTCTTGTAAAACATAATGAAATAAGTTACTGAGGAATTACATGACCACATACAGGACATGGAACTCTGAGGTGACTTCTAATATCCTCATATTGTGCAACAGGGGACACTCTATTTATTATAATACACACATTTTAGTGAGTCATTTTTTTCTATAGTTTTCAATAGTGCTGTAATAATGTTTTATGCTCTGTGCTGGTGCACAATGTTGATGCTGGTTCACTGGTTCACGTATGTATAATCCAAACTTTCTACCAAGCATGGAAAAAGTGGCTTATGCTAGATGGGAGAAATGGGATGACAGAAGACCTAAAATGCGGGACTTTATTAGAGGAAGCAAGATGATCCCTCTACAGGAGATACAAAGGAGATGGGGAAAACACTTTAGAGATTTGTGGGGATATAACTAAGTGCACCATTTTATAAAGACAAATGATAAAAATAACTGGGAAATACCTTTAACCCAATGGGAACAGAATATGGAGTCAGATTTAGAAATTGAAAAACCGATATCTAAAACATATGATATCATAATAAACAGAGAAGAATCTAGATGGTTCTGTTCCGCTTGGGAAAAAGAATTGGGTATATCAATACCAGAAGTGAGGGCACTCATATACAAATATGGATTGCTTGCCCAGCTATAAAAGAATATTGGACTCAAATTTTGGAAAGTATATATATAATTGCTTCAATCAGAATTCAGATAGAAGATTATGCATTATTACTCTTAAATGTTAATTCAGAAAATTTCAACATGCTAGATGACCCACTTACTTTCCAATTAGTCCAAATAGCTATAACATTAATACCCAAGAAATGGAAATCATAATAATGAATGGATTAGTGCTGTGAATGAAATAAGACAGTTAGAGGAACTAACTTATATTTTTTACAACAATAGGACCACGTACTGGAAAATCTGGTCCCCATGGTACAGATTTATCAAAGATTAGATGCAGGAATAAGCTAGAAAGATTTTCTAGGAGGTGAGAGGAAAAGAGAGACTAAAGAATTAAAAAGCCAAGTAAATGGGTATTGAACCCAATTTTATGTCAAAAAGCATTGGTGACAATGTACAAATATTCCCCCACTTTTTTCCTTTTTTTGCTGTATCCTTATTTTGTGAGAAAATATTTAAAATAAAGAAATAAAAAAAAAATAATACACAAGAGCCATGAATATCCTGTAAATTCTACCCTTATAAATGGTGCTTACTGATGTCATTGGTTATAATTGGAGCTTAGTGGTGTCATTTCTGTCACATGACTCATTGAAATTTGTGTATTATAATAAATAAAATACCCCCTGTTGCAAAATATGAGGATATTAGAAGTCACTTCGGAGTTCCATGACCTATATGAAAACCACAAGGTCATGTGTTTATCTTTGGTCATGGAACTCCTCGGTAAATTATATATTATACTTTATTCACTATATATCTGAATATTTTTTTTTTCTCTATTAGCTAATAAGGAACATTAGAAGGGAACAGTAGATTAGAGCAATACTACAGATTTTTTAACCATCGGAAGGTCTTCTCCTGGCACTGGGGAATGTACTGTAGTTAGTCTGACTGTTACAGTTAATGCTCTATCATTTCATTTTGTTTTTAAACATATAGGCAGTACAATAGCCAGTCTGCTCAGGCCCTAGGCAATAGCCAAAATTGCCCTGGACCTCCAGGTATAGGAGATCAAACCATCTACATCATTGCCTTTCTCCACTGCTACTTGATTTTTTTACTGATGAATTACATAATTGTGTTGCATTTACACAACTAGAATGTAGTGTATTTTAACACAAAAATACAAATTGTTTTGCTTTATGTATTCAGAAAATGCACTCACTGCTATTTATAAGAATCCTGAGACAGATTTTTTTAAGATATGGTGTATTCTTTTTTTTCTTTTTGCTATAAAGGATTAAGGGTGCATTCAAACGAATACAGTAACAGCCCTTTAACTGTTTTAAGAATACTAGGATATGGTGTAAATTATATCTGCAAGGTTTGATTGCAATTTTTTTTATCTCTGTTAAAACTGGATGAACTGTAAAAGCTGAAAAATATGAAATACTGTTTTATTTAATATTATAGTTTTCTAAGTCTGTTGAAACTGGAAATAAAGCGTATAAGACAATAAATAATGCAAAACTATTTTATTACCCATCATGACCTCTATTTTCAATTTAACCTTATCAGTAAGCAGAGTTTGAGATGCTGAAGGTTTTGGTTAAAATTACAGAATATATGATACAGTAGGTCAGCTTGAAAAATATGATACAGCTGAACAGAGGCAGATGATAGATAGATAGATAGATAGATAGATAGA
>CM044439.1:51030474-51044524 GCA_024363595.1 Xenopus borealis | reverse complement strand
TGGGCCCACTAGGATGCAGCATCTGTACTTGCATGCAATACAAAGTATAAAAAAAAAAAAACAGTTCACTGCTAAAAGGTTAACTAACTGATTCATTTAAACTGAATTTGCCTACAAAACAAGAGAACATTTTGAAAATGTGGATTACCACCAGTATTTGTGTTCCTTATAGCTGAAGAATTATGAATGCTGGTGTATTAAATTATTTGAATTTATCTTGCAAGTTTTCTGTTAACTAGACTTGTATTGCAGGGTATAAACCTTGAAATCCATATCATCTGCTGCAAAGGAAAATGTGTTACTGTATATTGATAATAAAGAACTAAACTCCTTCATTTTATCCCTATAAGAGGATTTGGCTTTGATTTTAACTCGTCACTATTTTATTGTGTTGAAAAAGTGATTGTAAATGTAAATTGCCATTTTCCAACTGTGTAGTTAAAGTTCGGTATATTATTCGTGTATCTCTATAGTTATATTGTTTTTAGAGGATCACATTTTGCATTTATCCTTACGTATTTGCATAATTTATTGCATAAATTATGGAAATTGCTTTATGGAAATCAAATTCAAATCAAATTTGCATTTTTGGGTTCCTTGGGTCAGCTCATATGGAAATTTCAGTGATTTGCTCATGTCCTGTCTTTTATTTCTAAAAATGTGTAAAAATGGCAAGGTGCTCAAATACTGTAAAATTGATTTCCATTACATCTCATTATATGTAATGAATTCTTGAATAGTCTTTTATTTCTGGGGCTAGAAGTATGTATTTCCCTGAAAAGGCCAGGTTTCATTAGCGGTAATGTAGGTACTGTAAATTACCCATACGATTATTCTCAGCCGGCATTCTACATTTTGAGCTAATAAGGAAAAATGGAGTAAAAAGTACAGTTTCAATTATGATAACAAAGGAGACATCGCCCATGTGCTTCACTAGTGTACAGTATGTTTATCAAGTCCAATGACTCACAGAGTAGTTATAATAGATATCTTATATATACCCAGAGGTATATATAACATACAAGGGGTAGGAAGAAGAGGCAGCTGCCTAGGGTGCAACAATTGGGGGGTGCTAGACAGCTACCTCTTTTTCCTACCCCTAGACCAGCTTCAACCACTTGGCGGACTAAACATGCACGTAAATGAGCGGTGACGTCATACATGAGCATAAGCGCATGACATCGGCATGCACGCGAGTCACTGCGCCCCGTCAATGTGCATGCGATGGGAAAGTAGGGATGAGCTGGGAAACATAGGGCGCCCGGCTAGCCTGGCCTGCATCTGCCTTAGTATTAACTTCTAGTATAATGTAGAAAGTTGTATTTCTAAGACCATTTGTAATTGGTTTTAATTGTATGTCTTTGTGATTATGGAATAGGAAAGTTTGTTTTGTTTTAAAATAACTTTGGGAAGTAAGAGAGAGAGTCAGGTCAAGCAAATCAGAATCTTATTCAGAATTTTAGCAAAAACACAATATTTTTCCAATGCATTATCATTATTTCTTTGTTTATGCTATGAAGATTAACATTTATAATTTTATGTCTGTCTGCTTGCCTAGCTACTGCATATTCACTATTAAATGTGAATGCAAGCTAGCCAATCATGAGCTTTTCTAAGAAACTAAAGCCCTGCCCTGGTGCTTTAGTGGTTTGCACATGGTTCAGCCCTCGGTGCAGATTCAGGACATTAGAGTTCACGGCAGCCATCTTCTTCTCTTCGGAAATCTTCAGAATGAGAGAGGGTATCTATGCATGCGCAGTTGGAGCAATCTGCAGTCTCTGGTCAACTACACATGCGCCGAGAGTCATGAAAAGTGCCAAAGTGCTGGAAGAAGACCAGAAGATTTCCATTGAGAAGAAGATGGCTGCAGTGAACTCCGATGCTCTTAATCTGCACTGAGGGGTAAGTAAAGATTTAGGGGCATTTACCCAGGGTAGCAGCTAGGCTGGGGGAGGAGGGAGCGTGCTTATGTAGGGTAGGAGGTTAGAGTTTTTTTAACTTTAGGTTTAATTCTCCTTTAAGGCAGCATTGCTTGACTTTGTGCTCAATATAGGGATCATTCAAAATTAATCAATTTTATATTTTACGTCTAATCAGTTGCATTCATTTATTACAAATAAAGACTTTCTAATCACCACATGGAAAATACAGAAGCCTCCTTGAATATCAACTGTTTAAAAAAAGTCACTTTAGTATAGATTTACTCATTTTATACTGTAAATCAGCATTAACAATATGAAGTAGGAAACTATAAAAGGCACATGACTTTTGAGATCAATATCTTCTATTCAATTGCAGAGATTTTATAGGCTAGCTGTCTTATCAAAATAAATACTACTAATGTATTCAAACAGCAATATGTTTAATTATGTTAATTTATGTTGTCGGCTACTAGTCTGCTACTAATGAGTAGACCTATAAATATTATTTGTGATTATATGACAAAGGAAAAGTAAACTAATTAATTTGAAAATGTAATTTACATTTAAAAAATAAATCAGTCAGTAACAAACCGGCTTCCTAAAGACACATTGCGTGTATGACAGTATAAGTATGACCCTGAAGTCTATCCAGCAACCCCCCTGACAGTCTTTGGTACCAGCACATTATGCTTTTACATCACTGAAAGAGTTGATTTTGCCATCTGGTCCCTTCTCAAGCTATTATCCTCATTACTACTATAAGTATCATCTCTCCCTTCCTAAGAGGTCATACCGAGTGCCTTCAGTTCCCACTTTATAGCCAGACATTTTTTTCAACTACTGCATACTTCTTATCGTGGTGGTCATTTAATATTCTGCTAATGTAGCCTGCTGGATGTTGCTCCCCATGAACCTGACAAAATTGTCAATAGACCTACACCTGATGCATCTGTTTACACAATAAACGTTTTAGAGAAGTCTGGCAAAAACACAATGCATCCTTTAAAGCCTGAAAGGCATCTCTACCTCAGGTGTCCACTTTACCATTGCAGATTATTTTCATTTTGTTAAATCTGTTAAAAGGGCAGCAAGGGTAGCAAAGTTTGGGATAAGCCTCCTATAGTAGAATGTAATCCCTAAAAAGCGTGGACCTGCCTTTTATTTAGAGGGCATGGCCAGGCTTTAATGGCCTTAATTTTATCAACTTGGAGTTTTATAACCCCCACCACCAATTATGTAACCCAGATACTTAGCTTCCTCTAGTCCAATAGCACATTTACAGTATTTGGGTTGGCCGTAAAACCTGCCATCTGGAGAGCATCTAACACAGCCTGGAAGCTCTGCAAATGTGAGTCCCAGTCAGGATTGTGAATGATAACATTATCCAGGTATGCAGCTGCCGACTGTCTATGGGGCTTTAATATTTTGTCCATTGCCTTCTGAAATGTGACCTGATTGTTTTGTTGTCCAAAATGCATGATTCAATAATGGAATGCCCCTTCTGGTGTTTCAAAGGCAGTTACCACTGCAATTCGATCCTGCAGTTGGGAGATGTGTTCAATAACATTTTTATGCAGCTTAACTTCTCCCTCTCATGTCTCTTGGCTATATCTTAAAGATCTCTGGGATGTCTTAAGTAAAGTAACTGAAGAGGAGAGTACGCCGTAGATGATTGGGCAACCTCCCTAATGGCAAACATCAGATAAGTCTATATAGCAAGAAATACCACACACAAAGCTTGATTTGCAGGGAAACCTTTGCTTTAATTCAAAGTGCGGAAGTGCAACGTTTAGGGGACACGCCCCATTTATCAGACTAGACAAAGGGGCGTGTCCCCGAAACGTTCCACTTCCGCACTTTGAATTAAAGCAAGAGTTTCCCTGCAAATCAAGCTTCGTGTGATGGTATTTCTTGCTACAGTATATAGATTTACCTGGAGGTTGCCATATCCTCTATTACTGAGCACCATGCTGTTATCTGAAGTTGTTTGCCGTGGGTGTGCGTCTGCTCTATCCTTTTCTAGTGAAAACATCAAATAAGACGAGAGTCCATCCCAGTTTCTCCCACCCTTAACTGTTACCTTCTTAACATGGCTTTAAGGGTTTTATTAAATCCCACAAACACATCTGTCTGTGGATGATATACCGTGGTCCTGATATGTGAGATTTGGAACAAATTACATAACTCCTTAGTCACTCTAGACATGGTCTGTCAGGATCTCCTTGGGAATACCAACCAAGATAAATACCTGAACTATACTTTAGTGATAGCTTCGCCGAAAAATTTGCGAATTTCCAAAGAAATCCACGAAACGAGTCGCGGCACGCTTTTGACGCGCGTCACGTCAACTTCGGCGCGTCGCATCGTTTTTGTCACGTCAAAAACGACGCACAACTCGTTTTTTCATCGAATTTTCACCAGGCAAAATTTCATTGGCGTTTCGCAGATTTATTCGCCAGCACCGATTCACGGGAATTCGCCGCGAATTCGCCCCTGGCGAATAAATTCGCCCATCACTAGTGCTGCAGTCCATGATCACTACAATATGTGGTCCTATCTGTTCCAGCACACTGTTGCGACAGTGCCCTTTATCAAGGGCATATGGTGCCCGAAACATGTTGTGTGGATTGAAAATAAATATGCCTCGATCTACATTTGTCCAGCATTATCCATTATAAAAAATATACTGTGAATGTAGTGATAAGAAAATAAAAGACGGAGAAACAATATTGGTTTATGAAAATGAAAAAGATAAAATGATTAGAAGAAAGCTAGTGTAATATCAACCTAACAAAGAAAGACAAAATGAAGACATGCAAGAAGAATAGAGGGCAGTTGCATGGAGAAAGCAGAAAATAGACCTATAAAGGGAGGAATATGAGAAGTTACAAGGTTTCTAGGGGTTTTGGCAGAAATAAAAGTGTAGAAAATGAGGTGAGTTGGGTATAGGGGAATGAATTGCAGAGAAAAGGAAAAAGGAGCTAATGACCAGGCTTACAGAAGCTATGGAGTCAATCAATAAAATGCTTATGGCAAGTTTTTTTTTTTTTTTTTTTTAAACTCAGAAGCCTGGTGTAGTTGGATTATGGACTGTTGCAACAAACCAACCTTTAAGGCTCATTTATTATCCCAAGGTGATGGGTCCCTTTTGACCCATTTATTGAGCACTTGCAGAATTTTGCAGTGCTCTGCACTATATAACATCTCTGCTTTTGTAGTACTCTGCACTATATAGCATCTCTGGGGCAATATTGATTGTAGTCACAGGCTGCCCTGTACATAACACCTGTCATAGGCATGCAGTGAGTAAAGGATTGTCTTGGTCTTCATGTAGACCTATATTTATAGTTAAGCACAGATTTTTGTGCTACATTCAAGGAGCACAATAAGCTGCTCCTTTGCATGCAAACCATGGGACATGTCTTGCACTTGACCAAATAGGTCTTTTGGGTCAATGACACATTCTCAATGGATTGCAAATTTAGAAAGGCATTCAATCTTAAAAGCTAATTTTTCTTCCTTTATTAAATGTAACTAAATATTTTTACCATAACCTATAATACTTAGGTTGTCTATCTCTAGTAAATATGTTGAATGGGGTTTCATCGATATTTTGTCACATACTTTTGCTGTTATCTGTTTATACATGCTTGTTCAGAATACCAAGAGGCAGGACAGGCAGTATTTCTGATTTTTCATTCAAGGCCATGAATCTCAATAACATATTTTCAGTTGGAAAATATTCCATAGCTTCTAAAGTAGCAGATGTTCTTTTGTGAATTTGGGAACATGTTCACATCATATAGAGCTGGAGGGTACTTTGTACTCTGCCAAGCATTATAGTTCTAGAGGTATATTTAATCTAAAATGTTGTTTTTGTTTAATACAGATGATGAAGCCACTTTGGTTTGTGTGTTTGACACAGAATAACTAAACCCAGATAGCCCACTTGTCCCATTTAACACAAAAAATTGTGTTGTGGCGTCCCATCCAATTAAAGAGTTCACCATCGAAAACAATGGTGCTTTGGTATGCTAATGAAAAGGTTAAACACATTAAATGAGTTAAGATTAATTTAAATCACCGTTTCTTCAGTTAATCCCGAGTCATGACGCATTTCCACAAATCCAAGTGGTTTCATCTGTATATAGTTGTCAAAATATGTATTTCTTTCTCAATATCCAAGAAAAGCTAAAATTATGACAACTGAAATCAGCTAAAAGTCAAACATGTAATTGTTGTTTTAATTTCTTTTTGACATTTTACAGCAAGAGCATATTTTGATGTATGCATTAGTTATAAAAGTTCAAAATAAGTTTCAAAATAAAACATATCTTGACTCAGAGTATAAGCATGATTTGACTTCTAGACTTTCCTTCATACCCAGTAGCAATTAACAAACAAGTGATCGTAGTACCAAATTCATAGCAGCCAGTGGCGTAACTACCAGGGGAGCAGGGGGTGCAATTGCATCAGGGCCTGCTCCCTCTCAGGGCCCACCGGAGAGGCTAGGAGAACTCCAACTCATGGGGGAGAGCCCAATAGGGGGGCCCTGGTGCCAATCCTGCACCAGGGCCCACCAGCGAGTAGTTACACCACTGATAGGAGCCAAGTAAAGCTTCTGTGATATTTAATTCTCATGTTTTGAAATGTGCCCAATGCTCAGCAGGCAATTGTATGGAGGAGAAGCAAAATGCTTTTCATTTAATACATAGCAGGGAGGAAAAAGCAAAAAGTAGGGGGATATATTTCAAGGTAGATCGTATCAACAGTATTATAAATATCAATTATTTTTCTATAATATCTTGGAAATGTGTGTAATGCTCCAGGAAAAACACTTTGAAGGGTGCCAAAACCAAAATATGGAGATTCAGATTGCAATCTCAGATTTCAAAGAAAACTTCAACCTTGTTTAAAACTTTCTCATGTGCATGTTAACTCTCAAATGAAAATATCACACACAGATACAAGATGTTTGTCTCAGGTGAGTCCTGTGCATCATATTGCTCTTATCAAAGAATCTGAAACTGAAAAACAGTTTTTCATTAGGGGGCAGAGTTATCAAGAATCAAATTGAAAATTCGTATTCGAATATTTGGGTCTTTTTATGGCCAAAACTGTAAAATCCTACTAAGGAATTGTTAAAATTCGATTTGAGGTTTTTAAATAATTAGATTTTCGAGATTTATCATACTCTGACCCTTTAAAAACTAGAATTTGACTATTTGCCACCTAAAATTTCCAAAATTGCTATTTGAGTTAATGGGACACATCCTGAGATCAATTGTGAGTTTTTTTTGTATCCTTCCTGACATTCGAGTTATTTTCAGAGAAAAACCTTCATGGGATTTTATGGAAGTTTTTTAAAACTCACATGAAATCAAAATTCAACCTTTGATAAATGTGCCTCCAGGTTTACAGATTTACTATTGGTCGAATTCGAGGGTTAATTAAGATATGGGCAAGCATGAAACACATTTATTTTTTATTATTTTTCTTTTTCGGTTGATATGGAAAAAAACTGTAATTTTTTTTTTACTTCTACTATTGTGTGAGATAATTAATTGACATATATATATATCGGCACTCGTATAATTGTGGGGTTATCGTTCCACAATTAGAACATAGATGTAATAATTTATATGACTACTTGAAAAAGATGAGTGGAAATGTTAGATTTGTTTCTACGGTATTTCTAATATATTTTCATTTCACCTGCAGAAAAAAGGATTGATTAAAGAAGTGCTTGACACCATGAAGTTTGTTTGATAAAAGCGATAATTTAAATGTCTGTCTGGCACTTTAGAATGCTTTATTTGCAAAACAACAAGGAAAGAGGTGTTCTTGAACGTTCAGTATGCAGAACATCTGTCCATGAAAATGTCTCTGGCAAATTTGCATTTTTGCGGTCTACTACTTTGACCTAACATCATGGGGCAGATTTACTAAGGGTTGAATTCTCAAGGGCTTTTAGCCCTCAAATTCGATCCTAGTACGATTTTCGAAGTAAATTCCGACAAAATCGGACATCGTATTTGAATAATTTTACCGATTTTCGATTTCTCAATGAAATCATACAATCAAATGATTTTACAAAATAATTGAACGATCAAAGTGTTCGGAGCTTCCCATAGGCATATATAGCAATTTGGTAGGTTTAATCTGGCGAATTGGGCTTTCGAATAAAAATTTAAAGGGCAAGTACTTCGATCATCGAATAGTCGAATGATCGAATAGATTTTTATTCGATCTATTCGAATCATTCGATATGATCAAATTTTGCAAATTTAATGACCGAAGTGGCCAAATTCAAAATGAAAAAAAATCGTAATTTTACAATTCGATCGAATTTCGAATCCATTCAAATCCTTCACACGAATTTAGTAAATCTGCCCCCATGTGTGCATCTGCAGAAGAGAGCATACTCAATACTAGTCCATATTGATAGTGTTGTAACTATCAGTGGTGCAGGAGGTGCAACTGCTCCAGGGCTCGATGGGGCTTGATGCCAGGTGGGGAAGTTGCTGAAAAAGTACAATACAATATAGTTGTGCAAGCTTACTAATAAGTGGTGGATTGCATTTGACATCATCCACAGTCCTGCCATGGCTGGTGCAGAAGACTGTGCAGTGCAAGCAAGGTTTATGTAATGGAACAGTAACATAAAAAAGTGAAACTCTTTTAAAGTAATAAAATTATATTGCATTGTTGCTCTGCACTGGTAAAACAGCCGTTTGCTTTAGAAATACTACTATTGTTTATATGAATAAGCAGCTGTGTAGCAATTGGGGCAGCCGTTCAAAGGGAAATAAGGTTCACATTACATAGATATGTTCCAGAGAAATTTGCGAATTGGCGAAAAATTCGCGAAACGAGTCGCGGGGCGCTTTTGATGCGCATTGCGTTGTTTCCGACGTGCGTTGCGTCGTTTTCGGCCCGTCGCGTCAAAAACGACGCGCGACTCGTAATTAATAGCCAAGGGTACCTCTGTGAAGGTGCTAATGTGCAATAAATATACAGTTAAAAATGAGTTTGAAATGACATATTCATTAGAAAATAGAAAATAGTGAAGATAGTGGAGTTGTCCCAAAGATCTACTGTTGGTATTTTTGCTAAGCCCTGGGACACCATACTAGGGAAACGGAATGGCAGTGGGGATTGTGGTCTCAAGTTTTACCTTGCTAACTCATGCGGAGATCTAAATAACCTAAACAATCACAAATCCCCAAGCCTATGAAAAGAAAAGAGAAGCAAGAAGAGTAAATGTGGTTGCTGCAGACTAATTCCTGACTCCAGTTCTTGTAATTTAGAAATTTCTATTGATCAGTTAGATTCAAAGTTAAAAGAGCTTTAAAAAAACAAAGGCTGCCAACACACTTTTCACTAAATACTTTTTTTCTTCTTCAGAACACTTCCAATACTTTTTTGGTTAAGACGAGATAGTTCACCATAAATAAATAGTTTTCCAATACTTTCTATTTTTGACTAGTGATGGATGAATCTGCCCCATTTCTCTTTTCCCAAACTTGCAAAACGGCGAAAAATTCGCCAAAATTAATTTTTTTTTGTTGCAAGTCAATTTTTTTTTCACTTATTGGAGTCTATGGGCATCATTTTTGCAGCAAAACTCTGCAAAAAAAATTCCTCATAGCAATTTGTGTTCTATTTTCTAATCTTGAAGGATACAATTTCATTTTTCACCTTCTTTCTGAAGGGGGGGGGGTCACCTATTCAGTAAACTGTTCTAAAGTGATACATTAGTTGATACATTTCTGTATCTTTCTGTAAAGCAGCATGATACAAAAATTAGGTTTCTGGGTATTGACTCACCAAGTAAGGGCTCTTACACACGAGCGTTTTTACCTGTGCTCCCCTGCATTCCATTTTGCTGCGTTCAGCCGCAGGGAAGCACAGGTATAGACGCACTCAATGCTTTTCAATGAGGCTGTACTCAACCTTCAGCTGAGAAAGCAGATCAAAACTGAATTTATAGAACAGCAGGCACTCAAAGAGCAGACTTCCAGACAGACATAAAATGATTCAAGTTTATTTTGTACACATGGAAACAGACTAAAGCGTTTCGTATTTCACAGACACTTATTCCTAAGCTATGACCACACTATATAAGCTGTGGATCGCTGCTGCTATAAAAGTCTCTTTCTGTTCCCTCTTTGGAAGGGATCAACAACACTAGATTCTAATCTTCCCATACAAGAAGCTGACTGAATTGGTTACTGCTCGTGCCTCCCTCTGTTGCTTCATTTGCATTTTACTGATCCCATTGGCTGAATATTGCCAGCCAGCCCCATCAAAAATATACAAATAAAGCAGGAGAAAGGAGGAATGTGCAGAACCAGCTCAGCATAATTTTGTTTGGCTGCCTGCCTGTGTCCTAGGCTGAGAAATGGAGATGGAGTGAGCAGAGAGCACAGAAGTGAGAGCTTTAGCAGGACTGAAGCATGGCTTATCTGGTCTGTAGCTTCAAAACTAAACAATAATAAAGATAATTTCCAAAAATGATTTTTCTCACAGAGGCTATTCAAATGTAGACTATGGTCAGAGGTGAACATCCCATTTAAAGGCAGCTGTTGGAATTGATACAAAAGTTGCTAATACTCCTGCGATCCTGCTGAGAAATGTATCAACTAATGTATCAAATTGTAACAGTTCAGAATCTGCACCTGAATTACTGAGTTGCCAGACTCAAATACCAGAGACACAAACTTTAAAATGTGACCTTCAATTCTGGAAAAACAGTAAAAAAAAAAGACTTTATTTCTAGTGAGCAATCTGAACTTAAAAAAGTGTTTGGAAGGTGAATAATACCTTTCACCCTCTGTCTGGTTGCTAGGGTAAATAGGACCATAGCCACCCATAGCACTTTCTCCAGGAATGTTATTTAACAAAAAATACAAAAAAAAAATCTTAAACAATAAAGACCCATTTGTAAAATGTCTTGAAATACCATAATAAATAATAAAAGTAGGTCACTAATGGTTGTAAATAGTTTGGGGAGGTTTCAGTTGCAATATGTTCGTACTGGGTTCCTTTGGTGTCTAGTTACGCAACTGCATTTGTTAGCAATTTGTTTTAATCAAAGTTTTGTGAATGGAGTTTGTGTTTAACACGGAGATAAATGGGCTCATTTACAAACACAAATCTAGTGTGTAAGTGCAATTTTGAGCACAAGTAGCCATGTTTTTACACGCAGCATAGACTATCCCCATAACTACAGTGAAACTCTGTCCAATGCATTAAAACCAGCACAACTGTAGTTGTGTTTGGCAAATACGATGCAATTGCTTTGAAGTTCTGTCATGCTTTCTATCATAATAACAGCTGCATGTGATGATTAAGGTACAGTGTCTGTTGAAGCAGGCCACTATGGAAACCCTGAAGAGTAGCTCCATTTGCACATGTGCCAACATTTTGCAAAAAAAAAGTGCAACAAACAGATTTGGCAGCTATACGTTTAATGACATGAATTTTATGAATTTTATGGAAGAAGTATTGTGGCCTAAATTAGAGTTGTACTTAAAAGGGATACTGTCATAGGAGAAAATGTTTGTTTTTTTTCAAAATGTATCAGTTAATCGTGCAGCTCCAGCAGAATTCTACACTGAAATCTATTTCTCAAAAGAGCAAACATTTTTTTAATATTTAATTTTGAAATCTGAAATATGCGGCTGGACATATTGTCGTTTTCCAACTGACCAAAACATAACACATTGGCAATGAGATGTCTCCTCTACCTCTGCAGCAGCCTGCAGCTTTTCTCCCATACCCTGGTGAGCCTACCATACCTTTTACTGCTTGGATCGGTATGTTTGAAAATTACATTATTGCTGCTGACCTAGAGGAGATTTCTGCTGCTAGAAAGTGTGCTTTACTTATTCACTGTCTGGGAGCAGATGGACAGTGTATATTCTATACATTACCATTACCTGATGAGACTTATGAAACTGCACTTACTGCTATAAAGAACTTTTTCGTGCCAAGAGTAAATGTGGTTGCTGAAAGATATAAATTTTGCCAACGTGGACAGCGTAATGGCAAATCAACAGACCAATTTGTAGCAGCTTTGAGAGAGCTGATTGTTAAATAAAAAATACTGCTTCTGCTGTAGTTCAACACAACACACTGCAAAGTATGCTACCTATCCCGCAAAAGCTGTACAGTGCTGCAAATGCAAACAAGTAGGAAATTTTGCCAAGATCTGCCATAGTTCTGCTAAAGATTGTTACGGTATTAAGTGTGGAAAAAGCTGATACATTTATTCCAAACAAAGTTTATATGCACTGTCAATGCCAATACTGCTTCTTCTGACAAGGGACACTCCATTAACCTGATGCTTGATACAGGTTCAGCTGTTTCTATACTACCAAAGGATATTTTCTTGAAATACTTTGTAAAAGAGCTGCTTGTTGCACTTGCCCTGAGACTGGTCAGTTACATAAAGGATCCAATCCCTGTGCTTGGTTGCTTGCCAGTGACTGTATAATTTGAATGAAATACTGCAAAATGTGACTTTTATGTTGTGAATAAGGTTACTGCTATACTTGGAAGGGATCTCTTTGCTGCAATAAACCTATGATTAGTTGATGGTCTCTACAGCATCAGTGCCTGTCAAACAAAAAATTTTACCGCAAAGCAACACTTCATTGGGTTGTGCAAAGAGCTTTGTACATACACAAAGTTAAGTTGAGACCAGATGTTAAACCAGTACTCCAGAAACTGAGGCGATTGCCCTACTCTATAAGGGAGGCTGTCTCACAGGAACTAAAGAAACTGGTTGAACAAGATGTGATTGAAAAATCAGAATCCTCCAAATGGGTTTCACCAACTGTTGTAACAATGAAGAAAACTGGAGGTATTCGATTGTGTGTTGATCTCTGTGAACCTAATAAACAAGTTGTTATGGATAATCATCCTTTGCCACAGATAGAGGAAATACTTTCAGAACTCCGTTGATTCTTTTCCACCCTGGAAGTGTTTGACATCAAGTATTACTGCATGAGGAAAGCAGAGACCTCACTGCATTTATCACCTATGATGGTTTGTTTCGGTTCAAGCATGTACCTTATGGACTGGCTTCAGCACTGAGTTGTTTTTAAAGACTGATGTCTTCTATACTCCATGACATACCTGGTATACAATGCTACCTGGATGATATAATTGTCTACATTCCAACTATGAAACTGTACCTTTCAAAATGCCACTTCAGACAAAGTCAGCTGTCATTTTTGGGTCATAATATCACAAGAGGGATTACTGCCTGACTCTGACAATGTCAATGCTGTTACACAAGCCCCTACTCCATCTGATTTCAGCTTTCTTAGGTCTAACTATGCTTCAATTGTGGACCCACTTAGAGCACTACTATGTGGAACTTCAAGTCTAGTTTGGTCAAAAACTGCTCAACATCTCTTTGAAATAGTGAAATGTTTAATTGTGAACAGTCCAGCGCTAGCTTTATTTGATCCTGCACTACCCACTATGGTTACTACAGACGCTTCAGACTATTGTGATGGTGCAGTTCTCACACAGAACCATGCCGATCACACAGAGGAAATTGCATTTGCAACCAGAACTGTTGAAAAAGAAGCTCTAGCATGTGTTTGGGCAACAGAAAAATGGAGAACCTACCTATGGGTTAGAGAATTTACCTTATGCACGGATCATAGCCCTTTAACTACAGTACACTGCTTACAACAAAGGGACTAGGAAGAGTTGGAATGTGTATAGCTATATGGTCAGCAAGGCTACTGACTTTCGACTGCAAAATGCAATACAATGTTACTGCCGATTGTTTGTCTTGTTTACCTTTACCTGCAGCTTCGGATACACTGGATGAGGACATAGAAGTTTTAACATTGACTGGTGTATTATAAACTACAGTTACAGTAAGCAAACTTGCCTCACATGTCCAATTCAAGTAAAACTACAGGACATCTTACAAAGCAAATGGCCAAATGCTGAGAAGAAACTCAGTCCTGATCTTCAACCTTACTACAGAATTAGACACAAACTGTTCTTAGTAGATGGCTATGTTGTCCATGGAGCTTACAGCTTACTGGTACCAGAGACCTTGCGAGAAAAGCTCATACAACTTGCACATGAGAGTCATA
>CM044439.1:50946240-50992186 GCA_024363595.1 Xenopus borealis | reverse complement strand
AAAAAAGTCTTTATTTCTATTGAACAAACTGAAAACAACTGAACTGAAAAAATAGTGTTTGGAAGGTGAACAAACCCTTTATTAAAAACTCATTATCTGTGGTCAAGTTTCAAGCAGAAAAAAAAGACACACACAAGTAAGACTCACATTTCAGTTTCAGTGAAGCTGAAAAATTGCATTCATTTTTCAGTGAGGCTGAAACTCTCCTAATTAATAATCTTCCTAATTGATAAACTAGGAAAAAATAAATGAAATAAACTTGCTTCAGACAACTCTAATTGTCTTCTATAGAATTCGCCAGCTTTTACTTGCCAAGTTTTTTTCTTTAAGAAATCTTGACTTTTCCAGGTTCTGAAGTATATTCGCATTTGCCACATTTTTTCTCTAACTATGAAAAAAACACTAAAACCCGATTTTTAATAAATCAGCTTGTGTGTGCATATGCAAGGGAACTGTAAGCGCTACTCAAGAAGGAACTAATGTACAAATGAGCAGTTTCTGTAAAAGTGTTGCTAACCATGTTGTCAAAATTTAAATTAAAGATAATGATAATAGTAACAAGCGAATTTTACATTTATTTCTCTTGACAGATGTGCCAGAGATAATATAATTGGATTAAACGTAATGCATTATGTTGGCATGTATTATCTGCATCTCAAAACCTTATCATAAAAAATAATTGCATTGATTTGCATGTCATTAGGAAGTGTAATATAAACTGTCAGTTTGGATTTACATTTATGGTCAAGCCTGATAATCGAAGGTGCCTGGACAGAGGGAACTGTTTGTTTCTCATTATCTACATCAATTAGGTGAGTAGTCTAATGAAGAGTTCTCTAATTAACACTTACTTACGAAGCATCCTTCATCTTCTCCAACTCCAAGTTTAATGATTCCTATGATCTGATGGACAACATCAATGTGTGCAGTTACAAAGATGGATTGAAAATTTTTTTGAAATTACTCACACCATAATGACTATATCCACAGATTGAGCATTCTTTTTCTAAGGGGGCATTACAGAGAAATCTGGAGCAATATGAGGAACAGTAATGTTTTCATACTGAATTAAAAGTGTGGATCACCTTTAAGTTAACTTTTAAACTTGCCATAGACGCAAAGAATCCTTGAACAATCGGATATTCCCATTTTCCAACCTTACCCTAACATTCAGTTTAAATAAAGTAGTAAAAGAACAGATCAGCTGATGTCCAACTAGTGATGGGCAAATTTGTCCCATTTCGCTGAAAAATTAGCAAAGCGCGAATCTTGACACCTGTGGCAAGTTTGACCACCGCGACTAATCTACCGCCCGCAATTATTCTGACGCGTGTCTGTTTTATCCAAATACATTCAAGTCAATGGATAATTTAGGCAAGTGTCAGAATAATCGTTAGTGACAAAAGAGTCGCGGGCTGCAAATTTGTTCTTGACAGTTTTGCAAATGTATGTATGTATGTATTTGCAATTGGCAGAAATTTGCTGTGAATTTGTGCCTTGCTAATTTATTCGGCCATCACTACCCATAACCGCTATCGTAGGAAAGTTTATGTCCGACAAAGCTGGTCTCCCAGCCAACAGAAATCTTCCAACCTGTTTGATCAACTTATTGACTGATCAGCATGGCAAGATAAATGTTGGGATACTTCACACAAACAATCCCAAAATCAGATCTTTGCGTCTATGGCTAGCTTTAGTCAATGGTCAATTATAAATAACTTTTAATTGGCCTTCATTATTTATTTGTTTATAGTTTTTGAGTTATTATAGTTTTTGAGTTATATAGTTTGAAATGGGGGTCACTGGCCCCATCTAAAGCAAATTCTCTGTCAGGCTACAAATTTATTGTTATTGCTACTTTCTATTTTCCTACTTTCTATACAGGCCCTCTCCTTATCCATATTCCCTTCTCTTGTTCAAATCTGTATGTGGTTACTAAGGTAATTTGGACCCTAGATTGCTTAAATTGCAAACTGGAGAGCTGCCGAATAAACTAAACTCAAAAGCCACAGATAATAAACAATAAAAACCAAATGCAAATTGTCTCAGAATATCACTCTTTACATCACACTCAAAGTTTACTCAAAGGTGAACAACCCATTAAATATGTCCTATAGCTGCATATAAAGATATGGCAAGCCATAAGACAAAGGTACATAATCAAAATTACAGAATAATACAATACTCAGAAGATGTTTTATGCTCATGAAACTGTTGAAATCTACTTTCAGAAACTACAGTAGGAAAGTAATGTTACATTACATTACATTACAGGTTCAGATTAAACATGATATAAATTGCAGGAAAAGGCCAAATTAGTATTTGCATTCATTTAGTTTAGGATACTCTGGAAAAATGTAAAATGAAACTACAGTTTTCATATTGGTTGGAGCAGTAAAGGCGATGTTGCACTCAGTTTACACCTCCATTAAACTCAGTATATCCAAGATACGGTTATGATTTCTTTTCCAGGATTAGACTGTCCAGTATACAGATAGTGAAGCCATAGTGAATTGTGCATCTAACTCACACATGCACACACATACACACTTTCTATGTTGGATATTTGTGTTGTGTCTTCTGCCATTTACCAGATGAAAAAAACAACATAGTTTCTTCTATATGCAAGTCATTGTTAAACCATAGGCTTGCTATACACTAATGCATAGTTACATGGTGCAAAATGATGCGTTATACAAAAAACTTAATTCATTATCAATGGAATGTGAATCTATTATTAAAATTGATTACACTTTAATCACTGTCAGTGTCAGACTGGGGGCCCAGGATGCACTGGGGCTGCCACTTACAGGACCTCCCAGCCCCCCCCCCAGTCCCCCCCGTCGCAAACCCCTCTACCTCCAACAGGTACCTTATTTCATACTTTCGCCTGGCGAAAATTCGCAGGCGTAAAAAAATGAGATGCGCATCAAAAATGATGTGACACGTCAAAACGAGACGTGACTCGTTGCGTGAATTTTTTGCCAATTTGCAGCGAAATCGCAAATTTTTCGGCAAAGCGAAACTGGATAGATTCGCCCATCACTAAGCGTGATATTATGAGACAATTTGCATTTGGTTTTTATTTTATATTCAGCAGCTCTCCAGTTTGGAATTTCTAGCAACCATGCATTGATTAGAATAAGAGAATGAAATATGACTAGGAGAGGGCCTGATTAGAAAGATCAGTAATACAAAATAGCAATACGTATCAATACATCTATAGCCTTACAGAACATTTGTTCTTTATATTGGGTCAGTGACCCCCATTTGAAAGCTGGAACGAGTTAGAAGAAGAAGGTAATAATTAAAAAACTATAAAAAAAGAAAAAAATGAAGACCAATTGAAAGTTGCTTTGAACTGACCATTCTATAACATACTGCCAATTAACTTAAAGGTGAACCACCCCTTTAAATGGGTGATTAGATAGAATACTTCTCCAAATTAGAGATCTCTACCTTAAAATGATCTGATTATGATTTCTGCATTAGTCCATTGCATTATTTTCTCCAGACAAAGGTTGATTCCAATGTAGTATTGCTATGATCAAGTCAGCATGCACGGCACAGTTTCCCCAATATACAGTATATGGTCAAAAAGAATCCTATGTCTTGCAGACTTAACAATACATATAGTATTTCATCTCATCGTCTGATTTAGAAGTGCTTTGCATGCTGTGCCATACAAATTCTTTCTCTTTGCTTGCACTGAAAAGCCTGGGCTATCATCCAACATTTCTTTTGTTCATAAGTAAAATGATACTGACATGATCCAATCAATCTTCCCCTAATACATACTCCGACACACTTCCCAGGGGATACTTATCTGATTGTTACACTGTGGGCAGCATGTTCCTCCAGTAGCCTGGATTATGTAACTTAATGTTGGAGTGAGCAGGGAACACTGGGCTAGAAGGGAATGGTTAGGGGAATATTTAAAATGGGTGGTTTAACTAACTTTTAGTTAGTATTTTACAAAACAGTTCATTGTAAGCAACTTTTCAACTGTCTTTCATTTTTCTTTTTTTATAGTTTTTTTTTATTATTTGCTCTCTTCTTCTTCAGACTCATTCCAGCTTTCAAATGGGGGTCACTGACCCCATCTAAAAAAGAAATGCTCTGTTCAATTTGTTCCGGCCCTCTCCTATTCATATCCAGTCTCTTAAGTTGGCCACAGATGCAAAGATCCAATAGTACAAATCAATGTACGATCAGACTTTCCCATCAGCCGATGTTCTGCCTCGATTCGTTCGATGAAATCTTTGCGTCTAAGTTAATTTATGTCTAAGTTAATTTAAACTTGAACAACCCCTTTAACAAATCATAGAAGCAAGGGTCTTTCTTAGTTAAACCTTCACAGTTCTTGAATGTGGGGGGGGTCATTGGATCAGTGGATAACACTGCTGCCTTATAGACCTAAGGCCTACTTCTGAACTGGGCATTGCACAAAATGTGTGTGTTCTCACTGTTACTGTATGGGTTTAATTTGTGCTTAAGGTTGCCACCTGGCCGGTATTTTTGATGGCTGATCCCAATGTTATTAATAGGAATAAAAGATAAATATATAGGAAGGCCGGTATTTTTCTAAAGAAAAGATGGCAACCCTACTTGCTCTGATAAACTTCAGTCACTCTTTACTGCTACACTGCAAGCTGGAGTAATGTCACGCCCTCCCCCAAGCAGCCCATCAACAGAACAATGGGCAGCTAACCAGATACAGCTACCTGACACCTCTGCTGAAGGATTCATTTGTTTTGCTAAAGGTACCTACCTAGTGGTAGACCTAGGAATAGCACCAAAGCAGGAATTACCCTTTTTCCTGCTTGGATGCTATTCTCATGTCTACCATCAGGTGGGGTTGCGACGTATGACTTGGGTCATATTGAAATACAATAAGAAGGGGAGAAACAATAGCCATCTCAAAGCAGTTCATCCTGAAGTGCTGGTTCCTTCTCAAAGCTCAGAATCAGGCACAATGCACTGAGATGTCTGCATCAATACCAATATAATATATAAACTTGAAAATGTAAACTTGACTAGCCTATCTGTAAAGGTGGCCACACACAGGGAGATCCACTTGTTTGGCAGTCGCCAAACAAGCGACTCCCTCCCTAATATGCCTACATTGAGGTGGGCGATATCGGGCTGATCCGATCATGGACCCATGTGGCCATCATCCAACAGGATTTTTAACCCTACCTGGTCGACATCTGGCCAACTTTCCTCCAGATGTCGATCGGGGAAGCCCATCAGGAGGCCCCACATACGGGCCAATAAGATGGTGACTTGGTCTGTTGGCAGCTATTATCTGCCCATTTATGGGGGCCTTAAGGATACTTTTCAGTCACAGAGATTTGATTCATATTGTTTTTAAGCTTTTGCATTGAAGGCAAAGGAGATTTTTAGAATTCAGATGTTAGCTTTGTTGATATAAACATGTGGGTTATGAGAAATCTAATACCTATGATCCTAAGCTCCACAGAGCAAGGACTGATGTGAACAATGAACAACCCCTTAGCTTTATAAATATGTTAGAGATGGGTGGTGTTTTTGGCTGAGCCCATATTACATGTGGTGCCGCTATTCAAAAAGGGATCTCATTCTCTGCCTCAAATAAATAGGCCAGTCAGTCTGACGTTGGTGGTAGGAAAGCTTTTCAAAGGATTAATAAAGGATAAGATACTGGACTTCATAGCAAAAAACAATACTATGAGTCTGTGCCAGCATGGTTTTATGCGTAATAGATCTTGCCAGACTAACTTAATTAACTTAATTAACTTAAGCAGGGACCTTGATTCTGAATGGCTGTGGATGTGATTTACTTAGACTTCGCTAAAGCATTTGATATGGTGCCACACAGAAGGTTACTGGTTATATTAAGGAATGTTGGCCTGTAACATAGTATTTGTACCAGGATAGAGAACTGGCTACAAAGAGTGGTGGTAAATGTAACATTTTCTAATTGGACCAGTGTTGTTAGTGGTGTACCGCAGGGCTCTGTACTGGGTCCTTTGCTTTTCAACTTGTTTATTAATTACCTGGATGTGGGCATTGAAAGTACAGTTTCTATTTTTGCAGATGATACTAAATTGTGCAGAAGTTTGGGCAGCAAACTGGAAAATTAGGTTCAATGTTGATAAATGCAAGGTTATGCACTTTGGCAAAAATAATATAAATGCAAGTTATACGCTAAATGGCAGTGTGCTGGGAGTTTCCTTAAGTGAGAAGGATCTTGGGGTTTTTATAGATAACAAGTTGTCTAATTCTGGTCAGTGTCATTCTGTAGCTACTAAGGCAAATAGGGTTCTATCCTGCTTAAAAAAGGGCATAAACTCAAGGGATGAAAACATAATTATGCCTCTTTATATATCCCTAGTAAGATCTCGTCTGGAATATGCAGTGGAGTTTTGGACCCTAGTCCTTAGGAGGGATGTAAAACTAAACTGGTTAGAGGAATGGTAGACTGTCGAGGTTGCGGTTGTTTTCTCTGGAAAAAAGGCGCTTGCGAGGGGACATGATTACACTTTACAAATACATTAGAGGACATTATAGACGAATATCAGGGGACCTTTTTACCCATAAAGAGGATCACTGCACCAGAGGCCACCCCTTCAGACTAGAGGAAAACATTTGAAGCAGCGTAGGTGATTCTTCACAGTGAGGACAGTGAGGTTGTGGAATGCACTGCCGGGTGATGATGTGATGGCTGATTCTGTTGATGCTTTGAAAAGGGTTATTTTGATACTAAACTCTACAGTTATTATAGCTATGGGCATATATGGTTTGTGTGAAAGAGTGTAGGTGTGTGTGTGTGTGTGTGTGTAAGCTTGGTTTTAATTTGGAGGGGTTGAACTTGTAACTATGTAACTTAAACCTGACAAAGGTACTGTAGGTACAGTGCATTGTGACCTCTTATTCAACAATAAACACATTGATTTGTGCAGTTGAATTATCCTTGCGCCAATTTATTTTTCTGCTATAACGATAGCATATTGAAACTTAAAAATAAATGCTGATATGAAGTGGGGAATGCCCATTAAAATGATGATCCAACCTGAACAGTCTTGGAGCACTTCAACAAATATTTATGGATTTGTTTGTACAAACTTGTTGTACTTGTACAAACCTTGCCATCTTGAAAGCAATGTGAAAGAACTGAATAAAATAAACACTGATTTATAATTCTGAAAGCATACCTGTAAAATTACCAGGCATATTCCACCAATCACTGTTCCTGCCAAGAAAATAAATGTCACAAGGGCATAGCATTTTCTACTGAAGGTAAACTGAAGACAAAGCAATAAAAATAGCCATACGCTATTCCTTTGAGTGCTTAGAGTGAGATATGTCAAGTCATTAAATAGACACTATCATCACAACAAAAAGTTTACAGTTGTATAGAAACCATATTTAATTCTTATCTTTAAACCCTGCTGTTTGCACCACAACCGCCTACAGATGTGTTAATTGGACCAATGCAAAGAGTCATTGATATACAGTATTAGAAAAAACTAAGAAAAGACACAATAGCTACAAATACTATATTATCCCGTCTATCCCTGTGTATATAATAAATAGTAATCATTTACACAGCCATATCAAGCAGGTATTAGTGATGGGCGAATTTATTCACCAGGCGCGAATTCCCGTGAATTTCGCTGTGATTCGCCGTCGGCGAATAAATTTGGGAAACGCCAGAGAAAACGTTTCGTGAATTTTTCGCTAATTCTCGAATTTCTGTGGAAATTCGCAAATTTTCTGCGAAGCAAAATGGGATAGATTCCCTAGCAGGTATCTATCTCCTGAAATTAGAGAATCATAGAAGCTAATGCTAAAGCTTTTCCACAGTGCATCATTAAGTCCTTATCCATATGTTCCTCACACTTCAATATTGTTCCTGTTTAATACTGAATCTTGGATTCTTGTATTTATGGCCAAAGTCTACACAAATGTTATATAAATGTTATATAAAGAGATATCTTTTTTTAATAAGTAATAATAAGACTGTAGATATTTTACAATATTGATAAACTTATAACGGGGGCCTGAGCAAAGGTTGGACATCCAAGGGGGCCCATAAACTGAAAGTCTGAGATCCACTGATGTGAGTTACTACTGAGTTTCTGGCTTATGTACGCTGTTAAAGACACATGCGTATATGCAATCATCCAGGTGGTTCTGTTTGTGATAGAGAGAGACACTACTGTGTACATGGTTAAATTACTACTGTGTACATGGTTAAATAGTTATGTTATCATAGTACTTTTCTTCACATCTGTTTTTTTTTGTTAAAAACCACACACAAAAAGAGTTATGTTAGGTCGATATTTTCAGTTACACCACATTTATTTTATATTGTTGTATAAGTTCTATCCAACAGATAAAGACATAATTAATTTTTCCCAGTGATATATCCCCAATGACACTGAATGTTCACTGTCTGATTAGTTACTTGTGAAACAGGTGTCTGTCATTGGGCAGAAAATGTGTCTTAGATTGGGTCAACCTGACATGGCCATCCTCATGCTGCTCCCCCCATCACCACCACACTTAACATTTTTGCACTCCTACAGGTGTGAGGAGGGGGCACTATGTTTTCAACCTAACTTACTATGAATTGAAGATTTGACCAATGGTGCTGCTTGTTTTACTTTACGGTCCTGCCATCGGCACTTGCGCGTCACTGCGCATGCGCGTCACTCTAGCCTCTAGTCTTATTCTCTTACACTTCCCTATTTTATTCACTCTTTTTGAAAGCCACCAAGTCATTAGTGGAGTAAATACTGAAGAAGCAGACTGTATAGTTGCAGAGGGCCTAGCTTATGCAAAGGATGCTAACGGGGGGCTAAATGTGGCATAATTAAGATTACAACTGACCGATAGGCCATATCATGAATGCAAATTTAGCTGTGCTTAAAGGTCCCTGTTATAGTAAAAAAAAGTTTCTGAGTTAGGTCTTTCATATAAGAAAAACGTTGTTAATATAGTAACCACACATCATAAATGCATAATTGAAGACATTCTCAATTTCCTAAGGTTATCACATGGGCGGAGCATGAAAATGGTCATGTTTAATTTTTTCTAAAGACTACCAGAATAAAAATAGCTAAACCTTCCATAAAACTAGCCTACCTAGCCTCCCCTTAACCTATTTAGTAGTGATGAGCGAATTTTGCAAAGCAGCAAAAAAATGAATGAAATCAGAAATTTTCAGAAAACATTTGTGCAAAATAGGACATTTTGCACTAGAAATTCATGAAAATTAGACATTTAACAAAAAATGTCAAATTTGAAAATCTGACATTTTCATGAAAAATTCTGAAAATCGTAAATTGACACCCGAGTCCAAGCTGGTGTTAAAGTTAATGGATGTTCGTCAAAAAAAGATTGACGAATGTATTTGCCGGCGGCAAAACACTGAAATTCATGCCAGGCGAATTTATTCGTCCATCACTACTACGCCCTAAAGGTAGTTGAGTTAAGTTAGCTTTTTATTCAGCAGTTGTGCAGTTTGCAATTCCAGCAGTCCAAATGACCCCAGCAACCATGCATTGATATGAATAGGAGAGGGCCTGAATAGAAAGATGAGTAATAATAAGTAGCAATAACAATACACATGTAGCCTTACAGAGCATTTGCTTTTTCAGATAGGGACAGTTACTCCAATTTTAAAGCTGGAAAGAGTCAGAAGAAAAAGGTAAATAATTCAAAAACTACAAAAAAATAAACCTAAGGCCAATTGGAAAGCTGTTTAGTATTGGCCATTCTATAACATACTAAAAGTTAACTTAAAAGGTGAACCAACCCTTTAAAGTTTACTTTCCTGACATTATAGTCCCTAGCTATGTAGAACTGCAGAAATATTAAATGATTTGTTGGAAATTGTCACGAACGCCGCCTGGAGCTCTTCCAGGAGTTCTGGATGGTGTGTCTCCTTGTGTCGGCGTTGCTTTCAAAATGGTGGCGCCCATGGCTGCCACGTGGGTAGCGGCACCAGTGCATTGACGTCACGGAGTGGAGCCACATTTAAAATAAAAATGCGCCCTGGACGCCAGTTCAGCGCCCAAGTATAGGTTTTGTGTAATTCATTCCTGGGTGCTCTATAAATCTAACATTGATTTCTGGACGTCGACCCTTGCCTGAACTTTGACCCTGCTTCTTGCTGCCTGCCTCTTTGATCATTGCCTGAACCTTTGACTACAATTTTGTCTGAACCCTTACTGTACCACATACCTGGATTTCAACCCTTAGCTTCCTCCTTGGTCCTGACAAACTCCCACTGAGAGCCAATAGGCCCCCCTGACATTATACTTGGGCCATGGACCCCACTGAGGAAGCTACACCGGATGTCGGATGAGCAATCCACGGGTTGGCTGGCCGCATGGAATCTTACGAAGCACAGACTAATTTTGGCCTAGCCCTTACGGCCATTCTGGACAAGTTGTCTGCCCTTTATCCGGCTCCACCACCTGCTACAACTCCACCTCAAATGTCTTCTTTCCACACCCCCGAGCCACATATCCTGGCGCTTCCTCTCTATGGCGGTCATCCACATGCGTGCAGAGGCTTCCTGAATCAGTGCAAAATCCAGTTCATGCTGCTTCCTAGCCAGTTTGTTTCGAACACGCCAAAGTGGGATACATCTTTACCGCCTGACTGGAAAAGCCTTAAAGTGGGCATCTCCTGGAGAAGCAGGACCCTCTTCTAGATGATTCTAAGGCCTTTACCAAAGAGTTGCGGACCATCTTTGACACTCCTGGTAAGGCTGATTCTGCCTTTTCACGATTAATGCAGATACGTCAAGGACTCGTTCTGTGCCTGAATACGCCATAGAGTTCTGTACATTGGTCGCTGAAACAGGTTGGAACAATGAGGCCTACCATGATGCTTTCTACAATGGGCTCTCTATCCGCCTTAAGGACAATCTTGTTTCCCGTTAGTTGCCTTCTCGTTGGGAAGATCTTATTGCTTTGGCTGTTAAGGTGGACATTCGGCAAAGAGAGCACCAAGCCAACTTCTGTTTGGTGAAACCTAGGGGTCCCTGCCCCCAAGGTAAACTTGGCATATCTTTTGTGGCTGGTGTTAGTCCTAAAATCCAAGCAAACTCTCACCAGTTTCTTCTCCCTCTACAGATCCGGCTGCCGAATAAGACTATCCAAGTGTCTGCATTCCTTGATTCTGGGGCTGCCGGTAATTTCATGGACGCTGCCTTTGCCCAAAAGAATGGTGTTTCATATGCCCTCTCCTCTATGGGCATTTGCCATTGACGACAGGCCATTGTCCTCTGACTACTTCTCTCTACCATGTAACCATCTCTTCTATGGAATTTCAGTCATTACCATCTGCTTATCAAGATTTCTCTGTTTTCTGCAAAAAGTCATCAGAGTTCCTTCCCCCACATCAGTAGTATGACTGCACAATTGATCTCCTCCCAGGAACTCTGCCGCCCCGTGGACAGATTTACCCCTTGTCTCTGGCAGAGACTATCGCTATGAAAGAGTATATCCACGAAAATATTCAGCAGGGGTTTATCTGTCCTTCTACCTCTTCAGCAGGGGCAGGCTTCTTCATCATTGAAAAGAAGGATGGTGGGTTGCGCCCCTGCATCAACTATCTGGGAATAAAATTACTGTGAAAAAAAGATACCCTTTGCCCCTTATCTCCAAACTGTTTGATCAATCTGAAAGGGGCTAAGCTCTTTTCCAAATTGGATAGGGCATATAACCTCATCAGAATCCAAGAAGGTGATGAATGGAAAACGGCATTCAATACACGGGATGGGCATTACAAATACCTCGTAATGCCCTTTGGTCTCTGCAATGCCCCTGCTGTCTGTCAGGAATTTGTGAACGACATCTTCCGGGACTGTCTGGGAAAAACAGTAGTTGTATACCTGGACAACATCCTAATCTTTTCCCAAAAGACAGTAGTTGTATACCTGGACAACATCCTAATCTTTTTCCAACATCCTAATCTTTTCCCTAATCTTTCTAATGTGAGGGAAGTTCTCTCTCGCCTTATGGAAAACACCCTCTTTTCCAAGTTGAAGAAGTGTGTCTTTGAAGTACGTAAGATTCCATTCCTCGGCTATATTATTTCCCCTGAGGGGTTCGAGATGGATCCTGCCAAGGTTTCCGCCATCCAGAAGTGACCCTTGCGGCCTTCCAGTCCCTGAAGGAGGCCTTCATATCTGCCTCTGTACTCAGTCATCCTGAACCGCATCTACCCTTCTACATTGAAGTCGAAGCCTCTGATGTTGGGGCTGGTGCTATCCTTTCCCAAAGACTCTCCGCAGATGGGAAGTTTCATCCATGTGCTTACATGTGGAGCAGAACTATGACATCGGAATCGTGAACTCCTAGTGGTCAAACTTGCTCTTGAGGAGTCGCGCCACCTCTTGGAGGGTGCCTCTTGTCTAGTTATGATCTATACTGACCATAAAAACTTAGAATTTATCCAGTCTCTCAAGAGATTAAATCCCCGGTAAGCAAGTTGTTCTGACCTAGGGTCCTGTAACCGAGAATCGGAAGGCAGACTCTTTATCTCGTAGCTTTACTCCAGTGGATCATCACCATCCTGAGGAGCAAGATTCAGTAATTCCTCCTTCAAGAATCATTGCTTCTTTACTTCCCCAATCTGCTAAGCAAATCCTGTCCAGTCAGTCTGCTGCTCCTGCTGACACTCCTATTGGAATGTCATTTGTACCTCCTGATTTGTATCTCCCCATTCTGTAGCAGACTCATTGCTCTAAACAGGCCGGCCATCCCGGTCCTGAAAAGACTCTTGAACTTTTACAATCTCTAGTCTGGTGGCCAACTATCTGTAAAGATGTCAAAGACTTTGTTTCTGCCTGTACAAATTGTGCCACCACGAAGTCTAGTCAATCTTGCCCCTGTGGGTTACTTCAGCCACTACCCATTCCCTCTCGTCCATGGACTCACTTAGGTATGGACTTCATTATAGAGTTACTACCCTCAAATGGGTGATTGATCACTTTAGCAAAATGGCACACTTTATCCCCCTGCGAAAACTTCTTCTGCGGTGGAATTGTCCCGACTTTTCAGCCAGTATATTTTTCGGCTGCATGGCTTCCCAACGGAGATAGTCTCTGATAGAAGATCCCAGTTTGTTTCCAGGTTCTGGCACTCTATGCAAAGCTATGGGCATCTCTCTCCAGTTCTCCTCTGCTTATCACCCTCAAACTAACGGGGCAGCGGAGCGAGTTCTTAAGAAATCATGTCTCCCTCTGTCAAGATGACTGGTCTGATCATCTTCCTTGGATGGAATTCACTCATATTTAGTGATGGGTGAATTTATTTGCCAGGGGCGAATTCGTGGTGAATTCCCGCGATTCGCCGCTGGCGAATAAATTAGCCAAAAAACAAAAAACGACGCAACGCATGACAGAAACGTGCTGCGACTCGTTTTGCAAATTTTTTTGCCAATTCGGCGAAGCGAAACTGGGTAGATTCGCCCATCACTACTCATATTGCCAGTCATACTTCCACTGGAAGATCTCCTTTCTTGTCGGTGTATGGTCAGCATCTGCAAGCATTCCCACAGGACTTTCTACTTTCTGATGTACCAGCCACTGATGATCATGTGGCTCATATGTCTGCCATCTGGGCTGCAACCAAGCTCCTTAGAAAAGAGCACTTTTGTGCACAAGACTTTTCTGATTGTAGAAGGAAGTCTCCTCTTCCATTTAACTTAAGGTGGGCGATAAAGTGTGGCTCTCTTCCAGAAACGTTCCTCTGAAGATTCCCTCTCCCAAGTTGGGTCCTAAGTTCATCGGTCCTTATTACATCTCTGAGATCATCAATCCTGTGGCTGTTCTTCTGCGACTTCCTCCTGAGATGCAGATCCCCAATGTGTTCCATGTCTCCTTGGTGAAACCAGTTGTTTCCAACTGTCTCCTCCTTCTGCCATCTCTGTGGACGGCCAACAAGAATATGAGGTAGAAAAGATCCTTGACTCCAGACTCTCCAGAGGGTCTCTCCTGTATCTCATCGAGTGGAAAGACTTTGGTCCTGAAGAATTCTCCTGGGAGAAACACTCTGTTGTCCATGCTCCCCACCTTGTGAAGAATTTCCATGCCAAGTTTCCCCAAAAACCCAGAGGTGGTGGTCCAGTGGGCCCCCCATGGGGAGGTGGGTACTGTCACGCTCTTCAGGAGCTCCAGGCAGCATGGCTCCTTCTGCCGGCGTCGCTCCCAAAATGGCCACCACGTGGGTAGTGGTGCCGGTTCGATGATGTCATGGAGTGGTGCCAAATTTTAAATAAAAGTACGTCCGGGACGCCGGTAGGCACCCAAGTATAGGTTTTATGTAATTCATTCCTGGGAGCTCTATAAATATTCTAACATTGATTTCTGGACTTTGATCCTTGCCTGAACTTTGACTCTGCTTCTTGCTGCCTGCATCTTTGATCATTGTCTGAACCTTTGACTGCGATTTGGTCTGAACCCTTACTGTACCGCATACCTGGACTTTAACCCTTAGCTTCCTCCTTGGTCCTGACAAACTCCCGCTTGGAGCCGATAGGCCCCCCTGACAGAAATACAATCCATAGAAAACTACCTAAAAATTTTGAAGATTGTTTTTGGATCATGGTTATGCTGGATACAAATCCTGCTTGATGAAGAGTGGAGTATCACTCGACATGCCATTGAGCTGCCACTATGAATAACTAGAGGCTTTTAATTAAAATTCAAGAGTGTTATCCTGAAAAATATATTTATAACGTGGTATAGAAAAGATAGCCCACACTTGTGCATGTTAATGATAACCAATTTGCAGTTTATTTGGATTTCACTTTGAGCAATACTACACCAACATATTATTTAGGGGGTTAAATCAATCTAGGAGGTATGATCCAGTGATGCCAGGGATAGATGTTAAAATAATACTGCTCAATACACATTTCCAAGTTCTCCAGGGCCATGCCCTAATGCAGTGATTTTCAACCTTGTGCCTCCAGCTGTTAAGGAACTACAAGTCCCACAATGCAATGAAGGAGTCTGACAGCCACAGTCAGGCAAATGCATTGTGGGACTTGTAGTTTCTTAACAGCTGGAGGCACAAGGTTGAAAATCACTGCCCTAATGTATACAACATGATCACACCTTTAAAGTAGTGGTAGCTCCAGGGTTCCCCAGCATCGATAGTCACGCAACAGTTTACATTTGTTGGTGGGCTGAATGCAGAGGCACAGATGGCAACAATGTGGAACTTCAAGGATTGATTTTGGGTGCAACTACCTTTAAGGAATGACATCAATATACTACTGCTTGGATTTTTGTTGAGGTCATAGATGAGCCTTTTGCATGCTATTGTTTCATACCTGTAAAGATGAAGAATAAAAGCAAACCATAAATCCATATCCATTCTAATCCATGAAGGGTCAAACTCTAGGCTAGAGTATGGACCTTCTAGGGTTTTTAAATTCACTAAAAGAATCTACTCTTTCACAATGTGTGTCTCTGTAATTTTCTTTTTCCAGTGTCTTCATTTCACCTGAGATTTCATACATTTTCCCTATTCTGCTTGTTGATGCAACATGAAGCTATCTTTTTAACAGAAATCCCAGGAAATAACCTGAAATACAACAGTAGATATAAACCTAACTGACCGCTTCAAACTCCAACAAATACATTACTGAATGCAGTTTTGATGATGTTGGTCTGGTCATAGTAATAAATGGTCTTCACTTCAATCTATATTGAATTATCCGTTCTCAATGTGAAAAATTACTCAAAGCTAGTAGTGAATTTCTTGATTCAACTGTCAAGCAATTAAATAAAATGGTTTACATTTTTAAATGATATAATATTTGGAGTAAAATCCTCAATATCAGAAAGTTCTAGAAAGCAACCCTGTACTAAAACACAAATTAGCATAAATAACTGTGAAGGTTTGTGAAAGCAACCCTGTACTAAAACACAAATTAGCATAAATAACTGTGAAGGTTTGTGAAAGCAACCAAATCAATCCAGATTTATTTAGTTTCTCAATTTAAAGGGGTGGTTCACCTTCAGGTTAACTTTTAGTATGTTATACAATGACCAATTCTAAGCAACCTTTCAATTGGTCTTCATTATTTATTTTTTATAGTTTATGAATTATTTGTCTTCTTCTCCTGACTCTTTCTAGCTTTCAAAAGGGGGTCACTGACACCCTCAAAAAACAAATCCTCTCTAAAGCTACACATTTATTGTTATTGCTACTTTTTGATTCATGACAGAAGCTCTGTGCTGTTGTTCTGAGCTTAGGGGCCAATGCACAATAAACTAAATATACTGAATATAGAATTGAAATGTCAAAAGATAAGGCTGATTAGTAATTAATGAATTATTTATTCATGGCAGCTCAGAAACCAGTACAATTATCGTCAACATTTAATAAGCAGCCCTGTAGCATCAGCTTATATGACAGGTAAAGCTCATTTTCTGCTTGATTATGTGTGGCAACCCTAATGTGCTGCCCTCATAGTGGTTCTGGCAGAATTACATTGTTGATAGCTGCACTGCCATCTAATGGCCACTCTCACTGCGGCAGTTATGTAAGCAGGAAGTGACCTATACCAGGAAGTTCTAGAGTTGCTTTCACTTTAGATATTTTCTTCTCATGATTCTGAGTGTTTATTCCTCAATCCTGGGACATCAGTGGTCTGTAAGTTCATTATTACACCAAGATGCTTATATGTATAAATGTGTTTACATTTGTTCTGCATATGTGTATATTGATTTGCTGTTATCTGTATTAGAGTCCTGCACTGGGTTGGGTACCCATGGGTTTCCCACAAAAACCTGCAGTACACAGGGGATTGCGGGCAGACGTTCTGGGTGCGGGTATAGACGCAGGTTTGCGGGTCACAGGTCGGGCTGCATGTCTTCTCAGTAGTAATTTTTACAAATTGTTTCTGTTCACGCCTACTTCCAATGATGTCACTTCTGGTTACAATGACAGCACTTCCTGATTCTTGATTGGCAGCATGACAGCACTTCCTGATTCTTGATGATCAGCGGGTCGTGGGTCTGGGTTGCAGATAAGGTACTTGCAGGTCGGGAAACGGGTCCAGATGGGTAAGAATGAGGGTCTCGGGTGTGGGTTGCGGATTACAGGTTGCAGGTACGGATCACAATAAATGGACCAACGCAGGACTTTAATCTGTATTGTATTTCAGTTTCACTAAAATATAAGAAAGTTAGAATCCACCAGTAAATATTACAAGAAAGCAACTTCTTCTGTTTATTGAAGATTCTAGCAATTGTTTAGCTGACTGTCTAGCTGCACACACACAATACAGTGCCATGAGGGCAGTACACCTAAGCTTAGCTTCTCAACAGCAGCTCACAGTATGTACAGAGCATGTGTGTGCTACGGAGAGATAGGAAACTTCTGCAAGAGCTTTGAAGGCCTGGGTCATTAACACTATTAAGCTGACCATCGAAGCTGGTTCAATAAGTTCAGTAAATAAATTATGGCATTTCTAGCCATATCCATTGTAAGGGTTTAGTTCTCCTGTGCTGAGCAGTAAACTAAAACAAACCTCTTTTTCACTCTGCATGCTTCTGATCAACAATCTCCAGCATGGAACCTCAGACAGAATGCTACATAGTCTAAGGTGTTCATCACCAATCCTGTTGCACAATTCTGCTTTGGTGTACAGGCAGGCCCGGCTGTAAGGATTTGCGCTTACACTGGTGGTCTAGCGGTTGCCCCTCGAGCACGCAAGAGCACCCGCCGTGCCTCTGGCGGGGACGCTTGCCGAGTGCATCCTTCTCCTTCCTGCGCCGGTTCTCTAGTGCGCGCTGCGCGCGCACTTCTGCCTTTTGTAGGTGCATGCGCGCTGGCGTAATTACGTCGGCGCGCAATGGCGCGAAATTCAAATAATATTTAAAGGGATCCTTGAGTTCAGAGCATTGCCCGTTGTTAGGTTCTATTAGTTAGTTCCTGGGTGCTATTATTACTGATTCCTGTGTGTTCTCCTGGTTTTTGACCCTTGCTTTGCCTGACTATTCTGAAATCTCCAATCCTGACCTCTTGCCGGTCCCTTGACTATTCTGATATCTCTAATCCTGACAACTTGCCTGTCTCCTGACTATTCTATTCAGCTTGTGCTGGTCCGGCCTGCCTGTTCCACTTGGCGGTATTCTTCAACCCAGTATTTGGTGAGACGATCGTGCCCCTGTGCTAGTCAGAACTCTTAGCTTTGCACCTCTCGATAAGTCCAGGTGGCATCTGATTAAGCTGAGGGCTCCTCCCGAGGCCAAAGGCGGTCACTTAACTGGTGAAGCCGAGCTGAGACCAAGGTGCTTAGCAACTGTTCTGGTATTGGGTGCCATTCGTGACAGTACAACGGGCCATGAAAAAGAAGAATATGGACGCCAATGGTCACGCTGCTGCTGCTATTCCACAACCCTCTGAAATCCTGTACTCAACCCTCCTCCTGCGCCTCGATGAACAAGAGGGGAAACAGAACTATATCATTGAAGGTCTTCGGTCTCTCTCCGAGAGGTTGGATGCAGCTCAGCAGTCCTCCGCTGTGGTTCCTGAGGGTCTGCTACTCTGGGTAATAGAGTTTCTTCCCATGATCCCAAAATCCCCTTTCCTGATAAGTTTTGTGGGGATAGGAGTACATATTTTGTTTTCCAAGAAGCATGTAAGCTTTATCTTAGTTTCTTCCCTCACAACTTCCCTACTGGTGAGGATGAAGTAAGGTTCGTTATGACCTTACTACAAGGTGACCCACAAGTCTGGGCACTAAGATTACCCCCTTTTGATCCTGCCCGTTTATCCCTAGAGGCATTTTTCGCTACTATGGCCATGCTTTACAATGACCCGGATTGCGCTAACACTGCCGATTCCGCAATACGTAAACTGCGCCAAGGGAGGAGAATAGCGGAAGAGTACTGTACTGAATTTCGCCGATGGTCTGTTGAGACTTGGTGGAATGATGCAGCTCTTCATAGCCAATTCCGGGTAGGGCTTTCTCGCTCTGTCAAAGACAGCCTGGTCAATTACCCTCCTTCATCCACTTTGGATGACCTCATGAAGTTAGCCATCCAAATTGATAGGAGGTTAAGAGAGAGAAGGGCTGAGGGGGATACTGATTACCCTACTATATGTAATGACATGTCTACAACACCTTTGTTCCCTAGCCCTCTGGGGGAACCTATGCAATTGGGGGCTACTTGTCCCCTGAGGAAAGGGCCCAAAGGCAATCCCTGGGTCTATGTATATATTGTGGGGATAAGGGGCATTTCCTTAAAAATTGTCCCAAGAGATCAGGAAGTCCTCAGTATCTCGGTGGAGAAGGGAAGCTCCATTTGGATAGAGAGAGTACTCCCCAAGTCACCCCAAAAAATCTAGTACCTGTAGTATTGTCCTGGTCTGGGGGTTCTGTTAAAGTCTCTGCTTTGGTGGATTCCGGGGCTGGGGGGAATTTCTTTTTGACCCTTGCTTTGCCTGACTATTCTGATATCTCCAATCCTGACCTCTTGCCTGTCCCCTGACTATTCTGATATCTCTAATCCTGACCACTTTCTTCAACCCAGTATTTGGTGAGACGATCGTGCCCCTGTGCTTGCCAGAACTCTTAGCTTTGCACCTCTCGATAATTCCAGGTGGCATCTGAGTAAGCTGAGGGCTCCTCCCGAGGCCAAAGGCGGTCACTTAACTGGTGAAGCCGAGCTGAGACCAGGGTGCTTAGCAACTGCTCTGGTATTGGGTGCCGTTCGTGACACCGGCTTTATGGTGAGGCCACAAAGGCCCAGGGCAACATAATTTGAAGGATATCAAAATATCAAGGGCAGCATGCTGCCCAACTGCATCTAGAAGATCACTGGGGCAGGTGCGTTTGCGAGGAGATGTGCACGCATTCAGGAGATGTGCTAGGATCTAGAGGATGGCCCATGTGCTTGCAGAGGGGTGCACCCATTGTGTGCCTTTGTGTCAGGTGCTAGGACCCAGGTGATTTAGGGGCACAAAAAGATTAAATCTGGCCCTGTGAACAGGGTGGATAGACCACCATTTGGGAGTCTTCACAATGTTTAGGAGGGAGGGATATCATTGCAAGAGCTCCTTAGGGATGGTTCCTTGATGCTAGCTAAGGGTGGTAGTCAACCAACATTTGGGTGGGTAAAATTGTCTGAATCCTCAAATCCTTTGTGAAAGATTCAGACGAATACCAAACCAGATTTAAATTTTAATTTACATATGTAAATTAGGGTCGGGAAAGGAAAAGGTGTGATTTTTGTTTTTGTTTTTTGATAAAAAGGTTGTGATTTCCCCTAATTTACATATGCAAATTAGGATTCAGTTTAGTTTCATCCAGACACAAGCATTCAGCTGAATCCTGCTGAAAAGGCAAAATCCAGAATCGTGGATTCTGTGCATCCCTAATTATAAGCTCCTCTAGATTACAGTCTGAGTATATGTTGGCATTAAATAAATAAATAAAGGATAAAAACATAGCATGAAACCACTTTTATGATCAAACACTATTTGAGTTTTTAATGTTTAAATGGTTTTTAGTAGTCTTAGGTTCTCCACTAGAGCAAGACCTATTATTTGGAACAACCCTGGTCTCAAGCACGCTAGATCATCCTTTCTAGTGGCATACCTTCCAGGAAGCAGGATGTGCTATCACACCTGGGCCTGTCGGAGACTGCGCCACAGCAAACACAATAAGGTAACCACACGGCTAGAGGGGGCCTGCTGCATATCCTGCACCCAGCCTGGAAGAGGGTAGAGATGTTTCTTATCCATTCAGTCTGCATTCTCAGTTAATGCTATACTATAACTATAATAAACAGGCAAAATGTTTAGTTTATATCAAGAGAAGAAAATGTTTTGTGGCTAAAAGTGTCAACATTTCTTAGAGTGATACATAAACTCAGTAACAATTTTCTTCAATAGCATTGACTCCAATACATATTATTTTTATCTGACTCATGAAATAGAGTTGGAAATTGCAAAACTGTTCAGTTATCTTAACATACCATTCAAATGAATTATAAGTTCATTATTATGTCCTCAAAGCAACATAAATATATGTTTCCTCTGAAAAAGCTTTGGATGTTATTATCAGCATTTTAGAAGTCTCCAAGAACAGTAGATGTATTATGTACTGATGGTTTTCTGTCCATGAGCTGAACAATGTATTTACAAAAAGCCTTTAGAAATACTGTATCAAATTGAAAAATCAAAGGTTAACTGCAAAGTTCCATAAAGGTCACAAACAACGGTTAAGTTTTATTTTCTTGAATTTCTTCTATAAATTCACTGTACATTTAAAAAATATTTTATGTGTGCAGTGAAACTCCAGAGCAACAAATATTAGAACTGTCTACAGGTTAATATACAAAATATTTCTTATAGCAATATCATATTAAACTCAAGTTTATAGACTATTGACACCAGGAAGAAGGGATCTAAAGGCTTTTGCTCAGTCAACTTTATTAAATTTGTGGTATTCCAATTTTTTATTTCAATCTTAACACATAAAAAAATAATGGGTTGCTAAACATGCATAAAGATAATAGGCAACATTGCGAAGCTGTCCCTAGCTCCAGTGCCCTAATGAAAACAGTTCTGGCACGAATTACAGATAATGATTTTCGAAGAACCTCAAACTTCCTCTGTTTCCTTATAATCCTGAATTTTCATTGGTAAATATTTTTAAGTGTATTGAAAGTCCCCTCTGTATTACATCTAGTTCAGTTGTTTTATATGATAACCAGAACATTCTTAAAAAAATATGAATCCATAAGAATCAAAAAAGCAAGGTTTAGAAGATGTACATCAGCAGGTAGCATTTGTTTGTGACCTATTAATTAACATGTATTTATATATTAACATGCATTTATATAACAACATATTTTGTAGTGCTGCTATTTAAAAGTAAACATCGAATTGGTTGTTAAAGGATAGTGAACTCCAAAGAGTCCCATTTAGAAAGTTAAAAAATTTTCAATATTTATTCATCATATATATCAGTAAAAAATACATATACAGACCCCTTGATCCTTCGCCTAGGCGAAGGATCAAGGGGTCTGTATATGTATTTTTTACTGATATATATATATGATATATATGATGAATAAATATTGAAAATTTTTTAACTTTCTAAATGGGACTCTTTGGAGTTAACCTTTTTTGAAATTGTTGCATGTGCCCTTGTGGACTGGGGGCTGTACTCTGAGGAGCCCGTGACCATTTAGAGACTGGTCTTGGCAGCTGCTGTTCTGAATATGTTAAAGGATAGTGCACCTGGGCAAACTGTGCCTTTTAATACATATGGCGTATGACATTTTAACCTCCATTGAGACATTCGAATTTCAATTTATTTTCACAAATCTAATCTTTTTTTCTTAAAATAAATTTTAAAAACAATTTACGCGAATACCCCAAAATTTTTTAGTTAATACAGTTTAAGTCAATGGGAGCTTTGCAGATCCTAATTTTTTACCCATTTGGACTTTTAGTGGGTTTTGGGGGTTTTTTTTCACTAGTAATTGTCTGGAAAAACTTGAATTTTAAGACATAGGATTTTAAGTGAATCTTTTTTTGTGATTTTTCTATTCAGATATTTTAATACATTACATAGCATTCACGGAGCAAATTCGTTTATTCATGGTTTCTTGCCTACTGTGAGAAGGTACATAACATCATAAAAACATAGATCTACAATATACTAAATGAGTGACTAAAACAAAACGCATCCATACATGGGACTGGGACAATCCATATCCATGCTGCAATGTGAGAGAATATGAAGTAAAGCAACTGTGATGGATCTGTGGAGAACTGTACTGAAAGGTCCTAGCAACACAGACCTCAGGGAAGAGAATAGGGGTTAGATGAGCTATACAGATGCAGTCACTTGGATTTGTAAGTTAAATGCGTCGTGGCTCAGGGGTAATTGAAGAAACTGTGTTATCTAAAGTTATCTTAACACATTTAATGCATTTAACCTTTTCATTAGCATACCAAAGCTCCATTGTTTTCAATGGTGAACTCTTTAATTGGATGGGATGCTGTGACACAATATTCTGTGCTACGTGGGATAAATGAGATAGATGAGTTAAGTCACGACGCATTTAACTCACAATCCACTGCATCTGTATCTTCCCCCATGGGCTCCAGCAGATCACACCTACCTGGGAACAATATGTACTTGCTGGGAGGTGGGACTAGCTGGGGAATGAATAGATTGTGTGAGAGAGACAAGCACTCCTGTACTTCAGTTGATCTGCCTGCGAGCATGGTCACAACAACTCTATCTGCACCAACATATCTATTGTAATTGGTTGATAAACCTTTCCCAGATACCTATTCAGCGTGCTAGAGGTACCAGTAGACACCAGTTACATTACATCATGCATTTTAGCCATTTCAGTACTATGAGGAAAATTGGCAAATATCTTCTCCAGAAAGACATGCTTAATAGTGCCAAAGGATCCAAGAACACATAGAAAATCTCAAAAATTTGAATTTTCCCTTCGACATTTGATAAATCTGCCCCTAATAGTGAACCTCAAGTTAGAAGGTACAGATGAAGCCAATTTGGATTGTGTGTTTGACACAGAATAACTAAACACAGATTTCTCACTTGTCCCACTTAACACAGAAAATTGCGTCACAGCATCCCATCTAATTAAAGCGTGCTTTGGTATGCAAATGAAAAGGTTAAATGCATTTAATGAGTTAAGATAACTTTAGATAACAGAGTTTCTTCAATTAAGCCTGAGTCATGACGCATTTAACACACAAATCCAAGTGGCTGCATCTGTATATAGATCTAGAAAACTGTGACATTCGACAAGGGAATTGTTATAATTCTAGTTTTTTTTTTAAATTCTAATTTGATTTATCATACCCTTGCCCTTTAAGAACTAGAAACACAAAATTCATATATTTTGCTGATATTTGATATTGGAAAGAACTATCATAACAAAACTGACCTGGAATCACCACTTATTTACATTTTGTAAATTACACAATTCTGTGCTCCCCTACCTCATGCCTAGACAATGAGAGGGACGGTAAAAGAATGAAGGGGTGGAAAATCCAATGTACTTTTTTCGTACATGTTAAAGATCGAATTCTGTTTGAGTGTGTCACTTGGCCTCCTTAGCTGGTAATGAATAGAATTCCTCTGTGATTTGTTTATCTTTTCATTGTATAACTGTATTTACTTGCATGTCATTTGTTATACCATTATTATTTTATATATGTATATGCTTTTTTGCACTCTTTTGAAATATTAAATTTAACAAGCCTTCCCCTTGCTGCTTTAATGACCATTATGTAAATTTACAAAAGACCTCCAGAGTGAATAATATGGGAAGGGGTTGTGCCCATGTATCAATGTATAAATACAAATAAGCTATTCAAGTTAATCAGTGCCCACTTAAAAAATAAAAAAACAAGCAGAGAATGTTAACTTAGATATGCATAACAAATTCAAAAGCTAATAAGGTTATTAAAGTAAGTGGACCATGCAACAAAGTATATGCTAATGGAGATGCAATCCAGTTTGCTGTTCTATTTAGTATTTTATAATACAAAGATAAGTGATAAATGTACAATGTATTCTATTTTATTATTTGTGCCTCTTAATTATTCAAATGTATTTCAGTTTTCATGCATTGCAAACTCCACAATCTTTGGATATCAGTTTATACAAAGGTACAATATTTCACATACTTGCTTCTCACCAATTAAAGTCCTGCACAGAACCAATTTTTGAAAACTGAACCTGACGTGGACCTATGACCCACAATTTACAACCCGTGATGCATTTTTGACTGCTTGGATACACTACCCGACCCACAACTGGCTTGTGATCAACCTGGTCTGTGATCCACTGACCACCCTTAAACAGGAAGTGTTGTTAATGAAAATGGGAAGTGACATCATCAGAAGTGAGCAGGGGCAGAATTTTTTTTAAAAAATGTTTAAGGTAGTAAAATATGTCTAATGTAGACACTATAACATAAGATTTTATACCCACATCTGAAAATCCCACCAACAACCTGCAGGTTATCTTTTTTTGCAGGTAACCAGTGAGTACCCAGGGGTACCAGACCCACTGCAGGACTCTTATCACCAAACACTGTGGTTTGGAAAAAATATTCTCTGGACCTATTCTTTTTAAAGCCAGGCAACATTTTGACATTTTTTCTCAAGACCAGTTTTCTATTTAGGAAAAACTTCACCAGTCTGAGGAAAAACTCAAGCAGCACCATGTCTTCATCCTTTCTACCATTTTTTCTAAAGTAATCATTATCCTGGGAAACTTTTACTCTCACAGCCACACATAACATTTTTTTTAATCTTTATTTTAAGTTTTCACATTGGAGAAATGGGGTACAGAAAAAAGATAGGGAACAGAAAAAAGGGAATAAATAAGTATGCAATACTAAACAAATAGTAGGATAAAAAAAATACAGTTGTAGCCTACTCCATACCATAATTGTCAAGGTTCTCATACACCTTAGACCTCATAGCCGACTCTACCTCAAAGCCTGAGCCCACCCTCTCATTGCTAAACCACCCTCTTAATACCTACTAAGTCTATCATAGACTAGACAACTAGCACAAATGCCTGCTGATATACAATGCTATATAATGTACATTCCCTATTCTTTTCCACCAATGTTGTTTTTGTATTAACACAGGACAAGTGTACAATCTCTATGTTCATTACTCTATAAAGTATTTTGTCTATAAAAATCCTGCAAATAAAACATAAGTTACAAAAAAAAAAAAAAAAAAAAAATACAGTTGACTTCTTAACAATAAAGTATGACCAACAGTCACCTCCTGAGGGTATTGAATGTCCCCTTTCACTTATGTTTCCAATTACCCTTAATGTGCCTGCCCAAATTGTCCTAAACTATTACAAGTTTAATAATTCCAAAAAAATGTATCCAAGGGGACCAGATTTCCCAAAATTGTGTACTTTTATTATGCTTAATATAAGTAATTTCTTCCAATTGTTTTATATCCTCAACTGAAGAAATCCACTCTACTATTGTAGGGGCCTCTAAGGATCTGGAGATTAGCAATTTCAAATTGATGAAGTAACTTTTGGGAATGGAGATATGAACTATGGACTATGAACATTTTAACCGCTTGGATTCTTCCCAATTTCTCCTATTTACCCATTTTGTTTTGCATTGAGATTAACAAAGGTAAATAGTTATCCTGATAAGATTTTGAAATATCCGCCTGTATTTTAATACCTAAGTGATGGTCGGGTTAGCCCATTTAAAGGTAAACTTTCCTTCAAATCTTTTGTCATGGAGGATGAGCAGTTTATGTTTAAAATTTAGCATATGTTTATGATTTAGCATAATTAACCTCAAAGTTAAATACATTCCCAAATCTTTTCAACAATACTAGTAGATTTTGGTAATGAAATCTTGGGATTAGTCAGACCCAACAGTAAATCATCAGCAAATGCAACACATTTGTATTCTTTTCCTGATATTGTTTCTCCTACTATGTCAGAGTTATTTCTAACATGACTGAGTAATGTTTCCATTACTAGAACAAATAAGGTGGGGGAGAGTGGACATCCTTGTCTCGTGCCATTAGCTATCAACACCTTAGAAGACCATATCGTCTTCACACATAACATTATTAGTCCCAAAATTTGTATTTTATACTTTTATACTACTATATATTCCTCTTAGATGACTGAGAGAGTGTTATATAATGTCCTTGTGAAGAAGTAACTTGTTTATATGGCATTTTCGGGATAATTTGATTGATGTAATAAAACAGACTCCAGCATTTGGAATGCAGTTTTTTTAGCAAAAAAAATGTTGGTTACAAGGCTTCATTTACCTTGAGAGCATTATCCTAAACAATAACGCTGGTCTTTCTTCCTGATTCATTTTTATTTGAACCATTAATTTTACTGCAATGAATGTAGTTATATTTATATTCTAACGTCATACTGCAGTGTTTGTGTAGCACTTTGTAAACTTTTCAGAGCTGTATTTAATCTAATATAATATAAACATTTCACATTTTATTTTAGAAGGAATACGGAACATGTACATGTTCCAAAAGCTACAGAATGTTCTAGGGTATGGAAAGCTTTTTATTCCAAACAAATGGTAGTTTATCTGATTTGTACAATCTAGTCAAAAAGTTAATGTTGATTACTATTTGATTAAGCGTTTTGTTACTGTTTCATCTGATACTAATATGTGATAGCACACGTAAATCTAAAGTACTTTAAGAGTTCTTTCTTATACTAAATATTACACATAACATAAAAGCTGTTGTTTAAAGTTGCATATGCTTTTCTAGAGGTTGCAGAGGAGGAGGACATACAGTAATTAAAAGATAGAAGTATCATTTGAGAAAAGGGGAAGGAGGAGAGGGATTCCAGCTTATGAACTTATACAGTGCAAAACATTGCCATGAGTGCTGCATTATGTGGAATTGTGATATATTAATAGAGTGCTGTATCCTTTTGCTCTAGAAACCTAAGCATTCCTATAAGATTAAGAACAATCACAAAAATGTTATCTTAAAAAGCCGCAAGCGGGGGAGGATTAATCTCCTGGAACCAAATCTGGGGTCTAGGTTGTCTCTCCTCTTTGAAAGCTAATGGTGGGGGAGGACTAAGCCCGGTGGATGAAACCAATGCCCAGGTCGGGAGACCTTTATTCAGGTAATGCTCTCATGCCGGGAGGCTATAGCATTTGATATTATGACCAGAGGTAAATAGTTAGGGACCGCCATATGGGTTTTACCTTGACGTGGTGTGGTGGCTTATCAATCTTATGATCATAATTTTGTAACTAAAAAACCCCTGTCTTTGTACACATGCAACTGCATAGATTACTTGTATGACAGGGGACCAGGGAATGTACCAGTACAATTTTTTTGTGAAATCGTAAAGTGAATTTTGGCCTCTTCGATCATCGAATATCAAATAGATTGAATGATTGGATATTCGATAATTCGATCATTCGATGATCGAAGGAATAAAGATTTTAAAGTAATTCGACTGCCTTACTTCGGCAGATTGAACCTACCGAATTGCAATAGAAACCTATGGGAAGCTTCCCATAGGCTTCAGAGACTGTCCTGCTCGATTACCATTTGTACGATCGAAGCGTTTGATCGTTTGAATCATACAAATTTTTCTAATTGAGAATCGGATAACGAGTGAAATGATAGCCTAAAACTATTCTATAAGCATTCGATGGTCGAATGATTATCGAATTTCGAATTTGGTCGAGCAAATTTTCGGGAATAATAGTAAATTTGCTCCAAAGTGTTGCAAAAAAAACAAATGAGCCCTTTTGTCATGTTCTGTTTCCATTCAAAACATTCAAAGAAGTATTAAACAATTAGTAGTGATCTATATTTCAGGGTCAAAAGGGATTTTGCTTCTTAATAATAATGGAATGTTTGAGCTGGAACATTCATCTCTTGACTGAGATTTTCCTCATCTCAATATTGTGTTATTTTTTATTCTTGCAATGTTATTTAATGGAACCATAAACTGAACCTTCTTTTTATGATATATTATGTAATAGGAAATTGTAATAGAGATATTTTTACTTTTATAGCTCTGATTATTATAATCAGTTAAAACACTTAATCAATTTTGTAGAATTTTGTGGCTGTTTACATTGCAGAATATAATAAAAAAAGTATTATAAAACAGATTTCAATTTTAATCCTTGTGCTAATGTTTAATTAGAAAGGTTGAGTTGTCACAGTTTAGTGCAGTATCTTGATTAATATGAGTATACTATCAATATGTTAATGTGTCAGTTCTACTCATTGCCCCCATCTCCGCTATTATATCAAGACAAATACCATTAAAGTTCTGTCATACATTAATAGGCACTGCCCAGTTTCATAGCTCTTTCTCCCATCAAGTGGGAAAGATAAGGATTGTTTAAATAGTTCATTACATTTCAATTCATTTATTTGATAGTTACTTAAGTTTGTGATGCTCTAGTAGCATATTGTTTAAGTATATAACACTTTGTCCAATCCAGTGCAACATTTCTAAAATTAGACAGGTCAAAATATTTTGATTTGATGCCTAGCCAGCCACAGGTGGCCATTAATTAAGAAACCAGGAAGTCAATTCTAAACTGAGCAGGTGGGGCTTTTCCCTGGATTCACTACTAACATCAGCTAGATCACTGTAAGGGCCCTTACACACAGGCATTTTTACCTATGCTCCCCTGCGTTCCGTTTTGCTGCGTTCAACCGCAGGGGAGCGCAGGTATAGACGCACTCAATTATTTTCAATGGGGCTGTACTCACACGAACGTATGTAGGCACCAAACGCAGGTTCAGACGAAACATGCTGCAAGAGTCTATATTGTTCCTGAACTACAGCACCATTATGCCTTAATACTTGCTACTAAACTGCAGAATGCATTTGTCATTTGTATCCCATCAACACTTCAGTGGAGAAGCAATCCTTGTTTATGATTTTGTAAGGAAAAAGATCAAATAACCAGCATGCTAGAGTAACAGAGTGGTGGTGGGCGCTGGAGTTAATGAGCAAATTTTATTATGGTGTATACTATATATTTCAGCATTCATAGGTGAAATTTTAAAAGGTTCTAAGAAATTCTAAAAAGGTAAAACCTTGCATTATCTTAAATATTGGTACAGGTATAGGATCTGTTATCCAGAGCTTGAACTATGGAAAGACAATCTCATATAGACTCCATTATAATGAAATACTGTAATTCACATATTAAAAAGAATTCCTTTTTCCCTTACAATAAAACAGTACCTTGTACTTGATCCCAGCTAAGATATAAATAATAATTACTGGAGGCAAACAATCCTATTGGATTTATTTAATTTTAAATGATGTTTTAATAGACTTTGGGGTAGATCTACAGTATCAAGGCTCTAGTTGTGTTTTCCATGCAAATTTTGTGTTTTTGAGTTTTGTGTCAAAAATAAATTTTTCAGGTTAAAAAAAAGTTAGATTTTTTTCTAGATTTATTATACCCCAACCCAGGAAATAGCTGTAATCTGAAAATAAACCATCTAAAACAGGGGTGTCCAAACTGCGGTCCGAGGGCCAAATGCGGTCCAGGATGGATATGTATGCGGCCCAGCTTGTTTCAAGCTGAGCGTTTCGCTCAGTTCCCAAGAAAATGTCATTTTGCAAAGGATATAGGAGGAGGGGGGACTCTGGCCAACGCCCAGTTAGTACTAATAATATAATAAGTATATTTAATATCCAGGTGTCCCTTATTCCAGTATATAGATCCATCTGGTTATCCAACTGGTATTAATGTTCTTTTTTTGTGTATTTTCTTTACTTTTACAAATGAAAAGTGTTTGTGTATTTCATGTGTGGCCCCCAGACAATTTTTCTTCTTCCAATGTGGCCCTCGATGCCAAAAGTTTGGACACCCCTGATCTAAAACCTGTCGAGGTCACGTAGAAGTCAATGGCAGAGGCCGCTTGAACCATTTGAAGTTGTTAAAGGGGTTGTTCACCTTTGAGTTAACTTTTAGTATAATGTAGAGAGTGATATTCTGAGACAATTTGCAATTGGTTTTCATTTTTTATTGTTTGTGGTTTTATAGTTATTTAGCTTTTTATTCATCTCTCTAGTTTGCAGTGTCAGCAATTTGGTTTCTAGGGTACAAATTACCATAGCAACCCTGCATTGATTTGAATAAGAGACTGGAATATGAATAGGAGAGGGACTGAATAGAATGATAAGTAATAAAAAGTGGCAATAACAATACATGTGTAGCCTTACAGAGCATTTGATTTTAGATGGTGTCAGTGACCCCCATTTGAAAGCTGCAAAGAAACATAAGAAAATTGCAAATCATTAAAAAACTATGAAAAATAAATAATGAAGACCAATTGAAAAGTTTCTTAGAATTGGTCTTCTACAATATACTAAAAGTTATCTTGAAGGTGAACCACCCCTTTAATAGTCTTCCTGATGTTCATGTTTTTTTCAGTGGGTTTCACTCAAAAAACTCAAATTAGAATTTGAGGTTTTTTTTCAGCCGAAAACTTGATCAGCTCGAGTTTTCGGGTTTCGCAACTTGAACTTACTGGTTCAAGTTTTTTACATCAGAGTTTTTTCTTAAATAAGAAACCAATTGAGGTTTAAGTTCATCAGAGTTTTAAAAAAGCTCACATAGTTCTAAAATTCAGCCTTTGATAAATAACCCCTTTAAGGTATGGAGAGCCAAATTATTGAAAGACCCTTTATCTAGAAAACCCCAGGTTTTGTGCATTCTGGATAACTGGTTAACTGGTTCCATACCTGTAATTATAAAAAAAATATACCAGCTATCAATACAGTATATATTTGGATTTTCTCCAAGCCTGGGAATCTACAAAAAGCAAAACCTGTTTTGTAGCTCAGAATAAAATACTTTCCATCTAGGAAATGCTGTAGGCAAGCCTGAGGCACCATTGCATGACTGCGACTGTATCTGAAACATCTGATCACCGGTGCAGAAGAAATGATAAACAGAAAGTGACTGCAAATGAAAGAAAACAATTTCCAAGTATTGGTATAAATGAAATAAACACGTTTTAAATACTTTGCAGGATTTGCGCGAATTGTGAAGCCTTGAAAATAAAAAACCCTTGTTGGCCTTATAACCCATAAAGCTTGCAGATTTATTTCACCCCTAACAGCAATTCAAAATAGAATGAAAAAAATTATAAAATTGCAAAAGGTGTTACATTTGAAGGGTTCTCCTTTGGGCCAAATTGATCCCTTTTGATGGAAGTCTCCTGTAAGTGTTTGATATTGGTCCCATGTGACCCCTGTTCTAGCTTTACTAACTGGACATTTATGGGACAAGACAGGGTTACATGTTCTTTCTCTGATTTGGATCTCTAACAACGCTGGCAACAAACACTCCCACTTCTGAGTGAGGAACAATGAGACAAGGTCTCTGAGGCCCTATATGGTGATCTTATTTCCCTAAAAGACAAGCTAATTCATTACAAATGTATCCACCAAATCTGGTATTCTTGCAGGTATGCTCCCTTAGGTCTGCTTACTTGGGTTAGTAGAAGATCTACTACCCCTAAATCAGGCCAGGTACTATGCCAAGAAAGTGGTAGTGTGCTAGATGGGCAATACCGCTCCAATGGTCAAAAAATTGGTTGAGCTAAGTAGCAAAGCTCTCCCATCCATCAAACTTTTACTTGGCCAGAGGGTGTCTGGAAGAATTTGAAAAAATATGAGACCCATGACTTGATATTAATCTGATAGAGCTTCCCAAATTGTAATACCAACCTTTGCTAACTAGACAGACAATTGCTTAGATACGAAAATTGGCAAGTGGTTGTATCAAACTTCTTTGTTATCCCACTGTCTGACGACCATATTATTTACTGTAAACTGTATATTGGAGACCTCATGGGGCAAATTCACTAAAGGGTGAATTAGCAAATGCAAAGGCTTTGCAACATTTGTGCCGGTTTGCCAGTCACAAATTTGCTACCACTATGCTAATTCATTAGTGCAAAGTTGTGTCTCTGCAGCCAAACGCTGATGAAGTTTTTCCAGCATAAATTCGTCAGTGTGAGCATTTCATAGCGAACTTTCGCTAACTTTCGTTTAGTACACATAGGGCGAGTACAGAAGGTCATATAGACAACCTTTATTAGGGATGTTGGTGGCGTTTACGACACGCGTTGCGTCATTTTCGGCGTGCGACTCATTTTTTTTTACGCCAGCGAATTTAGGTGGCGGTTTGCAAATTTATTCGCTGCGAATTCGCGCCTGGCGCATAACTTCACCCACTTATTATTACAAATTCCAAAGAAGCTAAATAAAGACAAAAAAGATCCTCTAATGCATTTTCTTAGAACTTTTATGACTTTTCATGCATACAGGATATGATGTCACTGACATTAGATTAGATTGAGGAGGATGTAGCTTTATCTTATCAGTTCGCCTGGTCTAAGCTGGTGAAGAAAACTCTGGCAAAGAGGTAACACTCTGTAACATTCACACTTTTGTGAATTTTGGCAACAATCTGAGCAACGATCATTTGTCTGAGAGAAAATTCACCTGGCGATAGTGTGCAAAACTATGCTACCGATGGTCTCTTTCGCTAGTGAATTCTCCTCTATGCCTGTTAGTGAATTGGTGATGTCCCTGCAGAAGGTATTTCTGGCAAATAGTGATGGGTGAATTTATTCGCCAGACGCAAATTCACGGCGAATAAATTTGCGAACCGCCATTGAAAATTCGCTGGCGTAAAAAAAAAATTGAGTGGCGCGCCGAAAATGATGCGACGCGCCGTAAATGACGCAACGTGTGTAGTAAACGCAGCGATGCACATCGAAATCAATGCGACGCACGTCTAAAATGTGCCGCGACTCTTTTTGAAAATTTTTTGCCAATTTGCAAATTTCACTGGAAATTTGTGAATTTTTCGGCAAAGCGAAACGGATAGATTCGCCCATCACTACTGTCGAATTTTCTATAGTGACGGCCACTTCACCCTTTAGTAAATCTGCCCTCATGTGGTAACTATTATTGTTGTGAACTAAATTTGTTGCATGTTTTCCCATTCCCTTAAAAAAATCTATATAAATACTATAAAAAATAAATAATTTATATTTTTTAAGAAAAAACTTGAATCAGTGAATGAAGACTATTAACATCGTCAAATGGTTTAAGGGACCTCTGCCATTGTCTTTTACATGACCTTGACAGGTTTCAGATGGTGTATTTTTTGGATTCGAGCTATTTTTTACAAGCTTTTTTTTTTACAAAAGAAAAGTTTTCACAAAAAAAGAGATTTTTGACCACAAAAATACCCTCAAAAACTAAAATTTTTTAGTGGAAAAAACAACTAAAACTTTTATAAATAACTCCCTAAATAAACAAAATAGTATGGTTACATTCAATAAGAATTAATTGTACCTTAGTTTGGATCAAGTACAAGGTACTGTTTTATTATTACAGAAAAGAAAAACGAAGGTATTTTTTTCAAAATTGAAATAATATCATTGAAATTGAGAGCTGGCCTTCTCATAACTGAAAACGTATGGATATTTTCAATTAGATACTTTAAAATAATAATGTTGCATTTAATATGTAGTACAAGTAAGTGTGCTCTGTAGCTCCTGTGAACTGTGCCACATATTTTATTTACCACCTACTAGGGCATTGGCACCACTATCTCCTTTTTTTTACCACCAGTCTAATGGAGTCTCTTCAGTAATTCAATTTATTTTATACAAACTGCCATTAAATAGGCTCTAAATAGAACTTGTTGCAACATTTTCTGCATAAAACAATAATTTAAAAATGTATTGAATGTATCCTCATTATTTGTTTGTCTTCATATTTGTGTTATGAGAATTTGAGTTCCTTTAACTTGTGCCTGCTCCCTCTATCTCCATCTCGTTTTCTCTTTTCCCTGCTATTTACATTTGTAATAAAAAAATTATACAGATCTTAAAAAAAAAATACATGTAAAAAAAGATTTTGTTTCATTTTATGCCATGCTACTTTATCTCCTAGTCATTTTTAATTAAGTATATTACCATTACTTGGAACGATGGTTTAAAATAAACAGAAGATATATTTGAATATCATCTCTCCAATCACTGAGCAATGCAGAAGCTCATCTGTCTTTGTTCAGCTTCTGTTCCTTCTCATTTTGCTGTGAAACACAAAATACCAGATTTCTGCTTTCCAAACAATCAGATGTGCCCAGTTGCTTAAAAGAATTGTTTTGGATGAAAATGCAAAACAGACAGGGTTGATTTAGAGAAAGCAAAGTGTATTTCTGCAGCACAATGGAGCATAAATATAACAATATTAATTTATTTTACATATTATTGCAATCGTACCCTGAACACTTGAATGATTTTTAAAAGCTGGCAAAGGAAATCCACATATGTCTGATTTGCTTTATTTTAAATAATGCACAGGCACATTGCTTTTTGCATTTAATGTAATGTTTATTTAATGGTTACTGATTTCTCATTTTATTTATGCATAATGCATTTGTGGTTTGGGGGATGCTTAACTGCCGTGCTAAAAGCCAAACACAGAAATAGCCGACATTCTCTGTTAGAGACAGATTATCAAGCCGCAGTTGCCATTTCTTGTTTCTGCAAGAAAGATTTTTTTCTGTGCACAGGGACAGATACATTACTTTTAGTATATTGTTATTAGAGTATTATATTGTATCATTATTGGTCAAATTAAAACAAAATTCGAAATTCGACCATCGAAATTTTTGTGGGGGTAATTTTCGATCCAAAATGACAGTTTTTGATTGAAGACGGCTGTTTATGATCTAATTAAAATCGTTCGAACCAAACGATTTTCTTTTTTAATTTAAATTTTTTTTTTTATTTTCCAGGACTTTACAGCTTCCAGGAGGTCCCTTATAAGCTACAGTGGCAATTCGTCAGCTTTAAGGTGCTGAATAGTTGAATTTAAATTTTTTTAAAGTGCCAGTACTTAAAAAAAAAAAAAATATTTTTTCAATCCTAATCCAATGGGCTATACAATAGTTGAAGTAGACTAAATTTACTTAGAAATTCAAATTATATTTGAAAATTCACTTCGACCATTAGTAAATGTGCTCCTAACTAGTGATGGGCGAATCTCCCGAAATTCGCTTCGCCGAAAAATTCTAGCGAAATTCGCGAATCGGCGAAAAATTCGTGAAATGAGTCGCGGGACGATTTTGACGCGCGTCGCGTTGCGTCAAATCGCGACTCGTTTTTCCGCCGAATTTTCGCCAAGCGAAATTTCGCTGGTTATTCGCGAATTTATTCGCCAGCGGCGAATCGCGGGAATTCGGCGCGAATTCGGCCCTGGCGAATAAATTCGCCCATCACTACTCCTAACTGTATGACATGTTGGTGTGATTTTTACTTTAGGAAAGACATACAGGTATGGAACTTGAATCCTCAGGACTTTGGGATTTCCAGAAAATTTGCCTTTCTGTAATTTGGTTCTTCATAATTTAAGTCTATTAATAATCATTTAAAATTTAAATACATCCAATAGGCTGATTTTGTTTCCAATAAGGATTGATTATATCTTAAAGAGATACTGACACCTGAAATTAAATTATAATATTGGCTTTGAAAGCTACTAACTTTGCCATAAAGTATTTGCATGATGCTTTTGCATTACCTGCCCTATGTTCTTGTATGAGGGTGCTGCCATATTTGTGCAGCAGTAGTCTGTTAGCATTAGAAACTGTAACTAACAGACTGAGATGGGACAGTCAGGTTGACAAAGTCAGAGTGTCAGAGAGTCAGGTTTCAGGAAAATGGCTTTCCGGATAATGGATCCGGAAACATTGAATAAACCATACTATTAATTTAGAAGAACCAAAGACCAGACATGGATTACACTATACAAGTATAAAAAATGCACAAAGTTGAATAAAAGATATAAAAATTAAAAGAACACTAAAACCTGTTTGTTTTATTAAATATCCCTTAAAATGTTAATGATGGAGATTCAATCTTTGAGAATCAATGTTATCAAACGTTAACAATCATTAGGAATCTTTGATCACTAACATGTTTTATCTTTATGAAGTTGACAATCAATTTTAAAGATATGAGGTCACTTTCCAAGAGATGTTGAGGTGATATTATTTCAATGCACCAAAGGCATATTGGTAAACTAGTTAATATATATAAATGGTAAAAATTAATGTTACAAATATTAATACCTAAAGCCATGAAGGTCAGGGATTTATAAGAAAGGAATTTGTATATATATTTATGCTACTGATCCCACATACATTAGAACAAACAGAACCTTCATAATTATATTTGTTCCAACAATGCAAACACTATCACAGGATAATTACTATTATGGAGAAATTCAGTATTTTTCTAAATTTTGCATTACTGTACTTGGATAAAATCAAATCTATGGGAATTGGTCTTCTTTCAGATCCCATACCTGTAATATTAGTAACCGTAACATGATACATATATTTAGAGAAAACAAAGGTCTCAAAGAAGGCCCCTTGCTTCTTCGCATCACTGATTTGGTAAAAGTAAATATCAAAACAACCGTAGGTAGAAGACCCAGAAGTGGAGTTGTTTGTGTTTGGGGTTTCTTTAATTCTGTTGGGCTGCTGTACAATAGTACTGTAAATTTAAAGATATCAAAGTTTTGGGCATTATTACCTAAACTTTCTATTCTACTTACCTGGCACAATATAAAAGTTTATAATAGAATTGCTGGAGAATAATGTGTTTTTCTAACTTTATTGTACTTAATTCCTATACATGTAGATCAGGGAATATCAGGGAATATACAGCACTTCCTAAGGTGCTAATCAATGAAGAATAAATTGCTTACAATTACTTAGTGCGATTACCAAGGACACCGAAAAAAATATAATATTTAATTAAAATCCCTCCTTTTTAAGTCTCTAGTTACCATTTCATTAATAGAAATCCATCACTAGTATTCTGCTGGGCACAGTAGTATCTGATAATATGGAATGATTGCAATCATAGCCACGCAGGAGGCTCATGTACTTGAAAAATATTGCTTCAGCTTATAACAAGATAACTACAGAACCATCAGTAAAGATTTGTAATTCATTGCATTAGACAAATACATTTATTACATCATGCTTTCAAAAATGATGAGCTTAATACTTAGGACAATATTGATATTTTAAATTGCACTACAACGTACTGAAGAGTACAGTATTGTAAAAATTGCCATGCTCTGATGACTCCATATGTGTTTTAATGTATCTTTTTCTCTCTCATTCTTGTCTCAATAAAAAGCTCAGTGAGTATTGCACCACTGATGTCTTTGTATACACATTCGTATCCCAAGTGTGCAGGGGCAGGTGGAAATTGTTTTGGCATTACACTAGGGCAATTTTGTATATAATTGCAGTCGGTTGCTTGTGTTATCATAATTCTGTGAATTGTTAATATTTCAAAAGAATTGAGCTACAACAACATATTTAGGTGAAAAACCTATATAGACCCAGAGAAAGACCCATTGGAGACTGAAATGTCACATTGACTGTCCATGCGGTTTTGAATTCACTTTGCCTATTTTGCAAATCATCTAGGTGTTGCTGGTCTTCATTGAAGCATCTGGATCCTTTGCCATGCACCCAAGGCAAGTAATATTGTTGTGTTTGGTAGAGTATAACAGTGCTTTATTAGCAGGTTCATGCAGCCATTACAAATGTATATAATATAATATATATTATATATATATATGTCTTGCCTGTGAGTGTCTCCAGTTTCTATGAATATATATATTCATAGAAACTGGAGACACTTACAGGTCTTGGTATTGAAGGTTTATTAAATGTTCATATATTCCCCCACATCAGTTCCTTTAGAACCGTCGCCCGGATCCAGTGTTTTGGTCTCACGTGAAGACCTTTTTCAAGGATGAAAAGATCAAGATGCCACAAGCTATCACTAGCTACAAAGAGTGCCGGACCTGCTTTGATACATAATTCACTTTTGACCATGCACCTCTGACATCATCCTTTTGTGAGTGTGGGTACTGCAGGAGTTGAAATTCGAATTTTCAGTTTTTTTTTTATTCCAATCAAATTCTGGGATATTCAATAGTCGAAGTAGCTCAAAATTACTTCGAAATTCAAATTTTTTAAATTCAAATTTTATTCGAATATTCACTTTGACATGTAAATGTGCCCCTAAATGTAGTTATACATAAACCCACTCCTCACATTTTGCAGAATTTGTCTCTTATATCATCCACAAGTCTATTGCCACTACTCTGTGTAACTTTAACACTAAGCACTGTAAATAATGCAATCTTCTCTTGGACTATTTTACATCTGATTTCTAATAGCAATCACATGCTATCTCAACAAGTACACATTTGCATGTGAAATTGTGGTGGAATAGTGTGAAAAAATACTCAATGGCAGATAGCACTTTTCATGCTGCACTAGCTGTTGTAAATACTAACGACTCATTCAGTCAAATCATATATTACCGTATAAATATATTTTAACGTAATATTTTTATTAACTCTGCAATATCTAATTTATAATCAAGTGATTAGCATTTTACAGCAACATATTTAAGCACAATCAGATTTCATAACAAGTGGTTGCCTTAAATACAGTATTTAATCATTTGCAGTTATAGCATTTAATAGATGAGAGGGCAGTACTACGATTTAACATCTGAGTCAAGGGATTCATAACATTCTAATGAAATTAGTGGAGAGGCAACAAGCAAAGGAAAACATATAAACGAAAGGTGAGATTGGTCTGGTGAAAGCAATTTATTAAATAGAAACCTTATAGGAATCTTACTTGAATAAGTATACAAAGCTTGTTGTACCAAATAAACAACAATTGACTAAAGTCCATGAAGTAGTAGTAGTACTTTACTTAAAAGGGATGCTGACTTTTTTTTAAAATGAACGTCAAGCCTGTTATAGTCTGACCAGATCTTGACAACTTTTTAATCACAAATCATTAAATTAGTTTTTTTTAAATTATTCCTTCCTTGTATATATTTAATCTTTCAGTTTGAAAACCTAAATCATTGCATTTTTGCACTATATTATTTTTCAGACCTTGTTCTATTTAATTAGCTGGCACACAAATTTCACCTGGTACAAAATGGTGCTGCTGGAGCAGCACTATTAACGGATGTGTTTTGAAAAAAAAAGTTTTCCCATGACAGGCAAAACATTCCTATGTAGCTTATTTACTTTTAAATGATTTTTAGAAAAGTGTAAAAATGGGCATCCAAATTATGCAAAAATTCTTTATCTGGAAAACCCCAGGTTCCAATCGATCCCTTATCTGTACTAATATTTACATCAATTGTGCAAGATTGTTTCTTTACCCAAACCCCCAACATTGACTGTAACTTGAATTCTAAATTGCTGTTTGTAAAGTTCAAGAAAAACATTTTAAAACAAAATATACACAATTTGTACACCAATTTTATATCATAACTAGCCAGCTGAGGAATGGTAAGTCGTAGATCAGTAGCAAAGGCATTTCAACTATATGCGATTCAGCAGTGTCGGACTGGCCCACCAGATTACCAGGAAAACTCCCGGTGGGCCAAGGTGTCAGTGGGCCCTCATGCTGCTAAACTTTTGGCCAATCCCTATTTCTATGAGAACAAAGAGGCTAAATACATGGAATAATTGATTTTAGTATGTAAAGAAAACAAACTAGGAGAATAGAGGTTGATTGATGAGATGAAGAATATTAGTACTGAGAGTGGGCCCCTGGTCTAAGGTTTAATGGTGGGCCCTGGTCTAAGGTTTTTGGATAGGCCTCTGGTGTCCCAGTACGACACTGTGATTCAGTAAGTAGAAAGCTTATTTAGGTCTAATTAAATAATTGTACAGATGAAGCCACTTGGATTTGTGTGTTAAATGCATCGTGACTCAGGACTAATTGAAGAAGCTGTGTTATCTAAAGTCATCTTAACTCATTTAATGCATTTAACCTTTTCATAAGCATAACAAAGCACCATTGTTCGCAATGGTGAACATTTTAATTAAATGGGATGCTGTGACACAATTTTCTGTGTTAAATGGTATAAGTGGGAAATCTGAGTTTAGTTATTCTGTGTCAAACACACAAACCAAAATGGTTTCATCTGTATGTTTTTAGTTTCTGGTAAAGTTTATGATAATAATGCAGATGTAAATGTAAATTATGGCACTATGACGTGGGGAGTTTTGTACTTCTACAAAACAGTCCAGGTGAAAGCAGACAGAATAAACCTATAAGAAAAACAAAGTTGTAAGCAGAGGACTAACTTGTCCTAATCCTATTCAAACTTTCATTTAAATAAATAAAGGTTATAAGAAGCTTATAAATGCAAAACATAGCACACATTTGAGTATAAATCAATGCAGAGTGAAAAGTAAACAGATAAGGTATTTAAGGTTACCACTTGGATTTCAATCTAGGAAAATCAAAATGGAAATTTCTTTCCAAATAATTTTGGACAGAGAATGTGGCATTAAAAATCCTAGCTTTCAGGAAAACTTATTTTGCATTTTGGGTACACAAGTATAGCCCTTTTTTTCTAAATATATTTTTCTGAAACTATAAAAAGAATGACTAGAATGGAGGACTTAAAAGGGATGGTTGCCATTTAAATGAATATTTAGTATGATGTAGAGGTAACCTTGTTGTGATACCTCATGTATTATTGGATGTAAAATCTTAATAAATGTGGTTTTCCTTCCTAATACAGGACCTCAATCCCCTTTGCTATGTGGGATCCAGTAAGGCACCTACCAGTGGCCCTTCTAGGAATAATGTCCCACACAAGTGCAGCAAAACAAATGTAACTTTATAGAAATTGGCAGCAATGCAAAATGAAATGACAAAAATATCAGTAACACCCTTGCCCTGGGGAACCTGTGTGTAAAGTCCAACCTTGGCACAGTCTTTACCATGTACTGTACACTCACAAAGTACTGGTGAACACAGTCACAACAAATACCTCTCCTGTTGGACAGAGGTAGTTTCTCCCATGCAGCATGCACATAGACACAGGGGACACATGCTGGAACCTTCCAATACCATACCTCAGGTATAACTCACACATACCTGGTACAGCATCACAAATTCTTAAGCTGGACACCCAAAGCCTCTTTTAATCATCAGGCTGAGCCTGAAGTGTGAGCAGACCAAAGCCCTCTTTTACCAGAATCCATTCACAGGTAGGTCCATTATTATGCCTCACCTACAGATGCAGTCACTTGGATTTGTGTGTTAAATGCGTCGTGACTTAACTCATCTATCCCGTTTATCCCACTTAGCACAGAATATTGTGTCACAGCATCCCATCCAATTAAAGAGTTCACCATTGAAAACAATGGTGCTTTGGTATGCTAATGAAAAGGTTAAATGAGTTAAGATAATTTTGGATAACACAGTTTCTTCAATTAGCCCTGAGTCACAACGCATTTAACTTACAAATCCAAGTGACTGCATCTGTACCTCTGTTGGGGTTGATTATGGGACTTCCTGGTTGCTGGCCCTAGCCAACGGCCAGGAGAACAGCCTGCAAGTTCTCTTTCCCTTGTCATCTGTGTCCTCGGCTTGCTATTCACCCCAGCATCCTTATTAGTGGGTTCTGCTCACAGTAAATACCTGAGCATTAGCTACTATTGGAGTACTGCACCTAGCTCAAGTTCCTGTGCAATTGTCGCTCTTACTCATTCTTTCCTGTTCTTTCTTGTCTGACTCCCTGTTTCCAGTCCTCCTCATCATCCCCATTGTGACCTGGTTCTATGCCTGCATTATACCTTTCTATCACAGAGTCTTCATCCTAATCCTGATCTGTTTCACTCCTGTCTACTTCCAGTGACTGATTCTTCACCCACTCCATCCTGAATGATTCACCTTCCCTAACTATTCATGCCCCTACTAGTCCCTTACAGAATGCTCAGGCCAAAAGAGTCCACAAGGGCTGTTGCTATACTCTCTGGTCAAAATCCCAAGATGACTCTGTTTTCCCTGGCCACTCAGATATTTTGATGGTACTACTAGTGAACTACTAAGTTTCCTGTAGGAGATTTCCATGCAGAATTCTGCTTTTATTGATCAAATATCAGAAATAAATTTCTTCCTTCTGGAGGGGAAAGCTACTTTCTGGACAGTTCCATGGGCAGCTTCCCAGCAGCAGTTACTGTCCTCAGTTCCAGGAGTGTCTTTCCAGCAGCAGCCATGCCCAGCACCTCCAGGAGAGGGGCTTCTGCTGTGTATTAGCCTAGTGTCCAAGGGCACCATAACCTCTAAAATCCGGCATCCACGAGGGTGGCTCTGCCCATGGCTCTTGTTGGAGCACTGTGTTCTGACAAAGCTCCAGCTCCTGTACTTATGCTGATCTCACTCCTTTTTTCTTGTGCTTTCTGGTCTGACTCCTTGTTTCCAGTCAGGTCATTCCCATCCTGACTTGGCTCTATGCCTGCACCATCCCATTCTGTCAGTCTTTGCCCTGTTTCACTCTTGTCTACATCCAGTCACAGATTCTTTGTCTGCTCTGTCCTATTTATGTCCACACAGTATCAGCTTTTGCCTGAAGAATTAATCTTTCATTCTTTTTCCTCCTCAGTGTCCCCTACCAGTCCCTTACACTTGAGGTCTAGACCTTCCATGGTCAAGATCCACAATGCTTGGAGCCCATGTATCCCAAGTCAACCAATGGCCAGTCCACCCTTGGTCTCTACATTGCTTGGGGCCTCAAGTTCCAAGAGCGCTAGCAGCACTTCTACACCTTATACACCTCCTGTAATTAAAAGAGGAAAATGTGACTACATGGAAATTAATACATCACGATTGAACACAATGAAACGTCTAGCCGAGCTTCCTTGGCAGACTTTTGAGAGGAACATCAGCTGGGGGACTCTTGCCCAAGTACCAAACTCCCAAAGCAGATCAATCGGGCAAGGTTCTACACAACAAGTTTGCTTGTAGTTGAATTCCCAAAGCCCCCTTAACAGAGTTCCCTTTTTCTACCAGTGTAACAATAAAATAATCATACAAGAATTGGTCTAAATCCTAATTGTGGACCAAAATAAAGGCCATACACCCAGAAATTTGACCATGAACTTTCTTCTTCATGACAAACATGTTTGTACTGTCTCTGGGATGATTTCCTTTTCCTTATCTCTTGTATTAACATTTCCAAAACAATATTTATAAATTTCTACATTGGTATCACAGGGTCTTTTTTGCCCAAGCAACCAGGCAGTGGATTTAATGAGAGACAAGATAGGTAAGAATAGGTAAGATAGGAAATTGGAAATGATGTAATAGTGAATTTTTTTCCGGTTTCACTGTTAAAACATCCATACAAAATGTTGCTGCAATTTGCTTAAATCGGCATGAAAAAACAACCTTTGACTTTAATTCAATACATTTTCACTGTTTTGCAAATTTCTCAGCAAATCAAAATGAAACATGTTCATGAAAAATCTAAATAATAAATAAAAAAAATAAAGACCAACTAAGATGGTTAATAAGAATAGGCCATTTTATAGTATACTAAATGTTAACCAAATGGTGAACTACTCCTTTAATACAATCATGTACCATATATATTTTCATCTATGTGGATTGCGTTCTGTATGTATGTATGTATGTGTTTTATATTTGTTAACCACTTAAAACAATGAGATTTAGAAAATACACAAGTAGTTCACAATAGGCTCACAATTTAACATTTAATAAAGCTGTGATAAAATATGTGGAACATGGTGGTTTGACAGATAATCTGTTTAATTTAAATAATTGTGTAACATTCCTCAGTGGGTTGAATATTTACAATGTGTTCCAATTTTAAATAAATTAAATCCATTATGGTCTATGAATTGCTAATAAGCAATATTGTTCAGCAACAGCAATGAGCACTATCATCTCTCAAAATAAGTTTTCAGTGATGTGAAATGATTTAGCAGGATAAAGAATATTGTAATATTCTTCAAATTTAAAGATTAATAGAACAATGCAATATATTTTCAAATCATCCCCTGAGTGTAATGCCTACATGTTATAATTTAAATAATAATGTAAAAAGAAAAAGAACTTATCTCTTTTAGAAGGCTAGATAGGAGACTTTTTTGGCATTTAGCCTTAGGCAACATATCCATTCAGGTATTTAGCATTCTTTAAGAAATATATATTCACATTACCTTCCAGTAAAAACAATAACCCTGACACTTCCTCAACCAAGACATTTTCAATAACAATTATTTGGTTGATACATGAGTAGGAGCATTAATATTTGCACAATTTGAAAAAGATATGTAATAGAGATGTAGTAACAATGTGTATCACACAAAGTGTATATGATATATTAAAGTAGAATTAAACCCTTGACAAAACTGTATGCCCCCTAAAGAGATTGCCCTTCCAACGAAATCCCCAGCACAATAGCTGACCAGAAGAATGGGCAATTGAAGTCTTGTGAATGATTGGCTCCAACTACACATGCATCTGCAACTGGAAACATGGGAATTGAATTATACATTTAGGGGATTTTTCAAGGGTTGAATTTCAGAGTGAAAAAACTTTGAAAATCAACCATCAAATTTTTTTAAAAGTGTTTTTTCGATTGAGTGTTCAATTGAATAAAAGTCGTTCAAATCGATTCCAAAGATTTTCACCAAAAAAATTTAATTTTCCAAAAATTTCAAAAGCACTCCTTAAAGATTCTAGGAGTTCCCCCATACACTAGGCTAAACAGCAATTCGTCAGGTTTAAGGTGGCGAAGGGTCGAATTTGACATTTTTAAAGAGACAGTAGTACTTAAATTTTCGAATGATTAAATCTTTTAATTTGAATCAAATTTTTTTCAATTCAATTCGAATTTTGGCTTATTTGATACTCAAAGTACCCAACAATTAATTCGAAACTTGAATTTTCTTAAATCAAATTTTCACTTCGACCCTTGATAAATCTGCCCCTTAGTGTCAGATGCTTTTTATGATCTGATATTACCTCTTTCATTTGTAGTAAAGAAACTTCTGAATTATTGAACATTTGGTATGATTAAAATGTAAGTGAAATTGGACTAATTACTACAAAGGGTAGGATACTGTTACTCACTTTGAAATGCTGCATGCCACTACATATTATGGGGCAAATTTACTATTATTCCCCATAATTGGCTCGACCAAATTTCCAATTCGATAAGCATTTGACCATCGAATGCTTATCGAATTGTTTTAGGCAGTCATTTTGCTCACAATACGATTTCTCGATGAATTCGTACGATCGGATACCGATTGTTTGATTTCACGAAAAATCGTGAAATTTCATTTGAGTGTCCGAAAATTTAGTACAATCGAACGCTCCAATCACACGAATGGTATTCGAGCAGTCGAATAACTTTAAGATTTTGATTATCGAATATCCGATCATTCGATCTAT
>CM044439.1:50930707-50942461 GCA_024363595.1 Xenopus borealis | reverse complement strand
CACAGGTACATAGGATCCCTAGTGTAAGAATCCCAGACACTCTTTTCCTGTCTTTGAGTCCGAGATCATGAGAGACTGACCAGCCTGGGATTTAAGGGCTACTGATTCCTCACCTGAGGCTAATCAGACCCAGCTGGTCAGCTTGTAGCACCTCACTTTGTTACAATGACCCGTCTGAGTATAGCCTGTTACAATGTGTTTTTCTTTATACATAAAGTGAATGCATTCCTTACTCATAGAATGCATTTTCATTTAGCATGCTGCAATATGTGTTTGCTATGCATATTTTGCTTACTTTTCCTTTTAGATCAAGCATTATTTCATTAGTGATAAGACAAAACAGAGGCGCCAAAAGGATAAAATTAGCTAAAAACACTTATTCACTGAAATAGTAGTCTATTACTGAAAATTACCACTTTCGTTGGTGTCTGCCTGGAGGAGGTAAGTTCACTACTACCTCCTCTGAATTACCCATTGGGTTTTTAAGTGTTTTTAGCTAATTTTATCCTTTTGGCACCTCTGTTTTGTCTTATCACTATACCGAGTCAACCCCGAGTGGAGGGGTGTTATCCCCATTTTTCTTCCTTCTACAGAGAGAGACTTCTTATTCCAGAGTGGGGTCAGGATAATCTCCCCACCTGCCTATACAGTGGTTGCCTATTGGTAACCCTGGCTTGTGAGTATTAATTTGTTTACTCTATCATTACTCCTTGTAAAAACATATTACACTATTGGGGCTCTTGGTGTTCCTTTTTGTCTTCATTATTTCATTAGTGTTTTAATGTATTCAGCCTCAAAGATTGATATAGTAGTGTCATAGCTGTGCAATCATGAATCTTTATAATTAGAGTTGAACAGAAGCAATGTGGATGGATGAATCAAAATATTGCTCTATATAAATGTAAACAGAACTTCACAGCTAATAACTCACTACAAGTGTGAATGATAAATAAAGTGATTTTTCAGATTTATAAAAAGATGTATTTATAAATTACATCTCAACTGAATGGGCCTGTAGCAGCCTTTATAGCTTGATGATGGCATGGATTATTATTAGCCATTTATTTTATATTATATCATTAGATCTAGCTACTCTCTGCAGAGTAAGGAGACACAAATGTGGTGCATACTAATCCTGATAAAGGGATCTATTATCCAGAAAGCTCAGATTTTCAGAAAGGCCATCAACCATATTAATCAAATCATTATTTAAAAAAAAAAGTTATTTCCTTTATCTCTTGATCCTAACTATGCTGCATGAACCTATATTGGCAAAACTATAGCTTAGTTAATGTTTAAATTATTTTAAAGCAGACTTAACGTATGGAGATTCAAATTACAGAAAGTTTCCAAATTTGAAAAACCAAGCATTGGGTGTTTTTTTTAAAGGGTAAGGCATTTTTTAGTAGCAGTATGCACACAATGTCTCAATGTCTTAAATACTGTATATTGATAATGGGTTGAGTGCAGAGGACCTCTTGTACTTGTCTATTTGCATTTTGTGGTCACAGCCTCATTGCACCCCTGCCTAATGGTTTTAAAATTAGTGGTGAGCACAACTTTTCTTTGTTTGTTATAGTTAAACCAGGCATTGGGTACCAAGCATTCAAGACTAGGGGAGATTACAAAAACTGTCCCCTTAACAAATTCTCTACATTAAACCAAAATAGACAGGCACATATCAAGCTTTTGTGGGTGAAAAATGTTCAGCTTAATTTATTGACATTAAAGCTTTATTAAACTTTGACATCAATATACCACACACACAGATATATGAACCCTAATTATTTGAATACTCAGTACCAAGCATCCACCTATAAACTTCCCTGCCTCCTGTGGCCATTTCCACCCAAAGACTAGTCCCAGGCCAGCGCCTCCAGAAAACATCTGTACTGTCTTTTTTCAAGGGATTCCCCGAATCCTCTATTTTAGGATTTGCCCAAATCCTGAATCCTTTGTGAAAAATTCGGCCAAATACTGATCCAAATCTGAATCATGATTTACATATGCAAATTTGGGAATTGAGGGGGAAAGAGAACCATGCATGAAGTGCGCTGCAAAAAATGGACTTCCTTGTTTGCAAGACAAAAAGGCACATTCATTTTTGGATTGGATTGGATTTGGCTGACTCCTGCTGAAAAAATTTTGGCTGAAACTCAAACTGAATCCTGGATTTGGTGCGTCCCTACTATTTCATCACTTTTTGGCTCCCTACTAGGGCAGCCACACCACCAGCGCTGAAGGCATGACTACTTATGACAGCTACGCAATCCCTTTCAAAAACCTCAAGGCCCTTTCCACCACATCTACCAAACCTAAAAAAAGGTCCAGCCCACACCAGAGAAATGTGCACCATCATTCCTGAAATAACCTGAAAGCCCCAGCTCTAGCATGCTGAATCACAATAGCACCTGACCAAAGCACAAATACATTGAGAAACTGATTTAATTCCTGCTTCACTCAAATGTCTCCATATTCTGAGTAAACCTCTAAAACATTCTAGGAATAAATTCTGACCATACGATAACCACCCCTAAAAACAGTAACTGCAATTTGTCTATGTCCTGTTTCATCTCCCTCACTAAGAGCAACTTTGCCAACGTTCGGCGCCATGGGCACAAATTAGCATTTTAGTGAATTAGCGTTGTCTTGGCGAATCTACACCAGGCGAAGTGTTGCGATATCAGTGAAACAGACGCTGGTGAAGTTGCACTCTTAAGTGAATTTGCCCCCAAATCTCTCTGTCCCATGATTCCCATGCTGTTACCACTCACGTGCAGCACCAGGACATGGGGTGCTCCTCTGATGCTGCCATACAAAACCACGAACTCCAAACCATCAAACTGAAACTCTGCTGCCCAGAAGACCCAGCTGCATGACATTCTATCTACAGCCCACCTTATAGCCCAATGCACAAATGAGTGGCCCATGATCCAAACCACCAATCTGCCATCTTAAAGAAGAACAAACTAGAGAAAAAACCACAACCACATATCATAAAATTAAATTTTCATTCCTCTACTAGTCACCCTGCTTCACAGGAAATTTGGCAGCACATAGCTCCTACATCTCCTTGATTCCAGTCATTTTCACTACTTTCTCATTAAGACTGAGAATGCATTTTAGTCTTCCAGAGCCACAAATGAAGACAGTCTTAGATGCCTGGTGCTCACTTACTCTGACTCACCTGTTCCCCTATTGGCAAATCCCCAAATGTTGTATGAAACTACTTCCCCTTATATCAATTTAATCAAAACCTTAACAGACTTTCCATATACTTCATAGACACCAGCCTGCCGTGATCCAACACCCGGTGCCCCTTTTTTTAAATCCTTGACTACCTGGATTCATAAACGACTTTGTCAGTTCCTCCCTAACCTGTAAACTGAACATAAATGCCAATGCTGCTGTCCCTCTCTTGATCCTAGCCACAGATCTAGCACATTCCACTATCCAATACACCCACCACAAGAATATGTCCTTCTACTCCTCAGGGGACTGTGTGCCTCCTGCCCCCTCCACTAATTGATCCCAATCCTCCCAGACCCTACTGTATGCTGCCCAGGTTGACTCTACAACAGAAGACCTCAGTCACCAGGCTTCCAAGCCTTTGTTTCTGAGCTGCCACACGATTGTTGGCCACAGTTGTCCCACCTTGACTACTATTGGAGCTAGCTGCCTGAAATACTCCCACTGGAAATGAGAAAAGGCATCAGTGATCTCGTTCCTCGGGGCTGGAAAATGCCTTAAAATAAATCCTAGATGAATCTGCACGCAACAGAACAGCAACATTCTCAACCTCAGTCGAGGATGCTTTGTCTGTTAATCAGCTGAACCACCCCTATGTTGTCTGAAACAAAAAAATAAAGTGAATTTTGATAAGCTGACTGTACTACAGAAATTTTCAAGTGCAATATTTTTATTCAATAAACTTTCATCATTGATTTTACTCTACCCCTCTTTCTTATCTTTTGAATGCTTCATCTTTTGCATTGCCAAGATATAGAACAAAGATGGAAAAATCCATGCTTAAAAGCATATGGAATGTTTAAAAAATAGAAATGAATATTCTTGGATAAACCATAGCTATCATGATTGTAACTTCTATAAAAAAAACATATTTTGAGTCCAAATTACAGTATGATCATTAAATCCTACAACTACTGTAAACCATGCAGCATCACATAAATGTGTTCCTTCTAACTCAATGCAATATATTTTACTGTTAAAGCACACTGGTAACATTGAAAACAATATAAACTATATAGCAAAATTAAAGGGTTTGTGTATTTATTGTATAATTGCAAGGATGGATACAGGTTTAAATATTTGCCTGCAACATCGAGATTTAGATTTTGTAGAAAACAACAGAAATAACTTAACTTGGAAATGGTACTGAATGACATGCATGAGACTTTTCTTGTAGGTACAGTAATTAGCCAAGTGAATGGTGAGTCACCAGTGACTCAGAGTCAGCACCTTTGTTGATACACATTGATTATTGCTAATCCTTCTCTCCTAAATAAGCCACTAGCACCACTGAGACAAGATTGATAAACATTCAGACAAATCAACCTTTCAAAAAATAAAGAATCAGCAGGTGATAAGTAAAGAAAAATGCCATGCATACTGTACAACCTGCAATGCAGTACAGAGAAAGATAAGATGTTTTTTCTTCTAAAGATAAATTGAAAGATTTACTAATAGAATGTTGGTGATAATTTGCTTTCCGATAATTTGCCCCATTTCAATATTTAGCAAAGGTTTGGTTTCTCAGAGCTTGACTGAAGAACAAAAGGAGCATAACAGAAGTTTTATATATATATATATATATATATATATATAAAGCAAAAAAAACCACACACATAGGTCTTGGTAAGTGAAAAAAAACTGGTAGATTTATTTCAACGTTTCGGCTTACAAACTCAAGCCGTCATCAGGAAGGGCATGGCTATCTGAGTGCACCTATCTAGTTATATATATATATATGCAGAGTCCTATAGTACCAGCACTCCAATGTAATAATAGGTGGTGCACGATCAAGAGAATTTGTAGAAACATTTTCTCTCTCTCTCTCTCTCTCTCTCTCTCTCTCTATATATATATATATATATATATATGTGTGTGTTTGTTTCTACATAGGTAGTTCTGGTGACATAAAAATCATTGTACAAATAACTTCTTCCTGATAAAAAAAAAAATCTGAGCGTAATTTATCAGGTTTGCCACTACCGGTTTTCTTGTACCTACGTGTATAAAGTTTTAAATTAATGCAAGATACAGAATATTACAGGAATAAAATATATGCATTGTATTTTATTAATACAAACCAAAAAGGGAAACCTTGGGGTGAATTTACAAAAATAATGTATGGCAATGAATTGGCAATTAATTTTAATGTGTATAAAAACTGATGGAAGTAAAATTTCTGGTGACTGTGGGTTAAGACTTTGGAGCTAAATGGATACATTTTCTGTGAAGAATTTCTTACTTTTCCCATCAGTCAACAACTACTTTTTAGTGCCCCCCCCCAATTGAGGCTGAGGTGAGCGGGTGGGGGCCAGCCTAATGGATAGTTAGGGTAAGATTTGGGGAATCCAACAGTTTGGCAAATACTTCCAGTAGATTTGGGGAAAACATTTAGTTGCTTTACAGTTTGAAGGTCATGTCTAGAACAGCAAACACTTCTGCTATCCTAGATATTGTAACTATGACAGTGACAGCAATGTCTTCTTATATCTATCATCTTGTTTTTAATTAAGGGTGACTGGCCACATGTTTAGGGTCATCACCTTTTGCTGCCCCATGCTCTGGGCAGGGGGAGTGGAGCAGTGAAATCATGGGGCCAACTGGTGATGTTGAGATGTGAATCTAGTGATGTGAGTGGACCTATGATGTGGTGAGCACCAATTGGCCATGCTGCGTCAGTCTAGGAGAATCCTGCCTGGTTTTCCCTAATTTTCAAAACTGGACAGGTAATTTTGACTGCAGCACCCCCTCCAAAAACCGGGGCTGTCTGGGTCAAAACCAGACAGGTGGCAACCCTAACCATTTTTGTCCTCAAAGGGGAGCTCAAGCCTAAAAAAAAATCTGAAAAACTGATGACTTAGAGTAAAAAGCAAAATGCTTTAAAGTTTATCTCCTAAGTACCCTTCATGTTTACTAAAGAAATATTTATCAGATGAATAAAGTCACAGCAGAGCCATTTGCTATTTGTTGTACACTTTAAACAACATTTTAGCAAATAGAACAAAAATAGAGTTTTGGAGATGTTTAGTATTTCTGCATGTAACTGGCCCATTCCCATTTATGCTTATACATGTCTGTATGTACAGGTATGGGATCTGTTATCTGAAAACCCATTATCCAGAAAGATCCAAATTACAGGAAGGCAATTTCCCACAGATTCCATTTTAATCAAATAATTCATATTTTTAAAAATGATTTCCTAATTCTCTGTCATTAAGAAACAGTACCCCTAAAAAGTACAAGTCTTTGTTTTCAAACAATAGACCTGTTAAATGGTGCACATAAAGCAGGTAGAATTAAAATGCCTAGTGCTTCATCATGACATGTAATCTATAAAACAAGCCTATATTTATTAAATGAGCCACTGGGAAACTTTTAAAGTTTCAGATTCATTTAAGTTTTAGCTTTTAATACTCAGCTTGTCAAAATGTACACCCTCCTGAAATGACTTACTTTTAAATGGATGTGCTTATTGCTGGTCTGCTAATCATTATCTATTGCACTCGCCTCTTTAAAATGCCTGTGGCTGCTGGCAGTTAATTCTTTTTATTTAGCTTTGCTGTGGAACTCATTTACCTTTTCTGTGATTGCACTCTGCAAGCAGCAATTTACCTACAGGTACTCTGTGTTTTAAATAGAAAATACAGCAGGGGGAAAAGAAATGCAACATTATTTATATTGCAGTTCAGCAGAAACTTAGAAATGTAACTTTTTTTTTTCCAAGCACATTTAAAAATTGGTTACCTTTTTTTTATTTTTAGCTTTTAAATAATTCTTGCTGATTTTTAAACCTAATCCTTACCGTTTTATTTTAATGCTGAGCTTTAATAATCCTTGCTGATTTCCAACATAATCCTTCCTTCTTACTTAATAGATATGCTTATTTCATTAAGAGGCAAAACTACAGGCATTGGTGACTCATTCCCAATTATTGCTGAATTGAATTCTAGTACTCAAGACAGGGCACAAATACTTTTGGGTAGTAGTATTTTAGCTGTGCTAAAGTATTTTTTTTTACAAATTGTGTAACAGGAGTTGTTTATTATAAGATTATAAATTTTGAAGAAAGCGGGACTAATAGATATGCCTTACTCGTCAACCACTTCCATTTTGTGAACACATGGGAGGAAATTCACTAAAGCACAAAGCCTCTAACGCTAGCGCTAATTCGCCAGTGTGACATAAATTCGTAACTTCACAAATTACCTAACACCGACTCTGGCGAATTTTCACTAGCGAAGTAGATTAGCGCAACTTCGCACCCTTACGCCAGGACGAAGGATCATAATTACGCAATGACCATTTTACTGAACGTGACCACTTATGCTAGACGTTACTTCGTCAGGTTAGACCTGGCGAAGTTCAATACAATAGGTAGGAGCTTGAAAAAATGTTTTTAATTTTTTTCTAAGTCACAAAAATACGCTGGTATGTTTTACCTTTCTAGGGTGATAGTCTGAAAAAGAGCAGAATTATTTTTGGGGGGGTTACCCTCCTTCCCCTCATATTTCCTAACATATGGCAACAAAACTATATAGGGGCACATGTAGGGCAATAGGACATCTTTATTTTTTTTATTAAAGGTTTCATGGGCTTGTGTAGTGGAATGTAGTGGCTGTAACATATACTTCTATTATACTTTGAAATTTGCGCCGTATGCAAATTCGGCATCGCTAGCATAAATGCTCTTTTCCTGGCGAAGTAACACTAGCCCAACTACGCTACCGTTCACCGACCTTAGCGTAACTTCGCACTTTAGTGAATTTGCGTAGCGCTGGTGAAAATTTGAACGAATGTTAGTGAAGCCAACGCTAGCAAATTTTCGCCGCTTAGTGAATTTCCCCAATGCATTTTACACACTTCCACAAGGTGATGGAAAGTTTGAACACCTTTATAGGGGGTCTTTGGGTCATGTGTTAAAGGAAAACTATACCTCCAAAATGAATAATTGAGCAACAAGTAATTTATATCATAGTAAGTGGCATATTAAAGAATCTTACCAAACTGGAATATATATTTAAGTAAATATTGGCCTTTTACATCTCTTGCCTTGAACCACCATTTTGTGATGGTCTGTGAGCTGCCTCAGAGATCGCCTGACCAGAAATATTTCAACTCTAACTGTAACAGGAAGAAGTGTGGAAGAAAAAGAAAGAATTCTGTTTGGTAATTGGCTCATGCGACCTACTGTAACTTTATGGTTTGTTTGGTATGTTTGTGTGCACCGTTGAATCATACGATCCCAGGAGGCTGTCCTTATTTTTTAAAATGGATATTTACTATTTATGATTCCCCAGTGGCACATGCTACTAAAAAGTATAATATTATGAAAATGGTTTATTTACATGAAGCAGGGTTTTACATATTAGTTTTTTATGCAATATCTTTTTATGGAGACCTACATTGTCCGGGGGGTATAGTTTTCCTTTAATACCGTTTTGCTTTGAAAGGTGACATTCCCTTGTTGGACTGGTGTGTGCAGGGTCCACCTGGGCTGCTGCCCCAGGGGCCCCTGCACCTCCAAAGTGCCCCATCTAGCCCTCATACCCCCAATAGGGGCTCAGCCACCCACCTTTCTCAGAGCATGGGTAAATGAAACCTACCTTCATTGTGTCGGTGGAGGAAGATCAGCAGCTTGGGGGAGTGCCAGTTCAACTCTGCATTTCCCCACAAAATGTATTTGATAGCTACAGTATTTGCAACTCGTAACTAGTGATGGGTGAATATGAACTGTTTTGCCGAAAATTTGCAAAACAGTAAAAATGTAGCGAATTGCATTGCAATTTTTTTTGATGCACAACAATTTTTGATGTACAACAAATTATTTCACTCAAGTCTATGGGCATCATTTTCGCTGTGAAACATTATGCTTATCATTACTCATAACACATAACTTTTTGCCACTGGCAGTGCCACCTTCCTTCACCCAAACTGTCCAGTAGAGTGGAGTGCACCATAAACATATGACTTGTCATTGCTTAGTTGCAAATAGTTTACTGGGCAATATTTCCAAAGTATGTTTAATGGTAACCTCAAAAATATAGACAAATACAAGAGGTCCTCTGCACGTAACCCATTATCAATATATTAAGGACATTGAAACATTTTGTGTCTTAGGCTACTAAAAATGTCTTACCCTTTAAACAAAACAGGGATTGTTTTTCCATATATTGCAATATATTTAAGCAATGTTAACTACGTCAAAGTCATCCCCGGTATGGCCAGTCCTACACTTAACCTGCATCTGATTCATTAAGAGCTCTGTTGCTTCATTATACATTTCACAAAGGGAGTAAGATTTACCTGCAACTTACTTGCTGCTTTCAAAGTACAACTCCCATGCTAGGTTGCCCTTTTATTAGCCACCAGTGGGATCACCTGACTATAACTGGGAAGGGTGGGAGTTAAAACATGGAACTGGCCACTGTTCCTCTTTAAAGGGATCCTGTCATGGGAAAAAATTTTTTTTCAAAATGCACGAGTTAATACTGCTGTTCCAGAACAATTCTGCACTGAAATCCATTTCTCAAAAGAGCAAACAGATTTTTTTCATATTTCATTTTGAAATCTGACATGGAGCTAGACATTTTGTCAATTTCCCAGCTGCCCCAAATCATGAGTACAAAGATTTTCTGCCTTTTAATCAGAGGTGCACACAGAAGTAGCATATAAAGCAAGAAGAAGTGGATAAGTGTTGGGTCAAAGTCCTACAATGGTGGATTAGGGTCATGTGTGTGTGTAAATGGGTTAGGGTTGGGCGTAGGTTGAGTTTTTCATGACCACCTCATCACTAGCTCCAGAACATACGGTGTAACAGTATAAATGCAATGGCAGTTTCTGTTTCATGCCCCATTACACAGACAATATAATTGCAGATAAAATTCATTTTTAATGTACATTAAACTTGCCACATAATCAAGTCATTCCCAATAAATTGGGAATACCTTATTGCAAAACACCTCAGTAACTACCAGCTGGCCAGGTTCATGGAATAAGACATATATAGAATTTTTGTGCACACAAATCTCAACTAAAGTTACTAGCATTCAACCCCTAAATATATTGGAAGAGCTGATTCTCCAGCTCACAAGGACACTGTAAATTATAGATTATATTTTATACTGAAACTGTGCTTATACACACCATTGCTGTCCTTCATATTTTATGCCCAAAATGCACAGCCGAGTTGTTCTCCAGTACTATAGATGCTGCAATGTTGTTGGTCAAATAGCTACACAGGCCTGGACACAGTATTACCAGGAAAACAGTCCACATAACAAAGCTCAGAATCCTTGAAAACTTACTTATATTTTCTCATTTGCCACATTGCACTGCTGAATAGTTTTCTGATATGGAATGGAGTGAAGCCATTGGTCGGTTGTACAAGCCTATCATTTTGGGGTAACCATTTGAAGGTCTGTTGATAATTTGCTGCAGTACAGCTTTACAGTACTATGGAATTGGGACTCTGCATGTTTCAGAAATGTGAACCAAACAGAGATATTGCCACTGTATTAAAGTAATTCATGTATAAGATCCTTATACCCCAAAAAGCAAGCATAAATTAAAAGAAAAGAAAATGCATAGTAAGTAAATGTCTGTAGGTTATATATGAAAATACTATTCCAGCACAGAAAAGATATATTACAAAGGTGACATCTTTTTATGGTTTGAGTGAACTCCAAATAACCCTGCAGCAATTAACGAACTGTCATTTAAGAAAAAGAATTTCCATCCATTTTTAGAAATTAATCAAAACAACAGAGTTCCTAATGTTATGAGCTTCTTAATTTCCATGTAATATGGTATCAGTAATAAATAATTTCTAACAGTTCATTAAATTTCCAATGAATTAGGCAAGATTCCTACTTTGTTGCACAAACTTCTTTGATAACGTCGAAGATACTTTATTTGATGGATGCCATCAAAGTTGGAATCGCTGTATTATACGTCCGAAAACTGGCAGAGAGGTTGGAATAAAGTAGGAAGTTCTGCCTTTTTTCATGGCCATTATTTTTACCCACAATGTTGTGTTCTTCCGGAAGTACACAGTACACATACGTAGAAGTAAATTAGCACATGGTTTTCTGCCCTGCATTTGAATTTGTGGCATTAATTATAATACATATTTTCCATGCAATTGAACTGTTTAATAACCCCACTTTTGTTGCTTCAACACTAATGATGGGTGAATTTGTTCCTTTTTGCTTCACCAAGAATACGCAAAACGGCAAAAAATTAGCAAATTTATTTGGCAGCGGCTAAACGCGGGAATTCACCGCACATTTGTGCTTGGCGAATAAATTCACCCATGCAACTTTTTCTTTTCTTTTGAAAATGGGAAGAGGGTGGGCCAGCGACATAGGGGGGCAGCCAGTAATGTTGGTGGCCGGGAACATAGGGGGCAGGGTGGGTGATGTGGCAATCAGTGATTAGCTGATCACCATTTATATAAAAAGTAACTCAAAGCAACTGGACTTGCTGAGATATTTTAATGAAGACGTT
>CM044439.1:50898766-50921845 GCA_024363595.1 Xenopus borealis | reverse complement strand
GCAAACTCCATGGTCAAGACCTGCGCTGAGGGGGTAAGTAGCAACTTAGGGGCATTTGCCAGAGGGGTTTAGTGCAGGATGGGTAGACTTCTCCTTTAAAGGAGAAGGAAGCCCTTAAAATGAATAGGACTAAAAATGCCATGTTTTATATACTGAACTTATTGCACCAGCCTAAAGTTCCAGCTTGTCAATAGCAGCTGTGATCCAGGACTTCAAACTTGTCACAGGGGGTCACCATCTTGGAAAGTGTCTGTGACACTCACATGCTCAGTGGGCTCTGAGCAGCTGTTGAGAAGCTAAGCTTAGGGGTTGTCACAAATTATCAAGCAGAAAATGAGGTTAGCTGATGCTACAGGGATGATTATTAAATTCTGATAGTGCTAGTTGCAGTGGTTTCTGTGCTGTCATGTAGTCATTATCCATATTAATTACTAATCAGCCTTATACTGTGACATTTATATTCTGTGTGTACTGTATATTTTGAGTCAGTCCCTAAACACAGAAACTGATATTAGCACTGAGCATGTGTAATGAATCAGCAGAAAAGAAGATGGGGAGCTACTGGGGCATCTTTGGAGACACAGATCTTTACAACATTTTTAGCCTACTTCTTTAGTTTACCTTTCCTTGTCCTTTAATAGGAACATGCCAAGCACCCCCTTATCATTGCACCCTAGGAAGGTGCCTCTTCTGCCTATCCCTATGCCCTAGCACCTAGGCAGGTCTGGATTTGCAGGCAGGCCACAAAGGCCCAGGCCTATGGCAGCAAAAATCTGGGGGTGGCATGCCGCCCGCTGGTCGCATCTGAACTGGGAACTAGGTGGGAGATTTTGGCAGTTGTTTGAATCTCCCATCCTGTACCCATTTCTGATTGGGGGTACTGCAGTAGCTTTAGCAGAGTGTAGGTAAGGAAGGTACAAGCAGGTTGTGGAGGGGAGTGTAGTGTACAAGCTGAGAGACAGGGCTTGCGAGTGGCCTAGGGGTGTACAAGTTTAAAATCCAGCCTTGCTTTTAGAATTTTCTCTGTGAATTGCACTGATGGAAGCCCTACTGAACTCCCTGGTGGATCCAAAGAGGTTCCATTCAAACTACCCTCATACTAGCTAACCTAACTCTGCAGAGCATCATTGTCGTGGATTTAATCTGAGTACCCTCAGAGGCTTTTTCTTTCAGCCTCAAAGTGTCACACATACTGTAGATGCCATCACTAAAAAGAGCACTACACATCTTCTTTAATCTCAGTTGCCTCCCAGAAGTTTTAACTTAGAAATGTAGAAACCTCCCACTACTGGAATTCTCCATTCTTTAAAGGGGAACTATCGCGAGAATTAAAATTTAATACAATATTCACCATACTGAAATAAGAAACTTTGTAAATACAATCAATTAAATATTATGCATAATTTCTTAAATAATACAATTTTTGTTCACTATTCCTCTCTCTGCATCTGTTTCTCTTCATTTTCTCTTCTAGCAGCAGTTGGGTTTCAGATATTCATTGACATCCAATATATCTTATAGGGGGTTTCCTTTCATAGCAGATGAATTAGAGCTCAGTTAAATAACCAATTCCAGTATAAACAAAATCACTGCCTTTTGCACAAATTCTGCATGTAGAGAGACATGATGCCTGGTGATTTTAATAGAGTGAGCTCTAACACATCTAAGCAAAAGGAGCACCCCTATAATATATATACTGGATCTAACTGCCAATGAATATGTTACATCCAACTCCTGCCTGAAGAGAGAATGAAGAGAAAACAGAAGCTGAGAGAGGGATAGTGAAGATAAACTCGATTATTTCAAATACAAAGAGTTTTTAATTCACTGTATATAAAATGTTTCTTATTCAGTATGACGAAGCTCATAGTAAGTTTTCTTTTTCACAATAGTTCCCCTATAAATACACTACATCTAATAAAAAATATTAACTGAATTTAGTTAACAATAACACCATGCCAGTTTCCTTTTACATACACGCGGAAAAGAGGAAAAACCAGTAATTACATTTTAGCTGTGTTCAAGAGAGGTGTGACCTGGGTGCTTCTCCCTGGAAGAAAGACTATTCCTGTTTACTGCATGAGTGAATGAGTCTATGTTAGGGCCGGTACACACGGGTGTTTTGGACCTGCGCTCACCTGCGTTGTGTTTGGCTGCGTTCAGCCGCAGGGGAGCGCAGGTCTAGACGCACCTCATTTTGTTCAATGAGGTTGTACCCACGAGACGCGTGTAAGCGTCGAACGCAGATTCAGACGCAACATGCTGCATTTTTCCTGCGTTTGGCGCCTAAACGCCAGTACAGTACAGCCCCATTGAAAATAATTGAGTGCGTCTATACCTGCGCTCCCCTGCGGCTGAACGCAGCAAAACGGACGCAGGGGAGCGCAGGTAAAAACGCCCGTGTGTAAGTAACCCTCCCTGTGTATTAGATAGAGCACAGGTGAGCAGGTTTGTCTTTTTTGTAATTTTGATGGTGTTTTGGTTACTAGGATTTTTCAGCTAAATAAAGAATAAACATGCAGGTGCTGAATCGAATATAGTGTTTCTGTCTCATAAACTGTTTGATTAAAATGCTATTGTTGCTAATTTTCCCACAAAGGGTGCTTAGATATCCGCAGCATATTAGACCTGTCTTAATTGACAACAAACAAAAGATACAAACAGCTGAAAGACTAAACAAGGTATTTTATGTAATAAGAAGAAAAAGAACATTTTTATATCTTTGAGCTACAAATGTAATATTAAGTTTTATAGTCCATATCAGTAACTCGGTGTACAGTACACTACACTCAATTAGCATTGTAATCACTATAAACAACACAAAATTGAATTTAAAAAATGGGCAGTAACCAACATGGTTACAATAATTGCATGAATAATTCAGTGTCTTCAGTGGGGATTAATGAAAAATGCTTTTCGTTGGTAGAGCTATTTTACAGTAAGGTTTTCAAAAAATTAATCTATTTCAGTCCTTTTGTTTCAAAATTAAAGTTTTTGTTGAATGGATCTCTTGAATAAAACATGTTTAATGGCAGGAAGCAGATCATCGTTATGATCATAAAAAACTAATCAAAACAATCTTAAGTATGAGCATGTATTATAATCAGGCATTTGCATACATTTTTTAAAATCATCTCAATGTGTTTTCATTTTATCAAGAACAACATCCTGTAAGAGCCATTTGAACATACAAACATTAAATAGAAATGATACATTTCAAAAGGAAATGGACAATGCTTTTGCACTGATTTAATTAATTCCCATGCCTACATAGGTAAAGTACAGTCAAAACACCAATGCTACTAGAGAAAATCAAATCAAATTAACCAAAACAACTACAACTTTTAAACAATGATTTGAAATCATAAAATAAATCCATGAAAGTATTCATTCCAGTGCTATTCAGTTTGAGACCTTGTACATAATAGAACTGCAACATGAAACTGCACAGATAAAAATGCTCTATTGGACCACATAGTAAAGATGTCACCAGCAAAACTGGTGAAACAATAAAACTGCAAGTAATCATATAATAGATTTCACTTTGCAAACATATTGTTGGGGGCCCATGATAATACAGAAAGGTTGGCTAATAAAGTAATGGAGAAAAATGGAGTACATCAAATGTTTGCATTGATATTTTAGACAGTTGTAATTAGATGGATGAGGCAAGTATACAGTGATATATATTTAGGTAGATATACACCTTCATGTGTCATAAGAAGTACAGTAACAGACCTTTAACTATATGAGCATCTGCATTTTTAATGCAGTCACTCCTAATTTTTTTTCGCATAACAAAGTCATTACATTACAGTCATTTTTTCATAAATCCTTTATATATCAATCATGAACATTCACTAACATTTTGAACTATTAAGGAAATGCAAGTCATAAAAGGGATGATATGAATATAATCAATAGTTATCTAACACAATGAACTCAAAATGACCTGGATGAATGAGAATCAATATAATCTATAGTTCGTTTAGTATGGGTATATGGGTAAATGCATATACATTGTTTGAAGTGTATCGATAAGCCTGTATAGGAATATATACATTTAGGTTAAGTTCTCCAATGGTTTGAAAATCCCACATGGTTGGTAACCCCCTGCTGTGGCCAGTTAATTGTTGGTCCTAAATTGGATATTGCAGGGGCAGTGAGAACTTTTTCCCAGTGCAGTGAACTCTGGCAGATTCTAGATTTGGTAAAAAGGTGTCACTGTTTCATCATTTCTTTCAGTCCATCAAGTTCAACCCCTCCAAATGAAACCCCAGCATCCATACACACCCCTCTCCATACCTTCACATAATTATATATACCCATATCTATACTAACTATAGAGTTTAGTATCACTACGTCTATCCAAGAAATCATCCAAGCCACTCTTAAAAGCATCAACAGAATCAGCCATCACATCACCCAGCAGGGCATTCCACAACATCACTGTCATCACTGTGAAGGTATGGAGGCCTTCTTAGGATAAGCATGTATACTTCAGGTGACTGTAGATATCATAACCCTATTGGAGCAAAACATAATTTTATCCATTAGAACCCCCCATGCAGGGCACGGGCCATGGTGCTAGCATGTATTAAGCCATGTGCTTTATCAAAATATATTATTATATATGCCTCAGTCAGGGCCCTGAGATACTGGTTCTGACAGAGCACAATGCCAACTCAAAAGAACCCCAGCAACAGATATTAATTATACTGCACATTGGAATAAGCTGGAATAAGCAATAATTGCATGGTCCTCCATTCATGCAGGCAGTGATCTACAATACAAGGCTTCTGAATCTGGGAAGATTTATATTGTGTCTTTAGTGACAGTGCATATAAACTTGTCTGGAATAAATGTGTAAATATTCGCACCTTACCGGTGCGGCGGGGACGCCCGCCGCGCCATCATCAGCGGGGACGCGCGCCACACCGCGCCGCGCGCACTTCCTGCATTTAAAGGCGCAGGCGCGCTGATGTTAAAATATTTAAAGGGGCATTTTTGAAATTGACTTTGCCCGTGATAGGTTTACTCCTGGTGCCTTGTACTTGTGCTATTTAGCTTCTGTTTGTTCCTGATTCCTGTGTTTGACCCTGCCTGGCCTTTTGACTACTCTGATTATCTGTATCCTGACCCGAGCCTGTTGTTTGACTACTGATTCTGCCTAATCCTACTTTGATTGATCACCCGGTTTGACCCTTTGCCTGCCTGACATCTCTTCGCTATCTGCCTGCCTCGACCCAGCCTGTTTGACCACAAACTTGCCTACCCCTATCTGTACCGTGACCATCGGCCTTAAAAGACTATCTACAGTCGTGCCCCATTGCTGGCCAGAACTCCTGCTCTGCACCTCTCGTTTAAGTCCAGGTGGCCTCTGAGTAGCTGAGGGCTCCTCCTGAAGCCAAAGGCAGTCACAATACTGGTGAAGCACGAGCCGAGACCAGGGTGCTTGGCACTTGTTCTGGTATTTGGGTGCCGACCGTGACAAAATGTACCAGCTTTATCCACACTGAATACTGTAACAATTGTAGTAGTGAGTTCATGAATATCTTTAGCAGAACTACGGCAGACCTTAGCAAAGTGACTTACCTTTGATAATTTGCGGCACTGTACAGCTTTTGCAAGACATGTAGCATAGTTTGCAATGTGTTGTGCTAAACCACAGCAGAAGCAGTATTTTTTTATTTGTATTTGCTGCACAATTTTGCAGTGAATCCCTTTCATTAGCACTGCATTTTGCCTGTGACTGTTCTTTATTAGGCCACAGTACTGGATTCACAGTCTGTACATTCCCAGCAGTTCCCTGACTGAGAGTTTTAGCCTCTGCCACTGCTGTTTCAATTTAGCTAGTAACTGTAATAGCCTTTGCAAGGGTTAAATCCTGCTCTAGGAGCAGTCTCTCTCTAATGCAATGTGAGTTTGTTTTTTCCACTATTTGGTCTCTTAGCCTTTCATCTGTTAGATTCCCAAACTCACAGGTAACAACCACCTCTCTCAAATCTGCTACAAATTGTTCTGTGGATTCGCCAGTATGCTGTCCATGTTGGCAGTTTAATCAGGTGATGGTAATGTATAGAATACATGCTGTCCCTCTGCTCCCAAGCAATGAATAAGTAAAGCACGCTTTCTAGCAGCAGAACCCTCCCCTTGGTCAGTTTGAATAATGTAATTTTCAAATATACGGATCCAAGCAGTAAAGGGTATGATAGGCTCACCAGGGTTTGGAAGAAAAGCTGCAGGCTGCTGCAGAAGTAGAAGTGACATCTCATCACCAAATGTATTGTGTTTTGATAGCCAAGGATGAGCAGAGTATAACAGGGCTTTATTAGCAAGTTCATGCACCATTGCATAACAGTAACATACGTTCTTTCCTTCTTAAACAGTATAGACAGTACTGTGTATACACAGCATAATTCATGTGCACAGTGACCTCTGCAGGCCATTTGTATAAACAACACACATGTAATGCATAGTTTAGTTAGCGGATGTTTAGAATAAGCATATATCAGGACCTAGCAGCCACCCAGCCCAGTGATCTATATCCATTAGGGATACGTGTTCCAGGTGAGCAATAATTAGACCATATCATACTGCAGAAGAAAATAGGAGCACATATATACAATCACAGAAACCGGTAGAACAAGCATATATCAGAGCCTAGCAGCCAGTCTTACTTGTGCTCTATGTCCATTAGGCTACTTGTTCCAGGTGACCAATGGCCAAAGCATATCATACAGCAGAAGAAAATAGGTGCACATACTGTACATAGAAAATCACAGTAACATTTAAAGCATAGTTTTGATTAGCTGCTGTTTCAAGCAAGCATATATCAGAGGCTAGCAGCCAGCCAGACCTGTGCTCTAGATCCATTAGGGCTACTTGTTCCAGGTGAGCAATAACCAGTCCATATACTGCAGAAGAAAATAGGAGCACATAGATACAATCACAGCAACATGTAATACATATTTTAGATTAGCTGCTGCTTAGAGAAAGCATATATCATAGACTAGCAGCCATCCAACCCAGTGATCCAAATTCATTATGGCTACTGATGTCAGGTGTGCAAATGGCTGAACTCAGGATACTGCAGTTCAGCATAAGATCATGTTAAATTCCAACCCACTTACTTATATCCATTATGGCTACAAGATTAAGGTGGGTCATTAGCCAGAATCCAGCACACACTACATATCAGTAGAAAAGCATGCAAGCAATTAGTTGGACTTCAGTGCACTGCAGAACAGAATATGTATATGTTATTTACCTGTTGCTCATTATACAAGGTTGTACGTAGACCCTTTAAAGCCACATATTGCAGGACACCAGGTTCATTGTTAACAGGCAGACAGGCCTCACAAGCTTACTGACAACAGCAATACTTACCTGAGGCTGCTGGACCAGAGTTCCAGTCTGCTGAGTAAGAGTGGGCAGAGCCATCTCCACTTGCTATAGCTGGGAGTTGCACAGGAATCACCTGATTATACTCAGCTGGTGTCTGCACAGACAGAGGAATCACCTGATTGTATTTAGTGGGGGGTCACATAGCCAGTGGAAAACGCTGATTATATTCAGCTGCTGTCTGCATGTAACCAAAAGCAAAAAAGCTGAGGTAAAACAGACGCAAATTGAATAATTAGTGTTGGTGCCTCCTGCACGGGCCAAAGGCTGCCACCATTTTGGAAAAGTCTGTTGAGGGAGAGAACTGGCCATGAAACCTGCCCCATTAAAACATAAAAGAAAACATAAGTAACAGGAGGCAGTAAGGCTCAGGCCCCTAACTTAGCTAACTGCCACCTCCCTCGCCCATTAATAAAAATGGAGTGTAGGGGCCACATACACTACTACTATCACTGGACTGGATAAGCACTTGCCACCAATGCTCTGACAGCAATATAGGAATGCAACTGAAACACAAGCAGACAACACATCAGTGCCTTACCTGATCCAGGAGCTGAAGTGAGGTAGTGTGCTGGGGAACAAAAGGTCCCATGGACCAAAGCCCCTGACTTATGGGTAGGCCTAATGCTTTTCCAAGGTTAGAAAGAAAACTATGCTTCCAATGTGAACAAAAGCCAAATCCTTTTAAAGGTTTGTGGAGGGTCCTACTGATAGGAGCAGGAGGGAGGGAGTATCCCGATTAGTACTGACATAGAGTTTGTCAAGGGAAAAATAGCTGCACTTACTTGCTGGTGGAAGGCCTGGGTGAACACTGCAGGAAAGTCATATAGAATATCATGTAAAGCAAGGCACTCAAAGGACGTAATTATGGTGAAAAAAAAAAAATTGTTATTCCAACATTTTGGTGTTCCTTGAGACCTTTGTTAAGGTAACAACAGAGTGAAAGAGTGAAAAAAAAATAGCAAATTTTTTTCACCTTCTTTTACAGCGAAAATGACGCCCATAGACTTAAATGGTGCCGAGCGTCAAAACAAAATTTGTTGCGCATCAAAACTTTTTTTGACGGCCATACATTTTTTGCTATAATTATGGGTTCCCTGTGGGGGGTACCAATCTATCCTGCAAGTGTACTTGGTGAAATGCACATGTTGAACCACCTGTAGGGCACATACAAGCAAGTGGCTGTTGATTGGGATCAATAAGGCATTAATTGGGGATGACACTGGCCTGCAATAGTAGTCAGCAGTACAACCCACCAGTGCCTCCAACTGCCAAAAGCCACGGTAAACCAGGTGAGTAATGGGGGCCAATTGATAGTAGATAAATATGGTGGTTGTTATGTGATGTGACCCTTACAACATTGTGCTGATGCTAGGAGTTCTGATCTGCAGGATGTAGCACCATTGTTTTATGATCCAGCAGCTTAGTGGGAATTTGCACATATTTGGTCTGGTAGCAATCGTATGACTTTATATCACTCTTTGTAAACTTGGGGACAGAAAGGGGTAAGCTGTGCAGCCTTATAGCAACTTAAGTAAATTGGTTTGGGCTATTATATCTGCCAAACCAAATTTAAATGTAATTAAAATTAATGTGATTTTTACACCTTTCTTTTACTTTGGTGATCTGGTTAAACTAGGATGATGGGATTTTGAGTCCTCCCCCCCACACACACACACTTAACAATCAGCAATTAAGTAGTGATGATGACACTCCCTGCTTACCTAAGTGTCAATATGATCCTCTGTTACACAGAGAAAAACAAGACCATGCATGCCTTTACTGCAAACTTTAGGTACCTTACTACAATCAGTTCAGTTACAACAATATATATTTCCTGCTTTTAATAGACACTGAAGTCTTCACTCTTAACTTTCCTTTGTGTTTATTCTTTACAGTCTGTCCTATCTCTGCCAGTATATTTTATTGGTTAAAGGACAAGGAAAGCATAACTAAAGAAGTAGCTAGAAATGTTGTACATTATGTTTTCAGCTCTTGTACCAGCCCAAGGCAGTAAGAAACAGTAAAAGATCGGTATCTCCAAAGATGCCCCAGTAGCTCCCCATCTTCTTTTCTGCCAAGTCACTGCACATGCTTTGTGCTGCTGTCACTTACTGTGTGTGCTTAGGGACCCACTCACAATATACTGTACACATAGAATAGAAATGTCACATTATAAGGCTGATTAGTAATTAATACATATAATTACTACATGACAGCACAGAAACCAGAACAACTAGCATCAGAATTTAACAATCAGCCTTGTAGCATCAGCCTATATTACAGGCCAACCTCATGTTCTGCTGGATAATTTGTGACAACCCCTAAGTTTAGCTTCTCAACAGCTGCTCAGAGCCAACAGAGCATGTGAGTGTTGCAGACACTTTCCGAGATGGTGACCCTCTGTGACAAGTTTGAAGATACCATGTCTACTGAGTTGAGCTATGTGAACTCTAGTAAACTTATCACTTATCCACACACGGTGTCTTAGCAACTAATTACACACATTTTGGCACCATTTTATTGCTTCTGAAGCAAACACTGCAGTTTTACCAGTGCAGGGCAACACTGCATTATATTGTTATTATTTAAAACAATTACGTTTTTTGATTTTAGTGGTCCTTTAAATATATTAATGGTTTAACTTGAACATTTTCCAGTTCCATTTATTTTGTTCACATGTTATGATTCCTTTAACAGACCAGATTAATTAATTAATTAACCTCTGTTCATTAGCTTACATGCTGTACTCTTACTGGTGACTGAAACACTGCAGACATATTTTGTTGCCCATGCTTATTCCACAGTATCTCCCCTTCCCTGTTGTCTTAGCTAATTGCATACTGCCCACTACTGCTTTTAAAGTTTTTTAGGACATTATAATTTATATTTGCTCCAATTAAATTCACATTTGAAAAGGAAAGGCACTGCTTCAATGTATAGTATGCTCTCTTTAATTATTAAAGAGAAAAGGGGAATTGTTTTTCAAAATTTGAATTATTTGATAAAAAATGTATTCTGTAGTAATCTTGGATTATTATACATATGCACATTCAACTGGCCTACCTAATAAAATTTGGCTGTGATCCCAACTTTATTTCATAGGTATACTGTAAGTCAAATTGCCATACAGGAAATCTGTCTCTCAAGGCCAGGTCAATAATACCCTTTTTGTAGCATTTCTGGAGAAGTACCAGACAAGGGTGTCCCCTATTACTACTTTTATTTGCAATAGGAATTGAGCCACTGGTAGCAAAGCTAAAACAAACACCTCTAGTTGATTGTCTATTCTTGCCCTTCATTACTGGCTGCCAAAATTATACCCCGATGCTACAAAAGCCAGGATCCAAAAATACGCCATCTCACACCTGTTAAGATCCTGTATAAGTCAATGGGAGAGGCACCTATCTGAAATGGAAGTTATCGGGGTCTTCTGGGGGTTTTGGTCAAAAATATTACAAAGCTTCACAAAGTTCAATTGGCGAACTTCGTGAACTTTCAGCGCATGCGCAGTAGTACAGGAGTAGGAAAGTCTGGAGGCACTTGGAGGGTGCCAAACGTTAGGCAAAACTAAGTGATTATATCTACCTACCTGAAACCTGGGGCCAGTGCAGATTTCTGCTGATAGGAGCACTGGCCAGGGGTTTCAGGTAGGTAGATAAAGGGGCATTCCAGGGACTGCTGCCGCCTGAGGCCTGATGCCGTTCCCCGTTCCGCGCTTTTAGTTTTTATTGTAAGAGCGGATCGAGGAGGGGCTGCATCGCTAGTGCACCCCTGCTAACTGGCCAATCCGTGCCGCCTGAGGCAAGATGCTCACCTTGCCTCATGGCTGGAGAGGCCCTGGGTAGATACAATCACTTGGGAGTGCCTAACGTTTTGCCTTTCTATTTTGTTGTGTGATGTAGTTGGGTTAACTCTAGTTCAACTTTACTTTGGAATGATCTGAACTTCTACTTAAACTTGGATTTTTCAGTTCCAATGCGACACAATTGAAATTTTGATCATTTTCTCTTTGTAAGTCTTCCAAATAAAGAATAGTAACAATTTCTTTAAAAGAAGGAACTCTAGATTGTAAGAGCTTGTTTTTTTCAAAAGTAACTTTGTAATGACTCGGTTTATATCTGTAACTGTATCAAAAAGGGCAGTCAAGGGTTACAACTGCAATACCACACTGGACTAAACTACCACTGACTCTATAGGGGAGGATCAATCTATTTAAAATGCTATTGTTACCCATATTTCTGTACCCACTATGGAACTCACCAGTTTCTATAAACAACTATAAAAGAAAAAGTAAGTTTATCTTTTTAATGTCCCCAAAATCCCCAAGACTATCATGATTCAGTCTTCCTTCATGTAGGCGCACAAAGGGGGCCTTGCCCTTCCCCATCTACAACATCACTATTTTGTCTCTCAATTATCCTATATACACAATTGGTTTAATCCACATGTTAGTAATTCATTAACAAAGTTACATGCAACAATTGTGATTTCCTTAGAGGCTATATGTAACTCACGTTACAGGTGACGGTGTGATCTTCCCCCATTGCCAGATGTGATCACTACCCCCATTAATTTAATGGCAAAGTTACAAGCCAAATCACGTACTTCCATGTTTGTTATTAGGAAATGCACCTCTATGAGACAGTGAATTTCCAGTGCTGGCCACATCTATGCATCTGAAACCTCAACAACTTACTTGTTGAGGGTTGTCTTGGATCCCTGGAACAATTAAAAACCAAATGTAATTGCCAAGATATACAATTATTTAATTACTTTCAGTTGAGAGGTGCATTGTTTGCCCAACTATACTCCTGCCAACCTACACCAGCACTGCTGATATGGGAAGCCAGACTATGGGCTCCAGACCCCCCACAAATTACTATCTCAATTACTGTATATAGCATAATTCAGTCCTCTCAAACCATTAAATTTGACAAAACAAAAGTGGTTTGCTATTACCCCCTCATTAGATGACGGCCAATGAGAAGAAGCCACAGATAACTTATCGCTCAGGGAAGGAATGTTCCCAATTTAAGGCGATCCACCATATCATAAACTTTCAAATTTCTCATCTATGCTATTAGAAAAAGATTATTTTGCTGATAAACATTAGATAGAAGATATTTTCGTATCCTGTAATGCTAAGTATTAAAAATTGCTAGAGGGGTGGAAAGAAAATTATGTGGCATTTGTTACAAATGCTTTGAAATAAAAAAATATACAATTATAGGTATTACATTTATGGAAAATTATTTTTAAATACACTGCTGTTTTTGCCTCCTTTAAAAACTGTAATTTTTTGTTGATTAACACATGTATAGAAGAAATGGTAAAATACTGTAACTCTAAAATCAGCCATGTGCCATTGGGTTCTGAGGTTTTTATATTTAGCAGTTGTGCAGTGCTCAAACCCTTAATTACACACCCATGAAGAGTGTCAGGTGCTTAAACTGGATGACCTTTGCCTGCCCTTCAGGTCTTGCATTCCATGTAAAGTAAAGCCAGTAGCACACAGCTTTGGCTTTGGCTCAGCAGAGCCCGAAACGTTGCCCTTAACCTCTATGCATTTGGGCTAAATAAACCACGGATTCATTTTTACACCTTTATCAGAGTGCTACTAGCTTTACTTTAAATTAATCTTAATGAACATAATGTATCTTTTGGAACCCATTTTACCTTGCCTTAGCAATGGTAAATTCAGTTTTAATAAAATGAGTAAGGTGTTGCTAATATTTCAAAATCTAGCAAATATCTAAATTTTTTGCAACTATAGCTTCTCATTTAAAGTTAAATTAGGTGTGTATTACTCTTAATAGCTTTTGTAATTGAGCTCTGAAATATTCGGCCGTGGATGACATGCGTGCAAATTTTCTTAAATAATTTAATTAGCATGCCCCAGTTACTCAAATCTAGTGAGAACTAGATGAGTATTTCTTTTCTCAAATTATCTTTGCATTCATTGTTCTAAAGCTGGTTTTCTTAATTATCAGTAATTCTTTGGAATAAATGTTGAACTTAATGGAATGGGAAATATTCACATAACCTTCCATCATAACTGACAGGTTAATTGAAAAAAAATTATATTTCATTCTCTTTTTATAAAAATGCACCTGCATGCATATTTAATAACATACAATGTAGAAGCTCTTACTGATTTAAAGGTAGTATATCTAGTGTTTAACTCTGATTCCACAGTACAAAGTTTTTACATGTCTATATACATGTTGTTCAAATAACAGTGTTTCAGTTAAAAATCTATATTTACTGAACAATAAGCATTTACTTTTGAGGTAACACAAAGGGGCAGATTTACTATTGGTCGAATTTCTAATTTCTAATTGGTGTATATTTAGGCCTAAATATTTTGTATGCCCATATAACATTATTACCCCAGAGAATCATAATTTCTCCAAACTATAATGAAAAGAACTGTACAATTCTTTGACCTCACTTACATATATTTTACTACTAAAGAGTGCAAAATTGAGCCCCATAGTGCTCATTTGTCAGGGACTTGTGCTCTTCACTGTTTAGAATCATGGCATGAAATTAGTATCCCTGTCCTTACTGCCTGCCACTCTATACCTCTGGAACTATATTAATCATTCAAGATGGTTATCACTGATTTATTACTTAGATTCAGTCTACAGGATCAGAATTTCTGCTCAAACATTATTAAAATAGGCACACTTGAACACAAAAACAGTAATAATTTCCCCTAATTGTATTGGGTGTTTATAAGCATCCTTGAAAGTATATTAATTTCTGGGTTGAAAATATGTCTTCTGTACTGATGTATGGGCTGGCCTGTGGGACACACAGGTTTGGCGGGTTGGGCTGATTTTCACAAATGCTTGACGGGTCAAACGTGGGTTCTGGGACCTTATCATCCAGCTTTCGATTCTTGTGAAAGGTTTTTATAGACTTATAGCCTGCATGGTCCCACCCCTCACATGACATCTAGCAGGTCAAGTCAGGTGCAGGTCTATAAATACGGAGGTATACCAGGTTAGGGTTAGGCATGGGTGGTGGTGCTATGAGTTTAGGATCCGATGCAGGTCAACTTTTTATTGACCCACACATCCTTAGTCTGCTGATTTCAAGTAAATAACAGATCTGTGTCCTTCTTCAAACCTAACAATGGAATAAAGAAAAAAAGTGGTGTTAATAGTTGCCTTTGTATTACAATAAGTGCACACTGGTGTTTTAAACCAGGCATAATAGGGGCCCTGTAGACAAAGTCTATTCTGCACACACAATATCTACATTTTCAACAATGTATGAATCATTTAATCATAATTCAATTTTAGCAAAATGATTCATTTTATTCTCTACCCACAATACTTCTCCTGATCATATTTAGATGTTGGGGTGCAGGTGGCAAATAAGATGAAGGCAGACATCCTGAACCACTGATGCTAAATCAGAGACAAATTTTTCTATACCTTTGTCCTATTAGTGTTTAAACAGATTCAGTTTGATTAGTAAAACTACATTTAGAGACCTCAATGGAGTTGTCATTGAATAAACTATGAGATAAAAGGTTTCCCTCAAATGGAATCTGGCCCAGTGATAACAAGAATATTCCTTTTTTTTTAAAAAAAAATACACATCAAAACACTATTTCAAAACACTATTGTGCATCAGTCGATGAAGGTTTTCATTTATCCAGATCATAATATAAAGTTTGTAGTGATGAAAAGTCCAAACAAAACATCCAAGTGGTTATTTTCTGTTAGGTCCAGAGTAACCCCCCATAATGATTAGCTATGTGCAACAAAAATATATTAAACATTAGGGATGGGCGAATTTATTCGCCAGCAGCAAATGCGCGGGGAATTCCCGCGATTCAACGCCGGCGAAACACCCGAAAAGATTCGCCTGGCAAAAATTCGCCTAAAAAAAGGAGACGCGCGGCGAAAACGATGTGATGTGTCAAATACGACGCAACGCACATCGAAAAACGATGCAACACATGTCAAAAACGAGATGCATTGCGTTTTTTTTTTTTGAGAATTTTTTCGCCAATGCGCAACTTTCGCTAGAAATTCGAGAATTTTTCGGCCGAAGCAAATCTGCCAAGATTCGCCCATCACTATTAGACATCTTATATATTTTATTTACAATCCTGTTAGGTTAAATACCCTATCCCATAAAAACAGTGGGCATTTTATGAGAACATGTACTACTGTACAATATACTGTAACATTTGGTTTATACTTGTCGAAAAGTTTGTGGGAGACTGTGAATTATGCTGGCATGTATTTAAACATGTGTGACAAATACCTAAAGTGGTGTTTGGTACGTATATATGACATGAGAAGGATTATGTATATATTGGAGGCATGATACACTGAGGAAAGCCCCCCACCACCACCACTTGCAAGGTTGCCTTGGGATAAGGCTACTATGTTATGTGGAACATTAGGCAGGGTATGGAAGTTCTACAAACAGGTTTCCATGGCAATTGTTACCTCTGCTTTGCTCATTTAAAAATGTGGTGCACATCTCTTGAAAAAGTCACTCTTGTGATGATCGACTGTTGAGTCTGGCATAGGAATGGAAGAGGACCCTTATATGCAAACACATTTGTGTTTAAAAATCAGAGGTGGTTGAATGTACATTGCTACAGATTGAGCATGTTCAAGGGAAATTATCTGGCTGTGAGATGGATTCACCCCAGAATGGAGTTCATCTAAGTAACACTAAATTGGAATGTTTTTATGCCTGACAATTTTGCTTGGGGTATATGCAAAGTCCACAGGACTGCAGCACACTGACAAAGTAAATCCGTTATGCTTTGTGATTATTATCAGCTCAAATTAATTGATAAAATGGTAACTTTTTGGACCTCACACAGCCCTTTATCAAGCCTATAGTCATATACAACACTCCATGTACAATAGCAGTAGGTGAAGGCGGGGAAAAGTCAGGGGAAGTGCTGAGCGGGAATACCATTTTGATCAATTACAATCAGGGACCATATATCACCTAAAGTATTCAATTGTCCCTCCATCCTATTAAAAAAAAAAAAAACATGGTCCATCCAGTTTGATATACATGTCCATAAAGATATTTTGTGTATAAAAGTGGTATCATTCACTATATACAATGAGACCAATCTCAGTGTAATTCATAACAATTAAATAACTAGGAAATAATAAGACTTGGGGGGACTTAATTCATCATAATTGAAATACATAATCAGACATATTCAGAAAAATTAAAATGATCAAAAATCAAAATGATCAACAATTGGAAAAGATCTGAGGCTCTTGTGTTACCTTTTTTGTATATTATATTCATATTTATTCTGTGATCTCCCAGTGTTTGCAGAAGGTACTCATAATTATCAAATTCCCAGGCCATATTCAGTAACCTGGAATTTTTGGCTTGGAGTATAAAGACACTGTAAAAGAGATGTTTAATATCACCTCATATAGACTGATTTTAATGCTTGGCAGTACCCCTGGGAACTACTTCCTAAAGGCACCAAGTAACACTGTGAAATATGAGCTATAACAACTATTAACTTTGCAACATCAGCTGCTGCTACAAAAAGTTATATGGTAATTTTCCCTAGTGGGAACCAAATACCTATTATTCAGCTGAAGTGCTGCACTATTTATATAGGATAAGGTGTTTTACCTAAATGGATTGTAAATAAAATGTATAATATTTCTAATATATTTTTGTTTCACATAGCTAATCATAATGCTGGGATACTCAGGACCTACTTGAAAATAGTCTTTATCTGGTGTGAGTGCTAGGGAATTCCCCATGCAAAACTGTGCATCGAGACCACACAGAAAAAGCATTTCCAAGTTGTCTGAAAAATATTTGCAAAACTGCAACAAAATAAAATGAAATTTATTACATTGTCTACCATATCAGAAGGTACTTTTACAGCTCTGGCATTAATCATTATACTCTTAAGGGTGTCAGGAGCTGAATATACGTTTATTTAACAGAACAGTGTAGTGGATGATCACACACACTTGTAGCCAAAACCCAATATATAATAATAATTAATTAATAAGTAAAACATGGTGCCAAGGAATGTGCATTCATAATAACCCCTTTTTGTAAGAGATTGTGCCACTTCAGTCACACTAAACTATAATTAATACCAAGTGTTTTCATGTCCTTGTTGTATTTTTGTGATTTGTCAGCATTCTTTAGATAAAAAGGAAGGATATCAGACATCATCAGAAATGGACGCTTAGTTGAAGTGCTCCATGTAAGGGGAAATTATTTTGGCAAAATAGGCCATGAGGGAGACATACCTGGCAAGTGAAGTACTTTGCCTGAATGGAGGCTTTCATACAAATAACAAGCAGGGAAACAAAACCAATGAACTGGAGAAAAAGAGCCCACCCCCAGCTTGCCGTTGTGCAGTCTCCACCTGGGCTTTTGAAGGACAAGGTCGGGTGCTGGTTGAGTAGTGGGAGGAACCACAGGGTGAAGAAGGAGAGGCCTGCCCCAGGCAATCTGTTCTGTGGGCCTGGTCTTGGCACCCCTATAACGAATAGTGATGGGCGAATTTATTCGCTAGGGGCGAATTCGCGGCGAAAACGCCAGCTAAAATTCACCAAAAAAAATAAAGGTCAGGGGTATAAAAAGCAATATTTATAATTTAAGAGAGCATTGAGTGGCTGCCTGAAAAAGAAAAGGAGTGGTTAAACGTGGAATACCTGTATATTAAAAATGGGAAAACTGAAGAAATTAAAATCAGAGAAGGAGAAGGCATAGGAGAAAAGACAACTGCTTTCTGAAACCGAGCTGGGCCTTTTATTTGCAAGAAAGAAACTGGAGTGTGGGGGATACAAGTTGGTGCCAGCACAGGGAGGTGTAGAGGAACCAGCAAACATAGCACAGGCAGACTAGCAGCAGGAAATATCTGGGTAGGGGGAGGAGCAAGTTGAAGCATCTAATATTTCAACAACATACATTGCCAACCGACCCACTAAATCTGAAATAAAGGATATGCTAAAAGAAGTAATTGTGATGTTGAAGGAAGAGCTCAGAGAGATAAGGAGAGACATTGCATCTTTGGCTGGCAGAACTGAGGAACTAGAAATGAGTCAAAGTAAGTTGTTTGCAAATCAAAGACATCTCCATACTGCTTTACTTGTTGATAATACACAAATAAAACGAGATGCAGCAACACCAGGAGGATATGAAGAATAAAGGAAGGTTGAATTATATTAGGATAAGAGGGGTGCCAGAGGCCATCGCATTTTGGGCAGAGATTTGTTTATATTGATTGACCTTGAAAGGGCTCATAGGGTGTATAGGCCTAAAACTCCACCTCGATGGATGCCCCACGGGATATACTCTGTTGTGTGAACAGCTATGCGTCAAAGGAAGAAATAATTCTTAAAGGGATACTGTCATGGGATTTTTTTTTTAATGCATCAGTTAATAGTGTTGTTCTGCTGTACTGCAAGCTGGAGTGATATCACCACCCTCCCCTTTGCCCCCCAGCAGCCTAACAACAGAACAATGGGTAGGTAACCAGATAACAGCTCTCTAACACATGATAACAGCTGCCTGGTAGATCTAATAACAGCACTCAATAATAAAAACCCATTCCCCACTGCGTACTATGCAGTTACATTGAGAAGGGAAAAACAAAAGCCTGCCAGAAAGCAGTTCCCTCCTAAAGTGCTGGCACAAGTCACATGACCAGGGGCAGTTGGAAAATTGACAATGTCTAGCCCCATGTCCGATTTCAAAACTGAATATAAAAAAAAGGACAAAAACTTGTTTTCCCATGACAGTATCCATTTAAGGCAATAGACGGAAGTAGCCTAACCTTTGAAGAATCCACAATAAAACTTTTTCAGGATATTTCAAGTACAGATGAAGCCACTTTGGATTGTGTGTTTGACACAGAATAACTTAACTCAGATATCCCATAACTCACTTAACACAGAATATTGTGTCACAGCATCCCATCCAATTAAAGAGTTCACCGTTGAAAACAATGGTGCTTTGGTATGCTAATGAAAAGGTTAATTGCATTAAATGAGTTAAGATGACTTTAGATAACACAGTTTCTTCAATTAACCCTGAATCACAACGCATTTAACACACAAATCCAAGTGGCTGCATCTGTACAACTCTAAGAAAATGAAAGCTCCTTAAACCCCTAACGGATGCTCTGATGGAGAAAATCATCCATTATAGATGGGGTTTTCCGTTCTCTCTTACAGCCACAAGAGAAGGTCATCAAGCTACAGATGCAGTCACTTGGATTTGTAAGTTAAATGCATCGTGACTCAGGGCTAATTGAAGAAACTGTGTTATCTAAAGTTATCTTAACTCATTTAATGCATTTAACCTTTTCATTAGCATACCAAAGCACCATTGTTTTCAATGGTGAACTCTTTAATTGGATGGGATGCTGTGACACAATATTCTGTGCTAAGTGGGATAAATGAGATAGATGAGTTAAGTCACGACGCATTTAACACACAATCCAAAGTGACTGCATCTGTACAATTAGACTCCCAAAGGATACAAAGAATTTCATGATGAGGATGCAAATTCCATATCTGGATCTCCCAGACTTGCTTACTACAGACTCTTGCTTTTGGAAAGGGATATGGAATTCACACAACAAGGAGAATGGAAATGAGTTGACACACCAAGCAAATCAACGCGTTTGCCAAGATCGTGAGGACTTAGAGATAGATTTACACTAGCGCATACAAAGGTTGGAACTTCATAATGCAACTTCCAGGAGGGTAACTATAAAACTATAAACTATGTTGTGAAACTTGGCTGTTATGTGCAATCCTTTATGTGTTATGTGCAATATGTTAATACTGGGGGACACATTCTTCCATCCACATAATGGCCAACCTTACCAAATCAGACATAGACTCACATGCCATTCACAGAATGTTGTTTACCTGATTAAATGCCCATGTGGGCTTCTGTATTGTGGTAAGATTACTAGGCAGCTGAGGGATAGGATTAGCAAGCATAGCACTTGATTTGGAATATGATACTAAAAAGGGAAAACAGGATATTTCAAAGCAACCTATTGCACAACACTAGCTGAAAGTAAAGCACCTGATTTCTGCATTCAAATGCATGCCCAGTGACTGTGTGAAACCTCCCCGCAGGGGTGGGGATGTGAATCAGACCTTTATGCAAAAAGAAGCTTTTTGGACCTTTGAATTAGGATTTGTAGCCCCTAAGGGACTGAACTCTACTCTTCAGCTTAAAGGGCACCAATCACAGCCAAAATCAAACATATTAACAATCTAAACATGTTTAATCAAACTACATATACAGCAGTTTTTTAAAGATCCCATACTTTGTCAAATGGCTTCTTTCACTGAGGGAGTCCATACTGTGACTGCAGCATTCAAATGAGTTAACAAGCATGCTCAGATTGTAGCACTGCCCTGCGTATTCTACCCAAAATGCCTAGCTTTAGTAAACTCCTCCACTAGAAGTATCACAAGATTTCCCTGTCTTATCCCCTACTGCTGATTTCCTTATGCAAATGAAGGACACACACTAACTACCAGAAGGTCTCAGCACTACTGAACAGCAGCCAACCTTGGGATAGATTCATCAAAGAGTGAAGTGAAGAGTGAAGTTCCGCCACTAGGGGGAAATTCCACAGCTATCCATTCATTCCTATGGGATTTTGAAAGGCTTACTTATCAAAGGGTGAAATTTCACTTCAATGAACCAAAAGCTGTGGAATTTCCCTCTAGTGGCAGAACTTCACTCTTTGGTGAATCTCCCCCATAGAAGTCTGTCAGATTTGAATATAGCTTAGAAGGTTTATTCTGTATACTTTTCAGACGTGATCGTGCCAGCTCCTGTCCATCCTATATGTATATACATAATTTTTTTTCTCCATACCTTATGAAGGATTTACAAATTGATACAATATAACATTATCTCAGCAGATTATAGGCCTTTATACTTAGGATTTGCCTACTGGTGGATATAGACTGCCCTATATAGTTTAATTTTGCTATTAAATCTGTTCTGGTTGTAGGAGGCAGTTACGGGTGGGCACACGATAACAGATGTATGCAAAGGTCACCACTGGCCATGTAAATATACAGTATTACCCCTACAGTAAGTGCAATGGCACTCCTTGCCACCAAGGTTGCACAGGTTTTCCTCTAAATCTGTTCTTAATGCAATGTAAGGTAATCAGTTACAATGTAAATGATTTGAATGAACTGGTAAAAAGAAATCAAATTTTGCAGTTTTGCAAGAAACTCCATGCTAGCATTATTTTGATACAGGAGACTAGGGATGCACCAAATACACTATTTTGGATTCGGCCGAACCCCCATATCCCTTGTGAAACCCTCTGAACCCTAATTTGCATATGCACTTCATGTGCGGCTAAAAAAATTTTTACTTCTTTATTTTGTGATGAAAAGTCACATGATTTTAAGGATTCGGATTCGTGTAGGCCAGGCACAAGGATTCGGGTGAATCCGAATCCTGATGAAAATGGCCGAATCCTAGCCGAATACCGAACCAAATCCTCGATTCGGTGCATCCCTACAGGAGACTCACTTTAAAAGTGGTGAAGCCCCGGTGATAGCATTAAAACAATATCCCCAACTATATTTTAGCAACAATCCAACAATCCAGTGAGAAAATTAATGGGAGTAATGATATTGATACATAAATATCTACATTTTACCTACAGGAAATTAAAGTTGTAGAGGGAAGATATATTCTATTGAGAGGGAAGATAGTGAATTTGAAAGTGAGCTTTGCTAATGTGTATATACCGAATAAGGGTCAGCCAAATTATGTAAGCAAATTTCTAAGTGAATTAGATGCTTTTACAGAGGGGATGCTTATTTTAGGAGGTGATCTAAACCTAACACTCAATCCCCGTTTAGATTCCTCGAATGGCATGGGCCATAAATCTTATAAGGGTTTAAAAAAGTTCAAACAGGGATTGCAGGAGTTATATCTGGTTGATAGCTGGATAGTATTATACCCTAAAGATAGGGATTACACTCACTTCTCAAAAACACATCAAATGTACTCGCGCATAGATTATATTTTTATTTCTCAAAATTGGTTGCACTTTGTAAACAAATCTAAAATAGAAGATGGGCTGCACTCGGACCATTCTCATATAACCTTTTAGTTTATTATACCTATTACGACTATTAAGAGAGAACATACATGGAGAATATAATTTTTTATTACATATTAAGGGTACAAAGAACAATATAAAAGAAATTCTTCAACAAATAATAATTGATAATGATTCCCCTGATATCTCATCACCAACACTATGGGAAACAAGAAAATGTGTATTGAGGGGCTAGGTGATATCTTTATGTAGTAACCTAAAGAAAGAGAGGGAGAAAGAAATGAATGCTGTGCAAAATGAATACACATATTAGAAAGATTACATAAAGAAAATTTAGATATAGATACTCAACTTCAGTTAGATAACAAAAGACCACAATTAAAGACTTTGTTAGACCTGCAAACTTATAAGACCCATATGTATAGCAAAAAGAGGTGTTATGATTTTCCCAAATCCTAAAAAAGGTAAACCCAATAACACATGTAACTTCAATAATAGACATAGACCAACAAAAAGGGATCCCATTCTCAGCCTCAAAACTATAGGCCAGTTAGTCTGACATCGGTGGT
>CM044439.1:50883166-50896120 GCA_024363595.1 Xenopus borealis | reverse complement strand
TTGAACTTGATGGACTCTTGTCTTTTTTCAACCCAATTTAACTATGTAACTATGTAACAGGTACATTGGGATACTCAAGTATAGCATCTACATTTCACCAATATTATCAGACGCTATACAATCTTAGATTACCTGAAGATAATAATATAATTGGGAAGGACATGGAACAATTCATAACAAAAGCAGGTTTGAATACATTATCGGGAATTAATAAAGATGAATTAGATCTCCCTTTTTCTACACTCGAGATAGAGGCTACAATAGACTCACTAACAATAGAAAAAAATCCAAGGGCCTGATGGTTATAGTGCCTTATTTTACAAGACGTATAAGAAAGATTTAGCTACATTTTTATGCTCCTATTTCTGGTATACTACCTAGTAGTAGTAGTAACACTACCCAAAGGTTTCACAAACAAGCAAAAGAAGCGCATACAGTATTACAATTATTGCAAAACCCGATAAAGACCCACAATTATGTGGGCGCTATAGATCAATATAATTAATAAATATTGACTTAAAAATTTATGCTGAGATACTGGCTAACAGATTGAAAAAAATACTTACTGGAATTAATTTACGGAGACCAATCAGGTTTTGTACCTGGAAGAGAAGGAAAAGACAATGTATATAAAATCATCTCATTAATCCATCTAGCTAAGAAGGATAGGTTTCCAGCAGTAATACTTACCGCAGATGCAGAGAAGGCTAGGGTATCTTGGGTCTTCCTAGAATGAGTATTGATAGGGTATGGATTTGGAGAAAGAACAATAGAACTTATTTTAGCATTATACCAGGATCCTTATGAAAGTAAATGGATCACTATCCTCCAAAATCAATATACACAATGAAACTAGACAAGAATGCCCTCTGCCCCCTTTACTTTTTGTTATGGTGATGGAAATTTTGCTATCCCATATAAGACTGGATCCCAACATTTCCGGGATAAAAGGTAAAATAATGAATACAAAATAGCTGCCTTTCCAGATGACTTGTTAATGTTTATAACATATCCTACAATTTCTCTTCCTAACCTCCTCTTACTGATCAAGATTTTTGGAGTAATGTCAAATTTCAAGGTGAATTACACCAAATCAGAAATTCTTAATATAAACATTAACAACATTACAAAGAAAGTACTAGAAAAGAGTTTCCATTTTAGATGGTCAGAAGACTATATTAACTATTTGGGTATAAAGTTTACGTCCCAACTAGTGATGGGCGAATTTATTCGCCAGGGGCGAATTTGCGGCGAATTCCCGCGATTCGCCGCTGGCGAATAAATTCGCGAAACGGGCAAAAAAATTCGCCAACAAAAATTCGCCGCGCAAAAACGACGCGCGCGACTCGTTTTGCGAATCGGCGAAAAATTTGCGAATTTCTCTGGAAATTTTTCAGCGAAACGCGGCCGTTTCGCCCATCACTAGTCCCAACTCTGTGAAATATACCAAAGTAATCATGGTCCCCTACACAACTCTATGCAAAAAACAATAGAGACGTGGAGTAAAATAAATCTATATTGGATGGGTAGAATACAAGCTATAAAAACTGCTATATTATATGCAGAAAATACCAATATTACTTCCACCATCCTTTTTTCACAAAATCCATTCTAAATAAATTTGTCTGGGCAGATAAGCCCTCTAGATTTTAACATAAGGTGCTGGTTCTACCCAGGGATAATGGTGGCCTAGCTCCTCCAGTTTCCCATATGTATTATTTCTTAATACAGGTAACACATATAAATGCATGGGGATTTCTAATGAAAAGAAGGGATTGGATGGATTTAGAAAGCTCCACAGTAGATACAGATGTAGCCACTTGGATTTGTGAGTTAAAGAGATTCCCAAAGGGGTTATGGAACATCCACTAATAGGGCCGACGTTTAGGGGCAGATTTACTAAATTCGTGTGAAGGATTAGAATTGAAAAAAATTTGAATTTCAAATTTTTTTTTGCTACTTCGACCATCAAAATGGCCAGAATAAAAAATTCTATTGAATGGTTAAAATTGCTCTAATTAACCCTCGAATTCGACCCTTAGTAAATCTGCCCCTTAAAGTATGGTTCAACATCAGGGATAAATGCTCCTTATCAAATTTCCCTATGTACTCCAGCCGCTGGTTAATAATTTATTGTTTAAGCCCAGCCTAGAAATTGGTGTATTTAAGAGATGGCAATTTAGTAAGGGCAGACCTACAAATATATCTGATTTTATAAGTGATTCTGCTTGTTGAACTACAAAAAAGGTGGGGAGCCCATCCGCTGGAAAGCTAGAGCTATGATCAAATAACCTCCTACACACAAAAGATCAAAGGTGTGGACTGGAGTAGACCGTTACCAGCATGGGAAAAAATGTTTGAACATGCAGATGCCATTATTAAAACCTAAATTTTGAGGTACTATAAATTAATACTAAATAACAGTGTACCCCTAAAGCAATCTGCACATAAGGAATTGGAAATTCCAATACCACTTTAGGAGAAATATTTGGCCTCAATTCACAAAACCTCTTTTAGAGAAATTAACTACAGACTAATCACAAGCTAGCACTATACACCTGCAAAACTAAAGATAAAGTACACAAACAGTTGGCATAGGTGTTTGATGTAATTTGGATAGAGGCACACATGCCCATATTTGGCTCACCTGCTGAAATTAAAATAATTTTGGCAAAAGGTTTTAAATGTTATAAAGATAGTCACAGAGAGAATGGTTAAAGAAATAGATCTACCGTTAATTTTGCTAAATAGAATACCAGAGAAAAATAGTTAATTAACAGACAACTTACCTTACATCTGCTTAACACAGTAAAAATTTTGATTCCAAGGAACTGGAAAAAAACAATATCTCCAACACATAATAATGATTGGTGGACCCTGGTTGAGGAGATTAGGAAGTTAGAGGAGATGACACATATAATGCATAAAACAAGCCATAGATATTGGGAAATCTGGGGACCCTGAATATCCTATTTGAAATAGTTTACCCATATTGTGAGGTGTTACAAAATGTTTGGTTATTTAATAATATCTCTGGTAGCAGATATTTAGGTGAGATGAGTTAAAATCTTCTTAATACATAGTAATAGTATTGGGGTTTAATACCTATTACATGGAATTATTATCATGACATTATTATAATACTCAATATGATGAAATTAATTGTACCTAAATACGTAATTAGATGACACAGACCCTCCTATACCTTACCATTCTTGCCTTTTGTTTTCTCCCCCTCCCTAGTCTACTTTTGTTTTGTAATGGATTATATTAAATAAAGAGTAAAATTAAAAAAAAAAAAAAGGAAGGACGGGCTTCTGTGCAGTTGTGGCCCCTCAGAACTACCTTTTTAATGTAGTTCTTTAAAGCTGGGCATTGGCCACAGAGATCTCTCCTCTGTGGAAGGATGCACTGGGAAGGATAAGCCTATGATACTTTATCAGGAAACACTTTTAGACACACAAAGCTAACAAGAAGGGAGGTGCCAGTCTATGAAAAAATAATTAGGACACCATCTGAGGGTAACACAGATGTGGTAGGGTGACATAAGCTTTACTTTTATAAACCCCAGTACAGATGCTTTTCAAACTAACCCCAGTACAGATGTTTTTCGAACAACATGGTGTAAAAACAAAAACATTATCTTATTATTACAGGGAACAAATGAACCAGGCAAAAACAAACAAATTAAACAAAGTTTATTTTAATCACTCTACACTAAGGGGCAGATTTATCAAGGTCAAAACTCAATTTTGAGTTGAAGAATATCCAAACTTGAATTTAAGATTTATCATACCTCGACCCTGGGAACAACTCAAATAGGTCACTGTACTGTTTTCACACTATACTGTGCCTTTGTGTAATATAGGTTAACCAGCCAGCTTAACACACTCCACATAAGACTCAGCAAAGAATACTCAGACTTCTCTGTGAGTTGAATAAACTTGAATGCTTTTTACCTTATATAAGAGTTCTTTGTAAAACAGTAAAACAACATAATTACATTGTATCACAACCTGCACAGCATATACACACATGTAAACACATACAGGAAACATATCATCTTACTTACAGATGGTTATGTAACCAGGGCCTGTGTAAAAGCGAAGGATCCTAGGGAGGTCTGTCCCTCTGAGCTGCCTGTGTGTGCTCAAAATGGATTCTCTTCTACTTCCTGTGAACTTTAGGGGGAAGGCTTAACCTTGAATGATAAGTCTAATTAACATATGGGCAGCTATCCCAAAAATGGTCACTAGGTGGCAGCACATAACAGCTAAACTAATATTAATGTATACAGCCTAACATTACAATGTCATCAGATAAGGTATAAACAGCACAGTCACCACCTTAAACCTTTGATATAATGTAGAAGTCGATGGCAGAGGTCTGTTGACCTCAAATCGAGTTCCGACTCATTTTATTCAAATTTCCCGGTCAGTAATATTTATTCGAGTTTTCGATGTTCACATTTTTTCTTAAAGGAACAGTAACATCAAATTAATTTTTTTACAAAATTCGTTAGTACACAACGAAATAAAACACCATGACATTGCTCCACTTGATGATTGCGGTCAGAACAACTACGATGGCTGCTGCAGGGATTCCTCTCCGGACTCTCTTGGCGATGATGTGCCCTCTCTCCTGTCCCTGCTGCAGTTCGTGTCCCCCTGGGTAGTCAGCGTGCGCAATGGTGGGAGATTTGAGCGCCCGTATTTACAGCTAGTCGCTGTAGTTTGTATCCTGCATGCCATCTAGTGCCAGTCTCATTTATTCCAGCTCTCAGCCTCAAAGGATGAAAGGGAACCTCTCTGCTGGGACAGTCAGAAGGAAAGGCATCCTGATCCAGCAAAGAAAGGGGATGTTGCTGCATGGAAGCACAGCAGTGGGAGCTAAAGGATTCAGCAACAGACAGCCAAGGAGGAGAAATCAAGTGCCGTTCGATGGATGGTCGCCCTTTCGCCTTTTCTGTATTGGACAGGAAGTGGAGTTTTTGTAAGTTATTTCTTAATAAAGACTTTTAAAGTATAATTTGTTATGGCGTTTTATTTCGTTGTGTACAAACGAATTTTGTTAAAACATTTTTGATGTTACTGTTCCTTTAACTAAGGTACCATTTGAGTTTCAAGGTCATTCAGGGTAAAAACACTTTCGACCTTTGAGAAATATGCCAGTAAGGGTTTCCAAATAACAGATTTCATGCCTGCAGCAAACAAATGAATAAGAAGACAGAAAAAATATCAAATCCTTGGGAATGCTGAGAATGTTAATTGCATGTGTATTTATTGTGTACAGAATAAATATAGACACTAGAAAGGCCAATCTTTGCAAGATGTACCAAGGATTGTGTGGTTATCAACAGTCATCTTCTTAATGGCACCTGGCAGTTTAAATCTTAAAATTAATTTATAATCTGCAATTTCTTCTATTACTTTTTTCAAATGACCATAAAACACATACATTCAATGAAATAAGCAGACTTGCCAAAAGTGAAATGTGTGACTGTGAGTCACAGAATTAATCTATTATTTACTTGCTCTTGTATTATTTAGAAGGAAATACTTTGCACCTATTATACAATTATGCACTAATTGCCTATTGCTCATATTAGTACACCACAGAGAACCTACTATAAGGCAGCTTCTAAAATAAAATAGGTAAGCTTTCAATTAACATTTATATTTCATTTGGTAAAGATCAGTGAGTCATCCAGAAACGGAAGACTCGATCACAAACAGTAGTTTATTCCATTCCAAATCCAGGCTTTTCTGTTTCATAAATCCTTCTGTGAAATTACATTAGAAATTAAAATAACCCTCTGAGTTTGATATGCTAGAGCTTGGAATAGAATTTGGCTGAATTTCTACTGATGCCCTTTTTTCTAATCAAATCTAATCCTTATTTTGCATCCTCTGGAAGGTCAAATGTGAATCAATGTCACTTTTTTCTTGATGCTTAAAGCAAAAACTATTATAGAGACAAACAGATTTTTATATTGCACTATTTTTTTTTTTACTAAATACTATAGGGGCAGAATTATTATCTGCTGTTTTATTTAGCAAAACATACTGTAACAATGGCTCCTGTTCAGTTCACATTGACCTGTATTTTAACATCCTAGAATAGTTCTTTCCAACACAGAAACTATTTATCCATAACCTAAAAGGTATGTTATATTCCATGTTCATTACAAGTTAAATTAATATGGCTTAGGTTGGACATACTTTTTGCTGCTTTATTGCTTTCTATTTACCTGTGCACTGATAATCAAATTATCTACTTCACAAGGGCCAAACGCAAAGTAATTTCCCTGTAAAGGGGGGTGGGGGTAAACTTTAAATTAGCATGATGTAAAGAGGGATTCTGAGACAATTTTCAGTTGATTTTCATTTGTATTATGTGTAGTTTTTTAGTTATTTAGCATTTTATTCAACTTCTCTCTACTTTGTTTTAAAGCTGGAAAGAGTCAAAAGGAGAACACAAATAATTAAAAAAAAACTATAAATAATTCAGGACAATTGAAAGTTGCTTAGAATTAGCCATTCTATAACATACCAAAAGTTAACTTTAATGTTAACTACTCCTTTAAGCTCAAGAAAGAAAGAAAAAACATAGATTTTGTTGTGATTAAAACAATAGACAAAAAGAACAAGTCCTATTTTGTGTACTTATCTTAAAAAGGGGTATACTGCCTCTTTAATTCCAACTTGCTATGGGGTTAAAGATTCAGATTGGGCTCTGAGCTTTAACACCACATAGAACATAAAATAAACAAAAACATGAACATAATTGCAGAGATAAATATTGGAATACAAAACACTATTATGAAATAAAGTACGAAACTACTGCTCAAATTTATTAAATATATGTGTGGAGATACTGGACTGGCAGGTGCCAGGTACAAAGCCAAAATTCTTTATGAGAATGTCATCTGTACACATAAAACCAAATTAGAGCAAACTTATTTGCTTACAGAAGCCTTCAACTAAAACCAATAATACAGACAAAAATGAAGAAGGATCAGTTAGGTTTTTAGGTTGCTTTTCTTCCCCCAGATCTAGGTGCCATGAGTATGAGAAAATGCTGAACTGGTTTGACTGTTCAAGTCCATTTACATCCAAATCTAAGGGCCGTATTTATCAAAATCTGAATTTTTCTGTGTATTTCAATAAAAAAATATGCAGCCAAACTAGAATCCATGATTTGGGCCTTATTTATTATAAAAAAAGCACAATTATTTGGATCAGGAACAAACTCAATAAAATAGAGTGAAAAAGTCCTAAATAGTCAGATTTTCACGCTAAATCAAGCACAGACCACAGAAACTTCCAAATAGGATAGGGACCTCTCCCATTGACTTAATTTCCAAGCAGCCTTGGCAGGTCTGAGATGAAGGATTTAGACTTTTTCCATCCTCGGGGTATAATAAATCTCGAAAAATTGTAGGTTTTTTTCCACTAAGAATTCAGATATTATAGTAAAAAAAACTTCAAGTTTTTTGCATTCGGACATTAATAAATAACCTCCAAATGTCATTGAAAATCTGAAAATTGCAGCTGCAGGTTGATGGCATCTTTCAAATTTACAAAATGTATTCATGACTATAGGAAACGTGACTAAAGTTAATAATTCCAAAGGAAATGCTACAGGTTTTGAATCTCCAATATCAAGAAAGCTCTGAATTACAGGAAGGCCATCTCCAATAGAGTCCATTTTAAGCATATAATTAATTTTTTATTTGATTTATTATTCCTTGTAATAATAGTAGTAATGCTATAACAGTACCTTGTATGTGATAATAACTAGGCTGCATGAATCCATACTGTTAGCAAAACACACTTATCAGGTTTATTTAATGTTTAGATGTTTTCAGTAGACATTATGGTATGGAGATTCACATTTTTGGAAAAACCTTAATCTACAAAAGCCTAGATCCTGGGCATTCCAGATAATAGATCCCATACCTGTACCAAATCTTACGTCTACGGTAGCAATTATGATGTCAATGTGATATTACGGATTTTTTTCTTTTTTTTTACAAATATTGAAGTATATAGTGTATTAGATTGTAATGGATTAACAAAGTTCTGTAATCATAATAGTGTAACAAGATACAGTATTGCAAAAAAGTTTGGTCAATTGCAAACCATTGGATTCAATTCAGTAAGCAAAAGATTTACATCACGTGAAACAGCAATTCAGTTCAGAAAAACTTCTCACTGTGTATCACATGAAAAGTTTTGTGATGACTATGGGAAAAACTGGAAATGGATTTAGAGAAAAGTTTATTTTGTCCATGAAGTTTTCATGTGATAAACCTTGAGCAGTTTTTCTCATGGAATTGAAGCTGGCCCTATATGTATAATATATTTTTAAAATAATATATATTTAGAATGTATTCTTTTGGTAGTTAACAATCAATTTATGAGGTGCACTTGTGATTTTGGGGATAACTGGGAATCTGCCCGTTTCGTTTCACTGAAGAGGCCAAAAACTCGCAAAATGCATAGAAATCAATGGACATCAATTTTTACAAGTTTCTTTCCCTCTGAATGCATTAAAGTTAATGTGAGGGTTTTTTGTGGAAAATTCTTTTGTCTCTGCAACTTTTTTTGTGCCCAAATGCATTAATGCCAATGGGAGTTTTTTCTCATGGCGACTTTTTTGTCTAAACACATAAAAGTCAATGGGCTTTTTCTTTTGGCAACTTTTTTGTCCAAATATTTTAAAGTCAATGGGCGTTTTTTCTTATGGTGACTTTTTTGTCTCATCAACATTTTTATTTGTGCGACTTTTTACAACAGTTTCTCAAAAAAATTTGCAAATTAAAGGCTGGGAAAATTTTTTTCTCATCATTAGTAAATACATAAACAGTGTGATTCCAACATTACTGCTTATTTAAGGGTAGTCTAATACAGGAAGTAACTGGGGCCAGAAAAGTAATGTCATTTCTGCTCATGAACTCTATAATAATTACATAAATACATGGCAATTATTTTACCATAATTGGTGAATACATGAACAGTGTGATTCCAGAAATAGTGCTCAATTTAGGGTTATCATCCTGATACACAGGCAGTTATGAACTCAAAAGACTATTCAGTAATGAATAGCAAGCTCTGAATAACTATAATTCAATAAACTTTAAAAAGTTTAGAACATAAACTTTTAATATAATATATATATATATATATATATATATATATAATTAATATATATAATATATAATATATAATATATATATATATAATTAATAATATCATTATTAATAATAATTTGAAAAGTTGTTGAATTTACATTTTACATTTATAAAAATAATTGTATTTTTTACAGAGAAAGAAAGAGAAAAAGAAAAAGTGAGAAAGAGAGAGCAAGAGTGTGAAAGAGAGAGAGAAAAAATAAAGAGAAAGAGAAAGAAAGAAAGAGAAAAAGAAAGAAAGAGAGAAAGAAAGAAAGATGCTTCTATCAAGGAATACTTACACAATTTTCTGCTTCAATAAACTATTTACACTACTTTAATGTTAAGATGACAATTTATTGTATCTTGTCCAATTCTGAAAACACAGCATTGTAAAGTTACTTCAAGGCATCCGATGTGTTATTAAATTTTTACAATCTGAATTGTTTCCTTGTCTCCCACCCTTATTCACTGTCTGCATCGAAAGTAAAAGACTTAAGGGCTTCAATATCAGAAAATGTGTTAGTTGCTTGCAGTGAATTGAATTTGCTATAACCATTGAGTAAAATATGTTTTCTGTACAGGTGATTTTCTGGTCATTGCAGTTTCTTACATACATAATCAGTTCAAGCAGCATTTACTTTAATTTGTTTTAATAGTTATTAGGTATTTAAAAACATATGAAATGTATTCTGAAAAGATAACTAAATAAAATGTACAAAATATTAGTATAGCATGTATATGGCTTTGTTTATGCATGAGTTTTAGAAAGGTGGGGTGCATTTAAGAGTGCAAAGTTAGGTACAGAGCAACATAAACACTACACCACTGCTAATTCCCTTCACAATTTTTATATTATGGATTTTGCATATAGTAGTGAAGTAGCACAAGACTTCAAGGGACCCCTGTAATTAAAAACCTCTTCCCTGTAAACATCATGGTTAGTGATGAGCGAAGCCATGGATTTTCAGCGAATTTCCGCATTTCCTCATCTGCAAATTTTTTTCGAAAAATTCACAGGGGTAAAAAATTTCTGCAACAAACACATCACAGAGACAAAAATGTTTCACAGAAAAAAAGTCACCATAACAAAATGTCCATTGACTCTGGACAAAAAAGTCCCTTAAGAAAAAAACCAAATAATGAATATGCACATAATGAACACTACTCCCAGCATACTGTGCATGTGACGTCACACACCTGAGTATAATGATCAAAAGCTGTGGCAGAAATATATTGTTTACCCCAACTGGAGTGTGGGCTCTAATAGCCTGCACCTTCTATGGGAATATTTGTAATGGCTTACAAAAGGTCTATGGTGCTGTAAAAATATAGTGTGCAGATGACATAAATAAAATACCTACCTTTATAGATATCCTTTTTCACAGGTTTAAGATTTGACCGCTTGTTTTGTTATTGTTCATTATGCAACTGGTCATTTCAGTCAGTTAAAGTGGTTGAGCTTTAAATTACCATTTAGTATGATGTAGAGATAATATTCTGAAACAATTTGCAAATTGTCCAATTACCCTAGCAACCATGCATTGATTTGAATAAGATACGGTACTATTATTAACAGAGGGTCTGAATAAAAAGATGAGAAAAAAAATAGCGATAAAAATAAATCAGTAGTATTACAAAGCATTTGGTTTTTTTAGATGGGGACCCCCCCCCCTCCATTTGAAAGTTGGAAAGAGTCAGAATAAAAAGGCAAATGATTACAAAACTATAAAAAAAAAAGTAAAAATGAAGGCCAGTATAAAAGTTGCTTAGACATATCCATTCTATAACATACCAAAAGTTAACTTCAAGGTGAACCACCCCTTCAATAAATTGCACTTTTTGGCTGATTTGTGAACAGGATATTCCCAGCACTTTAATACCTTTACTGTTTTTATTAACTGATACATTTGTTAAATTTGATATCTTTGTCAGTTCATCACAATGTCTTTGCCCCATCATTTGACTCATCCAGTGCATCACCTGTTTGAATCTTGACTCTTTGATGCTCTTTATTACCCACTAGGGATGGGCGAATCTATCCCGTTTTGCTTCGCGGAAAATTTGCGAATTGGCGAAAAGTTTGCAAAACGAGTCACGGCACATTTTGTGACGGCCAAGGGAGAGGGAAGATGCAGGTACCCTAGATAACGCTTTACTATTGACTATGGGAAGAGAAGCTGCTTTAGTACAGAATTCTAATCATACTCCACTCCTAACTTAGACTTCTGAGTATATGCACAGTGCTGCATGTCACTAGAAATCACTGCACCTCTGTGCAGTATGTAATGCCATAATTATGTGCCTCTTGCATCCCACATCAGCCAGTCTGATTGGAGACCAGCCCTCCCCTTGAGTATCTAAACAGCTGTCTGGGCACTGTGATTGAAAGAAACTGGAAACATCTTTGAAAAACTGTTGTAGCATAATGAAAAAAAGCTTGTCTAACAGTACTAAAAATATTTTAACTGCAATGTGATTTTACCTTCTCATTTACTCAGGTGAATTCGGCCAAACTTTTGCCTTTTTGATTTGCAGGAAAAATTTGCATAAATGTCAAAATGTTAAATAAATTGCAGCTCAATCACAAGCCAGGGTTACTCCCCTTTTCAGATGGTGCAAAGCTTTATGCAGATTTATAATTCCATACCCTGCAGAATGCTGTGTAGCAATTTTGGGATTATTGTGTGATTATTAGTTATTGTGATTTTTTTGAATATCACAGTATCTATATAGTTTGGGAGTGTAGTAGTAACATACTCCCAAACAAACACAACACAATAGCCAAGGTGCATCCAGTGAAATGTTTTATCCATATAATAATTGGAGCACTCATGGGTCTTATAAATAAGTGAAATTATTTATTGGTGTTATCAACATTTTGGTCCCAGCGTGAGGACCTTTCTCACTATAGTATAAATAAATATATAGAGTACATTACGTTGCAGATTTATTAAGGGTTGAATTGAAAATTTGAATTCAATTTTTTTATATTTTTTATGGTCAAAACTGTCAAATTCAACTAGAGAGTTATTCAAACTCAATTTGAGGTTTTTTTTTAATTTAATTTAGAACTGGGGCATGGTTTGGACATTGATGTGTGCGGACGTGTGCTGAGGAGCTCTGCACTTGGAACTGGATTCAAACCAGCTACAGACAGAATAGACCACCCTACTTTCCTCCAGAGACAGAGATCCGATTCAATGGCGACAAAGAATCAAAAAAAGGCCCCACAGTCATATTTAAACACTTTTCTAATCAAAACGAAGCACCAGCTCTCCAAACCTGCTGACGATGCAGCAAGGCCGGAGCTAACGGAGTGCGTCACTAAAGTTACTGGCCCATACCACGAGGATGGTACAGACCCGGACTCTCTCCCGGTAATGGTGAGCATACTTAAGTCTTTATTAGGCGAACTTAGAATTTAATTACAATAAGACTTTAAGGAAGAGATAGACACTTTACGTACAGATGTACAACAGATTGGCAAAAGGGTTGATGGGCTAGAATACAATATGGATGAAATGACAACACAGAACCAGTATTCCAACTGCCTAGAGTTGGTCAACAAACAAGCTGTAACTATAAGGGATAAAATGGGGGATTTGGAAGACCAATCACGCCGTAATAATGTCCGAATTAGGGGGATTCCAGAATCGATAACTCAAGGGGAATTGGGAGAGTATTCCTATACGATGCTAGGAACCCTTTTATCCCAGTTGGACCCCTCTAAATTAGAAGTGGACAGGATTCATAGAATTCCCAAACCGAGAGCTCTC
>CM044439.1:50786550-50825689 GCA_024363595.1 Xenopus borealis | reverse complement strand
AGATGAACTTGTGAATTGAGAAAGCCAGTCAGATGACTGTTGAAATGTCTTCCAAGAAAAACACAGCAAGACCAGCTGATTTGACTTATTTCTACAGATAGACCAGGCAAAATTACCTGAGATGACTGCCTACACACCAATATTACAGCTATATATAGCTATATATAACTATATATAAAAGGCCATTTCCAGCAGACAGAATATGTCACTGACATAAGATTGAGGAAGGTGTAGCTTCATTTTAGCAGTTCGTCTGGACTGAGGTGGCGAAGTCAACTCTGGGGAAAGATGTAATGTTGAATAAAATCCTCACTTTACTGACTCGCCTGAGCAAAAAGTCACCTTTTTATAGAGTGCGAATTAACTATAGCAATGGTCTCGTTCACTTGCAAATTGTCGTTTGTGCCTGTTAGTGAATTGCCAATGTACATTTATAGCGAATTTACACTAGAAACGGCCACTTCGCCCTCTGTGAATCTGCGTCATAGAGTCCATTTTAAGTAAATCATTCTCACTTTTAAAAACCATTTCCTTTCTCTCTGTAGTAATAAAATAGTACCTTGAATTTGATCACTATATTGATGAGCACATCTGTCCTGGTTCACTTTTGATGCATTAAAGTCAATGGACATTTTTTCACAGTGACAATATACAATATATTGCCGCCTGTGTAATGTAATCTTTTTGGACAGGGCTGTTTAAATTTTCAGCGCAATAGTGTCCCATTTTCTTCAAAGTGTATGTGCAATTGCATTGTGGTGCCAGCATAATGCTGCCAATACATTAAACATATTAAGGTTGCCAAACAAGCAGATTTTTCCCAGATATGCCCACTTTGAGGCGGGCAATATTGGGCTTATAAGATTGTTGAGCCCTAGGGTATAGTGATGAGTGGGTTGACCTGAAGCTCACAGTTACCCACAGGTTGAACAGTGGTTGGCCAGCCTGGGTTGAAATTTGACTAACCATTGGTGGGTCTATCGCTCCCAGTGGTGGGTCTATCGCTCTCTGTGTCTTGGAGCCAGAAGCACACAGAATAGCACTGTACAGAGCTAGAAGACTTGGTTATCAGTTGAGCATATGTCCAACAATGGCAACATTTGGGGGGCTAGGGTTGAGTGTGATTAAAGGGGATGTAAAGGCAAAAAAATAAAATCCCAAGAAATCTATCCCCAATATACTTTAATTAAAAATGCCATTGTTTTTCTATTAGTCCTGACTGTATGCAATGAAATTCGCCCTTCATTTTACTTGCTCTGACAGCTGCGGGTCCTTAACTACTAGGGATCACAAAGACAGAGATACAGGCCATCAGATGATGTAACAACATTTTTAAACCTGACTGATTTTCGGCCAAATTTGGTCAGGGAAGCCCATTGGAGGGTCCCCTACACAGGCCAATAAGCTGCTGAATTGATATGTCTACATGACTATGAAGATTCTCAATCATCCAGGTCATGGTATATCTAACACAAGTAACTCACAACAACTGGACTTGATGAGAAATTTTAATGAAGACGTTTCACTGCTCATCCGAGCAGCTTCTTCAGTTCAACTGACTGGTGTAGGGGAGTTCTCGGCATATAGACTCTTCCAACAATCCAATCACAATGTCACATTGAAATTCTTCAGAGAGGTGACATCTGAAATTCACAGAGGTGATGATTCTGTGTAGTTTAGATTACGAGAGTTGCATGAATGGATGTGTGAAGAGTTCTGAAACTGCCTGGGTACAGATGTTAGAACAGCATTGTATGTAGCAGACAGGTGGTGTCGAAGACCCCTGCCTCTGTTCAGGGATGGTTTCTCCACCTTAACATGAATCACCTCTTTCACTCCTCTTTCAAACCAGTGGTCTTCTTTATCCAAGATTTGGACATTGTTATCTTCAAATGAGTGCCCCTTGTCTTTTAGGTGAAGAAAGACAGCCGAGTCTTGTCCTGTAGAGTTTACCCTCCTATGCTGATCCATTCACTTAGTGAGCAGTTGTTTTGTCTCCCCAATGTATAGATCAGTGCGCTCATCGCTACACTAGACTGCGTTTACCACATTGCTTTGTTTTCCTTTAGGAGTTGGATCCTTTGGGTGTACCCATTTTTGTCTCAGTGTGTTGCTTGGTTTGAAAAACACAGGGAAGTGGTGTTTGTTGAAAATCCTCTTGAGTTTCTCTGACACTCCAGCTACATATGGAATGACTATGTTTCGCCTACTATGTGACTCCGGTGGTTATTTCTATTGGTGTTCCTGTTGGGCTTGGTTGCTGCTGTTTTAACAAAGGCCCAGTCTGGGTAGCCACACATGTTTATGCTCCTTGTCCTTGGACTCTGTATCAGTTGCCACAGATTCCTCCCTGTGGTGCAGAGTTCTAATGACACCCAGTTTGTGTTCCAGCGGATGGTAGGAATCGAACAACAGATATTGATCCGTATTTTAAGTTACCCCCCTCTTGGATGCATATCAAACAGTTCAAAAAAGCAAGTTTGTTCTGGTGGACATCTTCCCTTGTGAACTTGATGTTATTGTCCACTGAATTAATGTGTTCTGTAAAGGACACCACTTCATTGGATCTGATTTTAACCCAAGTGTCATCCACAAATCTGAACCAGTGGTGTAGTTCCCTGGAAAGTAAGTAAAGCCCTTCTTTCCACTTCCTCAATGTACAAGTTAGCTACAATGGGAAAGACTGGAGAACTCATTGCACAGCCATGTTTCTGTCTATAGAAAAGGTCCTTGTACTTGAAGCATGTGGTGTTAAGGCACAAATCTAACAACAAAGATACTTGATTAGGATTTATCTGTCTACAGTTTCTGGTCTGTTTCTAACCTGCAAATCATGCCCATAATTACTCTAGAATAGTGGGGGAAAACACTGCACTGTGGATAAAAAACATTGTGAAAGCTGTACATTGCACACTGGGTTTGTAGTCATAAATGTCTATAGTCTTTTTTTCTTTCTAACTTCTAGAAAGAGCTTATTATTTAGAGATTACAAAAAAGCAGAAACTTTAATTATTTGTAACAGCATATGTACTTTCTAGAATTCACTTTGTAAAAAAAGTAATTACACATTCTGTACAAGCTCTTTTATACAATGCAGTTTTATACTGTGTAATTAGAGATGCATAAAATATTTAAATTTACTGTAAAATCTTGTTGAAATGCAGTACAGTAACCAGGCTCTACAAGATAATACTACAACTAGACACTCCAAAAGTGTTTAAAAAAACAGAAGTGATTCAGTTTCATATACAATTAAATTACAAAACCACATTTTTTTTCAGTTTTAATCAATTGTAGCATTTAAAAAAACTATATTGTTTAGTAAAGCAAAAAAGAAAGATGTAAAATCAGGTAAATAAAAATGGCTAGTGATGGGGGAATTTATTCGCCTAGGTCGAATTTGCTGCAAATTTCCGCAACTCGCAAAACACCTGCGAAAATTCACCTGCTGAAAATTCAGCAGCGTCAAAAAATGAGACACGCACGTCCAAAATGAGATGTGCACTGCCCGGTTTTCGACTTTGGCGCCCGTTTTTTTTTTTTTGGACGCCAGCACCAATGTGCACCAGTGTCCAAAATGAGACGGGCATCCAAAACGAGACACATGTCCAAAACGCCACAAATTCACCCATCACTAAAATTTACATAAAGATATCAACATACAGATGCAGCATTCTTTATGCAGGTATGGGATCCGTTATCTAGAAACCTATTATACTGAATTACTGAAAGGCTGTCTACTCCATTATAATAATAAAATAATCCAAATTTTTTAAAATTATTTCTTTTTTTCTGTAATAATAAAACAGTACCTTATACTTAAGATATAATTATTGTATTATCCTCATTGGAATCAAAAAGAGCCTATTGGGTTTATTTAATGTTTACATAATTTAGAGAAAGGTCCATTATCTGGAAAACCCCAGGTCCCAAGGATCTTGAGAAAGGTCCCTGTGTGCACGTCGGCTTGCTTACTTCCGAACTTTAACTTTATCTTGGCTTTTTCATTCTAATGAGCATGCTTCAGTCTGGGGAAATGTGCAGCAGCGTGAAGACGGAAGTAAGATCTCTGCATGGTGTTCGCTTCTATAAACTGGGGCCGGTGCAGATTTCTCCTGACTGGAGCACCGGACCAGGGTTGGAAGTAAATCGCTATAATAACTTGGGGGTGCCTAACGTTTGGCACCCCCAAGTGTATCCAGCCTTTCCTTGTCCTTTAAAGCCAAGAGAAAGTAACTCTCTGTTGCCCTGCAGTAACTTATCTCCTGAAGGTGTTAAAGGGGATGAGCATACTAATGAGCTATCTCAGACAGGTGGTATGGCTAAATTGACTGGGCTTAAGGGAAGGGAAAAATGTGCCCACTGTTTTAGTATAGCACATGTTACAGACAATTGTGCTTTATATCTTCTAATACAAAAGCTTGAAGTGTGCAAGCAGAACTGTGGGAGTGAGACACCTGAAAGTGCGTTAAGTGAAAAGTAAGGTGAGAGACCAGAAGTCTTTGGCTGCCAAGCTGTGTGTGTGAACATAGCCAATGCAAATGGTGGTTTGGAAAATAGTATGAGTGTTAATGGTGATAAGCTAGACGGAGTGTCTGAGGAGGTGAGTGGCGAAAATGTAAAACTGCCTCCTGAATCTGTGTGTGTGCAGGTGCCAACCACAGAACTGTTCTACAGTGAGCCAATCTGTGTGAGAGTTGAAACACTGTGTTCTGGAGAGGAAAATGTACGTGAAGGCATATTTAAAAGGGAAGTTGAATGTTCCCTAGCCAAACGTGTGTCTTCTGTTGAAAAGCAAAGTGTGCCTGAGTGTGACTTAAAGGCAAAAACTGCCAGTAAAACAGCAAGCAAGGGTTTTGCTAGCAACAAAGCTTCTGAATGTGGTATTAAAGTTAAAGGGAAGTGTCAGCATGTTTGGCTGTGTGAGACCATAAACTCCTAGTTCAAAGGAAGATTCCTTTGAAAACGGAAGTGCTGGGCAAGTATTACAGTCCTGAAGGAACTCAGGAACCAAACAATTGGGAAATCTAAAATGCGGTATGCCAGCAGAGAGCAGAAAGATGGGTTGTGTAAGCCTGTCCCCACTGAAGTGAAAGATTCAGCACAAACTGAGTCTATTAAAGAGGCATGTAAGTCAAGTCCTGATACAAATGAGGTCAAGTGTGGGTTGCCTGTTAACACAGAATATGGGTCTGATTGTGTCAGAGTGTGTGACACAAATCTCTGTTTAAAAGCACCCTACAACCAATGAATGTAAAATGCAAAGTGTTCATGGTATGGACAAAGACACTGAAACGTGTGCCTGATCTTGCCCTATTTGATCAGATGCAGGAGACGGAATGGTGTGTGACTTCTTCCATAGGAACAAGTGTTCAATGTCTTGCAGGCTAAAGAGAGGCCAAGATCCCTTTTAATGGCATGTGCTATGGACAAGCAGGTCCCTAGCCCTTTAGTTAAAGACAAAGTGAGTGAAACCTTGCATGTCGAAGTCAGAGTGAGCCCTAGATAAGATAAGAGGTTCAAGTTTACAAGAGAGCATGTGTCTGTATACTCTGAAATGTATGTGTTGGATTTTTCACATGCTAAAGAAAGGTCGAAATCAGGTTTAAAGGGTTGTATAACCGATGAAAAGCTGCTCCTTAGCCCTTTATCCAAAGACTGTGTGATGGGTCTTGAGATAGAAATCACTTTAAGTGAGAGAACGCCCCTGGGTCGAAACAGAGAGGGAGGATATGTAACAGGGTGTTTGGGAAGCACAACTATCTTAGAGGAAAATTCACATAGAGTGTGTTTAAACTGCGTTGTATTGGTTACAAAGGAATACTCAACTCGGGTAGGGTTAATATTCCCTCTCAGCAATGTAATTAAGTGGTAGCTGAGAGAGAAGATACCTGAAAAAAATCAAAAATATTCAAAAAATTCAAATTTTTTAAACTCTGGTGAATGGGATTGACCCACAAATTTGAATTGAAATTGAACCTCAATTTTCAGGAAGGAACCTCAATTTTCAGGAAGTCTGCAAACAACTCCAAACAGCAATTTGTCAGACTTAAGGTGGGGAATAGTCAAATTCTAATTCTTAAAGGGACAGTAAATGATACATTTCGAAAATCAAATAAAATTTTTTTTTTTTTAAATCGAATTTTGACTATTTCCTAGTCAAATTCTACATAAAAAAAACTCAAATTCGAATTTCAAAATTTGAAATTCGAATTTTCACTTTGACCCTATATAAATCTGCCCCCAAGTTGTTAATTTTTTCAACAGCATCTCTGGAGTATTATCAACTCTTGTATCAATTCTAACAGATGCCTTTAATGAAATCTAGAGATTCAGCTCAGCAGGGACAAAAATAATAAATGTATCAAGGGGCAGATTTACTAAGGGTCGAATTTTAAAGTTAAAAAACTTCGAATTTTTTAAAGGGTTTTATCGATGGAATAGGTCAATTTTTTTATCGAATACTGTAGGTCCTTGTTCAATCGAATAAAAATCGATCGAATGGATCATTTGGATCGAACGATTTTGGCCCTAAAAATTTTCAAAAATTTCCAAAAACACTCCTTAAAGGTTCCAGGAGGTCCCCCATAGGCTAAAATAGCAATTCTGCATGGTGGCAAAGGGTCAAATTTGAATTTTTTTAAAGAGACAGTACTTCGATTTTCATATGGTCGAATTTTAAAATTCGATTCCAATTTTTTTCAATTGGAAACAAATTTTGGCCTGTTTGATTACTCCGAAATTCTAATTCGAATTTTAACTTCGACCCTTAGTAAATCTGCCCCTAAATGTATCAATTTAGAACAGTTTACAGCATTGGATACTCCCCCCAACCAGAGCTGCTTTAGAATGACTTGAAAAAGTCAACTTTAATATTTAATATTTTATCATCCACTCTAGTCAACAATGTCATACTGTAAAAACCACATAACCAAAAACTACATAAACCAATGTAAGCTATAACATACATGTATGTAAATTTATTAACAAAGCCCATACAATTTAGTCAGTATGACTGCTATTTATCCAAATTCATGCATAGTATTATATGAACAAAAAGTTTGTGTTTAATTATGAAGGGAACATCTGTTCTGTCATTGATTAACTGTGTTTCTTACTGAGGACAAGCCTTGCTCATTTCGATGGTTCAAAATTATTATTAATAGGAAGAAAAATAATCTAGACAGATGGAGGAAATCATGTCTATCAATAATTTAATTAAACACATTGGTTTAAACCAGCATTTACAGTTCTCTACTTAGATTTTATAAAATGCTATAAAAAGCATGCTTTTTAATGTACATTTTCAGAGGAAAACAAATGCTAATTTAAACCAGTTGTTCCCATAGGAAGACTACATGCAGACAAATTTGTTAATTTTAATTCAGAGTCTCCCTACACTGATGTTTTGTGTTGTAACTGTTTTTTTGTTTTTGATCTTCGCCTACAAGATTTATTTGAACTGTCTTTCAGAAAACAATCCAGATAATAATTCAGCAATATTCAAGCATCATTCGTTATGGATTTAATAATTATCTTCTTTTGTTTAAAATGATACTGTCATGAGAAATGTTTTTTTGTCAAAACAATTAGTTAATAGTGTTAATAGAGCAAACCGTTTTCTTTATAGTTAAAGTTTTCGTAATCTTTATATTAAATTTTGAAATCTGACATGGGGCTAGAAATCTTGTAATTTTCACAGTTGCCTCAAGTCATGTGACTTGTGCTCTGATAAAGTATTGCTGCACTGCAAGTTGGAGTGATATCACCCCTCCCTTTTTTCCCCTGCAGCCTAACAGAACAATGGGAAGGTAACCAGATAGCAGTAACCTAACACTCCATAGTAAAATCCAGGTCCCACTAAGACACATTCAGTTACATTGAGTAGGAGAAACAGCCTGCCAGAAAGCAGTTCATCCTAAAGTCCTACTCTTTCTGAAATCACATGACCAGACAAATTGACCTGAGATGACTGCCTACACACCAATGTTACAACTAAAACAAATACACTTGCTGTTCAGGAATGGAATTGTATATTGTAGAGTGAATTGTTTGCAATGTAAATAGTGTAATTTAGAGATAAAAACTACACCATAAAAATTCATGTACTCAAGTACATGAATTTAATAACATTGTAAGAAATCTGCTTATTTATATTTTACAGCCAAATTTTCATTCTATATAGTGTGTGTATTTCTCTGTACTGAATGACTCCACAGAAGTGATGAGTGAAACTGGTGCATTTTGCTTTTAAATCAATGGGTGTTTGTCAATGGGTGTGCTAAAATATTTATGTTTATTTGTTTTCCAAACATAGAGACGCATTGGCATTTTTCAAATGGTTTTCCAGAGCAACAAAACACAATTTTCTTTCTCAAGGAAAGAAAATATGGAGAAATTCTAATTCCACAGCTGTTTACACATATATTATATATATTAGCTCTTAAATATTTGTGACTTATGTTCTTTAAGAAACCTCTGAGGCTTTATAAAATTAATTTATTATAGTTGGGCGAATTTGCAGTGCATTCCTGCCGTTTCGTCTTGGATGTGGGTGTGGATTTTTGGACGCCAGCGTCTGTTTTTTCCGACGCCGTCAATGGGCGCCCAAGTCCAAAAATGGATGCCTGCATTCAAAACGAGATTCTGCGGCATTTGTGAATTTTTCGCCATTTTGCAAATTTCCTGAGAAATTTGGCGAAGCAAAACGCAGCTGTTTCGCTCACCACTAATTATGGGCACTATAACTACATATACATGTCATTAACAGGGTGGTTAATGTTTAGTAAGTTAAGTTATAGAATGGCTAATTCTAAGCAACTTTTCAATTATATTTCATTATTTCTTTTTTATAGCTTTTTAATTATTTGAATTCTTCTTTTGACTCTTTCCAACTTTCAAATGAGGGTCATGTGGTGTTTATACAAATGGCCTGCGGGTGTCACTGAGTTACTGCTGTTATGTAATGGGTGCATGAACCTGCTAATAAAGCACTGTTATACTCTCCTCATCCTCATTTTACCTTTTGAAACAAGCAATAAAAGCACTTTTACATAATTATAATTTTATTTTGGAGTAGAAATCACTATAGCACTTTAAAACACACGCAAAAAATCTTTGCATAGACTTTCTATAGTTCAAGACACACACAGATTATTGTTGTAACCAGGCCTGGACTGGCAATCTGTGGGTTCTGGCTAATACCAGATGGGCTGCTGTAAGTTGCCATAAAAAGTCACTATTAAGTGGGCTGGTGGGGGCTGTTTGGGCCTCTTTATAGCAGGAATGGCAGGGCCTATTTTGAATCCCAGTCCAGTCCCGGTTGTAACACTTTGGTGATTGCACTGAATATTAACAATATTGCACTATGTTCTGTTATTTGTGTTTTTCCTCTGCTTGTGGTGTTGATCTTTAATTGTATCTTGATTTTCCTTTAAAATATGGGCTGTTTTAGTCAATACCAAATAAGTTATGAGAACCTTATTATGCTATGCTGATTTTCTGTGCTTTTTATTGTAGTTGGAATCTTATAACCACAAGGAGTTATTATAAATATAAAAATTTGCCAGGCTCAAATTTGCTGCAAATTTCTGCATTTCACAGTCAAAATTATTTGGAGGCCCATTGGCAAAATAGTTGCGAGTATAAAAATTGTCACTCTCGTCAAAATCTCCACGTCAAATTTATTCTGATGCCCACTGCCTTCAATGCCTTTTGCAGATTTTTAACCATTTTGTGAATTTTATGGTAAATTTGCCAATTATTTGGCAAAGTAAAACGGCCCAGATTCGCCCATCACTAACAACAAGCAATGTTGTTTCCATGCCTCTGCATATATCCACCCATAAATGCACCAACTTACAATTTGTGCCAAAACTACTTTTCCACAGTACATGATTTTCAATTGAATTGACAAATGGTCTGATCTCTAAAAATATTTTTACCACTTATTCGTCTGCTCAAAAGTATGTCCTATAGTACTTGTGTCCTGAAGTGGAACTACACAGTAGGGATTTTGTTCTACATCTTTTAATTCCAAAACTTACTACTGTTCTGCAGTGTATTTGCTGCTGCCCACATGCTGGTGTCTGGTTACTGGAATGGACAAGTCATAAGGATAGACATTTAAATAGCTGTTTATTAGACCCAACTAGTCTAGTGATCTAACCTTGTTTTAAAAAGTCAGCTAAATTTATAGGTACCTAGTTAAATTGGGTTGAAAAAAGACAAAGGCCATCAAGTTCAACCCCTCCAAATTAAAACCCAGCATACACACACACATCTCCACACTTTCACACAAACCATATACGCCCATAGCTATACTAACTGTAGAGTTTAGTATCAAAATAGCCTTTGATATTATGTCTATCCATTATACATTTCTTATTAAATACCTGGCAATTTCTGGTAGGGTTTTTGGGAGCAGTTAAAGGAGACATAAAGGAGCAGATTTATTGATGGTCTAATTTCGAAGTGAAAAAACTTTGAAATTCGACCATCAAATTTTTTTTTTTGGTTGGGCAGTTACGATCAAAAATTGACCAAATAGGTCCGTTTTCAATCTAATTGAAATCGTTCAAATCATTGTTCAATTTGAACAATTTCAACCGAAATCCTTCGAATTCTCAGGACAGGCTCTAGGAGGTCCCCCATAGGCTAACATGGCAATTCGGCTGCTTTAAGGTTTAAACATTCAAGCTTTTCAGCCTGAGACATTTCCCCCACAAAAAAACATGCATGGGAATATTTTGTAGCATTTTTTCTTAAAGAAACAGTGACCCTAAAAGTTTTTATGTAAGAAATTAGCTATACCCTGTTCCAATAACAGCTCTATCCTTCATAAAGTTTATTGTATTCAATTCTTCCTCAAAAATACTGTTATAAAACTCTTCTTCCGGATGTCTTCCAAATAAGGTGAAAGGGCCACATGAACTGTTTACGATCCGTGGTGCGGTGCTCCATATCTCCTTCTAGCCAGACTTCTTAACTGGAAGCTACAGTAGTTCTTGCTGCCATAGTAAGCGTTTTTAAGGCCCTTTTTACCTTATTTCTCTTCTTGCTTTAATTCTGTATGTGCTGTGAATGGCAAGGCAGTACTCCAGTCAGCCATAAATCCAACACACAGGCAGGGGCGATCCAGCCCATTTCCTGGCCTGAGACGGAGTTTCATTTTGCCGCCCCCCACGGCGCTAGTGCAACTGTGCTCTCTGCACTAGAAGAGTTGAAAACCTGGAAATTAGTTACCAGGAGAGGCGTTTTTGCCACCCCAGGTAACCACAGGTCCCCATATGTCAATGTGGGTACATTCCTTCCCTGCTGCATTCCTTCCCCCGCTCACATCCCTTCGCTGCTCACAGCTCTTAAAGAAGTAAATTGCCTACACACACCCTCTCCTATAACATAACCTAAACTATAAAGGCAAAAATCTGATTTAGGCCTCTTGCAGACAAGTGTTTTTACCTGCGCTTCCCTGCGTTCCAGTTTCATCCATTCAGCCACAGGGGAGCACAGGATTAGAATTCTTTTCAATGTGGCTATACACAGACACATATAAGCACCAAACACAGGTTGTGATACAGCATGTTGCATTTTACTTTTGTTCAGTGCTTACATGCAGAGTTTTATAATGGTATTTTTGATAAAGCATTGAATATAATAAACTTTATGCAGGATTGAGCTGTTATTGGAGCAGGGTACAGCAGTTTTTTTTAGTTTTTTTACATAAAAATGTTAGTTACCAGTCATTTAAATAAGCTAGCATTTGAGAACAAAAGTTGCACAAGTTTTTGCTTAAAGTTTTGTCTTTTATTTTCCTGTCCTGTTTTTTTCCCTACAAACTTGGATTTTGATAAATCTGCCCCTCATTGTCTCCATTAAAAAAAAAAAAAGATCTCCCATTCCCCATAGTCATGGCTGTGGGCTGCTTGACTTGCATATAAACAGAGGCTCTATGAGTTCCTGAAAGCAGGAAAGCATCAGGGGGCAAATTCACTAAGATCTGAAAATTCGCTAGCGTTGGACAGGCAAATTTTCGGCAGCACTACGCAAATTCACTAAAGTGCGAACTTACGCTCAGGTCAGCGAACGGTAGCATAGTTGCGCTAGTGTTACCTCGCCAGGCAAAGCACAGTTACGCTAGCGATGCCTAATTTGCATACGGTGGGAATTTAAGCGTATAAAAAAGTTGTTACAGCCACTACATTACACTACACAACCTTTAATAAATAAAATAAAGTTGTCCTATTGCCCTACATGTGCCCCCTATATAGTTGTGTTGCCATATGTAAGGAAATGTAAGGGGGAAGAAGGGTAACCCCCCCCCAAAAAAACGATCTTTTTCAGACTATCACCCTACATTGGTAAAATACGCCAGTGTTTTTTGGGAAAATGTTATCTATTGTATTGAACTTCGCCTGGTCTGACCAGGCGAAGTAAAGTCTAGCTTAAGTGGTAAAGTTCAGGAAAAAGTAATTACGATCCTTCATCAGTACACCTGGCGTAAGGGTGCGAAGTTGCGCAAGTCTATCTACATCGCTAGCGAAAATTTGCCAGAGTCGGTGTTAGTGAATTTGCGCAGTTGCGAAATGACATCATGCTGGCGAATTAGCGCTAGCGTTAGACGCTTCGCGCTTTAGTGAATTTGGGCCCATGCATCTCTGATTCTGAAACCTGTAGCAAGAAACGAACAATAAATGAATTAATTAAGTGGTAGTACCACTCTTTGGCCAAAATAGTAACCTGTAACTTGTCAATAAATTTTGTGTTGGAAAGGACTGCTCACAGTTACATTGCAGTGGTGAAATTAGAAAGACTAGAATATTTTTTAAGACTTTAGTGCCTTGTGCAATAGTCCCTTTTGCTTCTAATAACTATTTCACATCAAGGCTCCCACTCTGTCACTATATATATAAAACACTTACCGCCCAATGTAATGTAAAGTGCAATGTGAAAAGGTGGCATCCCTAAAAGAGCCTTGATGTGAAGGATTTATAAAAAACACAAAAACTCATGCAAAGGGACACTGACCCTTATGGGAATCATTGTTACAAAAGAACCTACTAAGCTGCTGAATGCTAGTCTTTAGCATCAGATGATATACACCAAGACCTGTGTGTAAAATATGCCATATCTCTGTGCTCCCACATCAAAATACTGTCAATCGCAGGGTTACTTTGTGCAAATCACTAAATCACTTTGGGGCTTCCTGACCTTAGAACAATCAAGTGCTGTGAGTGTCTTTTATTGCCTGGATCTCTTTTTCCTCAAAGGGAAGTGTCAGCACTGAGCAAATTTTGTATAATCCCCAGTGGAACCAGCAATAGCTCAGTGATCCAAAATCTTCAAGGGGTTGCTAGACGCTGGTTTTCAGGCATTTTTGGAAAAGCTATTTCCAGCATTGTCTCCATATTGAAATCTTGGCAGTGGTGCGCCATTCAATGCATGGTTGTAGGGTAATTTACTAGATAGCTGAAACTGCAAACTTGAGAGCTGCTGAATATAAGGCTAAATAACTCAAGAAAAAAAAACAAATAATGAAAAACAATTGCAAATTGTCTCAGAATATCACTCTCTAAAATAAAGGTGAACAACCCCTTTAAAAGTGACTAGACAGTGACTAGAATGAAAAGGCAGATGTATAAAGAGGTTTGAATCATCATAGCACAAAACCTAAAAAAATTAATAATGATGATACTGCATAGTGATGATGACATTTCCTCATTTCCCTTCTTTGAAAAATGTATGAAACTGCAGTACAGTTTGTAAAATGGCAAAATTCTTCCAAACGCTTTTTCCAAATTAAGACATAATTAATCCTTATTGGAAGCAAATCTAGTCTATTGATTTTTTTTTAATGTTTACATGATTTTGTTGCAGACAAAAGGGGCAGATTTATCATTGGTCGAATTTCGAATTGAAAAAAATTCAAAATTTGACCATGCGAATAGTAGGTTAAGTAAAATCCTTTGAATTCAAATATCGAACGATTTTTTCGATCGATCAAATTTTGTTCTATCAAAAATAATGATTCCCAATTCGGTAGCTTTGATCTGGCGAACTCGGTGGTTGAAAATTTTTTTAAAGGGGAAGTACTTCGATAGTCGAATAGTTGAATATTCTAATAAAATTTTATTAGAATATTCTAATAAAATTTTATTCGAATTATTGGACAATTCGATGGTCGAATTTGGCTAATTTGCATATATTCAAAGATTCGAATTCAAATCTTTTTGAAATTCGATCGAACTTCGAATTATTCATGTGAATTTAGTAAATCTGTCCCTTTAAGGTATGAAGATCAAAGTTGCGTAAAGATCTGTTATGCGGAAAACCCCAGGTCTCGAGCATTATGGATAACAGGTCCCATATGTGTAATACATTCATTCAACCACTCAGAGTTGAGAAAGCATCTTATCTTATTTGATTCAATGACTATTTCTTGTGTATTTAATTAATTGTATGATATTAAATATTACTGAATTAAAATAGTTACAGTTGCTTTCATTCAACTCTCATTTATGGATCAGCATGTTGTAATCATTAGCTATAAATGGAACTGCTATTTTCAGACATAGATATTTGCAACAAGGCTCCAAATCCAATTTCGTATTTATTTTTAATTTCCAACCTCAGCTGGTGGTTTAGTCTGAGCTGTTCTACTGTGCAATAATGTTCTTGTTTTTCACTTTTTTGCTTGCTTTGCTGCTTTGCTATAATAATAATAATACTGTGTAATGCGTGACAATGATTATTCTCATGTTTTATTTAGTTTTACCCATTTATCATTATTTTTATTTCAACTATTCAGTTATGTTAACCATAACAGTAGTTTGAGCAAGAAAATGTAATTCTTCCCATTGTTGTTTAACATACTTCATGTATACTTACCAATAATTTCACCTACATATTTTAGAATTTATAGAAGGTTTTAGTACCACATTTCACAATTTCATTGCACCCTATCCATACTTTAAAGCTGCCCTATTTTGCATATATTTAGGGGGCTATTTACTAAACCTTGAATTTTTCTGATAAAGCTTTTTTTACAAAATCAAATTTTTTGAGATTTAATTTACCCCGATGCTGCAAAAAGCCTGTATCTGAAAATCCACAATTTCAGACATATCCAGGTCAATGGGAGAGGTACCTATCACAATTTTAAGTTATTGTGTTCTTCAGTTATCTGCCTTTTTTTTAGGGTTTTTCAAAAGTGATTCAGGGGAGAAGCCCAAATAATTTGTCCAATTTTTTTCATGATCCAACTGAATAGAGACATGGTAAAGAAATCCGTGGAAGAGGCTGGGCGATTTTCTTTTTTTTTATATTTAAAAAAATGAATTTATAGGCACCCAATGGCCGACCCCAAAACCTTCTGCCCTAGGCACAGGCCCATGGGTACCTTATTATAAATGTGGCCCTGATCCCATACCTTTATAACTTTTATGAATGCCTTCATGAAGCTCATCTGTTTGAATTGCTGTAGAAGTGCATGGTGGAAGTGTGTTCTGGCAACAATGCTCTTGGCAAATCCCTGTGTATTCGAAATCACAAAAATCTTCCTAGCACCATCCCCGAGACACAAGCTTCACATCCCCTTCAATTTTATTTGACTCTACGCTTTCATAGCATATGCTCACCAGTAATAATAATGGCCCGGGTGTGTATGCCCCGAGCCCTGCTCCCAAGGTTTCCACAGTTAAGTCAATTTCAATCATTCGTTCCTTTTGAAATACAATTAACGGGATCAGCTTACCCTTTCCTTGATGTAACCCCGGTGCTAACGCCCCGAGTCCGTCGCTAAGAAGACCAATTCACACTGTACAACAAGTTACGATGGTGCACTTCCCGGGCCATATAATCGCTCCAATCCAATGTTGATTAAAAATGCCTTTATTGTTCATTCCTTAAACATAGATCATAGATAAATCCCTGTGTATTGACAATAGTCTCTAAACATGATCTATGTGTGTCACCAAAAGTATAGTACATACAAAAACACCCAATTCGTCCCTACTTTCAAGCAGTTATAAAACAGAATGTGACAGCATATTAGTATATACTAACTATTACTTACAGTAGTGCCATATGTAAGAAATTGCACTCTAGATTAAAGCAATCCTTAATTTTTGAATACATTTAGAGAGGTTGAGAATACCGACCTTTCTGCTAAATGCTTGCTACTTCATGCTTAATTCCCAATCTCAAGACAATTGACTGTTAATTGCATTATATACAAACACATTATTTTTCTTATGAACATGAATTCACATTTTAATTGGGCTAGTTACCAAGACTATAATTAGTTGATTATCTTTTTTCTTACAAGCATGGACTGAAGTAGCATGGAATCATGCTATGAGATTTGACTGCAGGAAACACAAACTATATGTCTAATATAATTCTGATATAATTCTGAATTTGAACATGGTAACGTAAGCAGGGAAAATTGTTCAGATATTAACTTATATTCTTTTGAGATAGGAGAGATTTTCCACTGTAAATATATCAACCTCATTTAACATTCCTGTTGACCTGGATGTCCATTAGGCATATTGCAAGACAAAAGATGATCCGAAAGCGTTTGTACAGTAACTGTATTTTTCTAAATAAGTAAAAAAATTACTTCTTAATACAGAGGTTTGTTAGCTCTTGGACCACATCACCAGTTTAGTTACCCAGTGTGGTCTTATGTAATATAGTGAAATACACATAGAAACAGGCCACAATACGCAGGGTAATTTCTCAATCTCTGTCTGTTTGTCTGCCTGTCTGGAGCTAGTCTAAACATAGTCTTCTTCACTTCTGTTGATTAATGTTTGAAAATATATATCATATTTCTGTGGTTGTCGCCAATAATTATATACCACTGAAAAATTAACTGCAGTTTCTTTCAAACAAACACATTTATTTAGTTGGTTATTGATTCATTGGTCAACCTGCAGATGCTGTAAATAATTTGCTGTGAAGAAATCCATGTTGCTAAACTTAACATCTTTATTTAACGTAGATGTTTGTTTGGCGATAGCAGTACTTGGTTATTAGACACAATATTACATAAAGAACAGTTTGACTTTTATTAGCTTCCCAGTCAGTGGTAATTCGCACATTAACTTGTGATCTGTCTTCTCCAGAGGTAGTATTGCCTGCCTTAGTGCCAATCCCACAGTGATCTTATAATCTTTGTGCCTGACTTCAAACACTTGAGTCCCTTCACTGGCAGCCTTGTCATTACAGGGTACTAGCCCAACTAATATCCTTGTTGCGCCCTGGAGGGCTAGCTATCTGAACCCTATCTTTCTCTCCTAGATTGACTATTAAATGTAACCTACCCACGCCCAGTCCTGTACTCACCTCCTTGCAAGGTAGAATCCCAGGTAAGAAACAGAGCAAGTTTGTTCTCACTTTATGCAAATACACACCTCCACCTTCTGGGCAGTTACTGAACTGCTACCAAATTATTCTGACCCTGGAAAGTGAAATAACTACTCACGGTTTACCAAGGACCACATGAGGTGTCCAAACTAATAGCGACTGCCTGCATACAGGTATAGTTAAATTCGTAGGGTCCCAACATTCTTTAAATATTTTATGCTATAAATTCAGAATGTTTCTTGAGCATCTGTTAATTATAACATTAAACTTATATTGCTGCTGATTAATACCCTTGATTATAGTTGCAAACCTTCCAGGTTTGAACCAGACAGCCTGGTTTTTAAGGGACTGTCCAGTTCCAAACTTTCTGCCCATTTTTCAACATTGTGCAAACTGGATAAATACCCACCCAATTGGATAAAATGCAATAACCATGTGTGATGCAATAACCTTACAACATCATGGCTCGCCTCAAAACTTCATTGCATCCACCATTAACCTCACCAGTATGCCCCAATGTCCCTGTCCAGTTCCCTGACATCATAATATGTGAAATAAATTATAGTTTATTTTAGTGTTGAAGTTACATGTGTCTTATTACAGAAAATAATTAGCAGGACTATCACTTGGTTTAACATCTGCCTTCCTTTATTCATTAATACAATTGTATCATCAGTATGTTGTATAGGTTTACCTGGGCAAATTACTGCCTTCTATATGAACTGCTGTTTCACAAAATATAAAACCTATAGGTTTGGCTGTGAAGTAAATCTATATTGTAGGTATGGGACATGTTATCCAGAATGCTTGGGACCTGGATTTTTCCGCATAAGGGATCTTTCTGTACTTTAGATCACTGAACTATAAGGATTTTGTTATATCTTTGTTTGAATCATGTACACGGTACTCTTTTATTATTACAGCAAAAAGGAAATCATTCTTAAGAATGTGATTTATTGTATTAACATGGAGTCTATGGGAGATGGCCTTCCTATCATTCAGAGCTTTGTGGATAACCGGCTTCTTGATAACCGATTCATACCTATGAATGTATATAATTTATAATAGCATTACAGAAAGTCTATTGGCCATGTAATAATATAAGTCACAATATAGTTAAGCAAAAAGGTGTTGATCAGCGGTTTCCATGGTAGAAGAGGGAACAATATAATTTTTTTCATCGAATAGTATATGAAAGCATAGATTAGGATCCTTTCTCTGCATGTGCCAGTATCACTTTCATCTTACATCAAATAAGTGGAATAAACAGCTTATATTTTCAAATGTGATTCAAACTCAATATAAATCTTTTTATAAAGTATCATAGTTCTGTATAATTGTGAAAAAAATATATAAAAACTAGAAATACAGCAGAACAGACACATATATGTGAATAAAATATGATTTAAAAAAATTCTATAATTCATTTTAGTCAAAACAAGAAAATGATGGTAACAGCCTGGGTTTGGTAAAGCTTTCCTAAAATCAAAATGGGAAAAGAGAGACTACTCAGTCATAAAAAGAACGAGTTAGTCTGGCTATACTTTTATGCCTTTCCAGCTGATAATTAGCCAACTTACATCTTCTGCTGAACAAGTCATTCAATCATTTGTACAGATCATGCTGCCCTACTGGCACCTAAATTTGCTTATCTTTTTCATTATTTGAGGTGGAGAACAGTTAGTTCAATTGTAACATTTTTGGAATTATTTTAAATAATATTTCTGTCAATAAGAATAAGATCTACATAATTAGATTTTTAGAGGGCGATATAAATTCTTTTTCCTAAGATCCTTATGTGAAAATGTGATTTTGCCATTACTTATCAAGTGAAAACTTACTCCAAATCCGGAAGAATGAAAAAAGTAATTACCTGGTCAGCATGCATGTGGAATTAATCAGTAGTCTGAAGTTGTACAGGCACATTGAACTTTAATAACTTTAAAACGCAAGATGTAAAAATCATTCCAGAAATGTTAATGCTGTGATATAAATACATTTACCCCGAATGTTGCTATCAGTTTAAAAACATAGAAAATCACATTGTATATGTTGTCAATGTAGAATTGTCAATGTAAGTTGCTATTTGCCTTTTGGAACCATGCCTTAGCTACTTATATGTCAGATTTTTTTAATTCTGTAACATCAGAGCAGCATCTTTCTTTCTCCTGACAACTTCCTTGACTACTTGGTGGTCAGACTAATCAGAGATTGACCAGCAATTGGTGCTGTTGTAACAAAATGTATTCCTATTAACAACACATGTATTCTTTAATATCTTGGAATAAAAAAGATAATAAACAATGAATGTAAATTGCAAAAGTGCTTTGAATAGCACCCTCATCAATTTTACATTCACTTATGTTAAATGTTTACTTATCCTTTAAAATCTTTCAACTGAAGGATTAGAGCACGCTGTCTCTTGTTTCTGCATAATACCCTCCCAATGAAACACATGGGTATGAAGGCCAATGTGGTTACATCCAGTGTCATAATTTTCACCTGATGTACATGGGTTTTTTAATTTTACAATGTAGAAGACACTGGACTGCTTTGGACTGCACGTAAGTTAACAAGAAGCAGGCCATGGCAAAGTTGGCAAAGTTGTTATCTAGCCCTGTGTTTAGGGAAATGTTGATAAAAATGCCTGGTTTATAAACCAAGACAATTACATTTTTTGTTGGATAATTTATTGCTATGTCCATTTTTCAGGGCCAGTTGTACTTTCTGTCCATATTTGAGCCTAAATTTAACCTTTTTTATACAGCTATACTTGGCTATAAGATTTGCAAAAGCATATAATTGTTTACTTCTATTTTAAATAAACCAAGAAGCTCTCGTACAAAGTGTTTATGTTATATATCTAGAGAAATGAGTACTGAAGGTACATGTATCCAAAACATATGTGACAGCCCGCACCTGCTCGCATTCTCAAATTCTCATATCTATAGGATGTAGAAGTTAGAGGATAGGAGGTAGGTCTCCTATATGTCTCCTCCTGCTGGACATATTCATTAGGCAAGCTCAGCTCAAGTTTCTGAGCACCTTCATGTAGTAAATAACCCATTTAATTATAGATTTGCAATATTCCCACTCCCTCTGTAAAGCCTTTTGTATTTTTATCAATGCAATATATATTTATAGAGCCCTTCATTGTTTGAGTGTATTGTTTTCAATTACGGTGCAAGATCCTAAAGCAGTCTTAGCACAGCAACATTCTAAATATCTGTATTAATATTTGTACAATTTAGCTGCTTAATGTTTTGTTTTTACGAGAGCTCCTATTTAATAACACATGGAATATAGCCTTAGATTGCTCTTTGAGACTGAGCCTAATGTTTATACAACAACAAGGTTTATGGCTTGTTATTATCCTACAGTTTTGCAGAAGAGAATGCGGTAAAATGTCCCACTGTACAGTGAATTACTTCTTTAATTCATTTTATATTCCATGCTTGCTCCCTGAATAGTTCACAAATAAATTATTTTGAAGAAGTCATTTTTCAACATAGTAATATTATTGCTCGCTCTTAATGCTTTTGCTCTTTAGTTTTTATGTCCGACTATAAAAATTTTATTGGCACGTAAATTAAGATTTCAAGTGCCAATATTGTTTTCAAAACATCTTAGCCACAGGCCTCCTTTAATTGTAGAAGTAGATCCCTGTAATATGATATTGTATATATGAGAAACTGTTCGAGCCACTGCAGTTTGCTTTAACTGAGGTTTTGCAGCTTTGAGCTTTTATGGCTGCCATTTGATATTCATATTTAAAGAAAATACAGAATGTGTATTCATCATCATAAAATATTTGCCCCAATATAATTTATTTTTCAAGCTTAATTTTATTTATTTTACTATATCATTCAATAAACAATGTGTGGGCTATTTTATTCCTGTACCACATTTAAGACATATTTATCCATTACATGAATAGGAGAAAAGAAAAGTAAAGATAAAGACAAAATATATCATATTCTATCTATAATCTCAGTTCAGTGAACAGGTCCTTGTTAATAGACAAAATAAATTCCTCTTTAATAACTCCTTGGCAGGCGTAAGTACTGTGGCATTACTATCAATGAACAGAAAAATTACCGAAACGAGTCACAGCTTGTTTTTGACGCGTCACGTCGTTTTCAACGCGCGTCGCGTCATTTTCGTCACGTCGTTTGACGCGCGTCACGTCGTTTTCGTTGCATCATAAACGACACGCGACTTGTTTTTTTTGGCGAATTTTCGCTGGCGAATTTAATCGCCAGCGGCGAATCGCGTGAATTTGCTGCAAATTCGCCCCTGGCGAACAAATTCGCCCATCACTATGACACAGGACTCAGATTCAGACAGTGTAGAAGACCTACTGTGGCTGCAACTACAGTCAGCAGCAGAGAGTGTAAATGTAGTAAATCCATCAATACCTAAAGATTCAAATACAATTTTTGCCACTTTTCTTCTAGATAATAAGCGCATTAAGTTTCAGCTGGACTGTGGGCCAAGCTGCAATGTTATTCCCTTCCATTTGCTTAACAAAGAAGTCAAACTAGAGCACACTGACCAAGTATTCTGAAACATATGGTTAAATGCAGACTTAAAATTTGCAACCCATGTAATAAGAGTTTCAGACTGGAGTTCACAGTTGTAAAAATGGACATCATATTTCAGGTATTAAGACAATAGCTGATGACATACTAATTGTTGGTGAAGGTGATAGCCTAGAATCTGCTACCCAGGATCATGATCTGAAAATGATTCAGTTCCTGGAAAGATTTAGACAAAAAGGAATTAAGCTCAACCTGGAAAAAAATCAAGCTTAAAATGACTGAAGTACCATATATAGGGTATCTTTTGACATCAGGTGGCTTAAGAGTAGATCCAGACGTAAGGGGAGTTTCCTAGGTGTGGGTATTTACCTCTCCAAATTCTGTGGAGATTTGGCAGAGATGTGTGAACCACTGAGACAGTTAACGCACAAAGCAAACCGCTTTTGATGCAGTGAAACAGGTTATTGCAGATGCTGCCACTCTCAAATACTATAACCCTTCTCAAGCAGTGATAATACAATGTGATGCCTCAGAAAATGGCATGGGAGCCATTGATGCAGGAAAAAGAAGCTGTAGCATTTGCAAGTAGAGCGCTAACAACTACAGACTGTGGTTATGCTCAGATTAAAAAAGAACATCTGGAAGATATGTAACAGTGCATTCAGCCTCTAGAGACCATTACAAGAAAGCCTCTAATACTGTAAATGCTCCAAAGAGACTGCAGCACATGCTTCTCAGATTGCAAAAGTATGACTGTGACATTTGCTACTGTCCAGGCAAAGATTTACTTATTGCAGATGCTCTAAGCAGGGACTACCTTCATAACTCACATGAAGGTGACAAGGACATTGAAACTATCGATATGTGTGATTACTTGCCAATGAGTAAAGATATCCTCAGAAAAAACTGGTGGGTGGCCATGAGGCTGCAGGCTGATGGGGAAGGGAAAATGGAAAAAATGTGTTTCCGCACACCTAGCAGTCTGTTAAAAACGATTTTCTTTATTGAATCCATTAAAAGAGGCATATCATACACGCTACATGGAACAGCTTGACGTGTTTCAACATAAATGCCCTTAATCATGAGCACAAAACACCTGACTAAGGACATCAATTTATACATAATATCCACAGCCTCTAGTGGCAGCATTGGTCGTTAGTAATTCTTTAACATATGTTACATTTGGACAAACTAAATAGGCAAGATACAAAATGACTATAGATAAGACACAAAGTGTCCATCTGGAGCCATTTGATACATAAGATATCACTAAGAACATCAATTTATACATCATATCCACAGCGACCTCTAGTGGCAGCATTGGTCGTTAGTAATTCTTTAACATATGTTACATGTGGACAAACTAAATAGGCAAGATACAAAATGACTATAGATAAGACACAAAGTGTCCATCTGGAGCCATTTGATACATAAGATATCATGTCTATAAATAAATAAATAAATAAAGGCTGATGGGCCCTGTGCCCCCCAGTCCTACATTGGGCATTTGCATTGCTTGGCATGAACTTGACAATAATCTAGTTATTTGCAAGTGGTAGACCCAAAAACTTTAATAAGCACTAGCACTCTGTTCATGTGGGTCAGTGTGTGATTGTAAGGGTTCCTATTAATCGCTGCCTGCGTCAAAGTCGGCGCGCGTCAAAGTCGGCGCGCGTCAAGGTCGGCGCGCGTCAAAGTCGACGCACCGGAAGGTTACCAGGAGCAGCTTTTTGCCTCCTCTATTTAACATCATCTGTTCATAAGTAGACATATTATTTCTCTGCAACCTCTGCATCTTTGAAAATACTATTGCCGGGCAAGGCAATAGTATTATTGCACAAATTAGGTTTATTTTGGATTATAAATAAACTAAAAGTTGTTGAATAGGAATACTCACTGGTGTATGACTTTACATTTTGTAGATTTTTTTACCTTCTTGGATTGAAGGAAATTAAAAAAGTAAAATTGTATTATATTCTTATTTGGCCAGTTTAAAATGTACTTACTGGAAGGTACTGTTATATATTTAAATAAAGTTTAATTATATTTATAATAAGTAAATCAGGGGTGTCCAACCTGCAGCCCAGGATGGATATAAATGCTGCCCAGCTTGAAACTTCATAATAATATAATAATAGGTCTATTTAATATCTAGGTTTCCCATATTCCAGTGTATAGCTCCATCTGGTTATCCAACTGGCATTGTAGTTCTTTACTGTGCCATAAATCAAAAGTGTTTGTGTATTTCATGTGCGACCCCACACAATTTATCTTTTTCCAATGTGGCCCAGGTAGGCCCAAAGGTTGGACACTCCTGTTGTAAATTTTTATCTCATTGAGGAGTCTTTGGTGTAACAAGCTATAGTTTGTAATGACAATAAAGTATCCTTTAATGCAGTACTTGCACAATCTGTCGTTACATGAAAACACACTTCTGAAAAAATTTGATGGTCGAATTTCGCAGTTTTTTCACTTCGAAATTTGACCCTTGATAAATCTGCCCCTAAATATAAATGCAACATTGACTGTACAATAATATTTTAGGTTAACAATTTTTTTTTACAATGATCAGGAGTGGGCAGAAATTGATTAAAAAAACAAGGACAACAGGCTTTAGTGCCTTAATTTGGGTGACTTAAATAAGAGTCATGGGACCCTGAATTGGCTTCTACTGCCATTATAGTTTACATCAGGAATAGATCATATTGATAATACACTAGTCATTTGGCACAAATGTGGTCACAAAGCACAGATTATAACCAAACACTAAACACAATTTATAAGGATTCAATAGATTGCTCTTGTGTATTATTAATAACCTACCACCTCCACTGGTAAAGTTATTGACATTATTAAGCCTCAATTGTCTATATACAATTACTTGAGCAAAATAAGTCTGGCTGGTTAATTAAATAAAATACAGTAACATGCAATTTCTTGCAGTGAATCAGTAGGGCAAGTGAAGCACGAGTTGTATGTGAAGTATGGAATTTCTATTCCACCAGTCTGGCTGGTTAATTAAATAAAATACAGTAACGTGCAATTTCTTGCAGTGAATCAGTAGGGCAAGTGAAGCACGAGTTGTGTGTGAAGTATGGAATTTCTATTCCACCACTTGAACATATAGATTTGATAATTGACTATGGGCTTGGAATCAAGATAATGTTAAAATAGTTATACTGAGTAAATGCTATGACTTTTTGTCATAATGATGTCTGAATGTGTGGTCACAGTATGGAGGCACATCAAACACCAGACTAGGTTTGCCTATGCCAAGTCTGCTGGGTATATGCTGGCAAAAACAAATAAAGCACATTTCTTTCCCTGCCAGAAATGTGTGTCATCTATACACCAAGATACTGTCATTGAAACAAGATCGTGCTTGCACTCATAGTGAATTATGTTACATTAAGCATGTACTGTAGCTGGTACATAGTTGCTACAATAGTTTTTCAGTGTAACTGTACATTAACAGATAAATACAGTTGTGGGATATTTAGGTAGGTTATGTCTTCCGTCTTCATAGAAGGAGTATTTTTTTAATCAAGGGTTTCATTTTCCAATGCCACAAGTCCTTCAGTGAATGCCTAGTACCTTCAGCAGACTTCTAGTACACCATACAGCATCGAGACAATAAGAGCTCCAAATGCACCCTGTAGAATATTACAACCTTCTATTGCATTCTTAAACCTCTACTGATACTTGTAGTTCAGAAAACACTTTATCCATTGTATTACCAATACAGAGGAGTACACAGTGAATGAAATGTTCTTTGTCTATATTCTCACCAGAAATATCAGAAATGGTGCATGAAATGAGCTTTTTGCATTATAGCCTCTGTTAACAGACCAACAATGCAGTGTCATGGACTTCATGCATTACACATAGACAGAAAGCAATACAGTGGATTGTTTGTATGTTATTCCTAGTCAAACTGTCCCAGGTTTTAATGAATTTTAAATTGAATGTATATATAACACTGAAGGGCATAGACACTAGAAGAAACCTTATGCAGCTCACACACTGGATCATACAAAGCAGTAATTAAAATCTAAGTATTTAATTTATATATGTTTAAAAAAAAATGCCTGACGTTTTGTACAGTATGTAATCATAGGCAAAAACTTAAACCTTTTGCTTATGATTATCTACTTTGTACGAAATGTGTCAGGCATTTTCTTGCTCTGTCTGCAATCCAGATAATGTTTCTACAAATGTGAAGTGGGATTGGGGCTTTGGCTCCTGGACCATACTGGATGTCTCTCCTCTCTTGTTGATTGTATTGTATTTGTTAGAGTTTAGCAAACCACAAAAAAAACCCTTGTCCCATAAATGAAGTGGTAAGAGTCTGATGTGGTGTACTGATATGGTGAACTGTTTAATACTGAAAATGGCAGAATTTTCCATTGTAAAGGACTTTGGGACCAGGTTCCCTGGTCACCTATAGATTTGAATGTGGTCATATAACTATAAAGAGTTCCCTTCTAAAAGTATGCATACTTAAAGAGTCTAGTGTTTACAACTGAACTGCTAAATGTATAGTTATGGTTGCAACAAGTTAGTGATGTGTGGGTCAGGATTTCCCCAACCCGCACCCACCCAAGCCCGACTTGTCAGGGGAAAGCAAAGATGATACTAGTCACCTTGACAGACAGAAATGCAGCACTTAAGAAATTACTCCTAGATTTCATTGACCGCAGCTTTATTTGATGAGGGTGTAAGGTCGAAAGAAAATAGTGTTTAATTTAAAAAATGACCTCTGGAACTTGGAAAGCCTCTACTGGAGACAATAACAAGGGGCAAAATATTCAGAATACAAAGTATAGGAATATATTTATAAAAAAAATTAATTTTTCTTGTCAAATGTCATGAAAAAGTCATATATGTTTACTGACTTCTCCTGTTCATGAGTACTGACAATTCACTTGAATTTTGGCCATCATGAAAATGACAGTGAGATGATGCACCAAAAATTGACAAGAAGGAAGAAAGAGTTTGATCTGTGGGAGAAAAAATTGATTTATTAACTCTATGGGGCTGATTTATTAAACTGCACGTTTTTAGGGTCAGGATTTTTGAAGCCAAACATCAAAAAAATTGGCTGGAAAAAAAGGACTTTTCCAGGATTTATTATGTGACAGAAATCTTTGCAACTTTTCTGTGACTTTTCCCATTTGTGCTTTTTTAGTTTGGATCTTTTAATACATATCATGACATTTGTGGTTTTAGAGCAGGTGAATTTATTAGTGGTTTCACAATCTTCTAAAATCACAAAAAACAGACTTTTAAGAAATGTATCTACTAAGTCAGCCTATGAGTAAGGATTAGATGAGACCTTATATGTTTTAATATCCATTTATAAAGTCAGATTTTTTTAACTTATTTTTGGGGGTGCAGTCTGTTCTGTGGTTCTGATCTACATAAAGTTTATTGTGCCTGGCACTCCACAACTGGCAGCAACACCGGATATAGAGGAGGGAGACTAAGGTGGAGCAGCACGTCTGGAGTAGTCTTCTGCTTTGTTTGGGGTGATTCTTGGGTGATATTGATTGTTGTTATACAAGCTTAATATGACAAACCAATTCATAGACATACAATTGTTCATTCAACTAGTTTTTTCATTTTTGTGAGCTTGTTAACTCGCAAATTCAAGCTAGTTTTTTGCATGATTTTATTTAATTGATTTTTTAAATTAATAACCAAACATTTAAATTGTTTTAAAAATGCAAGTTGACATTTTGATAAATTGGCCTCTATAATTTATTTTGAAACCACTAGGTCTCTTAAAGGACAGTATACTTTTGCCTTTATTGTATCTTAGCCATCATTTCAGTAGTATGTTAGCATGGATATTGACAAATGCAGTTTCTTCATTCACCTTCTATTTTGTTATTTTCAATCTTCTTTGCTACTTATGGAAATGCTGGTTGTGTTCTTAAGGGTTATTATCCTTTACTGTATTATTGCACTTTACAATAGTTTGTCCCATGATAGTGAAATATAATGCAATATTATTTCTAAAGAAATAATAACTTGAAAAATATATAATAATACAATGTCAAGCCAGATGGAAAATAAGATTGGACTGTCATTATTAAAATTGGTCATTTAATAAGCTGACTCCTGAAAATTATCTAACCAATAGAAACTGTCAAGTAAAAGATTAAGATAAACTAAAAATAAACACAAAAAAATTTAAATGTGCTGCACTTATTTTCCAGTGTAACATTTTAGTAGATGAAATTTCCCTCTGAAGGAAAATTGGCTTGAATGATTATTCATACATAAATTTAAAAGTGTTCTGCAGATTGCCATTAATAAAGTCATTGCATTTTGTGGTTTGGCTTTTAAAGCTCTAAATGAAAATCAGAGGAAATGTTGCTGCGAGGAAAGTAATGTACATAGCAGGGAGGTTATAGTGTTCTGAGTACATTTTGTTTAACTTGTCATCTTACGTCAACTCGTAATGCTCCCTGTGGCACATTCCTTTATTGGCCTGACATTTCAAATATGCAAGTGTTGCCCAAGTATTGTGGGAATATTACACACCAACATTACCATGATAATGAAATCTGGTGCTTTTTCTTATAGAGCTACTTTTCTTCCTAAAAATGCTGTAGGCAGTCGACATTTATGTTTATATGCCGTATATAGATATATTATTTCTTTTTCTCCTCGTAATAATTGGGGAATGTAATAAAACTCTGTAAAGGCATTTACAACAATTGCACATCTTCAAATAAGAAACTATAAACTGCTAATTTCTTAGGCCTTGTTTAACTAATACCCATACACAAAATATGACCTATTATATTACTGTCACACAAGTAGTTGTTAAACAAAAAGAATCCTGATTTGTACACGTGATATATATGAATATGAATGAATATACTACAACTCTGATTCTAACCAGTTAATAATTAAAAGGAGAAGGAAAGTTGTATACCACTTGGAGGTGCAAAATGTTAGGCACCCCAAGTGAATGTGTTTACTTACCCTGATATACCGAACCGGTGATCCTATCAGCAGAAACTTGTACCGGCTGAGGGTTAGTCCAGCAAACACCATGGAGGGATCCTCTTACAGCTTTTTTTTTCTTTCTTCAAATTCCCTGGGGCATAACGTGGAATAAAATAGCCAAATTTCTAGTTAAAGTTTGGCTTTTTGCTCTAATGCCCATGCGCAGCCGCAAGAAGAAGCAGGAAGAGGATGCTCACTGGTATAAGAAGTAGGAAGAGGATGCTCACTAGTATAACTCCAGCAAGGTGCAGTTTTCTGCCGATAGGATCACAGACCGAGGGTTTAGTTGTTCTTTAATAAAGACATAAAAGTTCTGGATTTTTGAAGGCAATCCTGCTTTAAAAAAAGAAAAGTCGCCAGAGAGTTTTACAATTTTTATGGCTTACCGGCATACAGGATATGATGTCACTGACATCATATTGAGGAAGATGTAGCTTCGTTTCAGTGATTCGCCTGGTCTAAGGTGGCAAAGGATACTCTGGCGAAAGAGGTGGCAGTCAGTAAAATCCACACTTTAGTGAATTTTACAAAGTAAAGACCATTTGTCAGGGCAAAAAGAGTGTGAATAAATAATGGTTTCTTTCGTTAGTGAATTGTGCCTGTGATTTCTGACTAATATTCGCTAGCGGCGGCCACTTCGCCCTTTAGTGAATCTGCCCCACAGACACCATTCTCAGTATGCATTTATAATTTTAATCTGCATGTCAGCCACTGCCACCTGGTCAGCAGGTTTTTTTTTTACTGGTGGCAAGGTTTCTGGTAAGACCACATCTAAATGGAAATGGGACCGGGGAAATGTAATTGGCCATTGAAAGGACTAGAGGAAAAGTCTCTTGAGTTATACCAAAGAACACATACTGTAGCACATCTGTTTGGTTTAATATGTAACTTGGGAATTTAAATTTATGGGCATTTGCTAGAAAACAGGAAAAATGGGATTGACAGCTAGGAAATGGGTGCAGCTCAACAGTGATAATGCATCAAATAAACATGTATTGAGTTGTAATCTTGAGTTGGATCTTACATTTTTAGACACAAATCAGAAGATGCCCCTTATAAATGATGACACAAAGTGATGAAGTAGGGGTGCAGTTGTACCCTGCAGGCACTTGGTAGTTCACTTGAGCAAGTAGGTGCTCCATATTTACATTACTGATGACAACCACTGGAACGTTAGAATGCATCCCATGTATCCTAAGGCTGTAATACCTCACATATGGCTTTACATTCGGAATACTTGTATTCCAGTACTCAACAGGAGGGCAACAAAGGATATTTTTGGAGAAAGAAGAAAATCATTGTAAGATTTGTATGTTGAGAACTCAATCTTGAGCTTACTAATTCTATGTACAAGAAATCAGTATTTGATATCAAATGTTAGACAAAGGCAGTTCTTCCGTACCTGAAGATGACAACAGAGACAGTAACAACCACAGAGACCTACATAAGATACCAGGCTATTGCTATGCTGCACCCCCCCCCTTCCCAGTGCTTACGTTTTTGCACTGGAGCAGGTCCAATGGCGACTGCATCACTAATGCAGAGAGTGCAATTGCTCTTCTAGGAGCCTAATTTCCATTTTAATAACCTGGAAATTCGACTGGTAATGTGTAGCTTGTGATGCCATAAGCAAGTTTATGAGCATGCCTACGTGGTGCCTTGTGTTCCCTGGTGCTCCTTGTATCCACTTTAATTGGTATGCCAGCTAGGGGCTTGCCATAGGGTGTCTGTGTGCAGCCACTTCCTTAATATTATGCTACTAAGCAGAGGCAGGACAGCATTAAGAGCATAAACAAATGGCTCTTTGCACCCTGCTTCTTCTTTGGAAATGAGCCCATATATTTCCCTTCTATTCAGAAGAAAAACTATGTATATTTTTGCTAAATGCTAGTTTACTTGTGACATAATTAACAAATTACATGCTTGATATATACAGATCTATGATTTATTAAAAATAATATATTGGAATATAATATCATTATTTAAATGCAATTTCAGTCTTCTCACACCCAAAATCCAGTTTGTAAAAAAAGGTTATTTAAAAGCAAAATGACCTGCAGCTCATAAGAATTTTGCTAGCAATAAGATGATTTTAGCTTAAACCTCCCCACAGAGGCAGCTTATCAGTGTTCAAAACATGAGACAATTTACAGTAAGGGGCACATTTACTAAAGTTCGAAGTGAATATTCGAATAAAATTCTAATTTTAAAAATTTGAATTTCGAAGTAATTTTGGGCTACTTCGACGATCGAATAGGCCAAAATTTGATTTGAATAGAAAAATTTGGAAAATTCGAAGTACTGTCCCTTTAAAATCCTTCAACTTCGACTCTTTGCCACTTTAAAGCTGCCAAATTGCCATTTTAGCCTATGGGGCACCTTCTAGAACCTGTCCTGAAATTTTTTCTAAGTCCTAGGAATTCAAAGGATTTTATGGAAAATCGTTTGATTTGAATGGTGTGATTGAACAATTTGAACTATTTTTATTCGATCGAAAATAGACCTATTTGATCGAAATAGGTCCATTTTCGATTGGAAAAACCCTTTAAAAAATTCAATGCTCGAATTTCGAAGTTTTTTCTCTTAGAAATTCGACCATTAGTGAATCTGCCCCTAAGTTTTAGTGAAATGAAACATCAAAGAGAAACAATATTAATTACGTTGTATGAATACAACTTTTAATGCTTTTAATAATCAGTCCAAACAAATCGTTATTTGCAAGCAATGGGGATCCTGAAACTGGTCACATACTGTAATAGTACAGGTTATTAAACTATCAGCATCAATCCCCTATTAAAGGATTTGGGAGATTTAGTAACCAATTTCAACTAAAGATGTGCGAAACTGCGAAAAATTTACGGAATGCATTGAAGTCAATGGGCATTAAACTAATTCTGACATGCAAAAGTTTTGACGTGAGCATCAATTTTTATACACGCAACTATTTGTCCAAATGCATTGACGTCAACAGACGTCTGAATTATTTTGACGCGCGACAATTTTATGCGTACAATTAACTTTAATTTTTGTTGTGGGGGATTTATCGCTGGTGAATTTTTGCTGTAGTTTCAAATGGCACCAAATTAGTGCCTGGTGAATTTAGATGCCGATCGCTACTAAAGATCAATGTTGGCAACCGATTTAAACATGGACAATGTGCAAATTATAAAGAACTGTTCCCTATGAAGGCAAAGAGAATTGAGTATAAAATATTCAATCCATTTATAGGTCACACATTTAAGGGGTTTATCAAAGGTCGCGTATTAGAGTTTTTTATACCTCAAAGGAACACACAACTCGAATGGTATCTTATTTTAAGAGGAACTATCATGAACATAAAAATTTATAATAAGCTTCAGCATACTAAAATAAGATGTTTTCTAAAGATTATCATTTAAAAATTCTGTACGGTTTCTCAAATAATCAAGTTTGTCTTCACTATTCTTCTCTTAACATCTGTTTCCTTTAATTTTCTCTTCATGCAGCAGTTGGGTGTCAGATATTCATTGACAGAAAGATCCAATATTGTTGTGTTTGGTAGCCGAGGATGAGGAGAGTATAACAGTGCTTTATTAGCAGGTTCATGCAGCCATTACATAACAGCAGTAAATCTTACTTTCAATTTCAAGCTGTACAGAAAGTCCTGTGTATGCACAGTGACACCTGCAGGCCATTTGTATAAACACCACAAATATATCTTATAGGGGGGTTCTTTTGCCTAGAAGATGTATTCGAGCTTACTATTAAAATCACCAGACATCAAGAGTCCCTACATGCAGGATTTGAGCAAAAGGCAGTTATTTTGTTAGGTTTTGTTTGTACTGGAATCAGTTATTTGAGTAAGCTCTAATACATCTGCTAGGAAAGGAAACCCCCCTATTAGATATATTGGCTTTAACTGTCAATAAATATCTGACACCCAACTGCTGCATGAAGGCAGAATGAAGAGAAACACATACTGAGAAAGGGATAGTGAAGATATAAAATTAATTGATTGTATTTAGAAAGTTTCTTGTTTCAGTATGATGAAGCTTATATTATATTTAAGAAAAAAATCTCAAATGGGAAAAATCTAATTCTTAGAGTGCAAATCCTGAAACCCAAAAACCCAAATTAATCTAGTTTTCCACAGGAAAACATGAATCACTTTATTTAAGTTTTCAGTCAAAACCCTTAAAAAAAAATCAAGCAGGCTGTTAACATCTTCAAATGGTTCAAGGACCTCTGCCATTGACTACATGACCTTGGCAGGTTTTAAGTGGTGTATTTCCAGATTCAAGCTATTTCCAGGGTTAGAGTATAATAAATCTCAAAAAATCTTTAAATTTTTTTTTAGTTTTTTAACCCAAAACAGTTTTTGACCAAAAAATGCAACTCTTATTTGTTTGGAGAACACAACTCGAGCCTTAATAAATCTGCCTTACAATATCTAAGGGACACATTTACAAAGGGCCAAATTGAATTTTCAAATAAAATTAAACATTTTTTTAAATTCGAATTTCGAAGTAATTTTGGGCTACTTCGACTATCGAATAGCCCAAAATTTGATTTGAATTGAAAAAATTTGAAAATTTTAATTTTGAAGTACTGTGTCTTTAAAAAAATTCGAGTTTCGCTATTCGCCACCTTAAAGCTGCTGAATTGCCATTGTAGCCTATGGGGACCTCCTGGAAGCTTTACTGAAAATGTCCTGGAAAATTACAGGTTTTTATTTTTTGAAAATCGAATTGATTGAAAATGTTCCTATTCGATCAAAATAACTCTGAAAATGGCCTCCGCAAAAAAATTTGATGGTCAAATTTCGAATTTTTTTTCATTCAAAATTCGACCAAGTGCATTTCTGCCCCTAAGTGGGACTATGTGTCCTTAAGCTGTTGAGCCTCCATGTAACAGGCACAAGTTATGGGTGCAAAAAAAAACCTCAAAATAATGATTTCAAGATGCACATTTACCAAAGGTCGAATTTCGAGTTCATGTGAGCTTAAAAAAAAACTCATAAATTCCCGTGAACTTGAAATTCGACCAATAGAAATTTTAAAAAAAACTTCCAAACTCAGGTGAATAAGATCAACACAAAAACTTGAATCAAATTCAAATTGAATTCGATTTGAGTTTATTCACGGGGAAAAAAACCTCAGGAAGGCTGCAAAAAACTCCAAATTGATCCCAGGATTAAAATTCGGCAGGTTTTAGTTGTCAACTAGTCAAATTTGCGTTCTTAAATGGCCAGTGTATGATTATTAATAAATATAATCTAATTTTAATTATCTAGTCGAACTTGAAATCTGCCCCTTAAAGCCCTAAGAACTTTTTAAATTTAATATACAATTTTTTACTTTTAATCTCAAAATCTTATCATTTAAAATGTTGTGAATCAATATAAGTGTCAACCGAACAAGTCAATCATTATGATAATCTTACTAATGAGCCATAATAATTCATATAAATATGAAATGCTTATCTTGTCTAAACTGGCAAGATTTGTCGCCAACAAAACATAAAAAACATAGCAGGCAGTTCATCAATCTTACTTTCTAACAAACAATCTAAATTAAAAAGGCAAATAAAAACAAATCTATAAATGAGTCTGTTGTGAATTGTGGCCTTGGCAGGTTTTAGGTGATGTATTTCCAGATTCAAGCTATTTCCATGGTTAAAGTATAATAAATCTCAAAAAATTTTAGTTTTTTAACCCAAAAATTGTTTTTGACAAAAAAATGCAACTCAAAAACTCTTATTTGTTTGGAGAACACAACTCGAGTCTTAATAAATCTGCCTCACTATGTCTAAGGGGTACATTTACTAAGAACAGAAGTGAATTTTCAAATGAAAATTTAATTTTTAAAATTCGAATTTCAAAGTAATTTTGGACTACTTCAACTATCGAATAGCCCAAAAAAAAAAATAGAATTTCAAAGTACTGTCTCATTGAAAGCCTTAGAATTCGACACTTCCCCACCTTAAAGCTGCCAAATTGCCATTTTAGCATATGGGGGGCCTCCTAGAGCCTGTCCTGAAATTCTTTTTAAGTGCCAAGAATTCAAAGGATTTCATTGAAAATCATTCAAATCAAAAATGCATTCGATGATTTGAATGATTTCATTTAGATCGAAATGGACCTATTTCGAAAATTTTTGAAAATGGCACACAAAAAAATTTGATGGCAGAATTTCAAAGTTGTTTAACTTTGAAATTTGACCCTTAGTAAATCTGCCCCTTAAAGAGTCAGGACTGGTCTTAGACATTTTACATAGCATGCCATACCATGTATAAGTATATATCAATGCTTTTTTTAAATTGTACAAACCAAAAATAAGACGGCACCAACCGTGCCGTGCATGCAGATGTGATAAAAGGGATGTAGAAAATACAGTACCTATGAAATTCACACATTTCCAGTTGATCAGTATGTACAGTGCAGCTATGGCTTCCCTTAAAGGAAATATATAGCATAACTAATGCGGCCAATAATGCAAGTTTCATTTTAAGCTAAAAATTTATATCTTTAAAAACTGCTGCTTCATTGGATCTGTTACAGTTGCTGTCCGAGTTCAAATGAATGGTGGATGTGTCCTAACTATACCTGTCAGAAGCACAGTAGGAGGGGGACATCCAATCTCAGCCCTGCAGTCACACAAGCAAAAACAGGCTTAAGTTCCCTATTAGGCCATCCTAGCTGCTGATTGGTTCCTATCTTACAGTCTAATGTTTTGAGTGCAGCCGGCTCCCCTACACAGCTTGGGAAAGGTGGCAGAAGAAACTGGAACAGATGGACTGGACTAGTAAGTGTTTTGCAAAGATGTTCAATAAATTATCCCTAAACACTACTTTTTTAAACACAATTCTAAATTTAAAAGAGTATAATGCACTGGCACGTTCTTGTTTTTAACACGATCTCCTTTAAAGGAATTGTGCAGTATAAAAGTAAAAACTGGGTAAACAGATAGGCTGTGCCAAACAAAACATGTTTTCAATATAGTTAGTTAGGCAAAAATGTAAAGTATAAAGGCTGGAGTGACTGTAAGTCTAACCTAGCTTTTCAGCTCTCTTTTGTTTACAGTGACTGGTTACCCTGGTTACCAGGCAGTAACCAATCAATGACTTGAGGGAGGGCCACATGGGTCATAACTGTTGCTTTTGAATCTGAGCTCAATGCTGAAGATCAATGGCAAACTCACTGAACAGTTATGTCCCATGTGGCCCCCCCTCAAGTCGCTGACTTACTCAGATTTAGAGAGCTGAAAAGCAGGATGTTGTGTTTTATTCTGTTATATGAGACATCCACTCACTCCAGCTTTTATATATTACATTTTTGGCTAACTAACTATATTAGAAACATGTTTTATTTTGCACAGCCTATCTATTTACCCAGTTTTTATTTTTACCCTGAACTGTTCCTTTAAAATGATGGTTCTTCAAATTACAAATCTAGTATGCCGATTCTGTTGAAAAATTGATGTGCCAGTAAATTTCTGAGGAGTTGAGGATTAGGTGTTAGTTAAGGTCAACTGTGAACTGATTTATGTACATGAACAAGTCAGTGTTTCACTATGGAATTGATTAATTTTGAACTTTCCAAGCAGTGCAACAGCAGAGATGAAAACTTGTAGGTGTATAGTATATTTGAGAGCCTTGCTTAATAATTAACGTGTTACCATCTTTGGGGTATTTGCAGTCCTGTTAAGACTGCTCTTCCTACATATATTTTATTGTCATGTGAATTCTCTTAAAATGTATATTTTTGTTTTTTTTAAATAATCTATTCACATTACTTTTCTCAGTTTAATTCTCATGTTTAATTTTTGTTGCCTTGGTATTTCCCCCCATAACATAGTCTTGTAGGGGACAGTTAAATATCATGTCCTGAGCAACAACTGAGCAATTCCAGAGCAGCATATCACAGAACTCTTTAAAGTAACAAAGGCAACAAGAGAGCATCAAATTAAATTTAGCCCATTAATGTATTAGTTCTTTTAACAGAGAATGTGAGACTCTCTTGACATCGCTGTACTGTCTACTAGTTCCAGGATTACTGCAACCCTGTGAAACATATTAATCAAATGTAGGATTTTAGAGGTGTTTGAAACCTTGGCTAAACTCACAAAGGCTTTATTAGATTTATTAAAAGATCCAAATAAAAAAACTACAAGTGGAAAATAATGCTTTAAAAAAATATGAATACCTTTAAAACGATCCAGTAGAATCAGCACAGATCCCATTGACTTTTATAAGAACTTTTACTTGGTGAAGTTTTGTATTAGTGGTTTTTATACTTAATAAACCTTTAATTTTTAAAGATTTGTGATTTTTTATTTTTTATTTTATTAAAATGTGTCAGTAACTACTCAAGCAATGTGTGGTATTTATTGTGATTAGTTGACTTTGTAGAGAGCAGTTGCAGTTAACTGTGATACCTCTCCTAGATAGAAAATAAACTTTTACATTTTTTAAAATTAAAAATATGCCAATAAAATATACTTTAAATATGATGCTTTAATGACACAAATTAATTAATGATTATATTGAAAATATTGAATTGCAATGCTCAATTTATTACAGTTTTTAAAATACACAGATTTGGCTTTTGGTTTAATTAAAAAAAGGATTCAATATATCTACCTGCAAAGGTAGCACTACATAAAGCAGGTAATGCTCACTATTGTGCATGCCCTTTCAATAGCCACTCTAGCTAGGCATTGATTTGATTGACTGACTGTATGGAGTATCAGACCACATAAATGCAAATGAATGGAGAATACAGCAGGCTGTAGAGATCAATACCTGTGCTTTCTCCTCTCCTGTTGTTACGGCATTCTGGATAGACAAAAGAGACCTAATGATCTATACAGCGCCACATTTGTAGGTAGATGTATTAAACCAACTTTATTTTTAATTGAACCAAATTGGAAGTATTGTTGAAATTGCCAAATCTGTTTATTTAAAGGTGAGCATTACTTGAGGAAGGGCTGAACTAGCAATGAAATATTTAAGCCAGATATGTTTGTAAACTGCACCATCAATAAATACTGGAAAACACACTTTTGCATTTAACAGGTAAGGACTACAATTTATTTCTTTGGTACACCCCCTGTAATTGTCTCCTCCATACTGTAAATACTTTGTTATACAAAATGTTATATAAATTATTTTATAACAAAAAAAGCACATTCATGGGTTTCTTATGTACCTTTATTCTGGCTTAGAAAACAGACTGCCACTAAGTTGCTCAAATGTCATACTTAATGGACAGGTTTCAAGTACTATCTACATGCAATTTCAGTACAACTTCAGAATGCTCAGTGGGATTCAATGACTGTTTGTGCTTCTAAATCAGGATTAGAATGTACAGTATGTCTGAGTATATTTATGTCTTGAATAAAAATGCAGAAATGTATTGTTTAGTAATAAAGGAAATTTTAAATCAACCTTGGTCTTTAAAGCAACCAATCACAAGTTGGCTTTAATGTTTCTAAGTGAACAAAGCTTCATTTGTGGGGATGCATGAGAACATAAATCAATATCAAAGAGCAATTTTAATATAGAAAAGGTGTAGCATATACAAATTATACATTCAGTTTCCAGTAATAAACACTGAAGATCAAAAACTAAAACAAGACTTCTATATATATTATAGAATAATACATCCTGTATGAAAACATGGGGAGGCAGATTTATTACACTTCTAATTAATGTATTAGAGTATTTTAAAAACTGGAGTAAAAACTCTACAAAATCAACATTTTTAAATTCTAAATTATTTTAAATTTGAATTTAAAAAAAAAATCTGCAATTTAAATTTAAAAAATCTACAATTACATATCAAACCAAGGAAAAAAACATGAATGCATTAAAAATTGCACTGTTATTGTTTATGTTCCTTTCTTTGTTCTTTTCTGACTCCCTCTATTGAGCTGGGGGACACAGAGATAAATACAAAACATGGATGGGTAGTTGGAGGGTCACCTCGGAGCCTAATGCGCACTCAAGGAGCCATAGTTGGCGGAGACTCCCATGTGGCCCCTCAACATGGCCACATTTCACAATGTCTTGTACAGGTTTTACAATAGTGTCGTGGAACACTAGGGGTCTGAATGACAAAATCAAAAGGTCCATAGTACTGAACACTTTAAGGAAATCTGGGGCTGAGTTAATAATGCTTAAGGAAACACATTTGGTAGGGCAAAGAGTTAGAGCACTAAAAAGACAAT
>CM044439.1:50760105-50782343 GCA_024363595.1 Xenopus borealis | reverse complement strand
CTCTGTACTGTTTGAAAATTGAAATGTTAAATAAAAACTTTTTTTTAAAAATGCACTGTTCCATTCACAAACTAGAACTATTTTTTAAAAAAAATTAAATAGCTTCAAAGTTGATACTAAACATCCCCAACTAATATGGAAGCTTGTCACATTTTAATTGCCCAATGTTTATTTCTGAGTTTTGAATTTTTCAGTCAATAGATGAAAACCTTTTTGTTCTACAATTTTATTGAAAAATCACAAACTGGGACATTATTAATAATAGTAATGGTCAGTGCAGCTATAGTTTATACCTAAGCAGATATTGTTATTGTTTCTTACCGGTTGGTTTGGGTAAGCAAGTAACCTAAGTGCCCATTTAAAATGATCTGCATATGCTGTCAGTCGATGGCTAGTTTTATTAATGCTTATTAATAGGGATGAGCAAATTCACCTGATGCAGATTTATGAAGAAATTCACATTTTCAAAAAATGTTCATGAATTTGTACTAGATGTTTACCATGTGGTTTGTTTAGCCAATGTTTTTACCGTGGGAAACAAATTGGCTCCAATGCATTTAGAGCAAGAAATAAAACAGAGAAAAAATGTGCATGGGCTTCAATGCATTTAGTTGAGAAATGATATTGATTGACTTCAATGCACACGGAGCAACATAAAAGTGAGAAAATCGGCCTTTTACTCCAATGCATTTGGTACAATTGAAACCAGGGTGAAAAAATGGCAATGCATTTTAAGAAATTTGGAATACATTTCTCCATTTCAAGAATTTTTCAGTGGTTCCAACATTTTTTCCTCAATGCTAAAGTAGGCAGTTGAGCTCATCATAACTGATGTCAACTCTTGGTTAAGTAAGTACATGGTTTAAACAGAATATCTGAAACACTAAAAAAGATTTACAGTATAACTTGGAAAAAAATGCCTCCCCAATCAGTTTGTGCACGCTAAGAGCACCATATATTAAAATAAAGAAACACCAATAATATATATTAATATGTATTCTGTATGTCTTCTATAAAATGTTATATTCATGCTATTCTGAAACATGATCTGAGTTTTACATGTAAATGAATATCTAGAGATTTGATGGCTTAGTCAGATTATTTTCATTTTCTTTAGCATTCAATGATATGGTATCTAAAAAAAAAGACCAACATAGCATTATTCTGTTCTGTGTTAGTGGCTTGCCCTGATTCTTTCTCAGTTCTGAGAATGCCCTTTAAAATTGCATCAGCTGGCATTTTAATAAACATATTAGCATTTGTAATTTTCCAATCATGTTAGAAAACATTTTTGTCCAGAACAGATTACTACTTTTGGATGACTACTGTAATTTAGAATTACCAAAACTGACAATGTTTCAAACATGTGTTCCTGTATTTTCTGCACTGACACATTCAATTATTACTGCTAAAAAGCCTTGCTGGGTGGAGAACTCATTATAAATAATTGGTCATGTAAAATGCTGTCTGCTGTTACAGTAAATAGAAAGCCAACCCCAGACTAAAAATAAGTATTACTAACTTTCCATTTTAAAAGTTAGCTAATAGTTATGGCTATACTTAGCATTGGTCATTGAAATTTGAGACATTTTACTAAAACTAGAATGTATCACATATTTTTATTAAACTATGTTTGACCAAACACACATCCACAATTTAATCTTATTTATCAATAAAATAACTCAGAGAAGTTTGGGCAAGAAAAAACATGGTAAAATAAAGCTAAAAGCAGAATCACAGGAATTCTTTTGCTATGACGATCAAACTACTCAATTTTTGGTGTTGTCTCCCAAAAACCCCAAATTATTCAGATTATTGGACAAAACCCAGCACAGAACACTGTCTTCAAATTGTAGAAAGGGGTGTCTGGCTTTTCAGATTCCGACTTTTTGCAGCTTTTTGCTTTTATTTTATTTAGCTTGTACATATAGTACCTTTCTAAGGTGATACTGTAAGTATGTAAGTATAGTAATTTGCTGCAAGGGGCACATTTACTAAGGGCCAAAGTGAATTTTTTAATAAAATTTGAAAATTCCAAATTTTTATTTGAAATCTACCCCTTAAAGCCCTAAAACTTTTTAAATTTTTTTCTTTTAATCTCAAAATTTTAACTTTTAAAATGTTGTGAAGCCACCGAACTTGTCAATCATTATAATAATCTTACTAACGAGCAATAATAATTCATATAAATATGAAATGTTTCTCTTGTCTAAACTGGCAAGATGTGTCGCCAACAGAACATAAAAAACATAGCAGCCAGTTCATCTTACTTTCTAACAAACACAATCTAAATAAAAAAGGCTGGAAAAAAAAAACAAATCTATCAATGAGTCTGTTGTGAATTGTATCTCAAACCTACAACACACTTACATTAAAGGACTAATCTCACATTGAGGCATATTTATCAAGGGTCAAATTCCAAATTCATTTGAGTTTTTTTTTAAACTCACATGAACTCGAAATTTGACCAATCGAAATTTATCATTACATTTGGATAAGAAGGACAGACCCGAAAACTTGAATCAAATTCAATTTGGGTTTTAAAACTCGATTTAAGTTTTCAGAATGTCAGGAATTCTGCAAACATCAACGAATTGGTCCCTGGACCTCTCCAATTCAGTTATAAAGCAATTTGGCATTGTTTAGGTGGTGAATAGGGGAACAAAAAGTGCCACAGTATGATAAATCTTGAAAATCAAATTCAAATTTGTTTTAAAAACTCGTTATCAAATTTGGATAACTCCTCAGTTGAATTAATATATGCAAGTTTAGAATGAAATACATCTATTTTTTATGCAACAATGATCCAATGGTAAAATTTTATAGTGTTTTTTTCTATGGACAAATAGGGATCCATAAATGACAGATAACGATTGTTAATCACCACAAATTAAGGTTAGTATGAGAAGGAATAAAGAGCCATTGAAAACATTTAGATCCACTAATTAAGATCTTATTAAGTCTTATTTTAGATCTTAAGTCGTATTTTTGCTTTTAACGCAATGATATGTATGTAGCATGATGGATGTGAAAACCTTCTGTTTTCAGAAGGCTTTCACTGAGTCACTGAGCTAGTAAAAACAAATATATTATATATATATATGCTATTTATAGGTAGCCAATTTTTGCTGACGCAACTCTTCAATTCTTCAACAGAGGCACTGAGTATCATAATTACAGAATAAGCAAAGTCTATGACTCATACTATCAGACCTGTTGAAAACAGTTTTACCAGATATCTGATGGTGGTATGACTCTGTATAAGCATGGTCTGGTACAATCCAAGAAGAGGCAAGTTCCCAATTATGCCATATTCATATATGCTTAAATAGCCTTGTGCAAAAGCAAATCATGCCAAAACTGCTAGGAGTGTTAAGACAAGGATAAAAGAACACTAACATTGATGTTCAAATGACATTTTTTAAAGCAAAAACTTCTAAATGAGAATCATGGTTTTAAAATTCAAATGCACTATATCTATTAAAGGGATCCTGTCATGGGAAAAAAAATGTTTTTTCAAAATGCATCAGTTAATAGTGCTGTTCCAGAAGAATTCTGCACTGAAATCCATTTCTCAAAAGAGCGAACAGATTTTTTTTATATTTCATTTTGAAATCTGACATGGGGCTAGACATATTGTCAATTTCCCAGCTGCCCCAAGTCATGTGACTTGTGCTCTGATAAACTTCATTCACTCTTTACTGCTGCACTGCAAGTTGGAGTGATATCACCCCCTCCCTTTTCCCCCTAACAACAGAACAATTAGAAGGTAACCAGATAACAGCTCCCTAACACAAGATAACAGCTGCCTGGTAGATCTAAGAACAGCACTCAATAGTAAAAGCCATGTCCCACTGCGTACTATTCAGTTACATTGAGAAGGAAAAACAACAGCCTGCCAGAAAGCAGTTCCCTCCTAAAGTGCTGGCACAAGTCACATGACCGGGGGCAGCTGGGAAATTGACAAAATGGCTAGCCCCATGTCAGATTTCAAAACTGAATATAAAAAAATCTGTTTGCTCTTTTGAGAAATGAAAAAAAAACATGTTTTCCCATGACAGTTTCCCTTTAAGCTTAAAAAAAAATCATAAAAACTTTGGCAAAGTTCATGTAGTAGCCAACATTTTTAAGTGTTTTTAATTCAAATTTTACAGTTTGTAGACCCATTGAAAATAGTGTGTAGAAAATGAATCTGATGCAGTGAATTCTTTTCTTCTGTTAAGTTCACAGGGTCCTTTATAGTCATCATTGTGAACAAAAAATATGTAAGCAAGCACTTTTGGTAACAATTTAAGTTTATTCAAATTGAAAAATGAAAAAATGCACAAATTTGTGAAAAATCTGTGGCTGCTCCAATGAAAACCACATTTTACTCATGAAGACAGGTAGAGCTTCTGCACCCCTAAGTGTTGTTGCTGAAGCCTTATGTGTGCATGTGCCAATGATAATGAGTTATCATTTTAGGAATATTGATATAAACACTCCTACTAATCTAATGGAACATTCAGATACCATTTTATACAGTTTTGAATTTAGTGTAACTGTTTCTTTGAATATATATTTTGATTTAGCACTACTACTAGGCTGAAAGATACATACAGTATGCAGGTACATTGCCTAGAATATCTATGACAAAGCAAAAAAAACAAAGTCAAGATCAGTAAACTTTAATTACAAAAAGGGTGACATACTCTCACTATTTAAACAGTGCAAGCAAGTTAACTCTTCCTTCATTGGTTTTACTTAAAGGGTTTAATCTGGATATTCATGGCCATTCAAACCAAATTATATACACTTAAGCTAAAAAAAACTCATAAACTTTAAATGAACACAAAACTGTTGAAAGAAGGATTTCTACATCAACTGAGATAATTAACTTGTACAGAAACAAATGTGTACCTAAATTACAGAGTTGTTTTTTTGCTAATGGACATGGGGCATATTCATGCAATTGATGCTGCAAAATGTGTCATGGTTTATAGAATAGCCTTGTAAAAATGGCTTTAAAAACAAGAAAATTGGAATTGCCTAGGGATTTACAAAAAACATTAAAGCTTCTGAAGGAACTACACAAAAAAGATTTATAATACAATTATATTTAAGCAAGTTTAATTTGCATTGGACAAGAACTTACCAATGTGATTTTTTTTTATGTTTATAGAATTAAATTAACCCCCTCAAAGCCTTTAATCATCACCAACATAAAAGAAAATATCTTATTGGTTGCTACACCTGGGAAACTGTGTTTTATTACATATGGAGAATTACATTTGTAGCTTTATACTTCCTGGTGTTAAACCAGGGATCTGGTGTTTCTGGGCTATCTGAATTACCACTGCTCTATGTAAACAGATAGATAAGGCCATCCTTCACTCCCATGGCTATACTAGTAATTGCAAGTAGGGCATGGTTTTGTTCACCTGTTATCAGTCTGGCCCCATGTGATTAGTTTAAACCATTAGGCTGCCTATAAAGACCCCCGTTCTGCACTGAATCATTGCCCAAAATAGGTCTATCTTAATAGTTCCTGGGTATGTTCACATATTGTCTGATCCTTGTTTTTGACCCTTGCCTGTTATTTTACTAATGTTCCTATTTTGTTTGTGTACCTCGTTCCTATTTGGTTTGACCCTGGCCTGTCTCTTGACAACATCCTTGATCCCTGTCCTTTCTGTGTGCTATGTGTGGTTCCTTGCCTGCCCAGAACTCTCTCCCTGGTACTCTCACTATAAGACCTGGCAGCACCCGAGTAGCGGAGGGCTCCTCCTGAAGCGAAAGGTGGTTTTTATAGGCAGATTACTGAGCTGCACTGGGACCTTTTCAGGGAAAAGGTATGCCTGTAATAGAAGCTGATGCTACAAGGCTGATTATTAAATTCTCATGCTAATTGTACTGGTTTCTGAGCTGCCATGTAATGGGAATCTGAATTAGTTATTAATCAGTCTTGTTGTGAACCTAATGTTTTTTATATTTACAGTATATTGTGTGTCAACCCTATGTTCAGTAATTGACAGCAGCACTGAGCATGTGCAGTGAATCAACAGAAAATAAATGGGGAGCTAGAGTGGCAGAGGAGCTACAGAGTAGGTGGTGTTAGCGCCAGGGTTCGACTCATCACTAGGTGCAGCTGCGCTCGACTCAGAAGGAGGCAGATAGAACTGAGCAGCAAGGCCGGGCCAAGGTAGTTTGGCACCCTAGGCGAGGGTTCATGCCGCCACCTGTACCTGTGCTATGCCTAACCCAAGCCCCCATGATCTGTACCTGTGCCACTGTCAGGCCAGCAGCCAACAATGGGCACAGGTCCAGCCATATCCATTAATACTGCAGTCTGCAGCTGCAGGCTTCAAGCCCCCACCATACCTGTGGCCAACCCAAGCCTCCATGATCTGTACCTGCACCAGCAAGAAGTACAGTAAAAGGCAGGGGCAGGTGCAGATGCCAAAAGCCCAGCATGAAAGAGCAGAGCAGGTCTGTTCAGCACGATGCGTTACTGCTCCCCTGTAGTGCGCACAGAAGGTCCTCTCTGCCTAACCAATCCGGCTTTTGTAATGACTGACCTGACAGACGTCTCTTGTTGGCCCTACAGCCCACTAAACATGCGTGTCAGAGTGTCAATGCACCAGCATGTCAGCATGGAACTGGAAGGAGCCAAGTCACGCTCCAGGATGGGAGAGCCTGTACAGATACACCAGCCTAAAACAAACCCTAGAGGGGGTTTAGGCATGCAAATTTTATACATTTTTATAAATAATGCTTTTAATAAAGGCCAACATACCAAGTGAACTGAAAAGTAAAAATTCCCCTGAGAAGTGCACCCCCCCCCCCCAGTGATTTAGCCCCAGGCGGTTACCTACCCCTTGGCCTGGCCCTGCTGAGCGGCACTGAGCACATCTATACAGAAGTCTGAGGAGCACATTTTGCCACAACTACCTTTAATGGGAGTAGTTTTAAACTCAATAACCGGTGGAGAATTTGTGGGGACTGCCACTGCAATTGCAGATGTAAATGAGTCCAATTGTGTATTATTTCTGCACTGCTTTCAATGGCATAAGTATAGAGGATGCAGACCCAACAGTCGCAAGGGGGTCCAGACTGTGGGGTCTGCTTCCTCTATAGCTAATAAAAGAACCTCAACCCCAGCCACTCTCTTACCTTCTACACAAGTTGTGCCAGAGTGGTCAGAGTTGGGCCAGGGGTGGGGCAGATACATGATGTGCGCAGGGCGAGATGGGAAGTGGCCGTGAGTATGGCGATTGGAGTGCTCCATGCCCTTTTTGCAGGGTGGCCCGGCGCACTCTAGTTACGCCACCTACTTTATATCTCTTTTTATCTTCAATACTAACAAAACAGAAGCACTTCAAAATCTATAGGTCACCCTAGTGAAAACGAAAGTCTTGCTGGTTTACTAGAGTACCCCCAAAATAAATACTTCAGCAACAGGTACTTTATATCAAATTAAGTGGCATACTAAAGAATCTTTCAAACTTTAATATATATTAAGTAAATATTGCCCTTTTACATCTTTTCCCTTGAACCAACATTTCGTGATGGTCTGTGTGCTGCCTCAGAGATCACCTGACCAGAAATATTTCAACTCTAACTGTAACAGGAAGAAGTGTGGAAGCAAAAGACACAACTCTGTCTGTTAATTGGCTTATGTGACCTAACTTTATAGTTTGTATGGTATGTTTGTGTTCACCGTTGAATTATACGATCCCACTCAGCTGTCCTTATTTTTATAAAATGGCAATTTTCTATTTATGATTACCCAATGGCACAAGCTACTAACAAAAGTATATTATTATGAAAATGGTTGTTGTTTCATGCAATATCTGTTTAGAGAGACCTTCATTGTTCGGGGGGGTATAGTTTTATTTTTCTGCTGCATACAACACAGTCATGCTGTCTGGCAGTTACAGTACATTCACTGGCTCCGAATGAGATTTTTAGACCAGAAACTGACAGCAAATATTCTGTGATAAAGCCTGGGCTTCTGCTGTTAAGGAATATTTTAAAGGTAAAGCATATACATTACTGTCTTTTCAATTCAAAATAACTAATTTAATTTTAAGTATTGCTGGTCATTAGTGATGGGAGAATTTATTTACCAGACGCGAAATAGTGGCAAATTCCCACAATTCAAGAAATTCACCTGCCAAAAATTTGCTGGCGTGAAAAAAAAAAAAGTGACGCGCGTCAAAAACGTGCCGCGACTCGTTTTGCTAATGTTTTGCCAATTCGCGAATTTCGCTGGAAATGGGATAGATTCGCCCATCACTACTGGTCATTAAAAAAAGATTATAGCCACTTTTTTTTTGTTTGTCAGTAAAATGATCAGGAGCTGAGAATAGTTCAGATGGCCCAGACATCTTGGGGCAAATTCACTAAAAAGCGAAAATGCGCTAGCGACAGTTTCGTCTGCGTTTGCCGCACTTTGCCAGGCAAGTTTTCGCCAGCACTACGCAAATTCACTAAGATGCGAATTTGCGCTCATGGCGAATGGTAGCGAAGTAGAGCTACCGTTACTTCACCAGGCAAAGCACATTTATGCTAGCGATGCCTAATTTGCATGCGGCGCGAACTTAAGTGTAAAATAGAGGTGTATGTTACAGCCACTACATTACACTACACAAGCCCAGGAAACCTCTAATAAAAAAAATAAAGTTGTCCTATTTCCCTAAACATATTCTCACTGTATAGCCGAGTTGCCATATGTTAGGAAATGTAGGGGAGGAAGGAGGGTAACCCTAAAAATATCTTCACTGTTTTTCAGACTATGACCCTACAAAAGGTAAAAGACGCCAGAGTTTTTTGGGACTTAGAAAAAATTTCAAGTTTTTTTTTTCAAACTCCTATCTCCTTGCGAAGTAACATCTAGCATAAGAGGTAACGTTCAGAAAAATGTTCATCTTAGTGAATTAGCATTGTTACGCCCCTTCGTCAGTGCGCAACTTTGCCTGGCGTAAGGGTGCGAAGTTGTGCAAGCCGATCTACTTCACTAGCGAATTTTCGACCGGGACACTGTTAGTGAATCGGCGAAGTTGCGCATTGACGTCACGCTGGCGAATTAGAGCTAGCTTTAGATGCTTTGTTCTTTAGTGAATTTGCACCCTTGTCTGTAATGGAGCCTGGTATTTTAAGCACCATCATTGTATGTGCTGTCATATAATGCTAACATTTAGTCACTTATATAAAGGCTACTCCTGACTTTCTGCTATACAGACAGCTAGGAACTAGTAGGAAAAATGCATGTAACAATAGAAGAAGCCAACCCAGCAACTGCTAGAGGGCCCCAGGAATGTAAAAGTCCGAAGATGGACCTGACTGACCCTATTTCAATATATTTTTTTACAAAAAGGCCAAAAACATGCAGCTGTACTGTGTTTTTATATTTCTGTATTTATGCCACCACACAAACAAAAATTGCTTCTAGAAACTTCAAAATACATCAAAAACATTTCTTTGTTGTCAATTTTCCCCCACATTTTTTTTCTCCAGGCCTTTACTGTTCCAGGGATGTGAAATAGTTAAGATTTATATGTTCATTCATTGACTGTTCATGGTTAACCTGGAGTCCAAATTATAAATTCACTTTATTCCTACAGGTTGTGGTATTTAGTCCCAAATCAACTTTAATCCTTGGAGTCTGTTCCTTTACCTAGTCCACGGTACAAAATGTAGTCAATACATACGTGTTAGGTGGATACAGACCAGGGAGACGCAGTACTTTGCTGCAAATTATCCTTTATTCTACACTACATATTTCAAGCAGAATTGCCCTTTATCAAGTGTGATTGCCCTTGGTAAAGGGCAATTTTGCTTGAAACATGAAGTGTCGAATAAAGGATAATTTGCAGTAAAGTACTGCATCTTCCTGGTCTGTATCCACCTAACACGTATGTATTGACTACATTTTGGAGCCCAAATTATTCTGTACTCATATAAAAATTACAGTTTAACTCCAACAACCCTCCTCCACCACTTTAGTGATGGCTAAAGTTAAAATGGACCATTTACATATGGCAAGTCCTGCTGCTATTGTGCAAAATGGCTGCATTTGTTGTACAATGATCGGGACTTGAGGTTTTCTAGATAATTGATTTTTACATAATTTGGATCTTCAAACCTTGAGTCTACTAAAAATTATATAAACAATAAATAAACACAATAGGCTGGTTCTAATAAGGATTAATGATATTTCGGTTTGGATCAAGCACTGTACAAATTACTGCTTTATTATTACAGAGAAAAAGGATTTTTTTTTAAAATAAAAAGATGAATTATTAGGCTAAAATGGAGTCTATGGGCCGTTCCGTAATTCAGATTTTTCTGGATAACGGATTTCCAGATAATGAAGTCCATACCTGTTCTTGCATCTAAAGCTGCTCCTTGCACTCCCACATAGTTGCACATAGTGCCTATTTATTTGTTCTTTTGGAAATTGTCTATTGAAAAAAATGGAACTTTGGTGCTGCAATCACCCACAAAGGTGATGGCAGCTCTAGGATTCCTGCAGAGAACTTGTGTCTAAAGGATTGACCAGAAACGTTTTAACACTTATTAGTGACAACAGTTTTGCTCAACAAACATGAGTTTCACAAAGGCATACATTGCAAGAATTTCACTTTTAAGTGTCCAACAACGGAAATTTCAGTTCAAACATGCAACAATTATACCTAGGTTACAATGGTTCCCCAAATTATTGTTCTAAACAGCTGGCTATAAATGCCCAAAAACTGGTCAAACTGCCAGACCAAATCTTGGGTATGTATTGTCATCTTTTCTTATAATAGAATCAGTGTAGCTTGGTAAATTTATTTCTGCTGGGTTACCATTATGCACTTCTTTAAATATAATAAAAATATGTCAAGAGGCCAAAAAAATACACAGAACCATAAACCAACACATTTCTAGGTAGCTAATAGATCATTCTGTGTATAAAACATACAGTAATGTAAATTAATAACGTCTGTTTGATTTATGTTCTACATGTACATTTACACGCTGGACTTTGTTATTTGTATTTCTATGGATTTTATGCCACAAGATTCCTGATGCTTAAAATATACATAATGATTATAGAATAAGCATACGAGTAATAGCCTGTGTTCTCAGCGATGCAAATCGCACTATTTGTAATATCTCAGCATTTCTGAATTGCTTTAGGCATTCAGCTGGAGAATATTTGAAACCTTTTGAACCCCCCACCTTTTTTGTCCCAGATTACCCAGGATTGTCTCCTTTGTATTCACTGCACCCTATGTTGTACATACCTGGACCAGTAGAAAAAATTAGTTGAAATATGGGTGGTTCAGCGCCAGACATTGAAGTAAGTATACAGACAATGCAGTTTAGTCACTTTCAGGGTCAGAATTACTAAAGGTTAGTGGTAAATACGTGTACAAAGTGGAAATATTAATTTTCACCGAATTAAGCATTCCTGCAATCGAAGAAAAATCGTTCGAATCGAAGGATCTTAGCTTACTATAAAGTGATTTTTTTTTTCTTCGCTTAAATAAAACTCAGCAAAACGGCCGCATAAGCTAACATAGCTCTTCAGCAGCTTTTATTTGGCGACGTAAAAAATCGAAGTTTTTTTAAAGAGACAGTACTTTGAAATTTGAAGTTGAAGGATTTTACTATTCAACCATTCAAATTGAATGGTCGAATTAGCCTATTCGATGGTCAAAGTTTTTCAAAAATTTACTTTGAAAATACAGTAGAACTTTTTGCAATCGAATATTCACTTCGAACCCTTAGTAAATCAGCCCCTCAGTGTTCCTTTAATGCTGTGGAATAGTGTACACTTTAAAGGACAAGGAAAGTCAAACTAAGAAGTAGGCTAGAAATGTTGTATGTTTTGTGCTTCTGTTCCAGTCCAAATCCAAATCCAACCAAATCCCTTTAGCAGTAATTATCTGTCTCCAAAGATGCCACAGTGGCTCCCCATCTTCTTTTCTGCTGATTCACTGATTCACATGCTCTGTGCTGCTGTCACTTACTGAGCTTAGGGACCAACTCAAAATATACAGTACACATCAAATAGAAATGTCACAGTATAAGGCTGATTAGTAATTAATTTGGATAATTACTACATGGCAGCACAGAAACCAGTGCAATTAGTATCAGAATTTAATAATCAGCCCTGTAGCATCAGCTTGCATGACAGGCCAACCTAATTCTCTGCTTGATAATTTGTGACAACCCCTAAGCTTAGCTTCTCAATAGCTGCTAAGAGCCGACTGAGCAGGTGAGTGTCACAGACACTTTCCAAGATGGTGACCTCCTGTGACAAGTTTGAAGTCCTGGATCATTGCTGCTATTGACAAGCTGAAACTTTAGTCTGGTGCAATAAGTTCAGTATATAAAATATAAAATTTTTAGCCCTATTTTTTAGGGTAATGAAAACACTCACCCTGGTGGTCTAGTGGTGTGGCGGGAATGCCCTCCACGTGTCTTCCTTCTCCTTCTATGTCTGTTTCTTAGTGAGTGTGCATGCTTCCGTGGTTTGTAGGCGCATTTGTGCTGGTGTGTGATGTCAGCGCACAATGGCACGAATTTTAAACATTATTTAAAGGGGCTTTTTGTATTTGCTCATTGCCCATTATAGGTATTCCTCCTTGTGAGTTTCCTGGTGCCTTGTGTTGTTAAACTTCTGATTCTGATTCCTCTTGTGACCTCTGCCTGTTTGTGACAAATCCTGACTTCTGAAATCCTTGTCCTGCCTGGTAAACCAACTCTTCTGTATCCGTATCCGTTCTGATGATCTCCTGGTTTGACCCTTGCCTGTCTGATTCTGCTTGTATACTGCCTGCACCGACCCGGCCTGATTTGACAACACTTTCTGTCTACACCTTGTACAGTATCCTTCTGCCCAAAGGACTTTGCTTTACCGTCGTGCCCCCTTGCTTGTCCAGAACCTTTAGCTTGGCACCTCTCTTATTAAGACCTGGTGGCATCCAATTATCCGAGGGCTCTTCCTGAGGTGAAAGGCGGCTGTTATAGGCAGAAGCAAGAGCTGAGAACAGGATGCTTAGCATTGGTTCTGGATTTAGGGTGCTGGCCATGACAGAAACAAAACCATCCTATTGGGTCTGTTTATTTTTTAATTATTTTTTTAGTAGACTAAAGGTATGAAGATCCAATTTACTGAAATATCGGTTTCCCAGAAAGCCCCAGGTCCCAAGTATTCTGGATAACAGGTCTCATACATGTATATATAAAGTTAATGCTTTAATAATACTGTAAAAATATAACATGTAAATGTAAAATTACACTGTGTGCTGTTTGTGCTTATTTATGATTTTATCAGTGATCACTATCTGTCATAATAATAGTTATGCCATAATAAGGAACATTATGTCTGAAACCTTTAAAGGCAGGGTTGGACTGGCCCGTCAGGACACTGGGAAAAAACCCGGTGGGCCCCGGTCCTCATGGTCCCCCGCCAGGCCAGACCCCCTTCTCCCAAACTCCTGGGCCTATTAAAAAAGAAAAAAAGAATCTGTGACTCCTAAGCTCACCATGCGGCTCCTGTGAGCGCATGCGTGCCTTGTCACAGATGGGTGCCAGGTGGTCCGGAGGGGGTTTCTAAGTTATTTATCTTTTTATTCAGCAGCTCTCCACTTTGCAATTTCAGCAATCTGGTTGCTATGGTCCAAATTACACCGTACACTAAGTTAAATGTGAAACTGGAATATGAAAAGGAAAGGACCTACAGTAAACAGAAAAATGAACAATAAAAAGCAGAAATACTGTAACAATACACATGCTATACAGAGCATTTGTTTTTCAGATGGGGTCAGTGACAGTTGGAAAGAGTCCGAAGAAGAATGCATATTATTAAATAAAATTATAAAAAATAATGAAGACCAGTTTAAAAGTTGCTTAGCATTGCCCATTTTACAACACACTATAAGGCAGATTTATCAAGGGTCAAAGTGAAAATTCGAATGAAAAAAAATTCAATTTCAAAGTCGTTTTTGGGTACATCAAATCTAACAAATTAGATTTGAATACAAAAAAAAATTGATTCAAATCGAAAAATTAATTTTGAACGATTAAATTGAACAATTTGAATTCGAGCGAAAACTGACCTATTCCATCGGAGAAAAAAAATTTGACTATAGTTCAACTATTACTAATACTAAGGGGCAGATTTACTATTGGTCGAATTTCGAATAAAAAAATAGAATTCGAAGGATTTTACCGCAATTCGAAAAAACACATTATACTATTCCTAGCTATTGATGGGCGAATTTGTCCCATTTTGGCGAAAAATCCGAGAATTTCCCACAAAATTCACGAAACGAAAAATTCACAAAACGCCGGCATCAATTTTTGGATGACAGCGAAAATTCTTTGGTAGAAGTACACCAGTGAAAATTTGTTGTTGATAATGCGTCAAAAATACGGATGCAGATGATACGCTCATTTATTTGCAGCAATTTTTTTTTTAATTAAAAAATTTGTTAGTGTAGAACGAAAAACTTTTAAATTGTTAAGTCTTTATTAAGAAATGATTACCTAAACTCTGCTTGCACTCCTCTTCAGAAAAGGCAACACGGCAACAATCCATCATACGGTGCTCGATTTCTCCTACCTGGCTATCTCCTATAAGGAAAGCAAGGAGGAGAAATCGAGCGCCAAATGATGGCTCACTGGATCGCCTTTTCTGATGGGAGCGCAAGTGGATTTTCGGTAAGTTATTTCTTAATAAATACTTAACAAATTAAAAGTTTAATATGTCTCTGTGTTTTTGTTTTTTTTTTGTTCTACACTGACAAATTTTTTTAATTTAAAAAAAATTGATGTTACCTGTCCTTTAATATGGATTCTTCTGTGCTGAGTATTTCCAGTCTATTTCCTCTCACCTACAGAGGTTATTAGAAAAAGGCATGAAACAGAAGTGTGGAAAGTGAGTAGATATCTTATGGAGTATGTTGTAACAGGTTTGTGGGTTTCCGGGTCCTCATGGAAGAGAGGAAGCAAATGGTACAATGAGATATGAAGTCCATGGAGATGTCAAACCCCCTTAGGGAAGACCAGTAATCTTTACAAATGAGGACCTTTCATTAAGTCCCTTTGGACTCTTATGGAACCATTAGCTGTGCAACCTGGAGGAACAGTAGCATCCTAAACTGCAGTATACCAGGCTATCTGTGGCTTGACTACACATATGTGGGACACTGTAGGTTAATCCTGCCAATTGGTGGCACTAACTGTTACAAAAATGGCACCAACATCTTGTTCTTATTGCTGAAAAACCTGCTAGAAAGTGAAATACCGGACTTCTTGTCTGATAAATGTGGTTCTGTTTTCTCAGCCAAGAAGGCCTATTACAACTAGTACAGGTATGGGACCTGTTATCCAGAATGCTCTGGACCTAGGTTTTTCCGCATAAGATATCTTGGATCTCTATGACAGAAGTCAACTAAAAATTACAGAAACATGAATTAAACCCAATAGGCTTGTTTTGCCACCAATAAGGGTTAATTATTTTTATAATTACAGAAAAAAAGGAAATCACTTTTTAAAAAAATGTAATTCTTTGATTAAAGTGGACCCTATGGGAGATGGCCATCTTGTAGTTTGGATAACGGGTTTCCGGATAACATTAGATAGCTTATTCAGACTACAGGTTTTTGTCATTACACTCACCTCTAATTCTACAGCTGCATGTGAGTCACTTCAAGGGGCATTCATTTTTTAAATAGTGTAGCATTAGTATTGTGAAGGCAATGTATATCTAAATCCACTATTCACAGGATACATCCCCTCTATAACACTTATGCTACATCACGTCAAAATATATATATATATTTTTCAAGCCAGTACATAAAAGATGCAATATTTCAAAAGCAGTGTACAGTACTTGTAGTTTTTACCCTGGGGTTCCTGCCTACAATCAGTATTAGCACCAACACTGTTAGTTAAGCTGATACACATCATTTGCAGGCAGGTTAATTAAATTGAATCCACTGTGGCAAGCACTCCTGTGAACGATGTATAATCTCTGCAAGGCACTATGGAATATGTCAGCACTATATAAATAAAGGCTAATAATAATTTAGAAAAGTTCTCTATGCATTTCCGACTGCCTGTAGTAAAACTGTTTATCCAGTCATTTTTAATAAGAGTTTGATTGCTTATAGACACACTCTAAGGACCCTGATTACAGACCTATCAAAACTAACTTGAAGTTATAGTAATTATTAACAAGATTACTTCAGGCTTGGAAGAGGGAGACTGTATTGCATTCGGTCCCCAAGCAAACATTACAAAAGGAAATAGAAAACATTGAAGTCAATATGCATAAAAAAATGAAATAAAATTGAGAATGAAATGCAACATACACTTGTATTAACAAAATAAGAAAACAGGGTACATTTGGGAAATCTCAAAGACATTTTTAATTTGCTCACTGTCAGGTGAGGTTGTTACAGCAGTTATGAATGCCACTTCAGTGAGAATTGGGCTGTAAATTCCTGTTAGCCGTTACATTTTTTTGAATTCTGTAATAGACTCTGACTTTAAAGCCAATTAGCTGAGATGACATTAAAAACAGTACATTTATATAACATCTAATAAATGTGTGTTCCTCTGTATTTTTGTGCCCTAAAACATTTTTCTGGTTTCCTAAAGAACATACAATGAGAATATTTAAAGGCTTAGGCATCCAGAGGCATCTCTTATAATATATGTTTATAGTTTTCTTGTTGTAGCACTTTCTCTTTGGGGTACAAGTATAGGACCTGTTACCCAGAATGCTTGGGACCTGTGGTTTTCCGGATAACAGATCTTTCTGTAATTTGGATCATCATACCTTAAGTCTGCTAAAAAAAAAAAAATTAAAACATTGAATAAACAGAATAGGCTGGTTTTGCTGCCAATAAGGATTCATTATATATTAGTTTGGATCAAGTACAAGGTACTGTTTTATTACTACAGACAAAAAGGAAATCATTAGTCTATGGGAGATGGCCTTTCCATAATTTAGAGCTTTCTGGATAATGGGGTTCCAGATAACAGATCCCATACCTGTACTGCGAACTATTAGTACAGCCATCAGCAACATTTTTAACTGTTTGCGACCATTATCATTTCCCCTAATTAAATGAATTTCACAGTAGTTAAGGTCTTGCAAAACAAGAATATTGTGTTTCTGTTTTGTAAAATGATTGTACTTTTCTCCTTATAAATCATTATTAGTGATGGGCGAATCTACCCAGTTTCGCTTCGCCGAAAAATTTGCTAACTGGTGGAAAAATTCGTGAAACGTTTTTGACGCGTGTTGCATCATTTTCGTCGCATCATGTCATTTTCGTCTCGTCGCGTCAAAAACAATGCGTGGCTCGTTTCTTTTCGCCGGTGTATCGCCAATTTGTTCACCAGCGGCGAATCGCGGGAATTCGCCCCTGGCGAATAAATTCGCCCATCACTAATCATTATAGGACTCATCTCCATAGTGAGGCAAGGAGGAAAAAACGGTGCCAAACAGAGGCACAAGTAATAAGTGCATGGCCAATAAGTGGTAAAAATATGCCCCACTTCCCACGATTCGCGAAACAGCAGTAGAATTTTGCCTGGTGAAAATTCGCCAGCATCCATTTTTGGACACAGCCGTCTGTTTTTTTGACGCCGGCAATGTGCACTGGCATCGAAAAACAGACGCCCGTGTACAGAAACGGACACCCATGTGCAAAACGAGACGAGGTGGAATTTAACAAATTTTTCACAGCAGATTCGCCCATCACTGAGTACTCCATGGCTGTGTAAAACAGTGGAGATAAATATCAATAGTGATGTTGCCCATAGCAAGTGTAAACAAGTGTAAGGAAACATTTAAAATAATAAAAAATAGTTAAGTGGATTTGTGAAAAAGGGTTAACTGTACTTTTTATACAGGCACTACCGGGGGAGCAGGGGGTGCAATTGCACCAGGACGAAGTAAAAGGTATTAATGGAGTCTTCATGTATTCTATATGTCCTGTGATAATATCACAAGGACAGGCTTTAAATATTATGGGAGTTTTTTGCATGGTGCAAAAGAGACTTTCATTCAGGGCCAGATTTACATAGCTAACACTAGAATCCCTTTAAAGGGGATGTCAACCCTCCAGGTGCAAAACCCCCTATCCCTCTCTCCCCCCTGTATGCCCCGCTCCCTCCTCCCCTCTGGCCTACCTCACCCCAGGCTATTGCCCCATACCTGTTAATTACCCCAAAGTCCAGGTCTCCTGCAGGCAAGTTCACGGGTTCATCTTGTCCTGCACCATCTTCTCCCTTGATCCAGCGACGTTTGGTGGCGCATGTGCAGTAGGACGCATTTTCCGGTTGGTACTATTGCGCATGCACCCGGGTGCGTGCGCAGTAGTACCAACTGGCAAATGCTTCCTACTATTCATGCGCCGCCATTGAAGAAGACTTGGACTTTGGGGTAATTAATAGGTATGTGGCAATAGCCCGAGGGGAGGAGAGAGGGGGGCCTATGGGGGGGAGGGGCGGAGGGGTTTTGGGGGAGCCCAGGCAGATTTGAGTATGTCACCCATCCCGCCCTGTTTTCTTACATCATCAGTGCCGACTCCAGCCCTGATGAGAGGGAAGGCAGGAAACGGGTAGGAGCTGGCATTGAGTTAAAGCGTTGGACCCCATTAGGGTGTCAGCTAACTCTCTAGACCCCCTCTCTCTCTGCAGTTACTTCCTTGCACCAGTGAAAATGGAGATTGCTTACTTGTTCCGTCCAATGACCCGTAGGAGTGGTATAGGAGAATTAAGCTCATTTCCTGTCTTGAGTATTTCCATGTGACTCAAACAACTGGTCGGATTCCCTTATTCCTCCGGTGCCCAAGAATATTGTTGAGAGCAAGCAGGGTCCCTTATTACCAACATAAAGAAGAGCCTGGGTAGCATGTGCCAGAAGAGAAGTGTCATAAATGCTGTGCCAACAGGAGCAGTGTGCTTGGTGACATTCCGTGCCTAGTATGGTCAGTGTCCAACAAGGAATAGCTGCAATTCATAGTGACTCCTGAGCCGATCACTCTCCCTTTCTCCAAGAACAAAGGAGAGTGTCTAGCTCCCCCTCGCACCAGGACTATAGTGCTGCTACCTGTCACACCAATGCAACATTTCCTCCGAGCAGCTCCTTCTGCGCCACTTTGTGATTTAGTGTGCCCCTGTTTGGCCCATCTGACACTTGGGGTCATTTATCAACACTGGGCAAATTTGCTCTTTGGCAGTAACCCTGGCTGCTGACTTTAAAAAAAGCTAATCATTGATTGGTTGCTATAGGAGGTAACTGCCTATGGGCAAATTTGTCCATTGTTGATAAATGAGCACCACTCACTGCCTTCCATTGTTTCCCAACATGAAGCATGGCTACAGCATGTAGAGAGCCCCAGAGCAGCTCTTACAGCATGGAGGTGGGACCTGTGCAGCAGCATACTTTTTAAAAGTTTATAAACTGCGTTATGTTTTGTGGCTCTAGACTATTTTTCTTTAGTGGAAGAGGGAGCAAAATGGTTCTTTTCATAGTAAAGGTTGCTGAGCCCTTTTATATTTCATACAATTAATCAACTGGAATTTACTAAAATTCCTTTTTTTTTTTACAGGAATACACTTTTCACTGATTACAATTATTATTGAAATTCTGCACATTATCATGTTGAGAAGTATTTGGTTAAATTATCATGTTCACGCTTCTGTTCTGCTTTAGGTTTTTTCTCGGTCTCAAGCAAGCAAAACACGGGGGCATGCTGGCAATAAAATTGAAGTTCCCTGTAGGGTTGATCATGCCAGAAAAAATGTATGTGGTGTGTTGAAAAACATAGAAATGTATGTTTTACAAATGGAGTAAGATATAGAATCAGATTTAAAAGATTAACTGCTTGAAACCATTTTGAAGAATGCTAAATGTCAAGAATCCATCAGATGTTGTATACATTTTTATACAATGTTCGCAAGTTTCCTATGAGAGCTCAGTCCTTCTTTTCCTTGCTCAGAAAGTCTAAGCACTAAGCACTTTCTTTCTTATAGTGTCAGTTATAGTCTTCAATTATATAACAGAAGACTATTTTATTTTCTCAGCAGTCTCCCCAGCACAGTATAAGTGCCATCGTCGAGGCTTTATTTAATGTGATACTTACACTAAAAAAACTACTTATTAAAATATGAATGTAAATTAAAAGTTACCTATAGGTCATGTTGATCATTTTTTTGCTGAGAGGTTTTTTTTTGTAAGTAATTGTTAGTTGAAATTTCTAAACTTGACCTGTTTTACCAACCTGACTGTCCCATCTAAGCCTGTCAGGTAGAGTTTCTGATGCTAACAGACTCCAACTGCACAAATATGGCAGCCCCCTCATACAGGAACATGGGGGATCAGACAGGTAACGTAAAAGCACTGTGCAAATACTTTATGGCAAAGTTATAAGTTACTTTCAAAGCCAGTATTATGATAGAAGTAAAAAAGAGTTTAAATTCTGGTGTCAGAATCTCTTTAATAGCAGTTGTATTCACTGACCTGTACAACCCTGTGATTCCAGTGGATTCTGTAAGGAAAAACCACATCAGCCAGTGCAAATTAGGCCCCTTTATAGTAGAGTGTTAATGGGAAAATTTAATATGTTTTGCTAGCACAAAAAACCTGTGCAGAGACGCTTCCACGTCCTTTTAAACTGATTTCAGACCTCAACAGCTATTTACTAAACCACAAATTTTTCTTGTTGGTTTTTTTGGGACAAAAAGACATTTTTCTGGGATAAAAACTAAACTTTTTCTGGATTTATTATACCCCTGAAGCTGCAAAAAGACAGAATCTGAAAATCTGCCATCTCAGACTTGTTCGGGTCCTGCATAAGTCAATGGAAGAGGCACCTATCACAATTTGAAGTTTTGATGGTCTGCGCTGGGTCTACTTCAATAATCCAACTTTTTGGGGCTTTTCAGGCAAATCTCAAAAAATTCGAGTGATTCCAGAAAAAGGCACAAAAAATGTCTTTGATTCAGATTTTCTCGAGTTTTTCTACGATCCAGTTAAATCAAGTTTTCTTTTATTAATAAATAAGCAAAAGTCGTGCATGTGACTTTGGATGTGGTTTTTTTAATAGAATTTGAGATAAATTTAAGTAAATACTGTAACCCCCTGCAGTGTACGTAATAAATTTTCTCAATCGCAAAGCGTTTCTTGCTGTAATATATTTAGAGAAACTCCAGAGCAGGTGTTAACACAAAACCTTTGCTTAGCAATAAAATGCAATGTAATATTCCCCAGCGACTGAGTAGTGCTAAACATTTGCAGAGATGCCATTAGAAATAATGCTTGTGACATGCAATTGCATTCTCCCTTAGGCATTTTGTCTATATTCCCGTTCCTATTCATCACTTTGTCATTTCATCATGTTGGTAGGCAGCTTCGGTGTTTACCTGAATGCACAATTGTAGAATACCAGTCTCCTGTGATTACAATACCTTCAGGCAACTGTGTTGCTTTTCTCATCCTTTCATTGTTCCATTCCTTTAATCTGTTTAGGTGCTGCACTTTTTCCAGTCAGGACTGGATTCCCCCTGAGGATGTACACCAGTGTCCTCTGGCACCCTGTCCCGCCCACAGGATCACGCGCATGCGCATCCTTTTCTTAACAGCGCAATAATTGAGCAAGGTTTCCATGTGGCTTGGCTGCATGCCGGCCCTGGATTTATACCGGCCTAGGCCCGGCCATTTATGGGCCTTACACACAAATCTGGGACTGTTTCCAACTTATGAATATCCTTTTTATAAAAAATGGTACCTAAAGAGTTAAGATAAATAGAGAAAGTGGATGATAACCAGATATTGGAGCAGGAATCATGGAAGTGAGATAATACATAGATCACATACTACAAATATAAATAAATAGAATGTTATCCATTTCCTAAGATAAACTCCACCCTGTAATCAGAAGGAAATTCTTTAACGGGGTTATTCATCTTGTAAAGGCAAACAAATGAAATCCCTATCTCCAAAATACTTTAATTTAAATGTGTACCAATTTTAAAAGAAACCTGACTGTATGCAGTGAAATTCTCACTTCATTTACTGTTGTGGATAGGAATTGTCAGATGCACTACTGTCTCCCTATATATTTATCTATTTTCCCTATTAATAACATTGGGAACAACCATCATTTTTACTGGCCAGGCCGGTAAAATACCGCCCTGGTGGAAACTCTAACTACTGTGCTGGGAAACAATCATACTTA
>CM044439.1:50726613-50742951 GCA_024363595.1 Xenopus borealis | reverse complement strand
TGGGTGCCTGGGTGCCTGGGTGCACATTTCAAGATAATTTGAATACAATCCAGAGAAAAGAGAGGCACTCTCAGGTCTTAACGAACAAAAATAGAAAATTTTAACGTGGACACAAAAGAAACTGATGTTTGGGCTGGAACAGCTTTTTTCAAAGTGAAAACTTTTTATAAGAATTCCTAGGAAATTATCCAGATGTACAGTAATGCTACCAAGATATCGTATACAATTATTCTTACATCAAAAACTAATAAATGACCTTAAATAAAAACTATAAAAGCCACAAACCAGAATGGGGACTCTTAACCACAAGGCCAAATGATTACAAACAATTAAATTTGCTTGTTGTAGGCTTGGCCAATGATTTAATGATGTAAATACATACTGTTTGTACAGTATGTGTTAACGGATTGCATCCAAGCCTATCACCTCTTTAGGGTGGTGGCACACGTAACATTTCAGGGAGTTTAGTCACCCAGGGGGAAAAATCTCCTCTTCTTCGGGCGACTAATCTCCCTGAAAATGCCTTCATGCCAGCTAGAATGTGAGTCGCCGGTGGGATCGCACTTTGATCACTTTGTTTTTCCGACGTCGCCCGAAATTGCCTCAAGAGGAAACATTAGGTGACTTCAAAAAAACCAAAGTCATCTGAGAGCCACACTCTAGCCAGCGAGAAGGCATTTCGGGGCCACGAGAACAAGAGGAGATTTGTCCCTAAGCGACTGATCTCCCCTGAACACTATGGGGCTGATTTACGAAGGGTCGAATTTTGTGGAAAATAGTTAGAAATTCAACCATCTAATTTTTGGGGGGGTCATTTAGTTCGAATATGAGTGTTTTCGATCGAAAAACGGGGGAATTCAATCAAACGAAAATCGTTAAAATCATTCGATTCCATCGAGCAATTCGAAGGATTTTCACCAAAATCTTTTCATTTCTCAGAAAATTTCAGGAAAAGTTATGTGAGGTCCCCCATAGGCTAAAATGGCAATTTGGCACCTTCAAGCTGGCGAATAGTTGAAGTCAAAGGAGCCAGTACTTCAAAATTCGAAATTTCCAATTTTAACAATTCTAATCAAATTTTGGGATATTCCAAAGTCGAAGTAGCCAAAAACTCATTTTGAAATTCGAATTTTCATTTCGATCCTATTCGACCCTTAGTAAATCAGCCCCTATGTGTGTCAACTCTCTTATTATGTAAAAAATATACGCACAGCTGAGAAACTTGAAGCATTGCAAACTAGGGTTGCCACCTTTCCCTGTGGCTCAAGCCGGACAGGGGGGTGGTCCCGTGACGTCAGTGGGCGGTCCCGTGACGTCACGGGGCGGAGCTATGACGCCGCGATCGCCAATTGGCCGATCGCGGCGTCAATCAAGCTAATCCCGCCCGGTTTTCCTTATATGGAAAACCGGGCAGGAAGCATTGAACCGGGCAGCCCTTCAAAATACCGGGCTGTCTGGTTCAAAACCGGACAGGTGGCAACCCTATTGCAAACACAGAACACAAAAACAGCAGGAAAGACAAAATTTAAGCTTTGCATTAGAGGCGGCACTAAATACAAAAGGCATGTGTAGGAACCCATAAGTAGCATGGCCCTTATGGCTTCATTCCCTTACCATGACCTTCCTTTTTCCTGTTACTGGGTTAAATTCCATGTATCATACTTGTAACAATTTATTGGTAATAGGTTGTGACCACTCCCTGCAGTGCTGTAACAAAAGTGCTTGCAGGGAGGGGCACTTCCTCGTTGGCCTGCAGCAGTTGATCTGGGCAGAGGATCCATTGAGCCTGGAGTCAAGGCCCCAGAAGTAACAAGGCCCCAGAAGTAACAAGGCCCTAAAGGGACAACCACCTTTAGAGAAGTCGGGGATACAGGGACCCCGTGAACGAGGTAAAGCCAGTGTATAGGTTATATCTCTTTATAGCACTTTCTAGTGGAAGTGAGTCAGAGAGGAAAGTTAGCACGAGCAGCTCAAGCTCCACCAAGGAGGATAGAAGGGAGTAGCTCTCCCCCAGGCTCTACTTTGCCTGTAGTGAAGGGACCACAGTTCTGACAAGGGACTTCAGGCAGTGTTCTTATCCCTGATCCACGTCTGCTGTAAGGGATCCGGACCACGTGAGGTACTGATATCCTGGATGGTGATCCTGTCTACTCCAACTTATTAATCCTACCTGAGAGTCTTTCCTTGCTGTATCTGCTACACCTCTGAATAGGGTTGCCACCCGGCCGGTATTTTACTGGCTTAGCCGGTAAAGCACCAGCCAAGGCCGGGGCCGGTATTACAAATTTACCGGCAATGTAGCTGCCGGTAAATTTGTAATACCCCTTAAAAATGGCCCTTGCCTTGCCTAAAATCCAGTGGAAAACTTACCTTTCTAGCGTCTTCAGCCGATCGCTCGCATGGCTCCGCCCCCTTTGACGTCACATCCCGCCCCTTTCGACATCACGTCCCACCCCTTTGGACGTCACGTCCTGCCCCCTTTTGGTCCTGCCCCCGCCGGCCGGTAAAGAAATTTCCAAAAGGTGGCAACCCTACCTCTGAATGTACCAATGTACTTGCATATGATCTAACTCAGTTGTGAGTATCATTAACCCTGTGGTGCTGTGTATGTAAATAAAGCTGTTCTACCTGTTTGCAAAGAACCCCCGGCGTCCAACAACTGTTATTTTACACATCTGGCAGTATTGAGTTATAGTTCAACTACCTCACACGTGTATTTTCCCCTTAGCGAAAGCCCTACCTGATGAAAGAGGGTCGCATGTAGCCCATACTCTATCATTGCTAGTTGGTTTTGGTCTAATACAGCCAAAAAGGGGTTACACCATGTAAAGGTGATGAAATAAAAGGTGCAAAGTATAGAAAGCATTCAGATCTTTACAAATAGCAGACAATAATGGTTATGAAACATGACTTTGGAAAGTTCAGTTTTGGTGTAAGGAATTACCCCGTCTTTCCCAGTGCTTCGTTCAAACCAGTTACCTGGTGTATATCAAACTTTTTGCCGTACATATATCCTATAAAGGAAAGTTTGCAGTATAGAGTTTCCCTGTACAGGTATGGGATCCATTATCCTGAAACCTGTAATCCAGAAAGCTCAAAATGCCATCATGGAATTGCCATCTCCCATAGACTCCATTTTATCCAAACAATCAGCATTTTTAAAAATGATTTTATTTTTCTTTGTAGTAATAACATAGTACCTTGTACTTCATCCAAGCTAAGATATAATTAATCCTTATTGGAAGCAAAATTTGTCTATTGGGTTTATTTAATGTTTCCATTTTTTATAAGAGATTCAAGGTATGAAGTTGTAAATTACAGAAAGATCCATTATCCAGAAAACCCCAGGTCCTGAGCATTCTTTATAAAAGGTCCCATTCCTTTATATGCAGTATCCATTTTTCAATCTCTATTCCTAGTTCTGCCAGCTGGTCTGTATTAAGGTTCAGATAATTCCTAGAGACTTCCCATCAGAGAGATATCACATATTAGTGATGTTTAGGCCAACCCATGGGTTGGGCAGGTTTGGGCTGACGTTTGCAAAAGATTGTCAGGTCGAGGGTTTGGCTTTAGCTTTACCTTATGATCTCCCCACCTTACTGTGCAGGCTTCCTCCTCCAGTCAGTAGTGATGGGCGAATAAATTCGCCCTAGGCGAATTTGCAGCGAATTTTCGACATTCGCCGATGGCGAAAGTTTCGGCAAAACGCTCACAAAAATTTGCTGTGTGTTTCGTTTCGTCGCGCGTCTCGTTTCGTCGTGCGTCGAGTTCGCCGCTTCACTTCAAAACAGCACAATCCGTGCAGTGAAAAATATTTTTCAAAATAAATGAATATATATTAAAATATGCCTTTTTATTTTTTCACTATTTTAAATAATAATCACAGATGTTTTTAAGAAGCTGGCAAAATGTGATTCCTTTTTTTCTTTTGAAAAGATAAGAGTCCAGTAACAATGCAGGGCATGTGTGTATACTAAGTGAAACGCATATAAATTGCTCTTCTCATTGACTCCAATGCTATTCAGCACATTCACACACAAAGCAAAAGATGCCATTTTTTACAATTTTTTTCACATTTCCATACCTCCCAACATTTTGGAAGTAAAAAGAGGGACAGAATTTTTTTTCCATACGTAGCACTGCAACATTTGACCACACCCATTTTTGTGGCCACACCCACTAATTAACATGTTCGTTTTACCAAATTTGGCAGGTTATGAAAGTTTGAAAATATTTCTCCTTATCTAAACTGTTACAAATACGATCAATTACTTATTTTATTATATCAAAATTGTTAAAAAGGTGTTAGAAACTTCTTTTTTTTTCTGGCTATTCCGTGCAGAGAAAAGAGGGACTTTCCAATACAAATGAAATGAGGGACTGCAGGTTGTGCTGTCGAAAGAGGGAATGTCCCTCCAAAAAAAGGGACCGTTGGGGGTATGCATTTCAAATGGCAGTTTTATCACATTGCACTGTGCGTCAAAACTGACATGCGTCAATATAAGCGCGTGTAAACTTGGGCGCGCAACAAAACATCAGCACGACTTTCGCTGAAATTTTTTGGCAAAAGCGAAACGCCACAGATTCGCCCATCACTACCAGTCAGCACTTTTTCTAGACTCGCACCTGCTTGTCTCTCCTATTCCATGACATCAGTGCGGGGCAGGTTGGGCATGCGTGTATACATAGGGAGGCACACTGGATTAGGGTCAGGTGTGGATAATGAAGGGATGGGTTAAGGTCAGGTGCGGGTCGACTTTTTGTCGACCCACGCATCACTAATATATTTGATCGGGCCATTTCTCAGGTTCAATACCCTGTAGAGTAGGGTAGTTAAAGGATGGATAGGGGCACTTCTGTGCATGTCTGTCTAGGGATGCACCGAATCCAGGATTCAGCCTTTTTCAGCACGATTCGGATTCAAATTAGGGCCAGGGATGGAAATCATGTGACATTTTGGCACAAAACAGGGAAGTAAAAAATGTTTTCCCCTTACAACCACTGATTCGGTTCGGTATTTGGCCGAATCTTTCGGGAAGGATTCGGGGTTCGGCCGTATCCAAAATAGTGGATTCAGTGCATCCCTATTTCCTTCCCCCCCCCCCCCCGACCTCATGAATATGACCCTGAAAGATGCACTATATTTTTTGAGGCAGCCGCTGGTCTCTGTGCCAACTTGTGTTTATCTTGAACATAAATACATTTTAAGAGTAAAATAAATTCATTAAATATTCTATTAAAGTTTGAAATGGAGATGTATACATAAATATTATATTTAATACCCCCTATAAATTGTTTCATTTGTTTTAGGTGACACATTTCATTCTTATCTCTCCTACAACATTGGAGGCATTTGCTGTATTGTACTGATAAACTACTGTAATGCAGTCACTAACATTTATTGTTGGTCTTTAAAGAATAATTACAATCGGAAATTCATAGATATTTCATATTTAAATGTTTTGACTTTGTATTTTCACAAGATCAAAGAAAGCAATTTTATGCTCAGTAGTTGTGCTCCGCTTTCGCTGTTTTCTAGCTTCCTTTTATTTCCGTGAATTCTGCAAGGTCAATCTATTTCTTCAGAAATCATGTTGCAAGCACAAATGTAATCTGATTAATACTGTTCCTGGAAGCATGACTTACAGTATCAGCAAGAAACAAATGCAATAAGGCAACACAATGGGGGTGAAACTGAAAGAAACTTAAATGTGCCTCACTGTAATAAGGTGACCCACAAATGTCACAACTTCTAAAACTGACAACATGTAATCCTTAGAATCCTTTCATGGCTTCCAGTCTTATCTCTGCTTTGGGGCTTCAACTTCGACTCCTTTTGTGGCTTCAGGTGTTTTCAAGCGGGACCCAGTTAATTTGAATATGCAGCACAGCCAGGCCCCCTTTTAGGCCCGGGTTTGATACAAATGTACCTCCTCTGTCTATGGCGGCCCTGACTCCTTATAACAGGCAGGTGTGTGGGAGCAGGCAGCAAGCAATAGCAAATCTGCAGAAGGTCTGGGCAGGCAGCTGACAAGGAGAGTCCAATAGGCAGGCTGAGGTCAATTCCAGGAGACGGCAACTAGGCAAGGTGAAGGACTGAAACACAGGATCAAGGGAATGGAAACAGCAACCATGTGTGGGAACAAAGGCAGGAATCAGGCACAGGAATAACAGGAAAAAGGCAGGCTGGATCTGGCTTTGGGGCTTATGAAGGCCACTCATTGATATATTACAAACACACAATGTTAACGAGGTGGGCCGTGCTGATTGTGCAGAAGGGAGAGGAAACTGCACAACTGTCAAGAAAATACAGTTCAAAAAGCCTACAGTGGCTAATTAGAATAATGCAAGAGCATTTAAACATGGTGAACAATCTCCAATGTTAGCCAAAGCTCACAGGGATGTATTACGTCAGGAATTTCTCTATTGTTGACTTCCTATACTAGCAGCATTAACACCCCAGGGTTGCAACCCTCACAAGCCTCCTCATTGGAGGCTTTGACTACCCTGATCCTGCCTTTGAATAACCACACACTATAAAGAACTATTACAAGATATTACTTGCACTTACTTCATAGACTGGAACCTACTTCCATTCTAGACCCTATGGAATATACCACACCTACTCCAGCAAGTTGGGGAACCAAAAGAGAAGGAGCACTGTGCGCTTTAATTTTTATGACCTAAGCATATAATAATATAAGTGTAACAAAAGACCAAACTTAACTAGCTAATAACCTTACTGGGGAACTAAGAAACTACATATAATATAAATGCTACTACCTATCAACACAAAGTAAAGTTTTCTTATTTATTGTATAATTTACATGTTGCATGAACCTTTAAAGGAGAATTCAACCCTTACTTAAAAAAAACCCTTACCCCCTACCCTACATAGAACCCCCTCCCTCTCTACCCCAGGAAAATGTAAGTACATTTTACTTACCCCTTGATGCAGACTCAGGCATCAGAGGTCATGGACACCATCTTCTGGTTCTTCGTAGATATTCGGCGCTTCTTCCTTCCCTTCAGCAATCTCCGTGACATGCGCAGTTGTCGCAAACAGGAAGATTGCTCCAACTGCCCATGCGCCAATACAACTCTCACTTTCCGAAGATTTTCGAAGAGAAGAAGATAGTGCCCATGAACTCCGATGCCTGAAAATGCACGGAGGGGTAAGTTAAACATTGGCCCGGGGTAGCAGCTGTGGTTGGAGGTATCTATGGGTGGAGGAGGAGCAGTTGGGTTAATAAATGTTATAGGGCTCCACAGCAAATTAATTTTGCAGCCCCCAACATATCCAGAGGATGTCCTGTTTTTAAATTGAAATTGCTCTTTACTTGGACCTCATGGGTGCCCCTATAACTCCTGCCCCCCCTGCAGCCACAGGGTAGGCTTTCTCTGTAGTTATGCCCCTGAAGAGTAGCAGTCACCTGTCAGTGGAGTCGGCACAGGGCTTACCAACCCTAGCAGTAAAGAGTCATGTAAGAATACAAAATTATGAAGAAAGGGACCTGTACCTTATCTTATTTGTCAAAGTTTTTCTTGCACTCTCCGTTAGTATGCTTTCATAGCCAAATATAAAAGATGAAAAACTGTTGACAAAAAGTGTTCACTTGATAAAGGCAGGTATCACGAAACATGATTCACACAATTGGTCATATAAAGCAGGCGAAATAATTGACAGGGTCAACAAAACTTTTCAAACAAATCTGTGTATTTATGACCACCTTAAGTATCATAAGCTCATGTATACACACCCACATAAAGGTTTTAGAGTGAGTAAAAGGAATGTGTAGGGTATAGTCGAAATATGAGCTTTTTTGTTTATAAGCCCATGTTGGTGTGTTTATAGGCATGATTAAAATAAACATACAGTGCATAATCTTCTGTTTGTCATAGTTACCAAAACTCACCTTCTTAAATCCACACATAAAAGATGAAATTGTTTCATACACTGCTTTTGATTTCAGAAGACAAAAGCAATGAAGGAGAACTCCAGCCACTGCAATTTAAACAGTAGTTATGTAGCTATGTAGCTATGTAGCTAACACATTCATTATGGTTTTCAAGAAATTATACCAATTCATAAGAAAATAACTTTGTAAAATAGTTTGTTCAGGAGTATAATTTGCTATAGCTGCACAATTAAGACTGCTGCATTCAACCTGAGCGAAAGAGTATCAACCACCAAAACAGTGGAACAATTCTTCACTAAATAAGTATTTGTGCATTGGCAATAAAACATTGTTCCTGATTGCTTTGGCTTCTGCAATCAACATTGATGATCAATTCCTAAAAAACATAGGAGTTATTGAAAAGTCATCATCTACAGCAATAGACAAAAATAGGTTAGTGTCCCATTTTAAAATTATAATCAATATATGTTCTGGAAATGAGTAAATTGCATCCTGTATGGAGGATAAAGTGAGCAGCAAACAAGAAATCATCATGATACTTCTCATTGTTCTTCTGAAGGGCTGTTGGTGGGGAAGGAGAGGGGTGATATCACTCCAACTTTCAGTGCAGCAGTAAAGAGTGACTGTAATTTATTATGGCATGTCACATGACTGAGGGTATCTTTTGAAAAATGTTGCTCAAAGCAGAATTCGGCCGGAGCATCACTATTAACTGATGCATTTAGTAAAAAATTAGTTTTCATATGGCAGTATCCCTTTAGCATGGCCATAAATACACAAATTTGTTTGGAAACGTTACCATGACATAAGCAAATAGCCCCCATATGGATGATCCCAACTCAATCAGAAGTAAAATGCGGAGCCAGTTAATCTGCTTTGTTTTTATTGTGAGACCACAGTAAAAAAATAATAGTTTCAAGAATGGACTAGAAGCTCTAAATGAAAACCAAAGGTACAAGTAAAGTATTAGTTTATATTATAGGCTGTAAATCAAAGGAAAACCAGACTGCTTTAGAGTAGGGGTGTTTTTTATAGCATAACCAAGAGGCGAGAAGGATCAGGTGAGAAAAGAATCATAGTTGATGGGCATTTGTCCTTCTTCCATCTCTTTAACGTGGTATTGTCATTTGCAAAAACCATCAGATCAGCCAAGCTTTCATTAATTCAGTAACTTGATATTTTTATAGATAACAAGTTTAATTCTGGGCAGTGTCATTCTGTAGCTTCTAAAGCAAATAAGGTTCTGTCCTGCATAAAAAAGGGCATAAATTCAAAGGACGAAAACATAATTATTAGTGATGGGCGAATTTATTCACCAGGGACGAATTCGCGGCGAATTCCCGCGATTTGCCGCTGGCGAATAAATTCGTGAATCGGCAGCGAATTTTCGCTTGGCGAAAATTCGCCGTAAAAACGAGTCCCACGCCGAAAACGACGCGACGAAAGCGACGCGCGCCGGAAACTACGCGACGCGTGTCAAAAGCGTCTGGACTCCTGTCCTTAGGAGGGATGCAAATGAGCTGGAGAGAGTGCAGAGACGTGCAACTAAACTGGTTAGAGGGATGGAAGACTTAAATTATGAGGGGAGACTGTCCAGGTTGGGGTTGTTTTCTCTGGAAAAAAGGAGCTTGCGAGGGGACATGATTACACTTTACAAATACATTAGAGGACATTATAAAAAAATATCAGGGGACCTTTTTACCCATAAAGAGGATCACCGCACCGCCACCCCTTCAGACTAGAAGAAAAGGACTTTAATTTGAAGCAGCTTAGGACAGTGAGGTTGTGGAATGCACTGCCGGGTGATGTTGTGATGGCTGATTCTGTTGATGCTTTCAAAAGGGGCTTGGATGATTTTTTGGATAGATATAATATCAAAGGCTATTTTGATACTAAACTCTATATTTAGTATAGCTATGGGCATATATGGTTTGTATGAAAGAGTGTAGGGGTGTTTGTGCGTGTGTGTATGCTGGGTTTTAATTTGGAGGGGTTGAACTTGATGGACTTTGTCTTTTTTCAACCCAATTTAACTATGTAACTATGGATAACTATACTGTATTTAGCATGTGGGATGCACGCTAAAGGTATATGCAGCACCCAAATTCAGCTTTCTATAACCTTTATTTATAATGAATGAAGAATATCAAGAAAAAGACACCAGAATAAATGTATTTCTTGTTCTTTATTGTTCCACTGATAAAGGAACATGGGTCTTTTGCAGAGTTGCTTTTCCCTGTCTCTATTCAAAAATACAAATCTTTGTAGATTTGTTTTGTCCCATGATTGACAGCAGGGGTAAAAATCGACTTCTATATACAAAGACACTGAATAAAACTCTTCAGGGATCTATCGCCTGTAAAAAAAAAACATGAAACAGTTTCTTGGTACATTTCTTTCTTGCAACTGCACACAATGAAACACCTTCATTTAATACACTGTTAAAGCAATGATACCAATCTATTGCACAATATTGGGCATTATGAATAATGCATGTCCTTATGTATTAAACTTACACTTGAGAATGTTACAAAGTATAATTCATCCGTGTCATGTGTATTCACATATTGAATGCAATGTAACAAAATTGAACATAGACAATGTGTACTCACTCATTGCAAACAATATTATAAATATTATAAAGCCACCTGTAACACCTGACCATGAGTCTCAACTCATCCAAACTTATACAAATGGAGCATGCTATACAATATGTTAAACAATTGCAAAATTATTTTAAATGGTTAGTTCAATTTTAAATTACCTTTTAGTATGATGGAATATGAATAGGAGAGGCCCTGAATATAAAGATGAGTAATAAACACTACTGGAAACAGTCAGAAGAAAAAGATAAATATTTTAAAAACTATATAAAATGAATAATGAAGACAAAGTAAAAAGTTGCTTAGAACTGATCATTCTATAACATACTAAAAGTTAAATTTAAGGTGTACCACTCCTTTAATGAACACAGTCATATAAAAATAATTTGGAACCCCTCTTAATTCTTTGGAGTTTTGTTTATCATTGGCTGGGCTTTCAAAGTAGCAACTTCCTTATAGTGTATAACATGCCTTATGGAAACAGTAGTATTTCAGCAGTGACATAAAGTTTGTTGGATTAACAGAAAATATGCATTATGCATCGTAACAAAATTAGACAGGTGCCTGTGGCCTTCCATTTCCTGATTCCATTTCTTACAGTTGAAGCATTCAAATTAGCGAAATTACCAAGGTACCCACATTTTTTGCACAGTCCATTTTTAACATTTGATTTATTTTAATGCAGCTGAATACTGCTTCCCTAAAAATCTTTGTTCAGGAAACACCCCAGTACTCAGATGTTCCTGGGAAATGAAAGACCTACCACTGTTATTTATTTATTTTTTGAAAGTGGAGTAAATTATTATGCAAAAGATACAAAAAATATAGGAGAAAAATCAGTCTTTTAGATGAACTTTCCCTTGCCGATCCTCACACAGTCTCTCCGCTGCAGTCAAAAATCTCTGTATGGATCAGAGCCTATGGCAACAGAGACAAAAACAAAAATACTACAGTATAGTTAAATATTGTGGCAGCACCTGGTGCCAGGATCTATTTCTAGGTAGGTAGTTCCCCTTTAATCTTCCACTCTTAATGTTGACATGCAAGATTTCTTTACATCCAATCTTTTTCCATCACCTTATTACTCACAAGACAATAATGCAATATCATGCCTGTAGTATTAGCAGATCTCTTTTCCCTTCTGGGAGGGTCCACGTTTTCCTTTATGGAAAATACAAATCCAAGATGTGTAATACCATTTATTTAAAAAAGATTTTTAAAAACAAATTTAACACTGACATTTGTTTGAAGTGAATCACACATGCAATATACAGGTTTCACAGGCTTTCCTTCTCCTTGAGGGGGCTCTCTCAGTGTGTATATTACCCTTGTGGCCTTTCCTGTGATCCTAGCTTGACATCCTTGCATGATTTAGCCACATGGTGGTGGAAAAAGATTGGATGTAAAGGAATCTTGCATGTCATCATTAAAAGTGGAAGAGTAAACTACATTAAGGGGCAAATTTACAAAATTCACGTGAAATGATCGAAGTTCGATCAAATTTGATCAAATAACAATCGTACAAATTTTTCGTGAAATCGTAAATTCAAATTTGACCTCTTCGATAATCGAAGATCGAATAGATCGAATGATCGGATATTCGATAATTCAATCATTCGATGATCGAAGGTATCAAAATTTTAAAGTTATTCAACTGCCTACTTCACCAGATTGAACCTACCGAGTTGTAATAGAAGCCTATGGGAAGCTCCCCATAGGCTTCTGAGGCTAAGTCCTGCTCGAATACCATTCGTAGGATAGGAGAGTTCGACCGTTCGAATCGTACTAATTTTTTGGACGCTCGTAGGAAATTTCACAATTCAGTTGCAAATATCTCCCAAAGGCACTTCTTGATTTGCTATTTGATTAAATTAAGTGAATTCACAAGTCTGCTATGGGGCAAATTTACAAAATTCACGTGAATGGATCGAAGTCCGATGAAATAACGATCGTACGATTTAATCGGATATTCAAATACACAAATTTGGCCTCTTCAATCAGCGAATACCGAATTATCGATGATTGAAGGAATCCAAATTTTAAAATCCTTCGAATGCCTACTTCACCAGATTGAACCTACCAAATACCAATAGAAACCTATGGGAACCCCCCCCCCCCCCCCCCCCCCATAGGCTTCTTTGGCTAAATCCTGCTTGAATACCATTCGTACGATCGAAGCGTTTGATCGTTCCAATCGTAAGATTTTTTTGGAGGCTCGACGGAAAAAGTACGTTTTTTTTGTGAAATCGAACGATCGGTATCAGATCGTACAATTTCAAATATCGAGCAAAATGATAGCCTAAAATTATTCGAGGAAATTCAGAGGATTTCGTAAATTTGCCCCTAAGTGTCCAGTTTTCCTTTTCCAGTAATAAAATGGTGGTTTGAGCCATGATAGGGTAAGTAAATGATTATTTAAAATTAGAAAAATTGTCTTCTCTTATAGTTGTGAGTGAATCTGTCCCATTTCACTTTCAACTTTCAAGTTGTGAAACTGCAGAATAATTTCCAACTGTAAAAATCTGCAAAATGCACTAAAGTCAGTGGGTTATTTTTCCACTGCATTTTTTATAAAAAAAATGCATTGCAGTTAATGTTTGTTTTTCACTGCATTTTTTCTTGTGTGTTTTCTGCAGTGAAGTTTTTTCACAACATTTTGCTGTAGTTTTGAAAAAAATATATATATATATATCAATGGCGAAATGCTGTATTTTTCTGCAGGAATACTTGCCTGCCAAAATAATTATAGCTTTTATCACAATATCTTCTTTTATTCATATATAACTTACATGTAGAAACATAACAATCCCTATGAGATTTCTGAATATATCTTCCAACATTTTGTATAATCTGAATTCTGCAACAGAATAACCTGCTTTGTTCTTTTTGCTTTTTTTGAAATTGCCAATATATCTTCTAAAATGTTGATAGCATGCTAATTTTCTCTCTTCTGTCATTTCTCTTCATCTAAATAATTCGAAAAAAAAGGACAAAAAGTTGATATGAAATATCAAGCACAATATTGTACAGAAATCTCAGAAACCAGTGCTGCATAATCCAGATGAGTGATGGCACAGAGCATGATCTTTAAAGCTATAATTAAACAAAGAAAAATAGAATAAACGCTCCAACCCTTCAGATTGCAACAATGCTTTTCATGAATCACATGCTAACAGTTCAACACGTTTGTGCATGATTCAGCAGATACACAATGGCGCGCAGCGCTAACACATTGAATTGCATGGAGCATGTAAGGAAACATCATGCACTTCTGAGTGTATCAGCAACATTTGTGTGAATTTAAAGGCAACGACAAATGGGGGCAGATTTAAGGGTCAGATTTCGAACTTAAAAAACTTTGAAATTCGACGATCAAAATTTTTTTGTAGTGTATTTTTGTTAGAAAATTTCCGTTTTCAATCAAATTAAAATTGTTTGAATCGTTCGATCTCATCTTTCAATTCGAACTATTTTCACCAAAATTCTTTGATTTTACAAAATCTCTGTAATGGTTCGACAAGGTCCTACATGGCTTAAATAGCAATTCAGCAGCTGTAAGGTGGCAAAGTGTCAAATTCAAATTTTTTAAAAGAGACAGTACTTCAAGATTCAAAAATTTGAATTTTCATTTTTTTTTTTCAATTCAAATCGAATTTTGGTCGACCCTTAGTAAATATGCCCCTTGTACTAACACTTGTGCATGTCAAGTTTAAAAGTAATTGGTATCTCATTTGTACAGTACACTGTGGAACAGGTACCTAACTTGTTGGTGACAAAACATTTCTTTTTAACCAGTAAACAATATTTTTACATATACAGCTGTCCAAACACGTAAGGGAGAGTTTTATTAAAATTCACAACAGTTACTTAAAATTACATTTTTGCAAATGTTTAGCACTGCTTTCAATGTAAAATCAGCGGTGGGCGCATTATCCCTAAGCAAAGAATTAGCGTTAAAACCTTTTTATTTACTCTGTCACTCTGTGAATGTATGCAAAAGCCACTGTGTCTCAAACTTTGAGATGAAGTCCTTGAATTCTTTAATTAGTCAAAAAGGACACAAACATGGTCGCTATATTTCACAAACATCTTTGAGCAGGTTTTTCTTGTGAAATATTACATTCCCCCTAAGGAAGTTGGGAGAATTGCCCTTGGTTAGTGTGGTGTTTGTGCAAGGTGCCTGTAGGTGTCACTGTGCGCAAGAGTATACTGTGCAAGTTACTGTTGAAGTGTAATGGCTGCATGAACCTGCTAAATATGGCCCTTTTATACTCATCCTTGGCTACAAAAAATAACAAATCGGTGATGAGATGTCTATTCTACCTCTGCAGCATCCTCCAGCTTTTCTCCCAAACCCTGGTGAGCCTACCATACATTTGACTGGGAGCCTACCCTTTTACCAAGGGGAGATTTCTGCTACTAGAAAGCCTGCTTTACTCACTGTATTCACTGCCTGGGAGCAGAGGGACAGCATATATTCTATACATTACCATTACCTGATGATACTTTTGAAACTGCTCTTACTGCTATAAAGAACTTTTTCATGCCAAGAGTAAATGTGGTTGATGAAAGATATAAATTCCGACAATGTGGTCAACGTAATGGCAAATCCACAGAACAATTTGTAGCAGCTTTAAGAGAGCTGATTGTTACCTGTAAGTTTGGGAATATAACAGATGAAATGCTAAGAGACCAAATACTGGAAAAAAAAACCTCACCTCACATTAACGAGAGAATGCTCCTAGAGCAGGATTTAACCCTTGCAAAGGCTATTACAGTTGCTAGCTAAATTGAAACAGCCGTGGTAGAGGCTAAAACTCTCAGGGAACTGCTGGAAATGTACAGATTGTGAATCCAGGACTGTGGACTATTAATGCACAGGCACAATACAGTGCCAAGGAAAGGGATTCACCTACACAGCAACACCATGCTGCAAATATAGTCCAATTTCATAAATAATAGTGGGAGCACTTACCAGACCACGAGCCAGCCCCTATGTGCTACATGTTGAACTACTATCCCATGCGGTGATATTGTTACAGTTTGTGCAGAGAAACGGAGCATCATTGAGCCCGGATATATAGTTAAAATTTCCAAAATCTATTTGAAATTCATTAAAATCACAGCAGCATAAATTCCAACGGGGGCTGCACACTTAACGGGTTTCGTGGCTTCCTGCCACTACATCAGAAGCTGTCGGCAGCCCAGCCCCCACAGCATTTAAATACGTATAGCACCGCACCCCAGTTAATTAGAGTAACATTAGGTGCATGTAATTAACATTCTTTTAAAAACTATACATACATTTACTTGATCCAAACTACAGTACTACATAAATCTATACTGAAGGCAATTAATAAATTAGATAATTAGAATAACATTAAGTGCATGGAATTAACATTCTTTTAAAATATAAATACATCCACAGTATAGTCTAAGCAAATTTAATTTGAGATAATTAAATAAAATTTAAACTGAGATATTGGTATCGATAGTATAAATGAAAATAGTGAGGTAAACTTAACTGCTAAATAATTAAGATTGGAATCAAACTGAATTTAAATTGGGGACAATTATACCTGAGGGAATGAATAGTCATTTCGAATTGAAGCCATTTCTTACATCGCTATGGAACTAAGACCATTGTTTTTAATGTTTTTAACAAACAAGTTGTAATAAACATATGTGATTATGTATGAATTCTTTATTATATAGGTAGTTTTTGGGGGAACTATTTGAAAAAAGAAAAAACTTTTTAATATTTGGCACTATTATCTCAATTTAAATTTTAGTTATGAGGGTGTATTTTCTGTTTC
>CM044439.1:50676246-50686648 GCA_024363595.1 Xenopus borealis | reverse complement strand
TTCAATTAGCCCTGAGTCACGACGCATTAACTTACAAATCCAAGTGACTGCATCTGTATACCAAACTGTAGATCTGAAGATCAATATAGACTAGGATATTATACTTTTTCATGATGTAACCAAGCCTCACAACATCAACCAGCAGGTAATTCCACATATATTTATATATTGTTTTAATGTAATGAAAATATAATGCAGTATTGCCCTGCACTGGTAAAACTGCAGTGTTTGCTTCAGAAGAACTACTATTGTTTATATGAATTAGCTGTTGTGTAGCCATGGGGGAAACTAGTCAAAGGAGAAAAGGCTCAAGTTACACAGCAGATAAGCTGTGTAAAACATAATGTTATCTGTTATCCATTACTTATCCTGTGCCATATAGCCATTTTTCAATTTCCACCATTGCTACTTAGCAGCTTGTTTATATGAACTATAGTAGTGTTTCTGAAGAAAACAGATCAGTTTTAACAGCACAGGGTAACACTACATTATATTTTCTTTACTTTAAAACACTTTCTTTTTTTGGTGTTACTGTTCCTTTAAGGACTGGAGTCCAAAACTGCACTGTATACTCAAGGTGAAGCCTTACCTGGGACCTATAAAGAGTTAATGCCATTTTTATATGCAAGCACTTGAGGGATGGAAGGAGCAAGACCATAGCCTTTATTCAGTCTGGATTTGCTTTTATTCTTACACATCAACAAAATTACTCTGAAAAAACCACACTTGCAGTTTATGAAATTGTGGAGGAAAATCACATAATAGCATGCACAACATACAGTATCAAACTAGAAATCAACCATCAGCAGTGATGGACTGGTATACCAGGAATACTCCCGGTGGGACCAGGTGACCGTGGGCCTCTTGCATCTAACATTTGGCCTGTTTCATGGACATTGGATATTCATGGACATTACCTATTTCTTTATGGGAAAATAAGAGGTTTAATAATGGTGGAACAGAGAATAGTAAGTAGATATAAAAGACTAGAAGAATAAAAAGTTTAAGGGAGAAGAGGAGGAATAATAGTTTGTAAAGTAGGCCCCTGGTCTAAGGTTTTATGGTGGGCCTCATGCATCCCAGTCCGTCACTGGCCATCAGCATTGTCTAATAATGTGCATTAACCAAAGTTTGTAGCAACATACCAACTATTTTGATTTCTTGTTGATTTTTTTTTTCTTTGTCCCTTGCCGAGTAGAGAAAACATGAATCGTGAAATTAAGGCTGCAAGCCTTTTAGGTTTTGCTATCAGGCATGCAGAATTCACTTGGAATTGCCAGTAATTACACTGCTGATTACAATGGAGTTGAGAAAATATAACTTTAATGACATAAAGTCATTATTTGCATTATTCTATTGTGCATCTAATGATGATTGTCAGCACCATTGCTTGGAAGAGTGCATTCTTTAATGAGTAATATATTTGTCTGTAATTGATCCCTTGAATCTATCAACAATGTTACTTTTTCTGCCAATATTTCAGTGAAGTGTCACTAAAATTAATTATATCTTAGTTGGGATCAAGTACAAGGTACTGTTTTATTATTACAGAGAAAAGGGAAATCATTTTTAAAATTCAGAAATTTTTGATTACAATGGAGTATATAGGAGATGGCTTTCCCATAATTCAGAACTTTCTGAATAACTAGTTCCCAGATAACGTATCTCATAGCTAACATTAACATGGCCATTCGCCAGGTATGGATTTGCTGTAAATTTCCACTTTCATCTCCCTCAAATACATTCGCAAAACTGCGGCAAAAATACGGCAGCAAAAAAAGGAGACAGATTTGGACAGGCAGTTAGTCACTGAGCTAAACTTCCTATGCATTTATTCTAAATTTTAAAAGAACTAAATATATAATTAATTCTCTCTCCTTTCCTCACTCGTTGAACCAGTTAGACTGCTCAATAAAAAAAAATCTGTCCCATTTAATTGTGAGGACTGGACAGATCTTTTTTCGCTATGCAGCAAGGTTCAAAGACATCTCCATTCTCTATATGATGATTTTGAATTATTTAAGCAATATCCATGCAACTAATCAGATACAATAAATATTTGAAATATGCATTAATATAGTTCACGTTTAAATCAGATATAGCCAAATAGCATAATTTGCGTTACTATATGCATGTATGTGAATTCACTGAAAAAAGAGGTTTGTTCCTTATCTGAAACTGAAATATGAATAAAGGCATAGCCAGTGCTCCAATCATTGTAATTTGTCATCAAGTCTACTCCAGCTGCTAAAAGATTTTATGATTTTCAAATGTTGTTCATTATTCAGAGTTCCGGTAAACTGCTCTGGCTACACCATAATAAGTGACCAGGGTTATATTAAAACCCTTTACTTGGATTTAGATGCTTGGATTTAGTGAGGAAAAGTTATGCATTATGGCAGATGAATGAAAAATGTGTTAAATGCCTGGAAAACTTCAATGAACAGTTTATTGGACAACCAGGCAATATAATATGTATTAGTATAATTAATATTGAGAAGTTGCTATAGTATCACTCCACTCATACTGAACTCCTGGACGTCTCTTATTTGGATAATCAGCTTAAGCATGCTGTGTTGGACTAGGGGGCCTGGGGCCCATCGGAGCTGCCCCAGCAGCATAGCCCCAACACCAGAAGCAAAGTTCACTCTGGCTCCCCCCCCCAACTTTGAAAACATAAATCATTTGTTTGATTAGACTTGTGGTGAAGTAAGTTCATGTTTATGTTTAGTATACAAAATACAGCATTTCTAGCCTTATTCTATTTTAGACTTTCCTTATCCTTTAAACATAAATGCTGGAAAACAGAGTCCAATGAAGGAGTAACAGAGCTATTGATGGTTTATGTACACAAGTGACCAAACAAGAGAAACCCAAACTGACTGTTAATAATGATGTGCTTGTTTGGGTATTTAGCCATTCTGAAGGTTACAGATGGTAAAGGGATTGAAGTCTAAACAAAGCATAAATCATCCACAGTAGAGCTAAATTACACAGAGGTAACTAAGCTACAACTCCCAAAATACTCTAACATAAAAATAAGGATTATGGGATGATGGAAGCTGTAGTCCTCAGATGATGGTTCTTCCATTGTTTATACTGCAGATTTCCCATGCCAGAATGTATCATTTCTTAAATAATAAATAAAAACAAAAAATGACATTGCAAACAATTACATACGGTATATACAGTATGTATTGACTTGTATAAAGCAGCTTGCAAAACACAAGTTGTGTGTATATCGAGAACAATTTCTTGATAATACACAATTTGGAATGCAGGTTCTAATCAATGCAACAAATTTAAATTGACCAGTGATTTTTAAAAGATAAAAAAAAATCTCACAACATAAAGTGGCCTGGCCTCATTCCAATGCATCTGTGCAAAGGTCTGGAAAGAACCCATAACCAATGTGCTGCGCTTTCTGAATTTGATTGGATTGTTTATAAATAGCCTACTTAACATCCTCATTCACGAGACATTTGTAGTCTTTACCATTATTTATTATTTCTTCATTCGGTGCTTGACTGCAACAGTCCAATGCACAGCTCATCATTCGGGACATTCAAATCTAGTTAGAAAGTTGAATAAAGGTAGGGTTCTACAATTGCTTTAATATTAATGAGCTGAAAAGAACGTTATAGTTCCATTAAGTTACAATTTTCCTTATTTTAAGCACAAGCAGAGAACTCTGCAAGCTGCAAACCATCTGATTTATAAAAATGGCATCTGGAGGACTTCGCTGGGAATTTTCTCACATGCCTCCGTTTGTCCTCAGCACAGTTGGTTGACACTGAAATGTTCATTTTAATATGTAAAAATATATTATCGTGTAGGGATTCTGTATAACATGAAGGCAGTGACCACAGTTTCTGTCCAGAAGGAATAATGAGTTTTACTCTCATGCTGTGCAAGCCAGTCTGAATTTAAAGGCTAATAAGAATCTGTGCTATATGTAGTATCTATGCCTGTAATCTGTGAAGAGCTTAAAACTTAAATGCAAGTGGTTAATGTCTTTTTGAAAGGCTTGCTCTTTATTCCATAATCAGAGCTTTCTGGATATCAGGCTTCTGTATATTAGATCCCAAACTTTTTCCAGATGAACATCTTTACACATCAAGTCCCCAAGCCACCCTTCATCATATGGGGGAGTGAAGCTATATTACCCAAAACTAGGGTTGCACCGAATCCAGGATTCGGTTCGGTATTCGGCCAGGATTCTGCCATTTTCAGCAGGATTCAGCCGAATCCTTGTGCCTGGCCAGATCAAATCCAAATCATGTGACTTTTCGTCACAAAACAAGGAAGTAAAAATTTTTTTAGCTGCGCACTTCATGGCTGGCTTTTGCCCTTTCTCTCACTAATTTGCATATGCAAATTATGGTTCAGAATCATTGTCTTTTGCAATGGATTCGGGGGTTCAGCCGAATCCAAAATAGTGGATTCGGTGCATCCCTACCCAAAACAGAACATATAGAGGGGGTTTATTAAAACTAGTTTTTTTCTCAGTTTTATAAAAAAAAAATCCACCAAACTCCCAACCATGAATGACCTAAAATTACTAAAAAATCAAAACAAAAAAAGCATGTGTGGGAAAACAGACGAAAAACTGTGTCAAACAGCCCACTTTTTAGCTAGATCCATTTCGTATTTAGATTTTTAGCAGCTTTGAAGCGTAATAAATCTCTAAAAATTCAAGTTTTTTCCCCCTTTAATTATTCAGATTTTTCCCTTAAAAACACAACCAGAAAAAAATCGGGGTTTAATAAATAAGCCCTTTATAGTCACGTGACCACAATGGTAGCATACTTGTTAAGCATGTTTTCATCCAGCAGGGGTCATACTTAGCTGTTTATGATCAACTAGGAATTACGTGTTCCATAAAAGCAAGCAAATATTTCCTAATGGCTAATTAGAGTTTGTCTCTTTGTCTGTACAATTTGTGACAGGTGAAATGTTTGGGACATGGGGGTTTCTGGATCTTCTGTAATTTGGATCTTCATACCTTGTCTACTAAAAAATTATTGAAACATTAAATAAACCCAATAGGGCGTTTTCCTTCCAATAAGGATTAATTATTTTGAATATCTATCTACTGCTGGGTCTGTATATGTGCACACATGGACCCTTTCTTTCTAAGTTGGGTTCAGAGCGCAAGTGATGTCATTGGATCAGCACACATCTGGACCCATGTATGTGCTTTGTCTGTCTTCTTCTCCCAGCAGGAGCCAGAAAATATTTTTTTTTAAAAAGAAAAAATATATAAATGGGCCCCTGATCACATTGGGCCCCTAGGCTGTAGACTAGGGTAGCCTGTGCATTAATTCGCTCAGGGGTATATTTCCCTTTAAGCCTAGGGTGCCTACTTTGCAGAGGTAGGGGGAGTTGTTTTTAGGAAAGGTATATGTCCTTGCTAGCCAAGACTGCTGTTTTACTTACACATAGTGGGGTGGAACATTGATTGCAGTTCTAAATATAAATGCCCTCTGGGTGAATCCATTCAGTAGATTTCAAATATTAAACGTTACGCATACTAAAATGGGCAATGGTCTTGGAGAACCGGTCCCATAATGGACTAATTCTCGCTGAAATACTGCAGAAAGAAATAAAGCAGAAAAAGCAACAAATAACAAGTTAAAGAAACCATGGAGGCAGAATAGTTCAGAGAAGTTTAGAACTGAGCATAAATAGTGCTTAAAGGGAAAATATATAGCCAGATATACTTCAGAACTGCTCTCGAAAACTACAGATCATTGTTTAATGGATATGAAAAAACAATAGACTTCCAAATCACGTCTGCTTAAATTGAATTGATTTCAAGGCAACGTGATTTAACTGAGAGCTCATTCACTTATTCATTATAAAGCCAATGTAATGCACAAGTTAATTCCAAGGTCTTGTAGTCTCAGATAAAGTGAAGACATTTTTTCCACAGGCATGATTTCAGCTGTCAGCACATTTTTTTTTCATTCGTTTAGATTTGTTTTGTAATAAAATGGCATTATATGGTTTGCAATGTATATGTTTTTTCATAGAAACAGTTTGCAAATATCTCCAGTAAAGGTTGCCAGACTAATAATGAAACAATAAAACCATTATTACAGCATTAGGTCTATGCTAAATGTATGCTATTGTTTTGTGTAAACTCATAATAACTTTACACCTCACTGTATGCAGAATAATTGTTATAGTCATAGAGTTTTCCTTTTAAGGAGATCCAAGGTCACAGGAAGATAAAAATGTAAATATATTCAGGGTCTGACTGGGCCCCATGGCTCCTACCGATTCAGACCTGCTCTCTCCAGCTGGAACTGCAATCACTGACAGAAATTAAAGCGGTTAAATATGGCAGCTGCCAACCCCAATGTACAACTCTGCATTTCTGGTCAGGTACAGGGGAGTAGGGCCATAGTGGTATACAGTATATATGTTTTATGACACTGGGGAAAAGAGAGGAGCCTCTAATTTATCAATATGTGGGTACAACCGTCTCTAATGTAAGCACATGTTTTTATCACAGCAGGTGTGTTTTGTAGGAACAACAGGAATTAAGATGGCTTGGGTTAAGACAAGTCTGGCATGCAGGTTTTTGCAAAACACATAAGGCACTGGACCCCCTTCAATAAATGCCTTCCCATTCTAACATGTCTCTTCCAGATACAATATACCCAGTAAGGATGATACTTATACACAGTAAGCATATTGTGTAAGCACAGTAAAGAAGGGGAAACAAGCTGCTGATAACACAGAAACCAGAGCAGACTTGCAGCAGGGACTAAGGTACATTAATCTGGGGGGCTGTTTAGAGCAAATTTACAGAATGAAAAAGAAAAACATTTACTTTTCCTTTAAGTTGTCATTATAAGAGTTCTATTTTGTAAATATATTGAATGTGTACACTTTGACATGAAATGGTCATTCTGAATGTATTCTTTTAACAGAGAAACATGTCCCCATCAACATGCTGGCAGTCAATAGAAGGATGAACTGGCCAAAGATCATGAAGTGGTTGTTGTTTTTAATGTTGGTTCTTAATCTGATCATAGACATGCAGATATATCCTTATGTCCAGCACACAATCATTCATTGCAATTTCCCCACCTAATACTAGCCATTCAGATTAAATGATGTAGGAAAAAGAACAAATCAAACAATGTTCTGGCCATTAATTCACAGACAGCAATCGTATGGAATTTATGTCCAACAAATAGTCATGACAGTCACCCAGATAGGCAATACAGGTATGGGATCTGTTATCAAGAATGCTCAGGACCTGGATTTTTCTGGATAACAAATGTTTCCATAATTTGGATCTTCATAGAAAAGAATGTAAACATTAAATAAACCCAATAGGCTGGTTTTGCCTCCAATAAGCATTAATTATATCTTAGTTTCGATCAAGTACAAGGTACTGTTTTATTATCAGAGAAAAAAAGAAATCATTTTTAAAAATCTGGATTATTTGGATAAAATGGAGTCTATGGGATACGGCCATTCCATAATTCAGAGCTTTCTGGATAATGAATTCCATAGCTGTACATGCAGAAATATTATCATTAGCCAACAGAAATCTGTCTGATTGACTAAATGATCGATCGCCATGGCACGTAAAAATATCAGTACGATCCACAAACAGTCCGACAACTGTACGAAACAAAGATTCGTACATTATCTTTGTGTCTAAGGCCAGCTTTACAGTTGTCATAGAAAAGCTTCATCTACTTATCAGGGTACTGCTTTTACAGAGCTGTTTGTTAAATGTAAAATATAAAATAACATGGATTGGATATCTAATAGGTATGATTCTAACTTGATGGTGGGCATCATGTTGAACTTCAGAATAATATATAAAAATACAAATGTAAACATCTATATAATGACAATTGTTCTTCTGAAATAACTAATTTATTTTTCATTCCATTTTTACATGTGGTTCAAGTAAAAAAAAAAAATACAGCTCTATTACTGCACATGTAAACAAATATCTGAAAGAAGGGTTGGAAAATTATATAATGGCAATATCCCTTTTTAAGTGATATGTACACATGAAAGGGAAATGTGTTGCTCCGTTCTCCTTCAGTATTTGTTTCAGTGCTAATTCATTCCTAACACAGATATTAGCCTATATAATGTATTATTTATCATCTATTATTATGCAAATCTTTACATAACACTGGTAATTACATACAAATCTTTACTCAGGGACTCTCTGCCCATGGCGTTTGCAAAAGCTATATTTGTACAAAGGAAAATTTGAAAATGTATTTTTCCCATTACCAACATTTATTATATTTCCTCATTCAAATGTTAGAGGCCAAAGTGAATGGTAATGAATACAAATCATTTTCAATGATTACTTTTGACTTTCCATCCTAATCGAAGATGGATCCTTCAGGGTGACTGTGATTCCACCCAGAGTGTATGGTCATTTAAATATTGGAGAAGCAGGACATTAATATAAATCATATGCTGTGGACCTTTTTCTGATCAGTACTCCATACAGGCAAATATTTATGAGGTGTTTAGCAGTAGGGCTAATTGATTTTTTTCCTGGAATAATGGTATAGGTATCGGACCTGTTATCCAGAATGCTTGGGACCTGAGGTTTTCTAGATAAGAGATCTTTCTGTATTTTTGATCTCCATACTTTGTCTACTAACATATAATTTAAACATTAATTAAACACAGTAAGTTGGTTTTACCTCTAATACGGATTAAATATATATTATTTTGGATCAAGTACAAGGTACAATTTAAAATTTTGAATAATTTTATGAAAATGGAGTCGATGGGAGATGGCCTTCCCATAATTCAGAGCTTTCTGGATAATGGATCCCATGCCTGTACTTCATTGTATAATATAATGTATGCTAAAATGATTACACCTCAGTAGTAAACTAAAGAACCCCAAGGTGTAGTTGGTCCACTGGAATCAATATTGATAAGTCATTTTAATGTCTGCAAAACACTTCATAGTCCAGAAATTTCAAGGTCCACAGATTTTAGATTTTAAGCTCTTTTGAGCAGACCTTGACTATGTTTGCTCTTTATAAATACATGTCAATAATATAATGTCGTTTTTTTGCTTTGAGACTGAGTAACTTTGTTGTTCACAGCTGTCCAGTTTCACTGTCTAATTCAAGTTCAACTTAATCAATACGTTAATTAATACTTTCACAAAGCACTTACAGTACTACCCATAAGGCTTGGAATCTATTAGTACAGGTGTAGAATCTTAAATAATGCACTATCCACAAAACTTCAAAATATGAAAGTGATCATTTAGAGCTGAGTTTTGTTAAAACAAACGTGTTACTACATAAGTCATTGTACTTCATGCATAGGAGGTTATTTTGAAAGTCAGGGTTAATATGCAATTCAGATAGCTTACGTTCATTAAGCTGGACTGCATGCTACTGAGCTCCAAGTAATGGCCATATAGCTGTTATAATCGTAGTCATTTGTCAAATGACCAACGGCTTAATTGTATTTGGATCAATCTAATTACATAGATATCATCCACATAGAAATATATTTTGCCCCCAAGAAAACTCCAGAAGAACATTTCGGTCACAGAAAAGACAACTTGTTTAATAGCTGACTTAGATTTAATGTATACGTCTGTCATTTTTATGGGGGGTTGCCTGTAAAATGTCATGTTCCACTGACTTAAGGAGTCATTGTCATGTATGGTAAACCCTTATCCCCAGATGGAGTGAGTGGATTCTGACCTAGGCATGTTCTTCTGCTTAAGGCATGTTCTTCTGCCTTTGGCCTCCTCTACTCGGCTGTTGCCAAGTCTTACCAATCAAGAATTCAGTACCTCCCACAGTGGCAGTACTCCCACAGTACTGCTGGGAAGAAGTGTGGACAGAGCTGGATATACTGTAGTCAGTACAGCTTCTGCTTTGGTGAAGGTACACAGTAGTGATGGGTGAATCTGTGCAGTTTCACTTTGGGGAGCAATTTGTAAATTTACTGCAAAAAAAAGTCAATGGGCATCAAAATACTTGACGCGCAACAATTTTTGCTGCAGTTTTACATATTCATTTGCTTGCGCCGAAATGCGGAAATTCACCGCAGTGGAGGTCAGCCCAATAAAGCCTGCTTTCAGAAATTTGTGGTGATTTCCACGATGTTCCATGTACATGCAGGGAAGTGAAAGAGCAGAAAACAGAGCTTGAGATGGGAACAGATCCGTTTCTCTTAGACTACAAAAAATACACAGGCTAAGAGCTGCAGAGCCAACACTCCATGTGCCCTCAGCCTTACATTACCAAACAAAATTCAGTAAACCATATGCAGACATGATTGTATACTGCCCTAAAACCAAATTTAATTCTTAAGACACTGCAGATTAATGAAATATTGACATCCATGATAAGCTTTTAAAGTGGACCCG
>CM044439.1:50598540-50614155 GCA_024363595.1 Xenopus borealis | reverse complement strand
AATCATTTTAAAACATTTGGATTATTTTATTATAATGGAGTCTATGGGAGACAGTCTATCTGTAATTTGGAGCATTCTGGATAATGGGTACCAGGATAATGGATCCCATACCGGTTTTCTGGATAGGGGATCTTTCCGAAATTTGGAAAAATCACCATACTTTCATTCTGCTGAAAAATAACCTGAGAAGGAATTAAATACAATATAATTGCTATTCCTCCAATAAGGATTAAGTTTATCTCAGTTAGGATCAAGTACTGTTTTATTATTACGAGAAATCTATTTTAAAAGTTAGAATTATTTGATTAAAATGAAGTCTATGGGAGATGAACTTCCTGTAATTTGGAGCTTTCTGGATAATGGGTCTCCAGACAACTGATCCAGGGTAGGACTGGGGCAGGGCCGGATTTACCTAGTGGGCGCCCGCTGTCGTTTGTTGCCCCTGTCCCCTCCCTTTATTTGCTCAAATTGTCATCATCAGGACGGAGCAATGGGAATTGGCACACAGGAAATTTACATTTCTGAACCAATGTGGGTGTGTTTGGACAGCATGCCGTCCCTTAAAATTCTGCTGCCCTAGCCCCGGCCTAGGTGGCGTCTCCACAAATCCAGGCCTGGACTGGGGGGCCTGGAGTGCACTGAGGCTGCTATCACAGGCCCTCACGCCCGGCAGTCCCCAGGGCCCGCTCATGACATCTAGTCCACCTTTGTATGTGAAAATTACGCAACCCAGGACCCCCTCTGGACTTCCAGTGTTATGCCCACCTCCATCAAAACTCAGTGTGCCTGCGCAAAAGAAGTGCCACGGCAACTGCATATTTTCTGGGATAGCTGGGGGAGTGGGCCCAATCTGACACTGAACGGATCCCATACCTGTATTACAATAATATGGATTTCCACTGCTATCCAGATAAAGCTTAACAATAGAAAATATTGTATGCGACACAATTCTTTCAAACAACTTGTTTTTTTGCATAAAGAAATACAGTCTGATGCATATTTACCATATACATGTATGGGACCTGTTTTCCAGATTGCTCGGGACATGGAGTTTTCTGGATAATGCCTTAAGTCTATTAGAAAATCATGTAATCATTAAATAAACCCAATAGGCTGTTTCTGTTTCCAGTAAGGAATTATTATATCTTAGTTTGGATCAAGTACGAGCTACTGTTTTATTATTACAGTAAAAAAAGGAAATCATTTTAAAACATTTGGATTATTTTATTATAATGGAGTCTATGGGAGACAGTCTATCCGTAATTTGGAGCATTCTGGATAATGGATACCAGGATAATGGATCCCATACCTGTATAATAAAATATGTTTTGTTTTAAATGATCTTTTTGTTGTTTAACGGGAAATGGAAGACTTGATTTCCCATCTTGCCTCGTAGAGTGTTAAACAAAAGCAATTATGGAAAGTGCGTCTAATAAAACTGAATATGCACACTTTACAGAAAAAGGGCTCTTGAATATTTTCTTTGATATGTTTCTTTGTATATCATCATATCCATGTCAATGCTGATTAACATGTTTGTCAAAAACTTGGGTTTATTCATTTTTATTTTTCCCCCATCATTCCATTTTGACATCAGAACTGAAACAGTCCCTTCCTTCACACATCAGCACAGCTAAAAGTCAGAGAACGGAAAATTAAACCTTTGTGCAAGCCGATGCCTGGAAATGATGTTGGATAAAGCAGAAGACAAAATATTCTGAGCTCATTTTTCACAGACATTTGATGAGAATAAAATATCTCCCTTTAGTGATTTTCCTAAGGAAAGGTATGATGCCCTTTGCAGACTAGGTTTAAAGAGATGCTGTTTGCTGCAATGCTATACAGATAAGGCTTTGGTGTTTTGAAGAATCGCCTCATCACTGTACAGACAGACATTCCTCAAAATGTAAGCAGGGATTGCTCTGAATTTTTAGTTAAATATTGGCACATAGAAAAAAAAAACAGCTTGGGATTTGTTAGAAACACCAGACAGACAGAATTTTAAAAAAGCAATAGGATTCATTTATTAATTCTTAATCCACTACCATAGTCATTTCTTTGAAGAAGGTCAGACCTACAAGTGAAGCCTTTTATTAGTTACCTTATAAGCAATAAAGTCTGGGAGATAGGGTATTTGTGAGCTGTCAATTACTTCTGTGTCAGAGTTAATCCAGATATTGAACGTCTGTAAATGTCTTGTCCATCAAGATTTAATGCCACACATTCTACTAGCATAGAAAAAAGAAAGAAATATATATAGCCTGATTACTGTGCACAAGTAAGTGATCTAAGGCTTTAGTGAGGATTTTAAGGAGACAGTGCAAACCTGGTCCCTACTGAATCGATGGCTACCACCATAAGATGGGATCAGTGGAGTAACTACCAGGGGTGCAGGGGATGCAATTGTACCAGGGCCCCATCCCCTTGGGGCCCATAGGAACCACAAAAATGGTTATGGCAGGCAGTTATCTAGGGGGAGATTATACATCACACATGCCAGCAGGGTACTATTCATACTATACATCACACATGCCAGCCCAGGCTACTATTCAGTTGAGCACCGTGCCATCATCTTCGCGCCTATCCCAAGCATCCCTTATGGCTGCCCTAGGCTGGGCGCAGTGGGACACCAGAAAGAAGATGACAATGTGGTGCTCACTAGAATAATTCCCCGTGCTTAGTTCTGATTTTAGTCTACTGTGCATGTTCACAGGCCAGGGTAGCTACAAGGGATTCCTGGGACATATGAGAAGATGGTGGCATGGTGGTCAGTAGACTAGACCATGGAAGCACCACCTCAGAGTTTGATGTAAGTGACTATCCCCAGTGATAAAACCTTTCTTATATATATTTTCTTAAAAGCGCAGTATACTGGAAAATGTAGAAAACAATAAATAACTTTAAAGGGGACCTGTCACTCAAACATAAAAACCTATATATTAAAAGTCCTTTTAAAATTTCACATGAACCCAACATTCTTTTTTTTATTAACACGTCCTTACCCATTGTAAAGATATTTAAAAACCTCAGCTGTCAATCAGGTATTGCCTGCCCTGCCTTTATGCCTTAGGCACAGAGACTGGGAAGACAATTAGTTTAATTTTCCATTCAATACTTCCTAGATGTCCCTGCACTTTTATATTTCCCCTCCCACTTCACTGCATGTAACTGTGTAGCCAAGGCATGAGAAAGTGAATGAGGTCCCCCTTTCTGATGCAAAGCTTGCCTTAATAAATGTGTCCACAATAGGGCACCTGTCTGCTTGTTGTGACTGTGTAATTACCAGACTGAAGTTAACAAGAGATAAATAATTTAAGTAGTGTAAATTAAGTTTATTTTGCTTGACAAACATTTATTTCTTAGGGTATTTAATAACCTTTAAGCAACACTGGAAAGATGCTTGGTTAAAGTAGTTAGCGAGTAGTAGTAGTAAGAAAGAATTTATTTTGCAAGATCCAAAACCAACCCAAAAATACAATTTTAATTGATGAAAGAAAATATAATAGTAATGATGATTATAAATGGGCGGTTCTTTGTGCGGATCAACAACTGCGCACAAAGGTACACACTTTTTATTAGTAATAGTCTATAGCAAAAATGTGTGCCAATTTTACCTTTTAGAGTGAATAGGGGCTAGGTACAAAGTTCAGGTCTCCATAAGGCATTAAGGGCAGAGTTGTGCAAATCACTCCTGTATGTCCCTGTGAATCTGTCCTGGTTTTTGCACAAAATCCAAAATATTAAATATTCCAGTAGTAAATAATCCAAGTGGCATGTTTGCTAAGTGACACTTCAACCCTGAACAAGTCACTCATTCTCCTGTTGTCTAAGCATACTTAAGGCACCTATAATGACTGCCTTTCTGGCTTGGGGGGTGAGTCCCTCAGAAAAAAGTGCTGTATAAATGATTCCCTACAGTGCAGTACCCACTACCTTGTAGCAAATAGTGAAGCTAACACTAGTTGAATAAAATTGACTGCAGCTTTTGCAACGTCATATTGTTAATGTTTTTTTTTCTTCTTTTGTCTTCACCGGAAATAAGACAGTAAAATGAAAATATACAGTGCTCATGGCAAAGCAAAATTTAGATTGCTGTAATTTTAGTCAAAAGGAAAAAGCACATGACTGGTCTCAAGTAGAAAGTAAGTTATTGAATACTTACTGACATGCTTTCAAAAACAATAGCAATTTCCTTTTCATGACCAAATAACCCGGGAAGCGCGTTTTTTATCTTTGAAGTGACCCTGAAAGATAAAATAAGTACATGCTGTTACGCACCATTTAAAAGTACATAAAAACTGATTATGTTATGCTATGCATTTCCATGGCAATTGCTTCTAAAAGCAGCTATTAAGGCAATAATAAAAATGATTGCAGCACAAAAGCAAATGGCTGGGTCAGTACCAACTGCTTATGCTGTCTATAAGAAATTGGAGTGTCTCGATACGTAAATTTTGTGCAAACATGGGAACCCTGCAAAGCACAATTGAAAACATTATGATAATTGCATCAAAAATGTTTCCCATCTGACCCTGTACTTTTAAGGGAGGTGCAAGTGAACTGTAATTTGAATACAGATTGGTTGAATCTGCTGTCAGCACTAGAGGGACAATTTATTATGGTTCATATTCTTTTTTTCACTATTCAACTTTTTAAAGCTAAAAGAACAATGTTTTTTAAATGCAAAATTATAACAAAGCATAAAGACCACAACACCTCTAATGTAAAACTACACCTTCTAAAATCTGTAAAGTTTATGTAGAAGCCAGTGGGAGCTGTCCTTAATAAATTGTAAAATATATACTTTCTTTTATAAGTTTTAGAGTTTTTAAAAGCGTTTTTCACTTTTAAAGGCACAAACAATTCGGGGTAAACTAGGATTTTGAGGTTATTGTATTCTTATTCAGATTTGCTTTTTATATTTTAGATCTTTTAATAAATTAGAGACATTTGCGTTTTTTTAAAAAGGTTTAGTCGAGGTGGAAAAAAACTCCCTGTGTAGATAGGTTAGACCTATAATATAGTTTGATAAAAGGCCACACTAAGGCCTGAAATGTTGCTGACCAGATTCTGCCCTGAAAAAGTGAATAAAGGCATTTTTAAACTATGAGGTGCTGTACAGAAAATTTCTATAGACCTATAATAGCCCACATCAGAATTGAAAGGTAGCTAGACTAATTGGCATGGACAGATATGGTCCCACCAAGGGGGTAATTCCCACAGGCAATTTTTAGAACTAGTTCCGGTCATTAAACCAGAAAATTGAGCTCTTCTAGTGCAGAGAGCACAATTGCACTCACTGCACTAGCAATGTCCCCCCACCCTGAGGACCTGCTCCTGCTCAAAAAAGGGAAGCACTGTGGAGCAAGGGGGGGCTGTGTCAGGCAGCAAGAGGCATAGAATTGCCCCTGCCTGAATATATGCATTTGTTTGTTTCTTTGTGACACCTGTGAAAAGGCAAGTCCTACTCCTACAGTTTTTTGTTGAAGGCAAATTTTGGCTTTTGATTTATACAACTCAGTACCAGGACTCTAAACACATAATGTGTCTCAAAGACTTTTCCTTAGGTACAGCCACCTTGCCAGTAAAACTTGCTCATTATAACATCTCATTGCAAGCTGTAAACTGCAGCAATAATTGGCAAGCAGACATTGCTCAGGTTTTAGATACTGCGTTACAGAATGTGTAGCAACTACTCTTTGTGCATGGTCTTTCAAGCCAGTTTCTATATCCATGTAGAGGGAGCACCACCAGCAAGGTTTGTATCTTTCATAAAACTATGCTGACTATTTATAATGGAATTCTCTAGGACATAATGTTGATCGACCTTTTAAAAAAACCTCCCACTGGAGAAGTTTCCAATACTTTAATTGCCAGGTTGAGACCTTAAACCTTTTTTTAATGTTAATGTTGCATTCGTTTCCTCTAATCCATTGGCATCATGCCATCATACTAGACAAGAGGGAGTCTGAGAAATATTGCCCTGGATAATACTAAGCTTTCAAAATACTGGTGGGTGTACTCCATCAGGCCCCAGAACCTGTGTATCATGTCAAATATCATGTAATCCTGTCTTCTGTACTATTACATAGTAGTTCCCCAGGCATTGGTTCCTCTGTTGTATGTACTAGGGATGCACCGAACTCAGGATTCAGTTTGGGATTTGGCCTTTTTCAGCAGGATTCGGACTTTGTGCCTGGCTAAACCAAATCCAAATTTGCATATGCAAATTAGGAGCAGACAATCAGGTGACTTTTCATCACAAAACGAGGAAATAAAAAAATTTCCACCCTTTTTCTTTTCCTAATTTGCATATGCATATGATTCATGAAGGATTCTGGGATTCAGCCGAATCTTTCATGAAGGATTCCAGGATTCAGCCAAATCCAAAATAGTGGATTTGTTGCATCCCTAGTATATACTGAATAAAATAAATGATGTATCTAATTTTTCCCCACGTTATATTTGCTTTGTATTTATTCATCCTAAACTGAAATCTTTTGTTCCCCTATCTGCACTGCTGTAATTGTGTTTTTTTTTTTCATTAAGCTTTTTTTGTAACATTTTTAACTACTTTGTTTGTGTATTTCTTGGCACAGTCCTTCTTACTAAACCTCTTTATACTTTCAAAAATACTAGTCCTTCCCCATCAGCCTTTGCAATCTGAGGAACATTGAGAAGTATAGATTAACAAGAAGTAAAGGGGCACAGAATAAACATCCCTGATAAATAACAGATCTGATTACAATACCAAAAAAATGCAAGTTATACCTTATTTTTCCAGACATCCTATTTTATAGAATTTGGCCTTTGATCAAGTTATATAATCAAATATTTTACATTTAAGACATCTCCTCTTTCACTTCCAATTTCCATTTTTAAAACAAGGCTATTGAATTTCTGTCCAGAAGAGATGGACTTTGCCTTACAATAGACCCGGCACCAGAGAACAAAATTTTACATGCAATAGATTTTAACCACGTCTGCCTCCACGGCTCTCCTGCAAACTCATAAATTATATCCCTCCAAAAGCAAAATAAATAAATAAAACATTTTAATATATGTTTACAGGCTGGCACTCCCTCTAGACCCAGTTGATAAAAACCTTTCTCAAAACTAATTATACTTTCATGCAAGGTTGTTTTCTGCAAGGTAAGAGGCAGCAGGAGTCTATGCGGAACACAGCAGCAATACACAAGTCTTGAGCTCCTCTCAGTGGGTCTTTAGAATATTACTACTATTTCTGCAAAAAACAAAACTAAACAGTAAAGTCAAAAAGGACAAATTGCTGTATATAAAAAATGTTTCTTGGGAACATGAGTATTCAAATATTTAAATTTTTTCTAGAACTATTTAAAAATCTTTTACTGTAGGCTTATGAATTACTTATATTAAAGCATAAAATCCTTCCTTTGAAAACCTTTTCTCTGCAAATGACTATCGCCAGAGATTAAGATACGTTTTGGGGAATCCCACAAAGTATTACTAATATGTTAACATGACTATTTTATATTTTTAATCTATGACAGTTAGCAGTAGCCCTGTCTTCCTTTGTAGTATGTGTTGTTTTAAATATTCTCAGTATGATAGACAGTGTCAAAGGGGACAATGCTCGTTCAGTTAGCCTTTAACCAATAAATATTACTGGGCCCCACAGCAAATAATTTTTTAGGCCCAAAAAAGATCTAGAGGTTGAGCAGTTTTATTAATATTTATTGGACTTGTATATGAATTAGGGCCTTATTCCTCTGTAGTTACGCCCCTAGTATCTTTACTTGACTTCTGCTGCTTGGAGATGATTGTGGCATATTATGAAATGATAGTAAAAGGCTTGTCTAAGGTAGTCTAAACAATGTTATAAGTATGGAGGAAGTAGATCCCGCGGTTGCTGGGTGCCTTGACTGCAGAGTCTGCTACCTCTATAACTACACTACCAAAAATATGCCTGTCCACTGCAGTGGGCAGGCACAAGAGCGAGGAGGGGGCTCAAGAAAGATTCTGTGGAAGCATTCTGTAATCATCCCCTTAGTCTAAACAAATATATAGGACAGGCAGTTAGTATACCTCCAAAAAGTCTGCCTCTAATTCTCTGAATGATGCACAAGGTAGGGCACAAGTAGGAGGTGAGAAGACTAGAGTGAGATTCAAAATAGGCCCTAGTGTTTCATGTACACAAATATCCCCCACTGGCCTATGGTATCTTACAGCAGCCCCTCATGCATACATGCCTTCTGCCTACCCCTCACTGCGAAACACAGACACAAACACAGACAGCAATGTATTAAAGGAAAATGATACCCCCCCCGAACAATGTAGAATGTATAAAAAGATATTGCATAAAACAACTCATATGTAAAACTCTGCTTTATGTAAATAAACCATTTTCATAAAAATAATGGAAAATAGCCATTTTAAAAAATAAGGACAGCCTCCTGGGATAGTAACAGTGCACACAAACATACCAAACAAACTATAAAGTTAGGTCACATGAGCCAATTAACTGACAGAGTTGTGTCTTTTGCTTCAACACTTCTTCCTGTTACATTTAGGGTCAGATTTACTACGGGTCGAAAAAACCCTCGAATTTGACCATCAAATTTAAAGGGAATTAAAATCCTTCAAATCCGAATATTGAATTCGAAGGATTTTACCGCAATTCGATAGTAAATAGTAAATATTCAATCGAACAATAAAATCGTTCAATTGGAACGATTTTAATCATTCGATCGAATTATATTATTCGATCAAAAATAGTTTAAACCAATTCGGTAGGTTTAATCTGGCTAACTAGGCAGTCCAATAAAAAATTAAAGGGCAAGTAATTCGACTGTTGAATATTCGAATAGAATTTTATTAAAATTGATTTTCAAAATGCAATGGTCGAAGTGGCCTTTTGAAAATTTGATCGAATTTCAAATCATTCATGTGAATTTGATAAATCTGCCCCTTAGAGTTGAAATATTTCTGGTCAGGTGATCTCTGAGGCAGCAAACAGACCATCACGAAATGGTGGTTCAAGGCAAGAGATGTAAAACGGCAATATTTGCTTAAATATATATACCAGTTTGGTAAGATTATTTAATATGTCACTTAATATGATATAAACTATCTGTTGCTGAAGTATTCATTTTGGGGGTATAGTTTTCCTTTAATCGTAGTTGAATTGTGGCAGGTAGTGGTAGTAGAGAGGAAAGCTATGTGCAAAATTATGAAGGATTGGGCCCATTTTTCCACTTTGCTTACCTTGTTGTAAATTATCCCTAGAGTATCCATGGCTATTGTTACCATATCTATAGACACACACAACAATTTTCAGCATGTCAATGGTACGCTGTTATCCAGAACAATTTTCAAAATAGTCTCCATGGCAACTGGAAGCATAAAAAATTGTGATACTAGTGTTCATAGTACTGTTCAGCTGGCATCTGTTACTCTCATTGCAGTGTAACTGTGTCTATGTGCCACTGTTTGAAGACAATGGTCAAATAAAATTGGCAAGGTGAAACATTCCCTTACAGGGTGACCAACTCCATGGCACTGGTTTCCATAACAACTGCCGTTATAATCTCCAAATACCTGTTTCTATGGTAGCTATCATAATGGTTTCAAAGGCAACCATATTCAGGCATACATTACAGATTACTATAGCTTTAGTAATAGTAGTTTGAACTATGTAAATGAACATGGTTAGTTAGACATACATTCTCATGTCAAACTCTTGAAATTATTAGAGTTGTCTGTTGGAACATGCAAACGCTAGGGCTAATACTGCAAAGATAAAATGTTTTCATACATGTCTAATACAAAGTCTAACACAAGTGAATGAAGACATTATTTCTCTCCCTTACCTCTCTCTCTCGGGGATCCTCAAGGTTGCCATAGACTCATTATTTACGTTCTATATTTTCTATCTTGGATAACTAATCAATTCATATGTTTTACAATCTCACCTCTACACTGCCCATACACAAATGTGCACTGCACCTATACAGGAGCAGTGACCAGCTCCTTGTTGTACTGTAGCTCCCACCCTTTCCAACTATAGTCAGGTGATCTGACTGGTGGCCAGTAAAAGGGCACCCACGTTTGGGAGCTTTATCCTTGAAAGCAGCACGTAATTTGCAGGTAAAATTTAGTCCCTGTGTAAAATGTATGATGAAACAATATAATTCTTAATGAATCAGATGAAAGTTGGTAGGACTGGCCATAGCGGGGATAACTTTGACGTAGTTGGCCAGCTTAAATATACTGCAATATATGGACAAACAATCCCTGTTTTGTTTAAAGGGGAAAGATAACATAACATGTTTCAATGTCCTTAAAGGGCAAGGAAAGGCAGAGAAATAAAATCCAATTTTTACTTTCTTTAATGACAAAGAAAACTATTTCCAATATACTTTAATTAAAAAATGTGTACTGTTTTTATAAAAAACCTGACTGTATGCAGTGAAATTCTCCCTTCATTTACTGCTCTGGTTAGGAATTGTCAGACTGTCCCTAACTTCTGGCAGGGAAACATTCATACTTATGAACAGCAGGTGGAGCCCCTGCCTTACTTGCCAGCCAGGCAGAACTCAAGCAGCTTTTTTCTTTGATCATTTATGACGACCCCTAAGAAGCCCAGACCACACTGAGCATGTGCATGTAGTTTAGTCTTGCAAAGATGTGTAACAAAGTTACAAGATGACAGCCCCCTGTGGCCAACTTTGAAAGCATAAATCATTTGTTTGATTAGGCTTGTGGTGCAGTAAGTTCATGTTTATGTTTAGTATACAGAATACAGCATTTCCAGCCGTATTCGATTTTAGACTTTCCTTGCCCATTAAAGTGTCTGGTGGCAGGCTGAAAGGAACATTTTTGTCTTTCTTTTATAGCCAATATCTGTTTTTTTCTATATAGGCCCAAAATGCTTACACCTCATGCACATGCCCATGCAGATGCCTGCATAGAAACCAGGCCTTGTATAAGATAAGTGGAATTCTTATGCAATTTTCACTTGTTGTATGGACTTATTTTGGTAGCATATTCATTGTGCAAAACGACGGGTAGCATCATTCTGCACTTTTAATTATATACGTATATATAATACATATTAGAATAATAAAATAATTTGAATTAAAAGAACATGTTATGCCTTGTTCCAGAATGTCTTTGGCTATGTATTCTTTTAAGTGTGTATATAGTTAAATAAAGAACGACATAAGGTTGTAGCACTAGGAAGATAGCTTTGAACAGAAACAATGTATGCCTTGTTCCAGAATGTCTTTGGCTGTGTATTCTTTTTGATGTTATGTGTGTATATAGTTAAATAAAGAAAGACTTAAGGCTGTAGCACTAGGAAGATAGTTTTGAACAGAAAACATAACTTAATCGTAAGGAGAAATAAAAATTACAGTTACATAGTTAAGCTGGGATGAAAAAAAGACCATTAAGTACAACCATCCAATGATCCCTCCATACATTTACATAAACTATATATACCAATATCTATAATAATTATAGATTTTAGTTTCACAATAGCCTATGATATTATGCTTGTCCAAGAAATCATCCAAGCCCCTAAGCACTACTATAATCAGCCATCACATCATCCAGCTGAGTATTCCAAAACCTCACTGTGAAGAACCACATATGTTGCTTCAATTGTTCTGTTCCTCTAGTCTAAAGGAGTGGCCACTGGTGCGTTGATCCCTTTTATGGGAATAAATATCCCCACTATCTGTCTATAATGTCCTCTAATGTACTTGAGTAAACATGTCTCCTCGCAGGTGCCTTTTCTCCAAAGAAAAAACCCCAACCTTGGCAGTCTACTCTCATAGTTTAAATCTTCCCTTCTTTTTACCAGTCTAGCTGCACAAATGCTTCATAATAAGGAAATAAAAATGAAGACAGATGTATTTAAATTCAAAAACATTTCTTAGCGTATTTCCATTGACCTTCTGATTCTTCAGAACAGAACTACAGAAGTGTATTTATGGATGATTTCTAATTGTCTGTAATGATTTCAAGGGTATGGTACGTCCTATTACATAGAACTAAAACTAAAGGAAGGTGACAGCCTCTGTAAAACAGTATATTGAAAAATGCATGGAAAGTTTACTGATAATATTTATCAGCCAATGAATCAGGGCTTAATATTGCACCAAGCCTTTACAGTCCATTTCTAAGACAATTTTAATATCACCACATTTCAGTACAAAGACCAGGAAACATTAATTCACTGAACTGTAACAGTGTGCAGTTCTTGAATGTTATCTGGATTATGTCACAACAATAAAACCTGAATAAATGTCTTCCTCTCTAAGAAGTCAATTTTACTAAGAGATAAAATAAAATTGCTAAGTTATAAAATAGGAAGTTGAATTAGAAGAGTTTGGCCGACTGACGCAAATTGCCCATTTTCCTAATACTCCTGGTTTTGAAGGTCATTTGAAACATAAACACAAAAACAGAGTGATTTTTTTTATGATGACAAGTTCTAAATGTTATGGAATGAAAACCAAACATCAGATTTATTGCATAATAACGTGATTTATTAAGCATGCCGTTTATTTATTTTTTCCCCGTAGAGCTTTCAGAAAGCATTTGGAAGAAAAATTAGAAGATCAACCAAGGGTTCTTACACACTTTTTATTTTAATAAAATGGAAAGAAAGAAATATTGCATCGCTGTTTTAAAGAAGTCTCCTTTACAAAGCAAGTTTCTAGTGGTAAATCAGATGAAAATATACAGTTTTTTTTCAGGCATAATTGTGCATACCAAAGCCAAATTGCACGTGATGCCCCAATAACGTAGCAAAAGAGCACCCACTTTTTATGAATCGTGTGCAAATTATGGAGCTGTCAAACCAGATAGGAATCATCAAACATGATGGTAGACCTACAAGTGCCTCATGCTAGATAGGAGCTTGCTTGGGAACAGCATGGGACTGGAGGGTCCAGGGTCCACTGGGCTGTCACCTCAGGAACCCTCACACACCCCCTGGACCCCACCACCACAGTTTTGAGGTATGTTCCTCCAAAGAATTCTGCATCCCCTCCTCCCTCCACTGTGCTTACCTTGTCATCTCAGTTGTAGGCACAATCGGGAGGGAAGTTCAGAGGAGAGGGAAAGGGGTCTGGGTTTGCAGGCACACTGAGCTTTTTCCCAAAGTTCCACCAGAAAGAATACAGAAAGCTCAGAAGTAGAGAAAGGTCTTGGGGTCAAAATACGGTACTGAAGTAAGAACAGTTGAAACAGGTCCAGATCAGGGTAGGCAATTAAAGTTCAAAAGCAGAGAATTTATGAACTTTGTAGCTTTGTAGTTATTCATGCACATGAGCTTTAATAAGTTTAAAGCTGTGTGCAACTGGTAATTTTAATTACTGTGTGTACTAAAAACATTGCATGATTATAATAAATGATTATATAAGGGAAGTCATCTCTCCTCAAGCCAAGACTCCAACTCCCATAATGTCTCTCAAGTTTTTTGACAGGTTCATTAATCATCTGCTATAGTATTTCAAGAATCAGAAGCAGCAGTTCATTAAATGTATTGCAAGTTTCAAATCATGAAATCATCCAACAACCAGAACATCACCGGCAGACCATTCCACAACCTCACACGAAGAACAAGTCTAAAGGGATGGCATCTGGTACATTGATTCTTTTTATGGGAAAAAAGACCCCCCTATTACTTTTTTTTTCCAACTTAGTTTTTATTGTTTTTGTTTTTCCATTAATTCAAAAGAAAGTTTACACAATAAACATCAGATGACATTTCTTTGTAATAAATGCTGAAATAATGGATCTTTTTATCAGTCAAAATGTTTGTTTAAACATGTATCTTAAATCTGTATAAAAAAGGGCTGATTACATCAATGTCAGCTGAATTATACAATGCACCAATAAACTGTTTTCCCAATAATCATACCTGCATTTGTTTTCTTTGGGGGGGGGAGTTAGGGAGAGGTGTGGACGGGTCTAGGTGAAGGATAAGGATTAATTGTTGTATTTATTCGTTCTGAATCAACAGTGTTCGGAGGTGTTCAGATAACCATGGGGACCAAATTTTCTCTAATTTGTTTGGGCAACCTCGGTTAATGTAAATTAGCTGATATAAGGGGACTGTGTTATTTACTAATTCGATCCATCTCCTTTTTGTTGGAGGTTGTTCAGATTTCCTGGATAAGCAGGAAACATATTAATGTTCTTTCTGTTATAGTTGGGGCTGTGTCTTCAGTTTGGTTTAAGAGAAAAAGGGTTAAATCCATTGGTATAATAAGCGCTAGGAGGGAACTCAATTCTTGTGCGATTTTTCCCTAGAATCTTTGTATTGGTGCACATTTCCATACATATGTATAAAACCAGCTGAGGAATGTTTACATTTTGGGCAAATATCAGGAATAGAAGGTTTGATTAGATGTAATCTGTGTGGGGTCAAATAGGTTCTGTGGAGGAATCTAAACTGGATCATTTTATCCTTTGAGTTAATCAATGCTGAATTTCCTTCCACATTTCTGAGGTTAGATGGGGGATATCTGATTCCCATTACTTGTAAAGTTTATCTAAGACAGGTTCCCTTGGGTTATTCAGAAGAGAGTAGAACTGGGAAACTGGTTTTGTTAGGATGGGTTCAAAGATTAGGTCTTCTAGTCTTCTGGGAGTAGTATCTATTTTTCCTCTGCCAAGTTGAGTTTGGAGTGCATGTCGTAACTGGAGAAATCTAATGAACATTTTGTTAGGTCAATTAAATGTTACCTTAAGAAAGCTAAAGGTAGGTATTTCACCTTGTTCTATAACTTGGCCAATGTACTTTACATCATATTCAGCCCAGGCTTTGGGATCTGGCATTGTTACGAGTTGAGGGAGATTAGGTTTATGCCAGAGAGGGGTATGGCTAGAGCAGTGATTTTCCCCTCTAGGAAAGCTGAGCCCCTATTAGTTTTTACTCTGGAAAGTGTAATCATGCCCTCTTGCAAATAATGCTAACCTCCATCCCTTTTGCCAATTAATTGCACCAATTTAGTTGGTTTATTCTAAGCAACTTTTCAATTGGTATTCCTGCTCAGTAAGGCTACACATTAATTGTTATTGCTACTTTTTTATTATTTATGTTTTTATTCAGGTCCTCTCCTATTCATTCTCCAGTCTGTTACTCAAAGCAATGCATGGTTGCTAGGATAATTTGGACCCTAGCAACCAGATGGCTAAAACTGTAAACTGGAGAGCTGCTGAATAAAAAGCTAAATAACTCAAAAACCACAAATAATAAAAATTGAAAACCAATGACAAATTGTCTCAGAATATCACCCTCTTTGGGAACAACCCCTTTAAATCAAAGCATCCTGCATGGATCTTTGACAATTTTTTGTCATCAGCAAAAATAGGAACAGTACTTTCAATGCCCACCTCCAAATCATTAAAGGAGTAAACCCTAAAAATTAATACTGCTAAAAATGCCATGTTTTATATACTGCACTTATTGCACCAGCCTAAAGTTTCAGCTTGTCAATAGCAGCAATGATCCAGGACTTCAAACTTGTCACAGGGGGTTGTCATCTTGTAAAGTGTCTGGACACTCACATGCTCTGTGGGCTCTGAGCAGCTGTTGAGAAGCTAAGCTTAGGGGTCATC
>CM044439.1:50584217-50595053 GCA_024363595.1 Xenopus borealis | reverse complement strand
GCGAATAAATTCGCCCATCACTAACAGTGTCCTTAATCTAATATAGAAAAATTTACTTTCGAGAAGCTGCAACAATCAAAAAACAAAAATTAGTTATTTCATCAAAAATATCTGGAAGTGAATCTTTATCTGATTTTTGAAGAAAATCAATAAGGTTAAGCAGTGCAAATTGTGGACTCAATTTAATTTTAAGATTAGTTACATTTCTTATAAATATCTGAACACTTTCCCAAAAAATCAGTAAGAGAGGACATGACCATATGTAATGAAAAATATCAATGTCACTACCCTGACCTTTGCATTTAGGACAATAAGGTTCTTTTCTAGAATTATAAGATTAACATTGTGTTATAACCCAGATGTACAAATCTAAAGTGTTGGTCCCTCCAAGATTCTGAGTAAATGTTTTTTATAGTTTTATAATATTTTTAAAAGATCTTTAGAAGTAATCTTGATACCTAAAAATGAAGACCATTTTCCCCAGAAAGGTACAAAGGATCATAATCCTTACAGGACAAGAGTAATTGTGATATTTGGTGAATTTTATTCAAATTAGGATTCTCCAACAGACATTGTAACGAATCATAAAAATTATGTTTAAAAAGAGAAATATAATACTTGTTTCCCAATAAATGAATACCCCTTTTTTATTTGGAAATATGTCAACTTATCTTTTTCTTCTAAGTGAAAATGTTCTTTGAGAATATCCCAATGAAATGATTCTCCTGTGTTTGGATCTATTACATGTTTGATTTGAGAAATTCCTCTATTCTCTTTTGGAGAAGCTTCCCAAGAAAAATGGGGATAGAAAAAGGTGAAAATATAGTTTGCTTTATTTAATTTATTAATAACTTTCCAGGTTATGACTGTATCCCTATATAGAAGATTACTTTTAATATCATATGATTGATATGACCAATTCCTATGGAGAGAGGAGATAATGTATGTTTTAGATTCTGTTTTTAATTCCAAATCAAGATTGGTATATTTTTCTTTACCTGATAACCATTCAACTATGTATCTAGAATTGGAAGCTAGGTTAAATTTACGAAAATCCCGGACCGATAAACCAGTCAACACTTTAGGACTTCTCAGATTTTGTAGTGAAATTTTTGGTTTCTTTTTCTGCCATAAAAAATTGTTTAGAGCTTGATCTAATTTGTTTATACCTTCATGTTTTAAAAGTAAGGGGAGATTTAAAATAGGATAAGATATCTTAGGGAATATTAACATTTTTAAAAATGCCACTCTCCCTTATAGACTAAGAGGGCAATTCATCAATTTATTACACAAGGAAATAGTTGACTGAACTAAAGGAGAATAGTTTAATGAATATATTTTGGATAAATCCGATGCTACTGTAATTCCTAAGTATCTCAGCTTTCCTGAAGGTGATTTTATTTTAAGATCCTCAAGTAACTGTTTCAGTATAGTACCAGATATGTTCAAAATATCAGTTTTGTCAAAGTTAATTCTGTATACAGAGAATGAACCATAATGTCCAAGAAAATGAAATATATTGTTAATAAATTCCGCAGTATTAGTGACAACGAAGGGAAGATCTTTCGCATAAGCTAAAATTTTGATGTCTTTGCCCTTTATTATCAATCCCTGAAAAATATCTGTTGTATCTAAGAATCTAATTAATGGCTCCATAGAAATACTGAACAAGAGTGGGGACAGAGGGCATCCCTGTCTAGTCCCTCTGAAAAGGTCACCAGCAACTATAATTTTAGCTTTAGCAAAAGAATTAATTTGCCTCAACAAAGTCGTAAATAACCCTTTAAGACCAAATTTATTATAACATTTAAATAAATAATCCCAATGTATATTGTGTAAAGCTTTCTCTGCATCCAGACAATGAACATGAATTTGCCTGGGTCTTAGCCTTATGTATAACATTTAATAATTCCCATATGTATCTGTCGAAATGTTGGATAATCTATTAGCAAAAATCTTGGTTAATAACTTAAAGGGATACTGTCATGGGATTTTTTTTTTCAAAATGCATCAGTTAATAGTGCTGCTCCAAGAGAATTCTGCATTGAAATCCAGTAAACAGATTTTTTTATATTTCATTTTGAAATCTGACATGGGGCTAGACATTTTGTCAATTTCCCAGCTGCCCCAAGTCATGTGACTTGTGCTCTGATAAACTTCAATCACTCTTTACTGCTGTACTTCCCCAGCAGCCTAACTACAGAACAATGGGAAGGAAACCAGATAACAGCTCCCTAACACAAGATAACAGCTGCCTGGTAGATCTAAGAACAGCACTCAATAGTAAAAATCCATGTCCCCCCAAAAAAAAAAATCCATGTCCCACTGCATTCTATTCAGTTACATTGAGAAGGAAAAACAACAGCCTGCCAGAAAGCATTTAATTCCTAAAGTGCTGGCACAAGTCACATTACCGGGGCAGCTGGGAAATTGACAAAATGTCTAGCCCCATGTCAGATTTCAAACCTGAAATGCTCTTTTGAGAAATCAGAAGAAGTCTGCTCGAGCAGCACTATTAACTGATGTGTTTTGAAAAAAACATGTTTTCCCATGACAGTATACCTTTAAAGTCCAAATTAATTAATGAAATTGGTCTATAGGAAGCTGAATTAGATAAATATTCCTCTACTTTAGGAATTAGTTTTATATTAGATGTAAAACTAGAGGGCAACTCTTTACCATAAATATATATTTCATTGTATAAATATATAAATTTGTTAAAAAGGGAGCTATTTTCTGCATCAGAGCTTTATAAAAAGGGAGCTATTAACCCATCCAGACCTCCAGCTTTAAAATCTTTAAGAGATTTGATGGGTGTAGAAACTTCTTGTATTGTAATAGGCAATAGATTTGAGGAAAATTCATTTTGGAAAGAAAACAAGTACTTTCAACATCTTTATTTTCTAATGGAAGGGAATAAAGATTTTCATAAAACTCCTTGAAAATTTTAGAGATATCCAAAGAAGAATTAGTTCACTGACCATTTTTATTTCTAAGAATGATTGGTTTATTATATCCATTCCAATTTTTAGTCAGATAGGCAAAATATCTATTCGATTTGTTATTAAGATTTTAGCTTTTGTGTATGTTTCAAATAAATGTTTTCTCATTTTGTTCCAATTACTTAATTTTTTTCAAAGAGTATTTATATTTACCACTGTTTTCCTTTGATGGATGTGACAAAAAATTATGATAGTTCAACTTAACTTCCTCACTATAGGATATAAATTCTTTATTAATCTTCCTCAATCTTGTAAGTAGTGATCTCACCTCGTATAACAGCCTTCCAACTATCCCATAGTAATGGAAGGCTTTTCTGATGAGATTCATTCTCTTTAAGAAATAATTACCATCTATCAGTTAGCATGTTGGTAAATGTTAAATTTGAATTCGAATCTTTTTGAAAATTCTATCGAATTTCGAATCCTTCATGTGAATTTGAAAAATCTGCCCCTTAGAATGTGATCTTGAAATAACAATTATAAAACAGTATTCTCTAATGACTCATATCCTCTTCTCTTAACTGGTACGATGATATTGGAGGTCTGGATCTGGATCTTAATTTTGAATGATCCTTTCTTTCTTGTTTCTGTGAAGGTTTGTAGTTTGTCAGTAGTTGTCTCTGTCTTTGCTCTTTAGGTGAAGTTTGAAAATTGTGTTTAATTTGTCCAGCTTGCATATCACCTTTTGAAGAATTTTGTTTTCCTAAGTTTATAGAAAATTTAATTGCTTCTCTTGGTTTGTCAAACACATGGGTTCCAGAAGGAAGGAAGATCTTCAACTTCGCTGGATAAGTAATAAATTTGAATATTTGTGCAAATTCCTTATGTTTTTGTGATAACAAAATAGAATAATCCTAAAATATTAGGATCCTATTCCCATCTATCTCAATATTGTGAGATTCCTTATATGCTTGTAAGATTTGAGTTGAGTTCAGTGAAATTCAGGAACTTTACAATGGTTGCTCTGGGTCTGGCATTGGTTTGTTCTTTCAGTTGACCAATACGATGTAATCTTTCAATCTGAATGTTTGGTAAAGCTAGTTTCAGGCCTAACTTCTCTGGAATATTTTTATTACAATTGTAAAAATTGCATCCGTTTTATAGGATTCCGGTATTCCAATGAATCCCAAATTATTTCTGTGTGTTCTATTCTCTGTCATCCAGTTTAGTTTGTAATTCCCATGTCTTTTTTTCTAGCACCTCGAGTCCTCTACAATTGGAATTTGTATCCTCTTGAATCTCCGATACTTCTTTCTGAAGATTTTTGATCTCTTGGTTTTGAGTTTTTCAGATAAACCAGCAATGCTCTCTTGCCATTTTTCCACTACTTTTTCTAGAGTGGATTGTATTGCTAGTTCTATTGTAGGATTGATGAGTTTTGCAACTTCCATTGCCAAGGCAGAATAATCATTTGTAGTCGATATGTTTTGCTGTGTAGGATTGGAGGGATTTGACCCATTTCCATTTTCAGAATGTTTGGGATTTTTATTTTTAATCCTTTCATATGTCTTGCCATTTGTTTTAACTTGAAAATGTAGAGAGGAATTATTACCCTCCATATTGGATATCCAGAGAAAGTATGTCAGTTGCAGATTTTATATAATGACAGACTTTGAAAGTTCAACCTTATTAATTAAGTGTACTCTCAGTAACTGGGTTATATTTTAATGCAGATTATCAGGAGATATTTAGATTGAATTTTTTTTTAATACATCAGACTCCTTTTCTACATGAAGTCACCGTCTCACAAATTATATCTCTTGCAAGCTGTTTTTCACGTCATATACAAACGACACTGGCGAATATGGTAAATCCAGAAAATCCCACTTTACCATGTTTTGTGAGGTAACTGCCTTTATTTTATAGCCCTTGTTCTTTATGACAATAGTATCTTATGAAAAGAAAACCCAGATATTGTCAGGCAAAGTGATTCAGAACTAATAAGTAACCAGTTTGTCTCCTCACTTTAAGGCTTTATAGTGTGTCAAGCATCTGTGTGTACACACAGAATAGCTCTCAATTACTCCTCAGTATGTCAGTAATTTCATCCACATACCTTCAGCACAAACACATACCATGCTTCCGTATAAAAAGCTAATTATATTTGCCACTTAGATAGCAATACAGTCTCCAAATGTATCCAAATCAGTCTCCAAATGTATCATGAGGTAACTTTTCTAAAAGAACTTAAGCCTTACTGTTTTTGACTCAATTTATGTTACATTTTATGAGCCCAAATGTAATTCAAAGCACTTATAAGTGAAATGATTCCCAGGTTCAGCACTAATATTGCTTTACTTTTCCAGTTTGCCTCTCCCTCACCGCTACAAAGAATTTCAAGCCCAGACCTGTGTTGCTAACGGCACCTCAGATTCAACTCCAGTCTCCAGAGAAGAAGAATCGTTGGAAAAAAAAATTTGAGGGTCGAATTCAAAGTACTTTCCACTTCGAAATTCGACCCTTAGTAAATCTTGGTATTGCTTTTGGATATGATGTATTCCTCAACTTTGTGTATGGGACAAAATTTATAGTTGAAACAGCTCACAAGTCACAACTTGCTATCACACAGAAAGAGCTATGGAAAGCTCCTCCACGGATTCAGCGTTTGCTATTGAAATTGCAGAAATATGACTACAAAGTAGAATATACCCCAGGCAGGTTCCTTCTAGTTGCAGATGTATTATCAAAGATATGGAATGAGGACACTGTTGCATGAGACAGTGAAAAGGAATCAAGTGTGGAAATAAATATTAATAGTGTTACGGCTAGGAAAGCAGTATCAGAAGAAATGTGTAAGAAATTTAAAACAAGCACTGCCTCTGATGGTTATCTACAAGAAGTGATAACTGCATTATATTCAAACAATCCCAAAAAATATCTTCCAAAGTCATATAGTCAATATTGTGATGAACTTTCTACATGGGATGGAGTATTGCTCAAAGGAGCTCAAATTGTTGTGCCTTCATTTTAGGGATGCACCGAATCCAGGATTCGATTCGGGATTCGGCCAGGATTCAGCCTTTATCAGCAGGATTCGGATTCGGCCGAATCCTTCTGCCTGGCCGAACCTAATCCTAATCCTAATTTGCATATGCAAATTAGGGCCAGGGAGCTAAATCACGTGACTTTTTGGCACAAAACAAGGAAGTAAAAAATGTTTTCCCCTTCCCACCCATAATTTGCATATGCAAATTAGGGTTCGGATTCGGTTCGGTATTTGGCCAAATCTTTCGGGAAGGATTCGGGGGTTCGGCCGAATCCAAAATAGTGGATTCGGTGCATCCCTACTTCATTTCTGTGAAAGGACATGCTAACCATAATACATCAAGGGCATCTTGGAATTCAAAAAAGCAAAAGACAGGCAAAAGAATCCATTTATAAATCTATAAATGAGGATATTGCTCAAGTGATAACAAGTTGCACAACTTGCTGAACCTTTGCTCCAGCACTTCCAAGGGAGCCCCTAATACAGAGAGAAATGCCATGTGGTCACTGGGATACAATTGGAGTTCATATATTCATGTTGAATGGAAAGTAGCATTTGGCAATATTAGACATAATCCAATTATCCAGAAGTTCATAATTTTAAAAATAGCACATCATTTGATGTATGTAAAATACTTAAAACACACAGATAATGGTTCTCAGTTTATAAAAAAAGACTTTGTAAGATTCAAGAAGAGTTTAGATTCAAGCATGTCACTTCAAGCCCATGATTACCGGAGAGAGCGTGGTGTAAAGATTATAAAACAGTTGTTGAAAAAGGCTGTTCATTCAGGTCAGGATCCAGAAGTGGCACTCAAACTACATAGCTACATAGCAACAGTTCTATATATAATTAATAATGATAGAATAAGCAAAACTATTGCAGATGTATTATCCAATGCATGTATTTCCACTTTAATAACCAAATAGGCAAGCTTTTATAGCACATACTTTATATTGCATGGGTTTGCACTCAATAGAATACTAAACAAAGTGGTATTTGCTCAAAAAATCATTTTACTTCATCACACTGTTCAAGAAGTACATTAACAATTTCATGTGTACATGGATCACATAGATTATATACATACCACCACAACAAGACAAATAGAAGCTATAGAGAATGGAAAGCGGATACTCCTGCCTGCAAGTGAGAATCACCCTGACGTTTCGGCTCTAAGGCCTTTTTCAAGGGGAAATCTGAAGTGTAAACCGCTAAAACCGCTATAAATACCCTGGGCAATAGCCCAAATTTTTTGAGCAAATTCCACTTTGTTTAGTATTCTATTGAGTGCAAACCCGTGCAATGATCCCTTGTTTGTTACTACTAAATTATTGTTGCTGTACAGTGCTTTGCCCTCAAGGAGCGCTATATAAATAAAAATATACATACATGCATACATACATATAAAGTATAGTCTGTATTTTTGCCCCCAATGGAGGCAAAATATTTTTTGGGTTAGTTGCACCGAATGCTTTTTTTGAATGTGAAAACCATATATGAATATTAGAGTGCCATCCAATCTTTTAAAACTTTTATAGCATACTCAGAGTGCTACTGTGGCTCTGATCTGAATATGCATCCATCCATGGGCCACCAGAGAGCGCTTGCCTTAACTTTGGAGAATGGATGGGATATGGGAGAAGAATAACTGTAAAACTTGACTTGTAAAACAGCCCCGACAGGACACACATACATAAAACATAATCTGCCTTTTGAGCTATGAACAGTAGCACAAAAAAAAAGGGTTTTAAAGCAATGAAACTATAATGTACTGTTGTGCTGATCTGGTCTGATCTACAACTGGTGTGTTTGCATCAGAGACTCTACTATTGTAAATGTAAACAAACTGCTGTGTAGCCATGGGGCAGCCATTCAAATCTGAAAAAGGAGAAAAGGCACAGGATACACAGAAGATTACATATATACTTCAGTGGGATTCTTCAGAACGTATCTCTAATCTACTGTGTATCCTGTGTTTGAATGGCTGCCCCCATGGGCAACTATAGTTGCATTTCTGAAGCAAATACACCAGATTTACCAGAGCAGCGCAACAGTACATTACTTTTTCATTACTTTAAACAACTTTCATATTTTGGTGCATCTGTTCCTTTAACAGAAACTGTTAAACTTTACTGGGACCTGCTCAACCCATTATCAGGTAGATATTTCTATTTTCTAAAAATGCAGAATTTCACCATCCACTCCTACGGGCATGCTATCATAGCACAATAATGCTTTTTGCATGTCTTTTCATACAGACACTTGTTTTTATTGGTGCCCTACAACTCTCCAAAAATGTTCTCTCCCAATTTACATTTTTTAATAAGTTAAGCCTCAGGCACCCAGAAAGGCATGACAGTTTACTGACAGCTGTCAGTATCAGTTTCTGTAATCCATTTTGGCTTCACGTTGTAGCTGACATACATGCCTGCCAAATCTGTATTATCCGCAAGGTGGTTGCTATTGATTTAGGTGATTGATATTGAATTTTCTCTGATTAGCAATATTTCCCTTCTGTAGACCTACTTTGCGACCTTGATCTGGAACAGCCATAATGATGTCCCGATTGGCCAGTTTAGTTTTTTGCCTGCTAATGTTTCTGTTTCTGTAATAGCAGTATCACAGTTTGAAAGCAAAAGCATCCTCATATGGCACACAACAAAAGTGGTAATGTTTCAGCGACATTTTTGTGCCAATTTTAGCTCTGAACCTCTCTAATTAAGGATATCCACAGGTTTCTAGAGTGGAATGAAAGCATTTAATATGATAAAATATCTTTATTGTAAAAAACCTGCACTAGATGCTGGATGAAGCCTAAAATCTGTGTCCCAAATCTTACAAACAGTAACCCAGTTCTCCATAACCTGAATCTGCTTCAACTTTAAATTAACTTTTTAGAGAGTGATATTTTGTGTTATTCGACTTTTTAGTTGGCAGCTTTCTAGTTTGCATTTTCAGGAATCTCTTTGCTAGGGTCCAAATTATCCTAGCAGCCATGCGATTATTTGAATAAGACACTGGAATATGATTAGGAGAGGATCTGGATCAGCAATAAAAGTAGCAATAACAACAAATATATAGCCTTAAAGAGAACTTCTATTTTTAGATGGGGTTGTGACTCCATTTTGAAACCTCGAATGAGAAGAAGGCAAATACTTCAAAAACTGTAACTAAAAATGAAAACCACTTGAATAGTTGCTTAGAATTAGCCAGCCAATAACATAGAGAGTTAACAGGTGAAACACTGCATTAAAGGGGAAAGGCTCTCTATTATCTTGCTTGCAGCAATAGTTGCACACAATAAATAAAAAAAAAAAACTCACAAAGCCCTTAAAATAAATAAATTCCAATTAACAATATTAAATTGCGTGCCCAGTGATAACCAGAAAAACAGTATATTTGAATAAATAATATTTTATTTAGAGTAGTATTCTCTGTTTCAGAGTTCTTTTCAGAAATTAGAAGTTTGATAACCCCAAAGATTGTCTCTGGTATCTAAAGAAAATACCAGAAAGAGCACACATGCCATACACCTTATATCTAAATACCCAGGGGCAAACTAAAGAGGAATCAGACCCTGTGGCTGCAGGGGTGCCCATGAGGCCCTAATTAATGAGCAGTTTCACCATATATTGGTGAAACCTCTGGATATCTTGGGACCCTAAAATTGATTTGCTGTATCATCTAGTTAGGCCAGGGGACCCAACCACCGGGCTGAGGACCAGCGCAGAGCCGCTCGCTGTGTCGAACTGGGCCACCTCTGGTCCGAGCTGCAGTCTATAATACCTGCAAAACTATGAAAAGTCCCAAATTACTTGCAATCTCAGCTCCCATGCGCCACTACCATGACAAGATATGTGCAAAGTCCAAAAGCTTTCTACTGATCGCGATAAGGACCAAAATACAGTTTGGACCATTTTTTTAGTAAGCCAGAAATGCACCCAAGCATCTAAACCACCCCACCCCCAGTCCTTGTAAAAATTGTCTTTCTTGAAACTGGACTGTGGTGCAAAAAAGGTTGGGGACAGTTGAGCTAGGCCACTGTAAATACCCGTTCATCCCTTTACCTCTATATTGCTATGGAACTGAACCTAATTAATTCCTACTGTAATGCTGTGCATTGATCCTTGCCTCCCACTGCTGCTGTACTTTACAGGAGCATGTGAATCATTGTGTCCGCACCACAAGGTCCAATTTCTTTCCCTCTCACCTGAGATAAAACAGCTTGCTGCAGTACCTTTACTATATTCATCTCCTTGACAGCCTTGAAGTTCCAATCAGTAAAATCAATAACTCTCCTTACTATGCTGGGCATGTTTATGCAATTTAAACAAGATAGGACAGCATATTCACATTTTAGAAATGTCAAGATCTGAGAACAAATATTCTATCAAAAAATAAAATGTTCGTTGATGGGAAGAATGAAAAACAATAGCAGCAGTGATATACTACCCCCTAGTGTTATCTATGAGCATCTCACTGAAAGGGCACTGATAATTCATGGATACACTGTACAAATATAGTAGTTACTGAAATGACAGGGGAAATTGTAATCTTATTGGATATAATATCATAATAGTATACTGTAAATAATATCCTTATACACAGTGCTTATTGATGTTCTTTATAATCGGAACCTATAGCATTGTGAATTTATATGGTCATGGAACTCCTTGGTTACTTATAATATCCTTGTAGATATAGTTTAGATTAACTTTTAGCATGATGTATAACATAATTATCTGAGAAAATTTGCAATTGATTTTAATTTTTTGTTGTTGTTTTTTAAAGGGGTGGTTCACCTTTAAGTTAACTTTTATTATGTTATACAACGGCCAATTCTAA
>CM044439.1:50554700-50566932 GCA_024363595.1 Xenopus borealis | reverse complement strand
AGATCCCACAGATAATGCGATCCCGCTGGACAATCCAGGAACTTCCTCCACTCCACCTCCTAATGATCTAATCCCTCAGTAGGCATCACAGTTGGCAACAGGAATTCCAAAACTGGCCCAATCCTTAGACAAACTCCTATCTTGCCTGGAATGCCCTAAAACCAGAACACACCAACAGAGGGCACCTCCTTCCCCCTCCGAAAGAGGATGAGAGTGACAACGATTACTATAACAATTCTCCCCTCCATCCTGACCCAGTCCTCTCGGAAGGCGAGTTATCACAGAGTGATCAGGATGATGAATCTCACACTCATTCATATGAAACCGTAGACGCTCTCATTCAGTCAGTACTAGCTACCCTTCATCTACAGGAAAAAGAGACTTCCTCATAAAAAGCTGCATACATCTCTATTCAAGAGACACAACAAGGTGTCTCCAGTGTTTTCCTTCTCATTCTCAGTTAGATCAGATAATCTAATGGGATAAACCAGAGATACGTTTCCAAACCAATAGACAATTCTTAAAGAACTATGCTTTTGATACCGAAGCTGCAGAAAAATGGACGTCTCCTCCTTCAGTAGATGCTCCAGTATTTAGACTTTCCAAAACTACTGCCTTACCAGTCCCTGATGCATCATCCTTCAAGAACACCATGGACAAATAGATGGAGGGTTTATTACGTTCAGCCTTTACGGCTTCTGACGCTGCTCTACGGCCAGCTCTCGCCACGGCCTGGGTCAGCAGAGCCATTAAATCATGGTCAGATTCCCTACTTGAAGCTATTCAATCTGGGACACCACACAGCAAACTCTCATTGTGGACTCCTCAGATCAAGGAAGCCAACTACTATATATGCGAAGCATCCCTTGACACAGTACACGTGATTAGCCGAACTTCCGCTCTAACAGTTGCTGCCAGGAGGTCCCTATGGCTCAAGTTATGGTCGGCGGATGTTTCCTCAAAAAAGTCCCTTCCATTCCATTTAAGGGCAAATTACTATTTGGCCAGACCTAGATAAGATCATCAGTCTGGCGATGGGTGGCAAGAGCACTCTATTACCACAACCTAGAACTCGCTCTTCCTTTTGCAGAGGGAAGTTTTTTTCGAGTCCCCCGAAATAAAACCTCTAGAACTTCTCCGCCCGATTATTGATCACAGACAGGACCACTTCAGCATGACGGTCTCCCTTCCGGCCACAGGGCCATAGGAGGGAGACTACGACTTTTCAAAAATTCATGGCTCTCTCTCACCCATGATCCCTGGGTGCACCAAATAGTGTCTCACGGTTATAACCTGAAGTTTTCCTCCATACCACCATGACATTTCCTTATGTCCAGATGTCCTCAAGAGCCAAACAAACGAGACACATTCTAAACAGTCATTCTCAATATGCTTCAAAAGGAAGAGATAATACTGGTTCCACCCAAGGAAAGATTCAAGGGCTGCTATGCCAACCTTTTCATAGTACCCAAAAAGGATGGGTCATTCCGACCAGTTCTGGACCTCAAGGAACTGAATGTTTATTCTTCCACGCAGATTCAAAATGGAGTCTCTTCACTCTTATCACTGCAATGCTACCAGGGGAGTTCCTAGTGTCCCTAGACATAAAAGATGCTTATCTGCATGTTCCTATCTTCCCTCTGTATCAGAGATTCTTACGCTTTGTTTGCCAAAACGTTCACTATCCATTAACGGCTCTGCCCTTCGGTCAAACGTCTGCATGAAGGTCATGGCTGCAGTGATCCAAAAGAGGGATATCTCAATCACCCCATATCTGGACGACCTCCTAATAAAGGCTCCCCTGTCCCTGGAGACCCAACAAGCTCTCCAGTTAACAAGGACGACTCTGCTGGATTTAGGATGGTGTATCAACAGAAGCAAATCTTCCATAATTCCCAGTCGGTTAGCTGTCTTCCTCTGGATGAAGTTCTATACACTGATGGTCAAAATGGGAAAACAGGCTGTCGATCAACATACTAGAAATACGAGCAATACGATTGGGTCTGATCCACTGACAATGGGAACTTAAGGGACAGGCTGCCAAGATTCAATCTGGCAACTCAACCGCAGTTGCCTACATAAATCACCGGGGAGGAACAAGAAGCAGAGGGGCTCTCAACGAGGTGAAGCGCATATTCCATTGGGGGAAACCTATCAGACAATACTGTCGGCCATCTACATCCCGGGAGTCCTAAACTGGGAAGTGGATTTCCTAAGCAGACAATCTCTAGATCCAGGCGAATGGTCACTCAAGGACAAGATCTTCGGTGAGATCATCGAGAGATGGGGTATACCAGAAGTGGATCTCATGGCGACGTGACCAAATCGTAAGGTAGCCAATTTCTTTGCCCGATACCAAGACCCTCTAGGGGTGTCGACGCTCTAACATAAGAGTGGAACTTCCGACTGGCCTACACGTTTCCACCACTTCCTCTAGTTCTAGTTTTCTCACAGGGACCAATCCTACATCCAAAACCATCGAGCCTAAATTTGACGGCGTGGCTTTTGAGACTAAAGCGTAAGGGTTTTTCTGACACAGTAGTGGGAACTATGAGAGCAGCTTGAAAGCCAGTATCTGCTAGAATGTACCATAGAGTCTGGAAGACTTTCTGACAATGGTGCTCTCAGAGAAAGAAAGATGCTGATCACTTTTCAATTGCTATTCTCCTAGAATTCCTGCAAGATGATCTTTCTATGGGACTCTGTCCTCTCTATCTTGTTCCTAAAACGATTGGCTTTCCTGCCAGATGTGAGAACTTTCCTCAAAGTGTAACTCATTCATCTCCTCCGGTATGACCACAAACTTGAGACCTCTCCTTAGTACTACGGACCTTGCAAGAACCCCCATTTGAACAATTAGAATCCACTTCTACACAGCGGCTCTCGTGGAAGTCTACGTTCTTACGAGCTATAGCTTGGTCAAGGAGGGTAGCTGAACTCAGTGCTCTATCGTGCAGAGATCTGTTTCTCATATTCCACCAAGATAGGGCGGTGCTTTGCACGGTACTTTCTTTTCTTCCAAAGGTGGTCTCTTCCTTCCACTTAAATCAGGAGATCACCATCCCTACTTTCTGTCCGTCTCTATCCAGTCCAAAGGAAGTGGCACGTCACAATCTGGATCCAGTAAGGGCTCTAGAGGTTTACCTCAAGAGAGTTCACAATATAAGAAAGACACACATTATTTGTTTTACAATCCGGACCACAGCGGGGTATGCAGGCTTCCAAAGCCACTATATCCTGCTAGATAAAGCAGACCATTCAAACAGCCTACTCAGCGCAAGGTAAGACGCCTCCATTGGGTATAAAATCACATTCTACCAGAGGGATGAGCACCTCCTGGGCGTTCAGAAACCAAGCTTCGGCAGAACAACTTTGCAAGGCAGAGACATGGACAACAATACATTCATTTGCAAAATTTTACCATTTTGACACCTTTGCAGCCTCTTTGGTAGGAAGGTTCTTCAGGCTGCGGTAGCTAAATCCATGTAAGCCTATCCTTCCCACCCTAATTCTACGGGGACAACTTTGTTATGTCCCCACCGTTCCTGTGTCCCCCAAGCCGACACTGGAGAAAAGGAGATTTTGTGTACTCCCCGTTAAATCTCTTTCTCGTCAGTCGCTTGGGGGACACAGGATGTCCCTCCTTGGATAGGGGCTGTCAATGCCTAATCAGACTTGGTTTGGTAACTACGCATTCTTAACTTTTAAGTTTAATAAGTTGATAGTTAAATGCTGATATAAACATGATGACTTTGGTACAAACTGAACAACATCTCCACCTGCTGGGGGGTATAGCTGGCAGGGGAATAGCTAATTTTTTATAATTATTGTTGTGTCCTGCCCCAGTGGTACCAGCTATAACCCACCTTTCCTGTGTCCCCCAAGCGACTGAAGAGATAGAGATTTAACGGTGAGTACACAAAATCTCCTTTTTTGCTTTAAAGCACTGCTCCATTTGTTCTTCTGTGTGAATAAATATTTTACCATACAATACATTAATACTCCTGTAATGCTTTTTTTTTTGAATGAGAAGCAATGAAAGAATGAGTTGTATTTGGGCTAAATAGTGGTTCAAAACACTTTCCTTGCTTTGTAAATTGTAAAATAATTGGTGGTAACTGATCACATTGTGCTATATTGATAGGATTATCTCTATCTTTAATTAGACTCAGTCTGAGAAACTAGGGAAAGTCTATCAGCCCAAACGTGCAGCTTTACCCGTAAAAGGCACAATTTCTGTCGCCCACCTTTTGGCAGCCCGTCAGGATTTGTCAAAAATTTTGAGAACAAGCAGTGGGTCTATTCGTGAAAAAACAGCCTGTGCAATAAATAAGGTAAGGATTTCTCTATTATATTGGGTTTATTTAGGTTTCTTTCTGTGCAGATACTGCTATTTTAGTAAGTTAATTTGCATGCTTATGTGGCATCATTGTTTATTACAGAATGTTATCTGAATTGAAAATATGAAATTAAAATATCCGTTGAGGGCATATGAGCAACATACTAAGGGAACTGTGGAAGTAACAGCTGCTCGAGGCACAGGTCCCTCTACCTTGCCTATTGTGCACAATTTATCAGAGCAGGCTGAACATGTACATTAATGGTCACAACAATATTTACTGAGCATGCACAATTTTTTCATGCATTGTTACTCTTGATAAATATAAGGTTATGTAATTAGGATTTAAAAATGTGCAATCTACATATGTATGTCATAATAATGTCAAATTATTATTATTAGGTCTTGATGGGAAGAGTTCCTGACAGAGGTGGCAGACCCAATGAGATTGAGCCCCCTCCACCAGAGATGCCTCCCTGGCAGAAGAGGCAAGATGGCCCCCCACAAGGTGGAGGTAGAGGGGGAGGAAGAGGAGGCTATGAGCAGTCCTATGGAGGACGAGGAGGCTATGAACAAGGGGGTGGGCGAGGAGGAGGTGGCCGTGGAGGTTATGACAGAGGAGGTAGAGGAGGCAAAGTTCAAGGTAGCTGGACAGACTCTGGTAGTAACTATCAAGACAGTGGCTATCGAGATGGTGGATATCAATCTGGTGGCTACCAGGGCGGCGGAGGAGGATACCAAAGTGGTGGAGGAGGTGGATATCAGGGCACAGGTGGTGGTTACCAAGGTGGAGGAGGATATCAGGGAGGTGGTGGATACCAAGGTGGAGGAGGCTATGGAAATTACGAAGGCTCGTCCTATGCTGGACGTGGATACCAAAGTGGTGGCTATCAGCAAGACAACCGATATCAAGATGGTGGCTCCCACAATGATCGAGGTGGTGGTCGTGGAGGTGGAAGAGGAGGAAGAGGCAGTCGTGGTGGAAGAGGAAACCAAGGTGGAGGATGGGGAGGTCGTGGTGCACAAAACTATAACCAGGGTGGGCAATTTGAGCAGCACTTTCAGCATGGAGGTTATCAATATAATCAGTCTGGGTTTGGACAAGGAAGACACTACACAAGCTGAGTTTATTGAGAGTTCATCTTACAAATAGAGCTCAGGTAATCGAATCAACCTGCTCAAATGAGGGTTGTATTAAGAAATGCAGGTTTCTTTATACAATTCTTATACATAACCTTCTACATGCATGGACCTTACACATAAGGTGTGCTCCTACAGTTGCTTTTTCTCAGAAGTGCAATTTGCTGTGGTAACAGGAAGCACACATGCACACTTTTCATACAGCCCAGTACTGGACCAGGAATCTTGCTTGTCTGATTTTATGGCTCAAGGGTCGTAGCTTTTTTGAATAGTAATGGTCGGCCACCAATGCTGATTGCAAAGCTTAGCAATCAAACCACTTACACTTAACATAATAAACATATTAACTAGCTGTATATTTAATGGTACAGTATGTACAGCTTCCGTGTTTTTTATTTTCCTCAACAAGATTTATAATGAAATATTTCTTTGCCAAGTACTGTTCTTGGCACTTTTTTATTACATGAGCTCTATTGCTTTGTGTACAGTGTAACACTGGGTTTGATACTGTACACTTTAAGGGCTGTACAAAGGCCAGGTTTGAAAGAATAGCCCACACAGAAGGAAGAATAATCAGTAAATACAGTTTTGATGGAGCATCACTATTCAAAATTGTCTATTTAAAATGGCGGCATACAATACTCTTTAATGACTAGGTTTTTCCTCACTGGCCTGGATTGTGTCGCCTCCAGTTTTATACTTGGCAACATCTACCACATTCATCTCCAACAGGTCAATACCACTGAAGCAGGCAGTGTAAATTCTCAAACAGAAGACGTCTTGAATGCTAAGGGACGTTACCACACACCAATGATAACATACGTTTTCCAGCTGACTGAGGGGGAAAAAAACTTACTTGAATACAGCGTTGAGACAGACTTTATTTTCTTCAGTTGTTTTGTTTGTGCAAATTTATGCCACTGACTAAAAGTGGATTTCTGTTTTCCCTCCCTTGTAAAGAAGTGCACTACTTTGGGCAACAGTGTTTATGCCCAGAAAAGTCCCTTATTAATGCTGCGGAAGACACGGCCAACTAAGGTTGTGATCTTTATCATTAAAGGCTATGGTACATGCAGTAGTTTGAGCACAAGAACTGCAAATCTTCCGGCAGCAAAGATTAGTCAGAAGTGTGCAGTGGCATGTTTTTGAGTACTGATTTTGGGGTAGTTTGCCAACTGAAATCACATTCAGGGGAAAAGGAAATGGCCCCAAGTGTGTGATGGCAACAAAGTGCTGCATGCACCATAAGCTCATGCCTTTACCAACAGCCACATAATACTTTTTTGCTAAGTTTACTTTGTAAATAAGCATTGTCAAGCTGTGAAAGAATACAGTAGAAGGTGTGCTGATTGTATGAAAGGTGAGCAATAAAGATTCCTTATGGGATCAGTCTAATTTTGTTTATTAAGTAATGGTACATATTGTACAGTACAGTAGATGACAAATGCATTATCTGTTTATTTTTTTCCACCGAGTTAGCCAGTGCTGTATTGGTGGAGGGTGGGGCGGCTGATGTTTGGTAGGCGTGGACACCACCCTGGTTTTAACTCCTGTTTTAAGGTAGGTACCAAGGCTGTACCTCCTGATGGGAGCTCTGTTACTTGTGACGGATTTTTAGTTGGGTTAAAGCTTCCCCCAGGATACCAGAAATCACCCCTACCATGTATCGGAAATCACCTCTCTTCCAGCCACAATACCTTGCACACTTCTCCTTTGTTGAAGATCGGTTAGTCATATAACATGCAAGGATTTGTGGGAACTTGAGTCTTTGCTGGAGGAGAGCTGACTGCAGAAACAATAGTGTTCTAATTAGGGATGCGCCAAATCCACTATTTTGGATTCGGTCGACCCCTAATCCTTTGTGAAAAAGTTGGCCGAATCCTAATTTGCATATGCAAATTAGGGGTGTGAAGGGGAAAACATTTTTTACTTACTTGTTTTGTGGTAAATATGTCTCAATTTGCCTCCCCGTCCCTATTTTCCAAATTTGGATTTGCTTTGGCCGGGCAGAAGGATTTGGCCAAATCCTGCTGAAAAAGGCTGAATCCTGGATTCGGTGCATTCCTAGTTCTAATGGTAAGAGTAGATGAGGGTATAAGTAGGGCCAGAAAGAAACTGCTTTCAGTAGCAATTCTCTTGACAAATGTAACCAATTTGTAATGGGAAGTCCGTTAGAATTATATTTGTCATCATAATGTCAACTGTTGCACAGGTCCAATGCCAAAATATTGGCTTGCATGACTAAGGTAAGAGGCCTCATAATCTGTTTTGGGTTGCTCATTGAGAAGTGAAAAAGATGCTAATGTTGTATGAGTAGCTGTGCAGATATTGGTATGGGAGTCTGAGAGAAGAACATCCATACTGAAGTTATATTTTCTTTCACAGTGCTGTGTCTAGAGAGGGAAGTAGTGTTTTTGGCACACTACATTCTACCCTACTATAACTATCCCGCACTGGTTTTGTTGTAATTCTATTAACGGCTTTTCTGATATTGAGAACCATTTACAGGGTTGTATATTCTGCCAAAAGTATCTGCAATCAGAAATAATAGGCCACATTACAAATTGAGCTGGAGATTCTAAATTTGAGACATCAGGCAAGACATTCCTCTGAGCTCCGATAATTCTCTGAGCGGACTACAATTGCTACAACACATGGGGTATGTATTGCTTCTGCTGTCCTGGGAAAAGCAGAATTGGTCAAGACACCCATCTGCTTGTCATTTATAAGATGAAATGAAAACATTAGAGAGGTCAACTATTTAATTTTATCTTGTGTTCACAGCTGGAACCTTGTGTGCCATTTAACTAATGAAAATGGCTTAACACTGCTAGATCAGGTGGTTATGAAAATGCTCAAATAAGAGGTTTTATCGCTAGAACCACTTCTACTTGCTGTGTTACTTTGTTTCAATGTTGCATACATACAGTACATCAATAGGAAGCAGTGTGGGCAGTTTCATGTACTGTATTTTAATGCCACCTAAAAGGCACTGTTGATAAACTGCCCTGTGTGCTATTGGCTTTAGACTCTGAATAAATCCGCTTGTGCATTTAATACTATACATACATGTAATTATGACCCAGTGACTTTCTAGAACAATATCCTTAGTATGTTAAACATTGAGAAGCATAGGCTACTGACATTACAGTGGCAGAGTTAGTCCCAATACATTATAGAATCAATGAGCAATACAAATTACCCAGCGACTTCCTAAAACAATATCCTCACATACAGTAGTAGGTTTCAACTGCTAAAAGTGCATCCATCTAGTGGCAGCTGTAATAATAACACTAAGCAAGAATCCAATCTCTATCCCAATTGACAGGGAGAATTGAATATCTACCTAAACAGACTTGTATGATGCTGTGCTGGTTTTGCAAGCACGGGTCTGTGCATAATGATCTGAGTTGGCTGGTCACACAGCATTCTTACATCTAAAACAAAATCAATTTGTTTAAATGGTAGAATAATTCTTTTGCAAGGCACACGTGTACTATAATAGTAAAACTACACCATGTGCCTATAGTGCTGGGCTGCAATGTTATATAGGTTGTATTGAAACGAAAACTTTTACAGTTTAAAATTCTATTTTAATATTCCATTTTGTCAATATTACTTTTTTCCTTTGAACTAAATACTTGCCTCTCCCCTATCCTTTATGTAGTTGTTTCACTAACACCTTCTCAGACGTGCTGGAGCACTGATTTGGGCAGGCACTGATTTTGATGCGACACGACTGTCGGATGAAGATGCAGCTTCCAGCATTTTCATCAGACAGTCGCGTTGCATCAGACTCATCACATCCGACTTTTCGATTATTTACCTTGTTCTTGTCGCATCCGTGGAAAACGGAGGTAAATCGTCCATGTAGTCCTGCCCTAACAGCAACTTGCAGACTTTTTGTTTTAGCACTAAAATGTATTCATAAACTGTGCTACAGTTTGAATGTTTGAATGAACTAATTCACCTGTGTTTTGCGGGGTTTTGTATTCTATTATAGCTTGATTGTTGGAAATGCACCTTCCACTGAATTTTTTTACTAAATGTTTCTAGTAATGTTTTCTACTATTTTTCTGATGTTTTGGGGGTCTGATGAACCTGGAACACTATCCTTGCTTGGTGATGTATCCTGGTCCCCTGTTTTTTTTATTTAACGTAAGGTGTTTAGGACTTGTGAAAAGCTCTTGAAGATCTTGTTAGGGTGCTGGAGAGGATATTAGTGAATGTTCTACTTTGCATTTGAGTGAGGAGGCTATAGAAGACTATACTTGCAGGTAAGCTGCTAAAAATATACAAGAAGCAATTTGTATAACAGGAAATGTCACTTAGTAAAGTGGGGGCATCAGCTTCTTATGTTGATAAAAACATATTTTCAAAAAAAGGTTTATTCTCACTGGCGTTATTCTCATGACATAAATCCTGAATGTCAGACGAAACACTGTAAACCATGAGTAATATACTATTTCCTCAAGTCATAGGTGTCCGTTCTAAGTAATGTTCATTCTATTTATCCTCTATATCCCTTGCATCAGACGCTACTCCTTATCATATTTTCTCTTTCTAGATTTGTTCCTTATTAACTTAAAATATGCACCTGTGCTATAGTATTATAACAAAACCCTGCCCCTGCTATAACACACTTTATAACCAGTATTCCAAATGTCTGCTCCATATGATACTATGAAAAAGTACCTGCGATAGATATAATGTGTGGAAGGTGAACATTTATTATAAGTAGTGGTGGCCTTCTCAAGAATTACAGTAATCTCCCAGTATACTGATGCAAGTGAAGCCATGACACTGGAACTATTGTTCGTTACATGTGGCAGACCTGCGTGTTGAATGTGGCATAGAGAAGACTAGCCAGGTTTATCCTATAGTCATCAGATGTTACCAGGCTCCAGACAAAACAGGATGTAAATTGTGCATCACAATGTGATATCATGGGGCATCAACTCCTAAAATCACTGACTGCCAATGTGTGGTTCTTGCCACCGCAGGGGTCTTAGACCAAGGTTGATTTAGAGCAAAAGCCTCTGAGCTATACCTAAGGCTAATGCCACAAGGAAGCTGACCTCGACCTGAAGAGTAGAAGACTGAGAAACAGCCCTAATGCTGGCACTCTCTTTAGCTTCCTTGCCTGCTCCCAGATCCGCGGCTCTGGTCTACATACAAGTACATAAAAAAAATGCATTCTCTAACAGTTCCATGCTGAAATCCACTGCGGGTGTCTGTACCCGGGCCAACACAATGGTTAAAGGTGCAGGCAAAGAAGAATTCGAATGTCAGTGTTGGGGCTGATTTTCATCCTGTGATTTCCCCGGAGGCCAAGATCAGCCCCCATGTGGCATCATCCTCGAAGCTGTAGCCTTGTATTATGCCTTATACGAGTGCTGTCCAACTTTTATGGTACCGAGCTGTCCTACATCGCGGAGGGCCGATAATGGAAGCTGTTTTTAGACGACACCCACTTTAAACCACACCCATATTACCACAAGGCCATGTCCACATTAATAGCACACCAAAAAAACCAAATGGTTTGGTGCTCACTGCAGGGATATTGCTCCATATAATCCTTAAATCCATATGCCACCTCCGCTGTGGATAACACAGTACCCCCAGCATACGATTAAACACCATAGGGGCCCCTAATAAAAATGTTCAAATCCTAAGAAGTCCCAGAACAAATACCCAGTTTATGTTCCACAGGCAGAGTATGACACACACAGAGCATATGAAAGGCAGAATATGGCACACCCAAGGACAATAGGGCAGACACAGTTTGGCACACATAGGCAGCATAGGGCAAGCAGAGCATGGCACACACACACAGGAAGCATAGGCAGAACAGAGCAGGAGACGGAAACCCATCAGGGTCAATCAAATGGCCCTCGGGCTGCAAGTTGCACAGCCCTGCTTTATACTGTACAGCCTGGGCATAGCCTGTAGCACTACAGATCAAGATCATCTACATCCTTCCATGCCCCATCAAGCTTGCAATCCAAGGTCCCTATCACATTCACATGCAATGTGACCAGGATTTCAGAAGCCAATTAATCTACCTACACCTGTATGTCTTTGGTGTGTGAGGAAACTTGTGTAAACATGGATAGAACATACTAATTGACCATCACTGCAAGGCAGCATGGTTAATCATTGACTCACCAAACTGCCCACATCTAATGGGGCCTTAATCAATGACTGAATATCCAAAAGAACATGAACTTAAAAAGTCTATTTCCACACTGTATACCTGGTATTCTCTAAACAAAAGAAAAAGGAGGATGGAACAGGCACTCAAATTTTGTATATCAAGGTCTTGGATATCATTGATTATGTGAATACTCTGCTCAGATTCCCACTTTTAGCAATTCTATATATTTGGTGCAAATATCAGCTGAAGTGTATACCATATGTAGGAGGTTATCCCCCTTCCATAAAATCACCTTAAAATACATTAAAACTGGCAAATAAATTTCTTACCCTAATATGTAATAAAAGGCACTAAGTTTGCCCAGAGGCAGTAACCCATAACAACCAATAAAAGGTTTGCTTTTAAACAAGTGACCAGTAAATTCTACCTTCTATTGCTCTTGGGCAAATGAATGCCTTTTATTGCATTATGCCCTTGGTATACTCTTGGTATATGCTTCACCTTATTGAGCATTAAATGTTTACAGTTCCAATATACATGCCCGGCACAGATTTCAGTGTTGTGACACGGCAGTTATTTATGGGTTATATAAGTGT
>CM044439.1:50491421-50521433 GCA_024363595.1 Xenopus borealis | reverse complement strand
TCTACCCCCTCTATGCACCATCATGCAGTACATTTCATTAGCAAAAAATCTTATTATATGACATATTATAAAGGACTTATGTTCACGGTCTACAACGGTATAAAATAATGGCCACATTTAGTAGGTATTGGTTCCTTGGGAATTTATGTTCACCATAAACATGCTGCTTAGCTCTTTGTAATGGATTATTTCGAAGGACCACAATAAAACTTTATAATTGTCATTTATCAAAACCAAACGGTGTACTTCTTGCTGTAAAATATATTACACATAACCTCCACTCATGATTTGAAATAGATGTGCAAAATGTGTATCCTACCGATTTAGGATTCCGCGGCTCAAGCACCAAGGAGAGCTTGTAAATATCATCTTCAGTGTGATACAAATCCAGTGACAACTAAAAGGAAAATTACAGAATTGTATTTTTGGTAAAAATTTTGGTAAAGTCTACACTTGTATCAAACTTTTGTGAAATAGTTTATTGTAATGCTGAACATCTCCACATTCTTTAGGGATGAAGACTGAAGACTAGTGATGGGCGAATCTACCCAGTTTCGCTTCGCGGAAAAATGCACAAATTTACAGCGAAATTCGCGAAAAAATTAACGAAACGAGTCGCGGCACGATTTTGACACACGTCGTCGACTCGTTTTTTTAGCAAATTTTCGCCAGGCAAATTTTCACTGGCGTTTCGCCAGTTTATTCACCAGCGGTGAATCGCAGGAATTCGCCGTGTATTCGCCCCTGGCGAATAAATGCGCCCATCACTACTGAAGACTGGTGTACTATTCTACTGAGTACTATGCTGCCATCTTCTGCCTTTTCCCAGAGATCCCCTGTGGTTTTCCATGGCTATGTGCATGCTTCATAAGGGAAAGTTCATACAGGTATTGGATCTGTTATCTAAAGGTCTCGGGACCTGAGGTTTTCTGTATAAAGGATCTTAAGTTTACCAAAAATCACGTGACCAATAGGTTTGTTTTGCTTCCAGTAAAGATTAATTATATCTTAGTTTAGATCATGTACCATCTGGATAAAATGGAGTATATGGGAGATGTAAATCGGAGCTTTCTGGATAATGGGTTTCCGGATAACAGAGTCCATACTTGTATTGTATTCTAAAAGCCCAATTTTACTCAACTGCACCCAGTGTAGCAGGAAGGGAACCCTGGGAAAAAAACAGAAGATGGCAGTGTGGCAGGCAACTGAATAGTATCCTAAAGCAGTTTTTCAGCAAAGAGAAACACTGACTGGGGGTATGAGGTTAGTAGGGATGCACCAAATCCACTATTTTGGACTTGGCTGAACCCACAAATCCTTCCCGAAAGATTCGGCCGAATACCGAACCAAATCTGAACCCTAATTTGCATATGCAAATTAGGGGTGGGAAAAACATTGTTCACTTCCTTGTTTTGTGCCAAAAAGTCACGTGATGTCCCTCCCCGCCCCTAATTTGCATATGTAAATTAGGATTTGGATTTGGTTCAGCCAGGCAGAAGGATTCGGCTGAATCAGAATCCTGCTGAAAAAGGCTGAAAACCTGGACGAATCTCGAACCGAATACTGGATTCGGTGCATCCCTAGAGGTTAGTGATTATATTAACTGGGGGTGCAAATTGACAACCACAGCGTTTAACCCTTTCATTATCCTTTAATTTGTTTTAATCAATGATCAGTTGAGCACTTATTTGGTTATCTTTTGCTGTTTTTCCCCCAGTATTTATAGAAGTTTTTTCTCACCCTTCCTTAGTCTCACAACCTTTATTCGTTGCATACAACATTCTCCAATCAGAATCCTGTATTCTGTTGCTCTGATTTACCAATGTTCTTTATGAAATGATCAATTCTGGTCAGTCCAAAAAGGTTATTGGTGTATGTTACTGCAAAGATCAAATATCGGCTGAACTTGAATCTTTTTTGAACAGTTAAATTTAACATTGCCCATAGCATTCTGTATTATTCACCATCCAAAACCAGCAATTATTTTGTATGGTTTTAGATAATGAATGCTGAAATTAACACATTGTAAGTAGTGATGTGCGCACACAAAATCTTAGGGGCAGATTTACTAAATTCACATGAATGATTCGAAATCAAACGAATTTTCAAAAAGATTTGAATTCGAATTTTCAAATATTTTTGAGGGTCACTTCGACCTTCGAATTTTGAAAATTCAATCGAATCCAATGATTCGAATAATTCGAATACCATTCAAAGTCAATATTCGAATTTGATGGTTTTAAATTCGAGCACTATTCAATTGTTCGAATTTGAGGGTTAATTCACCCCCGAATTAGACCAATAGTAAATCTGCCCCTTAGGGTTGCAGGCTGAGCTCTACACTTACTCTCCCCATCCACTAAATTTATAGACTCACGCCTGCCGCATCAATTTTGTGACATCACTGCGGGGGTGGGCACGAGTCTATAAATAGACTGTGGGCCAGGTGGGGATTGGGAGGGGTCAAGAATTTCTCGACCCGCTCACTAGTGATGTGTTATTTGCGGGTGACACCTTATACTGCTGGCTTCTGACTTCCGTCTTCTTCTTTTATATATGCGCGCCTGCTCATCCCTACCCTTTTGTGACGTCATCGGTGGGTCGGCGCAGGTCTATAAAAGGGCAGGCACCGGTGAAGAAAGGGAAAGGTGGGTCTCAGGCTCACTACCGCACACAACTAATTGTAAGACTAATTGATTATTACCAATTCATTCAATTGGCCGATCAATTAGATCTTCCAGATGTATCAATTCCTAAATTCAGATTTCAGATTATTGGAGTTTGTACAGACACATTGCATGTGATATGTTAGATATATGCATGCTGTCAATACACTTGTACTGTGACTTAAAGGAAAACTATACCCTTTTTTTAATTTTTTCCTTGAACCACCATTTTGTAAAGGTCTGTGTGTTGCCTCAGAGATCACCTGACCAGAAATATTTCAACTCTAACTATAAAGGGAAGAAGTGTTGAAGCAAAATACAGAACTCTGTCTGTTAATTGGCTCCTGTGACCTAACTTTATAGATTGTTTGGTATGTTTGTGTGCACTGTTGAATCCTAGGATCCCAGGAGGCAATTTTCTAATTATGATTACCCAATGGCAAATGCTGCTAAAAAAGTGTATTATTATGAAAATGGTTTATTTACATGAAACAGGGTTTTACATATGAGTTGTTTTATGCAATATCTGTTTATAGAGACCTACATTGTTCGGGGGGTATAGTTTTCCTTTAAGTATTTCATTACCTGTGTATAATTACTGTATAACCTGATATTGTTTGAACCAAACAAGAAAGGAAGGGGGTTATTTTTTAATGGTCAAATGTTAGAGTTTTTTTATACCTTGAATGAACTCGAAACTCAAATGAGTTCTTATTTTTTTTAAAAACTTGAATGGCAAAAACCCGATGCTGTGAGTTTGAGTCCTGAAACCGGAAAACTTAAATTGAAGTTTTCGGCAAAAAAAAAAACCTTGAATCATTAGTTTTCTGGTCAAACCCTCTGAATTAAACTCAAAAATCAAACAGGCTTTTAACATCATCAAGGTTCAAGGGACCTCTGCCATTGACTCCTACATGACCTCCACAGGTTTTAGATGGTTTTTTTTTCGGATTTGAGCTAAAGAGTTTAACTGGGGCTTGTGTAAATAATTAGCAACATGGCTGCTACATTGCTATCATGTTTATACCTGTTATGTTAAAAGACATTAATTGTAATCACAGCCATCTGTACAAACATTTTTAGCCCTTGATTATTTTACAGGAAGACACCGATATGAGACAATTGACAGCAACCTGTAAAACACATATTAAATGAATGTGTTGCTGGACATGCATACATAAATGAAAGGCATACCGTTAGAAGATTGATCAAATCCATGCTGGTCTCTAGGTGGTGAGAGGCACTCTGAAGGGAAACCAGTTCATTAAGGGTTACATACAGCTGCTGCATTTTAGCAATGTTAACTTTATTGTCATCTATCCAGTCAGGGAAAATGACATGCACAGCAATTAAGTCTTTCAAGTGAACCCCCAAAATAGGGATTTTAAATCCCTCACACTCTGCAAATGTTTTTCGATAGTTGCAGTAGTTTCCATTAGATGAGACCAGCTCAGTCATTTCATCCCAGACCTGCAAGCACCAATATAAAAGTAATGGTGATAATGGATATATTCAGGTTTCATTATTTTGCATTTTTTAGTTACATTGAAACAGTGAAAACAGTGTGACATACAAATATAAGATCTAATTTCTACAATGCTTTAGATCTGGGGTTTTCTGAATAAGGGAGCTCTCTGTAATTTTGATTGCCACACCTTAAAGGGGTTGTTCACCTTTGAGATAACTTTTAGTATGTTGTAGAGAGTGATATTTTGAGACAATTTGCAATTGGTTTTCATTTTTTATTATTCTTGGTTTTTGAGTTATTTAGCTTTTTATTCAGCAGCTCTTCAATTTGAATTTTAAGCAATCTGGTAACTAGGGCCCAAATTACCCTAGCAACCATGCATTAATTTGAATAAGAGACTGGAATATGAATAGGAGAGAGTCTGAATAGAAGGATCAGCAATAAAAAGTAGCAATAACAATACATTTGTAGCCTTACAGAGCATTTGTTTTTTTAGAAATGGACGGCGACGCCCATTTGAAAGCTGCAAAGTACCAGAAGAAAAAGACAAATAACTATAAAACTATAAATAATAAATAATGAAAACCAATTGAAAAGTTGCTTAGAATTGGCCATTGTATAACATAATAAAAGTTACCTTAAAGGTGAACCACCCCTTAAAGTCTGCCAAAAATCATTTAAATGTTAAATTAAACCGATAGGATTGTTTAGTCTCCAATATGGATTTGTTCCACTTAGTACAAGGTACAGCTATGTAACCTGTTATCCAGAATGCTCAGGACCTGGGTTTTTCTAGATAACTGATCTTTCCTTAATTTGCATCTTCATAATTTAAGTCAACTAGAAAATAACCCCAATAGGCTGGTTTTGTTTCCAATAAGGATTCATTATATCTTAGTTTGGATCAAGTACAAGCTACTGTTTTATTATTACAGAGAAAATGAAAATAATTTAAAAGTGTGATTGATTATTTGGATAAAATGGAGTCTATGGGAGATGGTATTTCCTTAATTTGGAGCTTTACCCTTACATGCACTCTTTTATTTTTACAGAGAAAAATTAAATAATTTTTCGAAAGAGAAATATTTGCTTAAAATTGACTTTATTGAAGATGGCTTTCCTGTAATTCAGAGCTTACTGGATAACAGGTTTGGTTATAAGGGATAGCAGACCTGTATTGAGAGAACATAATTATATATATATAGAGAGAGAGAGAGAGAGAGAGAGAGAGAGAGCAATTTAGTCCTTTTTTGAAGGCTAAGCCTCCCATGTCTTCATTGTTCTCTGTATCATAACACTAGGGGCATTTTTCTAAAGATGTGTAAGAAATGGTATTGATACCGCAAGCATCTTCACTTTAATTCCACTGTATACTGGGTAAAAAATTGAATATTTTTGTTGTGGGATGGAGCCAAGAATAAAGTTCTGCTGTAAAAAGTGTTATGTATAAAAAAAACAACTTTTTATACCACTTTTCAAGCCAGAAGTTTGTTGCTGAAATTGGCCTAAAATTGTCTCAGGATTGATGTGGTTTTAAACAATGGCATGGTTTTTAGCATTGGTCTAAAGTTCAATAAAAAAAAAAAAACTATTAGTGGGTGGGAAAAAACTGGATGACACTCCAAAAAATAGATGTAGTAAAAAAATATTTTTATTTAGAGCAAAAACATCATATCTGCTGTGATGTTTTTGCTCTAAATAAAAATACTTTTTTTTACTACATCTGTTTTTTTAGAGTGTGATCCAATTTGTGCCAACCCACCAATAGTTATTTTTTGCCAATTGCCTTCCTGAGCTGAAAGTCCAGGGTATGTGCACCTGAATCCCCCACTTGTTCGGGTTAGTTAACCTCTTAATTACAATTTATAGAACTGACATATATTTGACATATATTTGTATATATATCTATCTCTGAAGTTCAATAATTTCAAGGAATTCCTGCAACCATGTTTAATCTGGCATAGGAACTGAAAATGTTTTACCTTTGTAACATCGGCACAGAGATGGGCATGAGTGTCTTTGAGGCGTGATATGGAGCTGTGGCTTAGTCCACCAACCACAGACATCAGCGTATTAAAATTCTGGAGCTGAAGTAATTTCTGAAAATGGACCCAAAAGCATTAAAGGACATGTAAAGCCTACATTTTCCTACCCTGTATATAAGTTGGGCATATCTTCCGCACCCAAACTGCATCATTTGTACTGCATATACCCCCTCTGTTTGCCAGCGCCATCACATTTTCCTAAAACAAATAGCAGCTTTCACCTGGTGGCCATTTTCCCTCTGATACATTATCATCTGAAATAAGACATGCATGCTGAAAAGTCCATGTAATGCAGAATGCAGGTTTACACAGGCACAACATACTTTGATGAAAAAAAGTTCTGCTGGATTTGAGCACTGTAATTATTACGCTGAGCTCAGGAGAGGTGGTTAGGAGAAAAAAATAGCATCAGACAGTTTCTATGGGAACCAGCGATGCTCTCTCTTCATTGGCTGTTAGTCTGGAGGGTGTGTTATGTAATCTGAGCTGAGAGGAACTGAGCATGCTCACTGAGCCAAGAGCCAAAGGAAATTCCTGAGGGAGGAGGCAGAGTGGTTTAGTGTAGTAGAAGGATTTGTAGCTGATAAAGGGGATACTGCAGCCTTATTGTTAACCTTTTAACAACCAGAGTGGCAGTTACCTAGAGATTTCAGAGATGCTGTTCATTGATTACATTTTTGTGAAAAGGGTTGACGTCCTTTAACATGTACTGTATAGCATCAAGGATTATAATGGACTGTGTTTTCCTAAGCAGAGTTAAGTCTAATATAATAGGAGCTGCTCTTGTTGCTGGTATAATTGCTCAAGACTTTAGGTTAACCACAGCCCTTTAATATAGCCCATCTTGCAGAAAATAGTCCCTATGGATGCATAATGCTGATGGCAGAGCTAAGTTAAAGTGATGAGTTGATCAATATGGTACTATGCAGAAGGCAAATTCAGGGGCTGCCAATTTGGTGACAGCTCACTGCACAAACTGATTTATCCCATATATTGATTCAAACATCACTGTATAACATTATGCTTTATTTCTCTTTGTCATTCGATACTACACTGTTTAAGAAGTGAGGATTTTAGTATGAAACCAATACAGATACAAGGAGCAGATTGTGCCCGATCTGGAATTGAACTCATGACCCCAGTGCAGCAAGATGAAAGTGACAGCCATTAGGCCCTGTACTACCCTGAACTCTTTTACACTGCCATTGCATTATGCAAAGTACTATTTTGGACACAACTGGCCATGATTTTTACCCACAATCCCAGTAACAGCAGGTATAAGGCGGCAATGCATCTGGAACATGTTTGATGTGTATTTCTATGCAAAATAATCATAATGGCAATTTTCTAAGCATAGTTGGCAAATTTTCCAGCATGAAAATTACATCTTCACTTGATTATTTAGTATCCCATGTCTATTGATACTTGTAAGGGGGGGAAATGTGAATTGTTAAAGTAATGGTTAATGTATACTTAGGTTGAGTTTCATAAGAGTTAAAGGAACAGTAACATCAAAAAATAAAATTGTTTTAAAGTAACACAAATATACTGCAGTTTTGTCCTGCACTTGTTAAAACTTGTGTGTTTGCTTCAGAAACACTACTATTTTTTATATAAATGAGCTGCTGTGTAGCATTGGGGGCAGCCATTCAAAGGAGGAAAGGCTCAGGTTACACAGCAGATAAGCTCTGTAGAACATAATGGTGTTATCTGTTATCCACTATTTAACCTGTGCCATATAGCCCTTTTTTCAATTTCCGACATTGCTACACAGCAACTTGTTTATATGAACTATAATAGTGTTTCTGAAGCAAACAGATCAGTGTTACTAGCGCAGGGCAACATTAAATGATAATTTCATCACTTTAAAACACTTTCATTTTTTGGTGTTACCATTCATTTAAGGGAAAGTCCCAAGAGAGTGGAGACAGGGAAGTTATAAAAGGGGAGGCTCCTGGGAAAGAGCAGTGATGCATCATGGTAAAAGGAACAAGCAGGAAAGGACTGACACAGTAGAGTCATCTTCAGGAAGAGGTACTGAATTGATCTATTGTGATTGCCTCTTTCAAACCATCTGTCCTCTCTATCCACAATGTGCACATTGCTGTCCCCAAAGGAGTGCCTTGAGATGTAGATAGACTGCTGAGTCTATGTGGCGCCATTTTCTTATAAAGCGGTTGTTTTGTCTCTACAATGTATAGATTGGAGAACTCCTAGATACACTGGACAACATAGACCACATTGCTCTTCATGTGCTTTGGTGTCGGGTCTTTATTGTGCACCAACTTCTGTATATACAGGGATGGGACGTTTCTTGAAAAAGTTTATCTGATGTTCCAGCCACATATGGAATGACTATGTTGCATCGGCTGTTGAGTTCCTCCCCTCTATTTCTTGGTTTGACCTTTTTTCTTGGCTTTGATTTTGTTTTGATAAAGGCCCAGTCTTGCCATCTACAAGTTTACAGAGCTCCTTTATGGATGCTTGTATTCTTTCCCTTTTACTTTAAAACTGATTGCCACTGTTTCAGCCCTATGGTGTAAAGTTCTTATAACCCCCCCAGTTTATGTTCCAGAGAGTGATAGGAAACAAACAGCAAATATTGATTGGGTTTCTTGTATGCTTATCCAGGTTTCCTCCATCTTTGATAACTATTGCAGAGTCCAAAAAAAGCTGGAACCTCATGTGCTTTAGTTTTGACCCAGGTGTCATCCACGTATCTGAACCAATGTTTTGGTTCTGTTCCCTTGAAGGTATTAAGGTCTTTCTATTCCACTTCTTCCATGTAAAGGTTGCTACAGTTCGAGACACAGGTGTTTCAGAGGTCCAGAGTTCAGCTTAGTTCTGCTGCTGACAGTGATGTCTTGTTTCAGTCATTTCCCAACTGTTTCAATTGCCTTGGATGTGGGTATGCAAGTGAATAGAGATGTAACATCAAAGGACTCCATAGTCTACTTGTTGCCAAAGTCACTGCCGTTCTGAATGTGGTGTACTGTGTTGCCAGCCAAGGGAGGTAAAACATATTTTGCAATGTTGCAAGTCACTGAGTTAAAGCTGCTGACAATTGGCTTCAGATAGGCTACTTGTTTGTGCATTTTTTGGAGTCCATATAGGCATGGAGTGGCTTTACCTAGGTAGATGTGACGGTATAAAACAGGAATGATGACCTTTTCCTGTTCAAGCTTTTTCAGGCAGTATATAACCTTTTTCTTGTAGCTGCTTGTAGGGGACCTCTTGAGTTGTCCACATGTAGGGATGAGCAAATCACCAAGTTTTGTGGAAATAAGGCCCATAGCCTCCAATGGGAGAAAAGAAAATGCTGCACGTCAAAAAGAATTTGTCCATACATACTCCAGCGGCAAATTTGTGGTGACGCAATGGGTCAAATTCACTCATCTTAGAATAACTCAGTAATGTGGACACTTTACAGTGGTAGTCTGAAGTGTTCAGATCTAACGTACATCTCCCATTATCCATAGGCAAGATAGTGACACTTGAGTCCTTGGCAATCAATGTCAGAGACCACCTCTCCTGCAAATGTAGGTTGGATGGAGCTTTAGCATTATCTAGGGTTACTGATACTTTCAACTAGAAGTTTTTCAGCCTCATCAAAAGGTAGCTTATTATTTTGGATAGAAGATTCTTGCCACTGGGACATACCATGGGACCACAGCAAAATGTATTTCATTTGCTAAAACTTTCTTCTCTGATTCCTTGAGTTCCCTGTCTGATATTGTTAACCCACAGATTCTTGATGCTCTGATATGTCTTGCTCTTATTGTCTTCCCTCCCTGTTGATTTGTCTGTTCTCTTGGTACGTGACAATAAACATGTTTATCTACCTCTCTTTGTCCTTTACACGATGAGCTAGCTGTGCCAGCTCTGTGAATTCAACTACTGTTTTTAAAATCATAGTTGGTAGTCGTGCTGCCAGACTCTGCTTCACATACTCAAACCTATGATTCAGGACCTCAATTGAGAAGTTCAGTTGAGCTGAAGAAGCAACTCGGATGTGGTGAAACATTTAAAAATATCCTGGTAAATGTCCAGTTGCCTTTGATTTAATTCTACTAGATACTGTATATCATGACCTGAATGAATGAGAATCTTCATAGCCATATTGAAAGCAGCATTTGCTTAACTACCGTTTGGTATTTTTTTAACAATGTTGCAAAAGTCTTAATTCCCCCCCAAGGCAGGTCTGTTAATCAAAAATAGATAATAATAGAGGCACACTCCCTTCGTATAAAATCTTCACAAAGATTATATTTCCATAAATGTGCTTTCCGAAAATTCAAGTCTTGAATTGGGATTTGGACTTGAATTTTTGGAAAGGACATTCATGGAAATCAAATCTTCCAATTGTGTTATTAGATGCTACTTAAAGGAAAACTATACCCCCAAAAAGGAATTCTTGAGCAACAGATAATTTGATATACAGTAAACTAAGTGGCATATTAAAAAATCTTACCAAAATGGTATATATATTGAAGTAAATATTACCCTTTCACAACTCTTGCCTTGAACAACCATTTCGTGATGGCCTGTGTGCTGCCTCAGAGATCACCTGACCAGAAATATTTCAACTCTAAGGGGCACATTTACTATGGGTAAATTTATTTATTAAGTGAAAATTTGAATCAAAATCGAATTAAAAAAATTTCAATTTCGAATTTAATTTTGGGCTTATTCGACTATCGAATAACCCAAAATTCTAATTGAATTGGTCAAATTCTAAAATTCGAATTCAATTGTCGAAGTACTGGCAGATATTTGGCAGATAAAACCAACCGAATTGCTATACATCCCTATGGGAAGCTCCCATAGGATTTTGCCTGCTTTTTTAGATCGAATAAAAAAATTTTTGATTGAATGGTTAAAATCGTTCGTATCGATTGATTCCAACGATTTTATCGATCAAATTTTTTATTTTCTATCATTCGATAATTCGAATTGCGTTAAAACCCCTCGAATTCGAGGGATTCGAATTTAATTTGAGGGTCGAATTCGAGGGTTACTTAACCCTTGAAATTTGACCCTTAGTAAATCTGCCCCTAACTGTAACAGGAAGAAGTGTGGAAGCAAAAGACAGAACTCTGTCTGTTAATTGGCTCACGTGACCTAACTTTATAGTTTGTTTGGTATGTTTGTATGCACCATTGAATGATACGATCCCAGGAGGCTGTCCTTATTTTTAATATTGCAAGTTTCTATTTATGATTACCCAATGGCACAAGCTACTAAAAAGGCATATTATTATGAAAATGGTTTATTTACATGAAGCAGGGTTTTAGATATGAGTTGTTTTATGCAATATCTTTTTATAGAGATTGTTTGGGAAGGTATAGTTTTCCTTTAATGCCAGGGTCAGACTGGGGGGCTGGAGGCACGTGCACTGTGTTCTATGGGCCTTGCCCCCTTCTTCGGGCCTGCCGTGATGGAAGAGCAACCACAGGGTGCCGGCCCAGTCCGGCAGAGTGAAGGGAGGTTGGACAGGTGGGAGGGCAGGGAACCAGTGGGCCCACTGTTAGTCATGCAGCAGCTGACTCCGGTACAGGATACACTGCACCACCAATGTAATTAGAAGGGCCCACCAATGCCAGGGCCCACCGAGTTTTTACCCGGTACCCCACTAGGCCAGTCAGAGCCTTCTGATAGCTGCAAATATTGTAAGTGCATCTACAATTAATTAATTGTTTGTGAAATTTGTACATGAGGAGAGTGCACTTTTCTTATTATCTATTTTTAGATTACTCCTGGCTTGACCATCTGTTATTGTTGAAGTGGCAGCACCCCATCAATTAATTGTTTGATAAGATTATCCATGATTGAGATCTGCTGGGACTACACACTTTAACTTCAGTTGAAATTTTTTTTTCTTTTCTCCTTTCTACAAAGACTGTTTTCTTTAAAGACTGTTATAAAGTGCCCCCTACATATTAATATAATTAGGTTTGTAAATAAGCTGCCTTGTCTTACATTATATCTACAGTCTGAGCCACTAAGATAGAGAACAAAAAGGGACAGACAAACACTGCTTCCCAAGCAACACATATATACAAACAGCTTGAAAACCATAGACAATTTGTAATGAATGCTTAGAATTATGTTTGATTTTATTAGGAAAATATAATTTTTTGGATTGACATTCCCTTTAATAAATGAGTCCTCCACGGGACCCATGGGTCGATTCGGTTTGGGCCGACCTCCCACCCCCCTTTCACACCCCACCTTCAACTGTCGGCTTCTGACTTCTGGCTTCCAGTTTTATAGCCGCACACCTGCTTGTCCCGCCCCTTTTGTGATATCATCAGTGGGGCAGGCTCTGGGGGTGGTGGGAATTTCAGGTGCGGTACGGGAAAAACCTGGCATCGCTATCTCCTATCCATATTCCTGTACTCAATATAGCATAATATAGTATATAATAATGTAAATAAGCCATACAATAGTTAAACTTTTTAAGCAGTAGCAGTTAGATAATTTGTGATCGAATCAATAAGTGCTTTGGTTAATTAAAGCAGTTGTTCACCTTTGAGTTAACTTTTAGTATGATGTAGAGAGTGATATTCTGAGACAATTTGCAATTGGTTTTCATTTTTTTTATTATTTGTGGTTTATGTGAGTTATTTAGCTTTTTATTCAGCAGCTCTTTAGTTTGCCATTTCTGCAATCTGGTTGCCATGGTATCAACCATGCATTGATTTCAATAAGGGACTGGAATATGAATAGGGGAGGGCCTTCATAGAAAGATGAGCAATGGCAAGTAGCAACACAAATACATGTGTAGTCTTGCAGAGCATTTGTTTTAAGATGGGATCAGTGACCCCCATTTGAAAGCTGGAAAGAGTCAGAAGAATAATGCAAATAATTCAAAAGCTATAACAAATACATATTGACGACCAGTTGCTTAGAACTGGTCATTCTAAAACATACTAAAAGTTTATTTAAATGTGAACCACCCCTTCAACAACAAATATAATAAGGAGCATGGCTCTTTAGTGATAGATAATTTTTTACCTGTGCAATGTAAATATATTTGGTTATAACTTGTGCTCTTTGCTGTGGGCTTTGTTTGCTGAGTACCATAAGTTGCACCCATTTAGAGATCCCATTAAATAAAGCGATCGATCTTTCCAAGGTTGGATTGTCCTCTAGGCACCCGTGGATGACGTAGCTTTGGTAATCTGTAAACTGGTTAATATAGTAATATTGTAACACAGTAAAAAGGTTAAAACATCCATCCATCACATTTTAGTCTAAATATAGAAGAAACTTGACACCTCGTTTTTGACTGTTTATCAAGGGGAGGTGTGCATTGGAAGTGAACGAATCTTTTCTGTTTTGTGTGTGTGTGAGAGCGATGAATGCATCTTATACAGTCATATGAAAAAGTTTGGAAACCTATCTTAATTCTTTGGAGTTTTATTTATCACTGGCTGAGCTTTCAAAGTAGCAACTTCCTTTTAATATATAACATGCCTAGTATAGTATATAACATGCCTAGTCTAGTATTTCAGCAGAGACATAAAGTTTATTGGATTAATAGAAAATATGCAATATGGATCATAACAAATTAGACATGTGCATAAATTTGGGCACCCCAACAAAGATATTACATCAATACTTAGTTGAGCCTCCTTTTGAAAATGTAAAAAATATAAATAGATGCCTCCAATAGCCTTTTATGAGGATTCTGGATGGTGGTATTTTTGACCATTCATTCATACAGTTCAGTTAAATTTGATGGCTGCCGAGCATGGACAGCCTGCTTCAAATCATCCCATAGATTTTGGATGATATTGAATTAAAGCCATTCCAGAATATTGTACTTCTCCCTCTGCATAAATGCCTTAGTAGATTTGAAGAATGTTTAGGGTCAATGTCTTGTTGAAATATAGACTAAACTCCTGTGTGCCCATGTTTTATTTGTTTTTGTTTTTTTTGCTTACCTGCTGCTCTGTCCCAAGAAGAATTGCTACCCAGAGTACACAATCTCTACTTTTACTTTTGTTACAGAGTCAAGTTCCACCCCCCCCCCAAAAAAAGCAGTGCTATATCCCAGCAAAAGTAAATGATAAGAGATTGCAATGATTTAAAGGAGAACTCAACCCAAAAGTTAAAAAAAAACCCTACCCTATATAGGCCCCTCCCTCCTTCCCCACAGCCTAGCTGCTACCCCGGCAAATGCCCCTAACCTTTTACTTACCCCTCCGTGCAGATTCAGGGATCGGAGTTCACAACAGCCATCTTCCGGGTCTGCATGCGCAGTATGAGCAATTTCCTGGCTTGTGACAACTGTGCATGCCCTGATATTGACGGAAAATTACGACACTTCGGAAAAAGACACAAAGTTTACCAAAGACTGGCAAGATGGTTGCTGTGAACTCAGATCCCTGAATCTGCACGGAGGGGTAAGTAAAAGGTTAGGGACATTTGCCAGGGTAGCGGTTAGGCTGCGGGGAAGAAGGAGGGGTTCTATGTAGGGTAGGGGTTCTTAACTTTTGGGTTGAGTTCTCCCTTAAATTATTCCAATCTCTTATAATTTGCTTTTACCTACAGGGATATAGCACTGCTTTGGGTGGGTGTGGAACTTGACTCTGTAACAAAAGTAAAAGTAGAGACTGGACAGTAGTTCTTGGGACAGAGTAGCAGGTACGCAAAAAAAAATAAAACATGGGCACACAGGAGTTTAGTCTCGAATGATAAATTCAGGCACTGGACATTATGTGAGATTGTATCTATATTGTCTAATGTTACATAAACAGAATGGTTATTGAACTATTTATATGTGTTGATAAAATACAAGCAAATCAGTATTTTCCTTTTTCAGAAAAAGACATGTTTACTTACTGATATTCTCCTAAAGGCTTTATATTCTAGAAATGTTAGGTGCTCTGCCAACTCAATGGGCTCCAGATGGTCAAACAGAAGACAAACCTTTCCCTTCTTTGATGTTTTTCTCCTCTGTGTGACTCTTCGCATCCAGTCATATGATGGGCTGTAACAAAGGAGACAACATTCACTGGCACCACATCCCGCTGGTCTTGTATAGTAATTAATCAATGGAGATTTGTTTCATTGAACAGTTCCTACCCTTATCATGGACATTGAAGCAGTAGATGTAAACGCCAGAAAATAGGAAGAATGAACATTATGTTTAATAGTAAAGAATTTAATTGCAAACAATAATGTGTAAATGTGTCCTAATGACAATAATAACATAAAAGCTAAACATCCCAAACACCCCGCCTCTGATGAAAATACTACTGATGCTGAGGAACCCTGTAGCCTCTCTAAACATAGCAGTAGCTCCATGGTTCTCTCAGCCAGATGCATAAATAGTCATGGCAAACTTGCCCCCAAAGAATAACACTTTACCAACATTAAAGGGGCAGTATACTCCCTTATTCGACATAAGATCAAACAACAGGGCTTGTGCTGACCATTATTATTGCCTGTTATTTTTAATATTGTTTTAATTGTGAAGTTTTTTGTTATTTCTTGAGCTAAACAAAGAAAGTGACACTACTCCATGTTTGGTCCTTAAAGGTTGATAACTAGATTGCCAATGCACAGATACTTGCTTTATATAATGGACTACCGTTTATCTGCTCTACTTTGCAAGCAGAAATTAGCCTCAGGCGACGCGGAGCGGCCAGTTACCAGGGGCGCCTGCTCGCAAGGTCCAAATATGGAATTGCTTAAGTTTGCCTGTTTAGCTCAAGAAATAACAAATCATTGATTTTTCATGTTTAAAACAATAGGCAAAAAGTATGTATGAATGAAGCCTGTTCATTCAACTTCTGTTGAACAGGTGGGTATAAATCCCTTTAAATTAACTTTTAGTATGAGATTGCTATTCTGAGACAATTTGCAACAGATTTTCATGTTGTATTATTTGTGGTTTTTGAATTATTCAGCAGCCCTCATGTTTGCAGATTCAGCAGTCTGGTTGCAAGGTCCAAGTAACCCTAGCAACCATGCCTTGATTCAAATAAAAGACTGGAATATGAATAGGAGAGGGCCTGAATAGAAACATTAGTAATAAAAGTATCAATGATAATACCTTTTATAGCCTTACAGATCATTTGTTTTTTTATGAGGTCAGTGACCCCCATTTCAAAACTGGAAAGAGTTAGAAGAAGGTGGCAAATAATTTTAAAAAACTATAAAAAGAAATAATGAAGAAGTTAAAAGGTTGAACTTGATGGACCAGACAGGGAGGTTGCGGCAGAAAAAAAAATTGCAGGGAAGCGGATTGGGGGCCACAAGAGCCTGAGGCCCACTGGGTTTTTTCCTGGTGACCAACCCTAGACATGCCCAGTCCAACCCTAGACATGTTGAGAATGAACTTTATACAGAAAGGTTGCCAGTTCTTCCTGCCTCATCCTCATCTTCATAGTAAGTTGCAGGACTTCAAATTACAGGAGCTTACTTTTCGTACCTCTTGGTCCTTTCTCTAGCTGACAAAGCTTTGTCAACTTGAGAAAGGACCAGGAGGTCCAAAAACGTTACTGTGCCATATATAATGCTGTAATAGAGGCGGTTTTATTACTATATTTGAGTCCTGAAACTTACTATGGATTTCGTCCAAAAGATGTGAAAGTGAACACATTGTTTGGCTTTTGCACCCCTGAAAAGGAAGCTCCTATAATTTGAAGTGCTGGATGATTGTTTGTCATCTTCATCTGCCTCATATCTCTTTTGAATGATAGATTGTCTGTAGTTGGGAGCTATAAGCCAGCATGAGCTGGAGAGCTGCAGGTGGGACTTCCCTGGTTAAAAAAAAGGGACGTGAGGGAATCTGGTGTTTTTTCCACAAAAGCTTGTTTTGTTAAGTGAGAGTTTTTTCCATCGCTTTTCCCATGTATTGCACTTATCAAAAGAGCTGATTAACTCATTGCTGCTGCATAAACACATTTATGCAATGTCATCAAGCAAGAAGAAATCAGTTCCCCAGTTTCACTGTAGTGCTAAGTACAAAGCACACATCCATGCAGCTAAATCGACCTTGTACTCATCAATGACTTGCTAAAAATAACCAAAGAATTGCTGACGGGGCACCTTGGGAAATGTACTGCTGGCAAGATCCCCCGACAGGCCACTGGAGGTTTCCCTTTATTAATGACACATTCGCTTATTAAAACCACATTAAGGGACTGAAGAACACGGAAATCTGTAAGAATTTGCTGATGAGAGTAAGAAAAATTGAGCTGTTTTCTGTATGTTTTGGATTTCTAGCTTTCTGCACATGAAGAAAACACCACATTTCTTTTCATATAAAGTCTAGTTTCACTCCATGTGCCCAACTTTTTACATCTTACAATTGGTGTTGCATTTTCCATCACTGTGTAATAAACTTTTATAAGAAACACTGGCAGACTGATACGATCTATTAGTATATAATACACACACAATTCAGAAGTAATAAAATAGTATGTGACTAATTGACTCACATGGTAGAGATGTCTATAAGACTAATATGTTCTCCATGTCCCAGCTGGCATGCTAGTTCTCTGAACTCTTCCATCAGTCGAATCAAGCCCAAATCCAAATTGAATTCTGCAGGGAACTCTAAAATCCAATATCTGAAAGAATCATTAGCAAGGCAATGATGATGATGATGATGATGATGATGATGATGATGATGATGATGATGATGATGATGATGAAATAAAACATAACATTTTTTTTTTTAAATAACCGTGGTCATCAACTTATATGTGTATATATATATATATATATATATATATATATATATATATTCATACCATATGACTGAAAGAACAAAATGTCTATCTACAATATAAATATGTATAAACACATTTTTTCAACAAGAAAAACGTCATCTAAAGACACAGTATAGGAAAAAAAACTAAAGTTAATGGTGTATCTTTTATCCTGGAAGTTGCTCATATTCATCTGTGAAGGATTGGCATACAAGTATGGGACCTGTTATCCAGAATACTCTAGACCTAGGGTTTACCAGATAACAGATGTTTCTGTAATTTGGATCTTCATACCTTAGGTCTACTAGAAAATCATGTAAACAGTAATTAACCCCAATAGTTGGGTGTTGTTTCAAATAAGGATTAAGTATATCTTAGTTTGAATCAAGTACAGGTTACTGTTTTATTTTACTACAGAGAAAAGGAAATCATTTAAAAAAATGTAATTATATAGATAAAATGGAGTCTATGGGAGACGGCTGTCCCTTAATTTGGAGCTTTCTGCAGAATGGGTTTGCAGATAACGGATCCCATAACTGTACTGATGATTTTAATATGCCAGCTAACTTTCACAATAAGCTAGAGCTAGTTTAAAGTTGTGGGCCAAGCTCACGGGTCAAAGGTACCTAATAGGTGTACAGGTGCTGATCCAGGAGCCCATGAGATATAACTAGTCACCACAGAAGAAAGATTAACTGAGAAAATGGGAAAGGAATATAATTTTCTAACATAGGTAGTTGAATTGATACGCTGACTCTGCGCCATATATCTAAGAATTAAAACCCACTGTTGTTTGAGAACAATGATGATTACTGAAAATGTAAATATTGCTAAATAATCCAAAAATAAATGAATTACCTTATGAAATAGCATGTCTTTAATCGATGTTCATTGCAGTGCTCTCCACTTGCATTGCGATAAGTATAGCAAAGTTAAGGAAATGTTTCAAATATTCAATAAATAAATATTTATTCAAATAAACATTTGATGTTTGCGTTTAAGCAGGTGCAATGCTGGTTGCTATAGGTAAATAGACCAGAAAATGTTTCACCTTTCATTTCATTCCTGCCTCACTGGTGGAACGTCACCGGCCATTAACTTCCTCTGAGCCCAGAAACACAATCATCTGAAACACTGAGACATGAATCTAAGTGACTGCAAACTCTCCCCAACAAAGGAGCAAGTTCACTAAAGTGTGAAGCGTCTAACGCTAGTGCTTATTCGTCAGCGTGACGTCATTTTGCAACTTCGCCAATTTACTAACAGTGTCCCTGGTGAAAATTCACTAGCGAAGTAGATAGACTAGCGCAACTTCTCACCCTTACGTAGGCGAAGTTGCGCACTGATGAAGGGACGTAACTACGCTAATTCATTAAGATGCCCATTTTACTGAACATTACCTCTTGCGCTAGACGTTACTTCGCGAAGTCAGACCTGATAGATAAGAGTTTGAAAAGAAAACTTTTACTTTTTTAAGGGTGATAGTGTGAAAAATAGAGTAGTGTGCATTTTAGTGACTTTGCGTAGCACTAGCGAAACTACGCCTGGCGAAGTGTGGTGAACGTCAGCAAAGCCAACGCTAGCGCATTTTTGGTGCTTAGTGAATTTGCCCCAAAGAGGTTTAGTGCCAAATGATTGCCTGTACTCAACTGGATTCATACGCAGCCAGTCACTTTGAGCATATCCCCTGTCTGCAACCAGCTTCTGCTTAAGAAAGTATGAAAATATAAATTTACCATTATCCCCATAGTGAAAGCATTCTATAGTGGCACTACTGTATACAAAAACAGGCATTCCTTGATTCCTCATTACAGCACATTTGTATGGTGCAGAAATCACAATCTTTCAAATGAAAGCTCATTTATTAACCAGCCACCCATGGTCCTCAGCCAGTGGGATTTTCTCATAGCCCAGTGAAAGGGGGGCTTCACCTTTAAATGAACAGTTCAGTGTAAAAATAAAAACTGTGTAAATAGATAGCCCGTGCAAAATAAGATATGTTTTTAATATAGTTATTTAGCCAAAAATGTAATGTATATAAAGGCTGGAGTGACTGGATGTCTAACATAACAGAATACAACTCCTGCTTTTCAGCTCTTTAACTTTGAGTTAGTCAGCGACTTGAAGGTGGGCCACATGGGACATAACTGTTCAGTGAGTTTGCAATTGAGACTCTGATTGGTCACTACCTGGTTACCAATCAGGCCTGGATTGGTGGCAAGGCCACATTGGCCTCAAAATATTAGGGGTGGCATGCCGCCCATCCGCTTTCCTAGAAGTACTGGGGAGTGCAGCTTCCCAGCGCTCCAGTGCAGACATGTATGTGCGCTAGCACCAGAGAGGGTATATGGGTGGACGCTAGGACTGCGCGACTGGGCGCCAGCGCTGCACGTACGCGGGTACCCACACACCAAATCCGGGGCTGTTACCAACCAGTGGAAACCAAGAGCGCTGCAACCTATGTATCTACCCAGTTTTTATTTTAATACTGAATAATTTCTTTAAGTTAATGTTTAGTATGCTATAGAATGGACAATTCTGAGTAACTTTTCAATTGGTCTTCTTTATATATTTTTTATTCTGAGTAACTTTTCAGTTGGCCTTCTTTATATTTTTTTATAGTGTTTATAGTTTTATAATTATTTGCCTGCTTTCTGACTCTTTCCAGCTTCCAAATATGGGTCACTGACCCATCTAAGAATGAAATGCTCTGTAATGCTACAAATGTATTGTTATTGCTACTTTATATTACCTACCTCTCCTATTCATTTCTCAATCTCTTATTCAAATCAATGCATGGTCGCTAGGAAGATTGCTTAAAATGCAAACTGGAGAACTGCTGCATAAAAAGCTAAATAACTCAAAACCCCCAAATAATAAAAAATGAAAACCAATTGCAAATTGTCTCAGAATATGACTCTCTACATCATACTAACAGTTGCCTCAAAAGACAACAACCTATTTAATATAAAAAAAACCCATGGCCAGAAATCAGCCCCAAAAGAAATAAATACTATATGGGCTCATACAGGGACCAATAACATCTTGTCTGTATTTTTAGCCTAAATGTATGTGACAGATATTGGCTGGCTTTACAAAAGCTACCCAGTTGCTCAGTTAGGGAACTGTGAGTGACATTCTCCTACTTTACACTCACTTGTAGGGTAAATGTCCTTTGAATGTCCTTTGAATGTCCTTTGAAATGCCCGTCCTTTGACAGATATGACCCAAGAAAAGTGCAGAACAGAGGAGTTTCACTTTAACAGACACTCGCAAGCTTTTTTTCTTACCTTTTAATAAATGTGCATAGTTTTCTGTTAGAAAAAAAGTAATTGAAAACCTCATGCACTGTACACTTTTTTTCAATATTTATTTAAATAAAACGCTGATTTATTCTGCCCTTTCTGGGATTAACATTATTCAGTATATAAAGGATATATTGAAAGAAGTTTTTCAGCAAGTTCAGTAGAAGGCAAATACCATCGGTGCATTAACAGGACAATCCGTGGTAACTGGTTGCTGTCAACATTCCCTTTCTCATCTGCAAATAAAATATATCATATTACTATCACTGATTTATAGATCCTCAGCCAGTTATGTAGTGAAGAACAAAAGCATCATAAGAAATCTGCAATCGGATTTGAGCACACTTGCATAAAAAGATTATGGAACTGAGATGGAGTTGCAAAGCCCCGCTCACAAAAGCTTATAGTCTTACCCCATTTGTTACAAACATTTGCAAAAGAATGAAAAACAGACCATATCCATGCTCAGTATTAGTATTTTATTAAATAAGTAACCTTATTTTATGGCATCATATGGTTTTGGATTCAGCATTAGCGAAAGTGACAGATAATGGCTGATTTGTCGATCTAAAAATACACGTTAATAATGTCTCTGACCTCAGTTCCTACGTGATATTTCATTTTCTTGTTTGGTGAGGCAAAAATATTTGAATATCAAGACACATAGATACATTTTATAGATTTTACTGTATTTATTTTATAGAAGAGAGCATATGGGTTCCTAAAAGTTGACTTTTAGGGGCAGATTTACTAAATTCACATGAAGGATTCGAAGTTTGATCGAATTTTCAAATGTTTTGAAGACTACTTCGACCAGTGAATTTTGAAAATTCGATCAAATTGAATGATTCGAATAATTCGATTAAAAATCTATTCGAATATTCGACTATTCGTCAGTCGAAGTACTTACCCTTTAAATTTTTATTCGACTACCTAGTTCGCCAGATCAAAGGTACCGAATTGGGTTTCATTATTTTTGATCGAATAAAAAAAATCAATCAAATGGTTAAAATCGTTTGAATCGAACGATTTTTTCGATCGATTGTATTTTTTCTATTCGATCGTTTGACCAATCGAATTGCGGTAAAATCCTTCGATTTTACTTCCCACAGTATTTCCATCTATTCCCATGGTTGAACATGAGGGTTTTTTAACCTCGAATTCGACCCTTAGTAAATCTGCCCCTTAGTACTGTATGTTATAGACAGGCTAATTTTAAGCATCTTTTAAATTGGTTTTCAATTTTCCTTTTTTTTTAATTATAGTTTTTTAATTATTTGCATTCTTCTCCTTCTTTTGACTTTTTCCAGCTTTGAAATGGGGACCACATCTAAAAACAAATCCCCATCTAAAAACAAATTAAAAACATCTGTAAGGCTAAAAATGTATTGTTATTGCTACTGTTTATTACTCATCTTTCTATTCAGGCAGTTTCCTATTCATATTTCTGCCTCTAATTCAAATCAGTACAAGGTTGCTAGGGTTATTTGGACCCCAGCAACCACAATGCTGAAATGAGAGAGCTGTTGAATAAAAAGCTAAATAACTCAAAAACCACAAATAATAAAAAATGAAAACCAATTGCAAATTGTCTCAGAATATCACTCTCTACATCATTTTAAAAGTTTTAAGGTGAAGAACCCCTTTAATGTGTTAACATCCATATAACAAGTTGTTATTCAACTGATGCTTATGGAGGTTTATGCTCAGTTATAAAATAATGGCAGTATGAAGGTTAATGTACCAGCCACTGTAAATACAAAACAAGACTTTTTCTCTATATTATACCTCATTTAGCCCACACTCTCACTGACTGAACTGCTAGAAATATTAAGGATTCATCCTCATTTTAAGTCTTCTAAAAAACAAAATCTTCTATTCTTCAATTAAAGACCCTAAGCTGGTTAAAAAATTGAAAAATGTGGATTTTGTTCTGTATAATATGACGATAATGAATATATTTCTAAAATATATCTATATATAAATACATATATAGATGAACCGATATCTGAAATATTAAGAAATTTGGTTTCTAGGACCACCTATATTATATTAATGTCTGCAATTTTAATTTTTTCGGGAAGCGAGAACATCAAGAATTATAGTTTTTGAAGAACCATTTCACTATAACGTCCCACAAGTTTATTTCAATGAATCATTCAAGTGACCACTACAAAACATACCAAACATCTCAATGCATGTATTTAGAAGCTCATCCAACGAAGCAGACTTTTTTAACGTAGCGGATCCCATTGCCGTTCCTTCATCAATAATGTACGATTGATCTCCAAAATACCATAGCTGAGATAAGTATGTTCTTGTGTAAGACCTGAAATTTAAGCAAAACCAGTGCTGTGAAGAAAAAAAAAAGTGTTAGTAGTTGGGATATATGAAGCACTTATTTTCATTGTCATTTTTTTAATACTGTACAGTAACAGCTTTGAATGGAGTACATCCATTTCTACTTTCATTTGAAACAGCAACTGATGGAGCAGATTTACAGTAATTAAAATGTCATACACAGTAACCCCAGTATCTTCATTTTTTTAAAAAATGGCAGGTGTGCATTATGTAATATCTGGTCCATCTGTAATATACCTAAGGGGTTTTTTAAATCCTTGTTGTAACAGGGTTCCTAGACTATGTAGCTATGACGCTAAAGGAGCATAGTGTTAGCAATATGCCCCACTGACCTAAGGGTTAAAGATAAAGAATGAAGAGTAGCTATTGAAACTATCCCCTGCATGTAATAAAAGGCATAACACAGACCAATACATTATAGGCACTAAGCACTATTCAGGCCTCTGAACACACTGCTAGACTTTATAATTCTGTGAGAGTTATAAGGACTGTATCAGGTGCCCCAGATAATGTTCTGTACAAATACATCCACTGCGGATTGGATAAAAGGGAAGTGCAAAAATTGTAAAAATAACTTTGGAACTTTCCTGCGCCTGCTATTTTCAGTTGTCCTTATTAGCAGATGGAGCAACAGCTTTCCCATGTGTTTTCATAGGATATCCCATGTAGTTAGATTTTCTAAAATTCATTCCTAGCATTTCATAAATCATTGTATATGAAGTGTTTTGAGACAACTATGTCATTTCAGCCTAATTAATCAAATTCACCCCTAGGAAACACTGCAGCAAGAGCCTTGGTAAAATATTTCAGAAGAAGAGAAGGAAGGTCTATTTTTATATCAAGCCTACTGTTACATGAATTTGTATAATGTACAGTAAACATCATTATCATATCATTATAATCTCTAATATGTGATCGGTTCAAAATTGCTCTATCATACCATATGGACTGGTTGGAGGCAAATTTAAATAGATAATGCCAGGTAGAACATTTTTTCAGCGCCTGGATAAAATATGTTTCTACATTGTCCCACCAAAGACAACAAGAAATAGCATCCATATTTAGATTTACCTCACAGTATATGTCAGGGGACATATGCTGTAGGCATATAATATCTATCAGGAGTGAGACATAGAAAACCAGTGAACTGAATTGGGCAATGGGAGAGGTGGGGATTGTGATACAAAACTACAGAAATCTTTGGTCTTAAAGGAGAACTAAACCCTAAAAATGAATAGGGCTAAACATGCCATATTTTATATACTGAACTTATTGCACCAGCCTAAAGTTTCAGTTTGTCAATAGCAGCAATGATCCAGGACTTCAAACTTGTTACAGGGGGTCACCATCTTGGAAAGTGTCTGTGACACTCACATGCTCAGTGGGCTCTGAGCAGCTGTTGAGAAGCTAAGCTTAGGGGTCGTCACTAATTATCAATCAGAAAATGAGGTTGGCCTGTAATATAAGCTGATGCTACAGGGCTGATTCAATTAAATTCTGATGTCTGGTTTCTGTACTGCCATGTAGTAATTATCCATATTAATTACTTATCACCCTTGTACTGTGACATTTCTATTCTATGTGTACTATTGTGAGTGGGTCCCTAAGCTCAGTAAGTGACAGCAGCACAGAGCATGTGAATCAGTGAATCAGCAGAAAAGAAGATGGGGAGCTACTGGGGCATTTTTGGAGACCCAGATCTTTCCTTACTAAAAGGCTGTGGTTGCCTTGGGCTGGTACAGAAGTACAAAACATAACGTACAACATTTCTAGCCTACTTTACTTTAACTTTCATTGTCTTTTAACTAATACAGGTATTATTATTACTATTATTCAGAATGCTCAGGACCTAGGGCTTTCCGGATAACGGGTCCAATGTAATTTGGATCTTCACACCTTAAGACTACTAGAAAATCATGTAAACATTAAATAAACCCAATAGGTTGGTTTTGTTTCCAATAAGGAATAATTATATCTTAGATTGGATCAAGTACAAGGTACTGTTTTATTATTACAGGGAAAAAGGAAATCCTTTTTAAAATTTGGATTATTTGATTATAATGGAGTTTATGGGAGACTGCCTTTCTGGATAACGGGTTTCTGGATAATGGATCACATACTCTGTATTATATTGAAAGTAATATACATGTTATGCTCTTGTGATTGAGAAGGTAGATGATGGAGAAGGTAGATGAAAGTGTGTAGACTAGAGCCAGGTCTAAATACACAATGTTTATTTGTCATTTTAATAACATTTTCTTAATTGCTTATGTTTGGTACTATGGTTCAAATAACAACATGAAAAAAATTTCTCTATCATAATGCTTTGCCATATTTTTACATTAAAAGTATGGGATAATAAGACTTGAACAAGGTCTCCAAAAAGTTCAGTTATGGGGGGCGTAGCTAACCAGCCCACAAGATGGACGCAAAGTAAACGCGCTCCGATAAACCAAGGATAATCCTCAGCAACGAGGCAGGTACATCATCAAGAGGGTGAGATCCTCAAGTGCTGTAATACAGAGAAGGAATGGGGCAGACGCAGAACTCAAAAAAAGAACAAAAACGGGTCACAACATTCTTTTAACGGCCGCCTAAATCCCAAGCACGAGACTCACCCTCCACCATCTTGGACCAGACACAGCAAGACTCCCCAACAAGGCCTCCAGATATGTCGGTCCCGGATGAAATGCCAGCCACAGCCAAAATATTGCGGGAGTTACTGGCGGAGTTCCGCACTACACTCCAGGGTGACTTTCAGAAGCTGGCCTCTGAACTCCGAAGGGAAATACAGGAGGTAGGAGAAAGAACGGCGCATATTGAAGAGAAGCTGGAGGACTTTGCAGATGCACATAATGAGCTAATCGATACATGCTCTAAGGTGCAGACTGAACTAGACACTTTGAAAGACAAGGTGAGCGATCTAGAAGATAGAGCTCGCAGGAATAATATCAGAGTCCACGACATCCCTGAGGCGATCCCGTGGACGGAGCTAAAGGCCTACCTCCTAGAGCTACCCAAACCAAAAACAGCACCCGACAAAGCCCCTAAAGACGTTATCCTCCGATTACTGTTTTTCAAAGCCAAAGAGCAGCTGCTAACCTCAGCACGCAAGAAAGAGGTCTGGCCACCTAAGTTCCAGCATCTGGAGCTATACACCGACCTCTCGAGAGCCACCCTCCTAAAGCGTTAAGCCTACCACAAAGTTACAGCTACACTCCACCAGCACAACATCCAATACCGCTGGGGCTACCCTGTGAAGCTGATTGTACTATGAAACGGTAACCCGGTTATCCTCACCACTCCAGAGGAGGCTAAAAAGGCGCTGAACAGATGGAACATTGAATTAACACAGCCAGACCGCAGACGCCAACAACGCACTTCTCCACCCCCAACACCCAACAAAGTGTCCAAGATGTGGCACTCGGTCCCGAATGGCTAAAGACAATACATGTGGACCTGCCTCCACCATTTCCTTGTACCTACTACAGATCTCCCTCCTTGAGGGGATGCCTTGGTGACTATCGATTACACTCACCTCATTTTGCTGCCCACCCCCCCAGAACTCCTACAATTTTCAACCAGGAGTCAAACTTGGTGGTCCCTCGCTGGTAAACCACAACCTAATTAGTTCTGCATTCTGGTGCACATTTATGTTCATTGTATTACTTTTTCTTGATCAGCCATTCTGCCAAATTAATGCTTGTATTTTCAATGTAAAATGTCCCACATGAAAGGGGAAAAGCGGCTGTCCTGGACCTTGCAATGGTGCAATTTTACTCTTTTAATGCGAGGGGACTAAACACCTCCCACAAACGCAACCAGGCACTTCATGACGCCTTTAAGGCCCGAGCAGATATTCTCTTCTATCAAGAGACCCACTTTTGTAAAATTAACCCACCGAGGTTTCATAACAAACATTACCCATCTAGTTTCCATGCTTATTCCCCAAACAAAACCAGAGGAGTATCAATCTTCATAGGCTCTAGAGTGCCATTGCAAGTGTCCAAGATGGTAGCAGACCCCCAGGGAAGATACTTATTGTTGCTTTACAAGCTAGGAACCACAGACTTCACCTTAATTAACATATATGTTCCTAACGAGAATCAAAACCAGTATCTAGCCAAAACATTACCAAAACTGTTAAATCATAAGCAGGGTAGGTGTGTAATGGCCGGGGACTTTAACGAAGTCCTAGACCCAGCATTAGATATCTGTAGACTGAACCCAATTTCCGGTACCACCCTGCCCAATGCCACAGCATGCAAATTCAGAGACCTGCTACATTTACATGCCTTGACAGATGTCTGGAGAGCCAAAAACCCCAGAGAAAAAGACTATAGGTACTTTAAAGACTGTACAGAACCCCAACCCACAGATAGCTTAATACACCAATATTTCCAAGAAATTCGGCTCCCACATCCTACCCCACAACAGATAGCAAATTTGAAGAAAGTTATAACACAAGAAGAGGTAGAACACACAATAACAAACCTTAAACAAAACAAATCCCCAGGGGAAGATGGATTCACCAACCTATATTACCAGCAATACAAACATATATTGATCCCGCACCTAACTGCACTCTACAACAACATCAAAGAAACAGGAGTAATTAAGCCAGAATTTTTGGTGGCCCAGATAGCTACGATCTGAAACCAGGTAAATCTCCTGACCTATGTCAGAATACCGTCAGATTACCGTCCGATTGCACTGTTGAACACAGATTTAAAAATTTACTTAAAATTATTAGCCGACAGGCTAAACGAGCTGCTCCCAACTTTGATTAATAATGATCAGGTAGGATTTGTCCTGGGCAGACAGGGACCTGACGGTGCCAGGAGGTTCCACAGCTTACTACATAACAATAATTAAACAAACTAGACAACCTACCGTATTGCTGTCCTTGGATGCAGAGAAGGCGTTCGACAGGATCAACTGGCTATACATGAACAGAGCACTTCAGCAATTTTCCCTAGGCCCCAACTTCATAAAAGCAATCCAGCCTCTATACTCATATCCAACAGCCAGGTTGAGTGTTTCTAGAGCCCTGTCAGATGCCTTCTCCATCACCAACGGGACCAGCCAAGGCTGCCCGCTCTCCCCCCTCATTTTTGATTTGCTGGAGGAACCGTTAGCCCAGAGAATTAGGGAGGACATAGACATTGGGGGCCTAGTAACAAGGACAGGGGTACAAAAAATAGGGTTATTCGCAGATGATATTCTGCTCACCCTAACCAATCCTACCATATCTATCCCGAGCCTCTTGAGGAGACTCTCAAAAAATCTCTTGGTATAAGATAAACACCTCCAAGACCCAAGCACTCCCCATTAATTTGCCACAAACCTCCATAGCAGCCCTTCACTCTGCATTTCAGTTTGACTGGAGGGACAAATTCTTAGTCTACTTCAGGATCAAACTACCCAAGGACCCAGAGAACATCTTTAAACTTAACTCAGCCACTTCTTCATAATATAGCCCAGGAATGTAATAAATGGAAAAGGTAATACATATCTTGGCTAGGCCGAATTGTGGCTATTAAAATGAATTTTCTCCCCCAGATATTGTACCTGTTCCGCACTCTCCAGATCTCGCTGCCGCCCTTCTACTGTAAGACCCTACAGAGGACACTTAATCACTTTATTTGGCAAGACAAACAACCAAGGATCAGGTTTCAGACAGCACAGCTGTCCAGAGACACAGGGGATTTGGGGGTACCAAACATAAAGCTCTATCATACAGCATTGATAATGGAGACTGCAGTGTGCATGCACACACCCAGGGGACAAAAAAAGTTTATAGACTTGGAAGCAGAGTATGCCTATCTCCAGTTATTGGAGCAATATTTCTGGCTAGATAAAGCTCACAGACCCCCCTTAACAATCTACTGCCCACCAATGGCAAAAATTTTTAACAGCACCCCAGGGGCAACAAAATGCATGAACCATAAAGAGGCCTATATCAAACTCATCTATAGATGGCATCTATCCCCGGTACACCTATCCAAAATTATACCTCATTACTCAGAGAACTGTTTGTTGGAGAGGTTGTGGAACCCAGGGCTTACATATGTGGTGGAGTTGTGGCACCATTACCCCTCACTGGAAACAGGTTTTTGATTTGGTGGCCCAACTACTGGGTCAACAAATCCCTATGACCCCTGAAGTAGCTCTACTACAACTTTACCCAGTGAAACTCCAAAAACCTACGAGGCAACTGCTTTTTCATATCTTCAATACCACAACCACTTTGATTGCAAAACTATGGAAATCACTTACACAGGAATGCACAACCCAAATCGACATCAGATATTCCATGGAAAGGGCGGCAGTAGAAAAAGATGGCTCTTTAGAGACCCACCTCAACATCTGGGGAAAATGGGACAGCTACAAGGCAACATAAAACTATCTACGTATGACTCTTTATGGTCCTAGACA
>CM044439.1:50465323-50476601 GCA_024363595.1 Xenopus borealis | reverse complement strand
AATTATTTCTCTCCTGTACTGCTGCTGATAACTACTTCTAACCAATGTGTTCCTTTATGTACATATAGGGGCAGATTTACAAAATCCGTGTGAACAATTCGAAGTTCGATCGGATTTGCATAAAATTCAAATTCGAATCTTCAAATATGCAAATTAGGCAAATTCGACCATCGAATATTTGAATTCGAAGGATTTTACTTCACATGGTCGGATTTTGACTTTTTTTTTTCATTCGAAATTCGACCAATAGTAAATCTGCCCCTTAGCGACTGGAGAGAATGTGTAAAGCTGTGCTGCTTCTGTTCAACACCACAGTTATATATATATATGTGTGTGTATGTGTGTGTGTGTGTGTGACTATACATAACCTAAAAACAGAGTTTTTATTGACAAAACCCTACAGGTAAACTATGTAGGCTATATAGCTAACATCATTGGAAATAAACTAGACTATATAAATGTGGTTTAATCTTGTAATGATCTATTCACTTAACAAAATTTGTTCATGTAAAGTTATTACAGTTTTTTTTTTACATTTCCTTGGATTTTACACCATTTTTTTCCGGTCCCCTGAAAAATGGAAAATTGGGGTTCTACTGTACTTATTCGCTTAAAGGGGTGGTTCACCTTTAAGTTAAATTTTAGTATGTTATAGATTGGCCAGTTCTAAGCAACAATTTGTCATCATTTATTTATTTTGTATAGTTTTTAAATTATTTGTCTTCTTCTCACTCTTTAAAGGTCTCATATGGGGGTCACTGAACCCATCTAAACACAAATACTTTGTAGGGCTACAAATGTATTGTTATTGCTACTTTTCATTGCTTGCATTTCTATCTAGGCTCTCTTCTGTTTGTATTCCAGTCTCTTATTCAAATCATGATTGCTAGGGTAATTTGGACCCCAAACCTTAAATATCTCAAGACTACAAATAGAAAAAAATTAACCTATTGCAAAGTATTTCAGAATATCACTCTCTACATCATACTAAAAGGTGAACAACCCATTTAATGACCCTTCTAATGCCAGCTGCTGATTTTCACAAGGGAACCCTGAAGCTACTGCCACCTAACCAAGCTGTAGCTCCCAGGTTCCCTTGTGCCCAGTATCAATAAATGCATCTAAGAATCAGAATTCCATGCAATAATGAATTAAAGGTAAGGAAAAATAATGATGAATGTTATTGAAGCGGTGGGACATTGGGAAATAACACCTGGAATTATCACTTGTTTATGGATATGATAGAATGGGCAGTGCTGATAATTGTTGCGGAAAACCAAGAAATTACTGAATTGCATGGTGGGGTTTTTTTTTAAGTTCACTTGTCTTCAGATAATTCCACAGAAAATAACAAATGGAAAGTAATTGGAAAAAAGTCTTCATGTCTGGGTAACAATGTGAAAAGAACTGAAAAAAGTGTTTGGAAGGGGAACAATAAGCAAAGTTTTCCATTTGAGGAAGAAAAGTTTGTTTGTATTCTCATCGCTTCTTGTTTTCCAGAATAGCCAGGCTCCAGTATAACATGATTCAAAGATACTTCTCCCATGCAGCCAGTTAAAAACTTCACATCTATATTCAATAATTTCCTGATAAATTCCACTGAATTTGCTGAATATTAGCTTCTTCTTTCAGTTATATGATAAATAAGTGACAAATCACTAGCCGAAACTGATGTGCTCTTTTATAAAATAAAGTATAACAACCTCTTATGCACATGGGGTGTATTGATAAGACTATGAAGAATTCCTCAGCTGAGGTATGTAATATGATCTTGTGTATAGATCGAAATCCAAATGAGGAACAAATTTTTAGTGTACTACAAAAGACTACTCACTCTTACTTATATTGGTTAGCACTTGATTAAAGGGGTGTAAAGGCAAAAAAAAAAAAAAATCACATTTTTACTTTATCTAATATACTTTAACTAAAAAAGTGTAACGTTTTTATAAGGAACCTGACTGCAGTAGATATACAGTAGTTATCAGTCATAGTTACAGAGTTAAATCAGATTGAAAAAAGACAAAGTCCATCAAGTTCAACCCCTCCAAATGAAAACCCAGCATACACACACACACCCCTCCTTACCTTCACATACATTATATATACTTTTATCAATAGTAACTGTAGAGTTTAGTATCACAATAGCCTTTGATATTATGTCTGTCCAAAAAATCATCCAAGCCCCTTTTGAAAGCATCAACAGAATCAGCCATCACATCATCACCCGGCAGTGCATTCCACAACCTCACTGTCCTGACTGTGAAGAACCACCTACGCTGCTTCAAATGAAAGTCCTTTACTTCTAGTCTGAAGGGGTGGCCTCTGGTGCAGTGATCCTCTTTATGGGTAAAAAGGTCCCCTGATATTTGTCTATAATGTCCTCTAATGTATTTGTAAAGTGTAATCATGTCCCCTCGCAAGCACCTTTTTTCCAGAGAGAACAACCCCAACCTGTACAGTCTACCCTCATAATTTAAGTCTTCCATCCCTCTATCCAGTTTAGTTGCACGTCTCTGGACTCTCTCCAACTCATTCAGGGCCGGATTTACATGGAGGGCACCCCTAGGCCCACTGTCTTTCGTCACCCTTTTTCACAAATTTTCATCATCAGGACTGGAGCAATGGGGATTAGCGCAAGGGAAATTAAAAAAAACTCTCATATCTCCTGCGTATCCCCAGTGTTTCTGAACCAATATGGGTGTGGCTGGGCAGCATGCCGCCCCCTAAAATCCTGCCACCATAGGCCTGGGCCTAGGTGGCTTTTCCACAAATCCGGACCTTAACTCATTTATATCCCTCCAAAGGACTGGAGTCCAAAACTGCACTGCATATTCCAGATGAGGCCTTACTAGGGATCTATAAAGAGGTATAATTATGTTTTCATCCCTTGAGTTTATGCCCTTTTTTATGCAATACATACTTATTTTCTTTAGTAGCTACAGAATGACACTGCCCAGAATTAGACAACTTGTTATCTACAAAAACCCAAGATCCTTCTCATTTAAGGAAACTCCAAACACACTGCCATTTAGGGGCAGATTTACGAAGGGTTGAATTTGAGGGTTAAAAACCCTCAAATTCGACCATGGGAATTGTTGGGAATTGTTGGGAATAGTGTTGGAATAAAAATCCTTCGAATTCGAATATCGAATTTGAAGGTTTTTGTACCGCAATTCGGTTGGTCGAACAATCGAATAGAAAATATTTGATAGATAAAATTGTTCGGATCAAAGATTTGATTTTTTTATTCGATCAAAAATAATTAAACCCAATTCGGTAGCTTTAATTTGGTGAACTAGGCAGGTTATTCGACTGTCGAATAGTTGAATTTTCGAATAGATTTTTATTCAAATTATTCAGGTCATTCGATTTGATCGAATTTTCAAAATTCACTGGTCGAAGTGGTCTTCAAAAACATTTGAAAATTCGCATTTGAATCTTTTTGAAAATTTGATTGAACTTTGAATCCTTCATGTGAATTTGATAAATCTGCCCCTTAGTGTATAACTTGCATTTATATTATTTTTGCCAAAGTGCATAACCTTGCATTTATCAACATTGAACCTCATCTTCCAGTTTGCTGCCCAGTTTCCCAACTTAGACAAATCACTCTGCAAAGTGGCAGCATCCTGCATGGAACCTATAGCTCTGCACAATTTAGTATCATCTGAAAAATAGAAACCGTACTTTCAATGCCCACATCCAGGTCATTAATAAACAAGTTGAAAAGCAAGGGACCCAGTACAGAGCCCTGCGGTACCCCACTAACAACACTGGTCCAATTAGAAAATGTTCCATTTACCACCACTCTTTGGGGCAAATTCACTAAAGAGCAAAGCAGGTAAGGCTAATTCATCAGCATGACGTAATTTAGGAACTTCGCCGATTTACTAACGGTCCCTGGCGTAACTTTGCTAGTAGACATAATCTAGCACAACTTCGCACCCTTATGCAGTGAAGTTGTGCACTGACGAAGGGACGTAACTATGCTAATTCACGAAGATGCCCATTTTACTGAACGTTACCTCTTGCGCTAGACTTTACTTTCAATACAATTGATAGGAGGTTAAAAAAAAGTTGAAATTTTTTCTAAGTCCCAAAAAAACGCTGGCCTACTTTTTTAAGGGTGATAGGCTGAAAAAGATCGTAATTTTTTTTTAGGGTATCCTCCTCCCCCCCTACATTTCCTAACATATGGCAACTCAACCATACAGGGGGCACATGTGTAGATCAATAGAACTACTTTATTTGATTTATTAAAGGTTTCCTGGGCTTTGGTATTGTTATGTAGTGGCTGCAGCATATACGTCTATTATATTTTTAACTTTGCGCCGTATGTAAATTAGGCATCACTAGCGTAACTTTGCTTTGCCTGATGAAGCAATCATAGCGCAACTTCGCTACCGTTTGCCTCCCTGAGCGCAACTTTGCATTTTAGTGAATTTGCGTAGCGCTGGTGAAACTTCAATTGGCGAAGTGCAGTGATGCCAACGCTGGCGCAACTTCGGATCTTAGTGAATCTTTTAGCCAGGTCTCTATGCAGGAACAAATACTATGTTCCAGGCCAAAATTCTTTAATTTAACCAGTAACTTTCTGTGTGGCACTGCTTTAGCAAAGTCTAAGTAAATCACATCCACTGTCATCCCAGAATCGAGGTCCCTGCTTACCTTCTCATAAAAAGAAATTAATTTGTCTGGCAATATCTATTATGCATAAAATCATGCTGGCACAAACACATACTATTATAATTTGTTGTGAAGTCCAGTATGCCCTGGGGCCCTGGGTCCCGGACTTTCCGCTGCAGAAATAGGCAGGGATCTTATTCACAAGTGAATTGTACTTGAGCGTGATGTCAGAAGGGCTAAAGAGATGGGTTGATCAAAAACTGACAGTGGTCAAAAGGCAGGCGGCAAGATTCATAGTCCAAACAAAAGGCAAGGGTCAAAACCAGTAAAGATAGTCATTGAAAGTTTTGAAGAGCTGAAGACAAGCTTGAGCAAAGGTAATAACAGAAATAAGCCTTTTATTTTCAAATTTGGTGGCAAGTGTAACATCAACGTGTCTGCCAACATCACAGTGCATTGAGCATGTGCCCGAGTGAGTTATGACCTCCTCTTGCACAGGCGCACATCTGTACACACAGAAGACATCACGCTGGTGCGCCTCCGGGCGCCAGTGCTGGGGAGACTCCGGGAGCAGGAGTGCTTGAAGGAACACTAACATCATTTAAAAAAATAAAAAATTGCATGCTCTCCTCTTCTGAGATGGCGATATGACGATGATCCAACGTGTGGGGCTCAACTTCTCCTGCCTATCTCCTATAGAAGGCAGGGAGGAGAAATTGAGTGCTGCAGGTTGGATATCACCATCTCAGAAGAGGAGTGCATGCAGAGAATTGGAAAGTAATTTCTTATTAAAAGTTTAGTGATTTTTAAGATTAAGCTCTGTTTTCATTTATTTAAAAAAAAAAAAATGATGTTAGTGTTAAAGGTAAGGGCACACCGATCTCCCGGAGCACCTTATACCTCCCAACTGAAGCCCAGGCCACACTGAGCATGTGCACGGTCTTGGTCTTGCAAAGATGTTTAACAAGATGACAGCCCCCTGTGGCCAATTTTGAAAGCATAAATCATTTCTTTAATTAGTCTTCTGGTGCAGTAAGTTCATGTTTATGTTAAGTATAAAAAATACAGCATTTCCAGCATTATTTAATTTTAGACTTTAGTACCCCTTTAATTATTGTGGTGCACGCTGTGTATTAATGATGGTACATGTTCTGTTTCAGCTTATTGCCTGCAATCTCAAATACTTACACCCACATTGATTAAATGATTACTTATGAATTTAATAAGACATTTGTTTATTACTATATTGGATTTCACACTTCTGATATCTTCTGATTTCTTCTCTAGGAGTAGGACCTATTAATCTGAATGCTTCGGAAGTGGGGCTTTCTTGGATAAAGGGTCAATATCTTAAGGTTATTAAAAAAATTAAACATTAGATTAAGAGAATAGGATTATTTGCCAGTATATGGGTGCATGCATCTTATTTTCCATCAAGGTCATAATTCAGGATAAAATGCTTTGTTTTTAAAACCAGAAGTCTCTGGTTCTGCACTTCTGGCCAATGCTCTGTTATGGCCCTGGTATCCCCCCCGGCAAATTTGGTCTCTGCTCTTTCAGAGGATATATCTGCCTGTTTCAATACTTATCAATTGTTTTTACTTCCCGGTGATATTGTGTATCTCATTGTGGAGAACAAAATCCTAAAAATTATTATGGTTAAAAAAATGTCATATTATATATGTTGAACTTATTATACTAGCCTAAAGTTTCAGTTTGTCAATAGCAACAAGGATCCAGGACTTCAAACTTGTCACAGGGTGTCACCATCTTGGAAAGTGTCTGTGACACTCACATGCTCAGTGGACTCTGAGCAGCTGTTGAGAAGCTAAGCAGAAAATTAGGTTGGTCTGTAATATTAGCTGATGCTACAGGGCTGATTATTAAATTCTTATGCCAATTGCTCTAGTTTATTTGCTGTCATGTAGTAATTATATGTGTTAATTACTAATCAGCCTTATATTATTGCCAGATTGGTACAGATGCACAAAACATAATGCAGCTACAGCAGAACCCCCATTTTACGCTTTTCAGGGGACCAGGATAAAATTATGTAAAATAAGAGAAAATGTAAAACCAGGGAAATGTGTTGAAGTAACTTTTTCTTCAAGTACTGAAAAGATAAAAGGACATGAGTCTGCATAGCAGTGTTAATGTTACACTATGGGGGGCATGTGCAAGGTCTCTCTGTCAGTCACATACAAAACCAGGGGTGCTTCTGGGGCTGCTGCTGCCTGAGGCAGCAGCCCCGATGCCACCGCCCCCCCTCCATGCTTTGAACTTCGGAGCACCGGAGCGGGTGGAGGAGGGGCCGCATCACTAGTGCAGCGAGCACAACAGCAGAGCTGAAGAGCCGCTTTTTGCCGCCCCTGGTAACTGACCGCTCCGTGCCGCCTGAGGCAAGGTTCTCACCTTGCCTCATGGCTGGAGCGGCCCTGTACACAACCTAAAGCAATAAGTGATTGGTGCAGGACTGTATAAGGGGCAGACTCATTGGAATTGACCATTTACAGCAGGAGTGTCCAACCTTTTGGCTTCCCTGGGCCACACTGGAAAAAAAAAGTTATCTGGGGCCGCACATGAAATACACAAACACTTTTGATTGTAAAAGTAAAGAAAATGCACAGAAAAGAATTACAATACCCACTCCAATATGGGACACCAGGATATTAAATAGACTTAGTATTATGTCTACTAACTGGGCATGGCCAGAGTCCCCCCTCCTGCCTACTCCTATATCCTTTGCAACATGACCTTTCCTCATGAATCAATCCTTTCAAGCTGGGCCGCATGCGGCCCTCAGGTTCCCTCGGTTCCTGATAGGATCTCAGATCACTGTGGTCTTAATAAATACCTAGAATCTCAAGTGTAGCAGATTCGCTGCTTTATTTAAGGTGGGTGATAGGATTCTATCTCTCTATAAGACAAAAATGACTGAAGTCATGTAGCCCCATAAGCATACAGGTTATTTTTCTGAAGTTTTAATAAGTTGCATTCATTTGTATCTAAACTTTAATGTATATTTTCTTTATAAGGTATACTATAGCTGTCAGCTTGTGGGGGGATGACCAAGCGCACCACATGCAGAGTGCCACCAAAAATTTTCCAAAACCAAAACACGGTGCTGCGCTTTCCCTAAGGAGGCAACTACGAGCAACTACTTTCCCTAAGGAGGCAACTTCGAGCAACTTCAGAAAAGCCAACACAGCGTATGAATAGGTGCAGGTGATTATTCATTAAGCAGCTGGAAGGCAGAGGGAAGCGGTTCGGGGATATTTGTCGCCCCAAAGTAGAGGCCAGGCGACAAATCTCCCTGAATCTTCCTGTCTGGTTGTTACCTGTGAGTTTGGGAATCTAACAGATGAAATGCTAAGAGACCAAATAGTGGGAAAAAAACACTCACATCGCATTAGAGAGAGACTGCTCCTAGAGCAAGATTCAACCCTTGCAAAGGCTATTATATTTGCTAGCCAAATTGAAATAGCTGTGGCAGAGGCTAAAACTCTCAGCCAGGGAACTGCTGGGAATGTACAGCTTGTGAATTTAAAACTGTGGCCATGAGCAGTCACAGGAAAATTACAGTGCTAAGAAAAGGGATTCACTGCAAAACCGTGCAGCAAATACAAATAAAAAATACTGCTTTCGCTGTGGTTCAACACAACACCTTGCAAACTATGCTAAATGTCCTGCAAAAGCTATACAGTGCTGCAAATGTTTAAAGTCAGGTCACTTTGCTACGGTCTGCAGTAGTTCTGCTAAAGATGTCCATGAAGTCACTACTACACATTTCACAGTATTAAGTGTAGATAAAGCTGGTACATTTATTCCAGACAAGTTTATATGCAATGTCAGTGTCAGTACTGCTTCTGCTGACAAGGGGCACTCCATTACCCTCATGCTTGATACAGGTTCAGCTGTTTTTATACTACCAAAGGATATTTTCTTGAAATACTTTGCAAAAGATCTGCTTGTTGCACAGGCCCTGAAACTGGTCAGTTACTTAAAGGATCCAATGCCTGTGCTTGGTTGCTTGCCAGTTACAATTTGAATCAAATACTGCACAATGTGATTTTTACATTGTGAATAAAGGTATATATGCTATACTTGGAAGGGATCTCTTTGCTGCATTAAACCTACAATTAATTGATGGTCTCATTACTACAAAACCAGTGCCCAGGCCTGGATTTGTGGAGAGGCTACCTAGGCCCGGGCCTAGGGTAGCCGGATTTTAGTGGGCAGCATGCTGCCCAACCACACCCACATTAGTTCAGAAATTTAAATTTCCTTCCCATTGCTCTGTCCCAATTATGAAAATTTAAGCAAATAAAAGGGAGGGGACAGGGGTGACAAGCGACAGCGGGCCTAGGGGCACCCGTTAGGTAAATCCAGCCCTGCCAGTGCCTGCCACACAGCCTGTGTATAAAATTTCACCACAAAGCAACATTTAATTTGGCTGTGCAAAGAACTTTGTACACAAAGTTAAGTTGAGACCAGATGTAAAACCAGTATGCCAAAACTTTATTTGATCCAGCACTACTCACTGTGGTTACTATGGCATTGGTGCAGTTCTCACACAGATTCATGCATTTGCATGTTGCATTTGCATGTTGCATTTGCATCCAGAACACTTGCAGAGGCAGAGCGTAAGTATTCAACTGTTGAAAAAGCAGCTCTAGCGTGTGTTTGGGCAACAGAAAAATTAATTTACCTTATGCACTAATAAAAGCACTTTAACTACACTACTTACAACAAAGGGACTAGGAAGAGCTGGAATGCGTATAGCAAGATGGTGAGCAAGGCTGCTGAATTTCAACTACAAAATGCAATACAAACCAGGTTTGAAAAATGTTACTGCAAATTGCTTTCACATTTACCTTTACCTGCAACTTCTGATACGCTGGATGAGGACATAGAAGTTGTAGCACTGACTGATATATTATCATCTACAGTTACAGCTGCTGATTTTGCTTGCCTCACATGTCCAATCCAAGTAAAACTATGGGACATCTTACAAAATAAATGGCCAAATGCTTTCGTACTGTAGGGGGAATATGTGGTGTTTATACAAATGGCCTGCAGGTGTCACTGTGCATACACAGGACTTTCTGTACAGTTTGAAAGTGAAAGTAAGACTTACTGCTGTTATGTAATGGCTGCATGAACCTGCTAATAAAGCATTGTTATACACTCCTCATCCTCGGCTACCAAACATCTCATCAACAGTCATCTTGGATTTGTTTCAGGAGACAGGCAGAGGGAGGTAGAGAGCAAAAGAGACAAAAAGCATAGGAGCAGCAGGAAAAACAAATGTTTGTCGGGAAAGCTTTCATTTTCATTTTTGAAAATATTATTATTTGATTTTCATATTAAACAGATGAAATCCAATTAGCAGCAAAAGTTATGCAGATAAAGAAAAACAGGGAATGATTTCGATGTATCCATTTTTGCATTTATCTTACTGGAATTACTTGAGTTAATGTACTGCTCATTTGCTATTTTTCAGTGATCTCACTGGATTGTCTGGGGTTAAAGGAGTGCTAATTAACCATTTCTAATGTGATTACACTGGCATGTCTGTGGTTAATATGCTGATTATCCATTCCCTGTAGTAAGTATACTGGCATCTTGGGTCATTATGCACATTATTCATTTTCCATAGTAATTATATTGGTATGTCTGGGGCTGAAGTTTATTTATTTTATGTAGCAATTATACTGGCACATCTGGGATTAATAAATGGATTATCCATTTTCTGTAGCAATTATGCTGGAGTGGTGTTCCAAAGGGAGACTTGTCTCACCTTGTAAGGTAACTTGGGGTGTCTTCAGAAAAACACACATTGGTTTAACCGATTTCAATCATTCCCGGTAAAGAAGCATTTTCTGGAGACTTGTCACCAAGTCAAATTGGCGTACTACGGGTGACAAGTCTTTGCGCCCATGATAGGCTGTGATATAATCATATCCAAATTAGTTTAGGAATCCAAGAAAATAAATAACTTATGAGGGCAAATTAACAAATCTTATGAATACAGACACTAGAGAGCTCACACACAAATGCTAGAGGAACAAGTGTTGGAGCATAAGGGGCACAACATTAATGGAGCATTAACAATATAATTTTAATGTATTATGTACAGTGCAATTGCCCTTAGAGTCCTTAGAGTCCTTAGAGCTCAGTTATATGGAAATTTAGATAATCCTCAGTATGTCCCTATTTCATAGGAATGGTGATTTTATTTTTCAAAAGTTCTGCTTATGGTGGTACAGTCATGATAAATTCCTAACCTGGCTCACAAAGCAGCACATAGAAAGTCACATTGTAGGTAGAAAGCTGCCAGCAAATTCAATGCTTTGAAGAAAAATAATTCCATCGGAAGAATGGGATTACAGGGATGATATATTAAATTCTTATGAATTAAGTAACCCTGGAACAATCAGTTCTGTTGCTGCAAGTGACATTTTTATCAAAGGGAGAGGGAAAAGGTCTCAGCAGAATCTTCTAAAACCTATTGTTCAGGGGGGGAGGCCCACTGGGCTGCAGTTGTAAGGAGGTGTAAAGCGATGAGAGTATTATGTGCATGCAATGTTAGCTGTTTGAGTGACAAAATGTGCAGTATGTAAAATGTATGTGTTTAAAATGTGTTGTATGT
>CM044439.1:50417198-50431278 GCA_024363595.1 Xenopus borealis | reverse complement strand
AATTAAAGTATATTGGAGATAGATTTCTTTTTCATTAAAGAATGGGATTTTATTTCTCTGCCTTTCCTTGCCCTTTAAAGGAACAGGTGATTTTATGTCCATGTACTCTGCGCTCTTACAATGCCAACCTCTTTCTATTTTACAAACAAGTTAAAAGGGTGATTCACTTGTAAATTAACTTTTACTATATAAGAGAATATCTCATTCTAAGCAACTTTTCAATTGACCTTTCCAGCTTTAAAATGTGGGTCACTGTCCCCATTTAGAAAACATATGATATGTAAGGCTATATATCTATCGTTATTGCTACTTTTAATTGCTCATCTTTCTATTAAGGCCCTCTCCTATTCATAGTCCAGTCTCATTCAAATCAAGTCATGGTTGCCAAGGTAATTTGGGCCATAGCAACCAGATTATTGAAAATGAAATCTGGAGAGCTGCTAAATAAAATCTAAAGAACTGAAAAAACACAAATAATAAAAAAATGAAAACCAATGGTCTCAGAATATCACTCTCTACAACATAGTAAAAGTTAATTTAAAGGTGAACAACCCCTTTAAAAGTTGTGTTTAGCTGTAAATACAGTATAGCCATCCAAAGTATCCATCCACTCATAGTATATCAGCATCAATTCCTGCATTCTGACATTGGATTTTGGACAAAAGTACTTTCTTCAATCTGTTTCCAGGACATTCTCAAAGTCAAACTGAGGAATGTATCAATCATTTATTACCCGACTGTGAACTCTCCAGAACAGATGCTAAAGTGCTTCTGATGAGTTCCGTCCACTTTTTTTGTGTCTTTTCCGTCTTGGCCAGTGAAGAGGTGACAATGGTTTTTATTCCTTGCAACGCAGCACTAACAGGTAATGGGACTTGGTTATCTGCAGTTTTTATTGCCGTCTCCTTTAGAACTTTTGTAATCAGGAAAAGAATTGTTGGCAATATTGTCATGCATCCTAAACAAAAGAGAGAAAATGGTCAAGTTATCAGTATTCTATAGTCCGTATTAAGTCATTATTCATTTCCTTCCTGCCAGATTTGATATGTAACTTTTAAATATCTCCAGGATAAAGACAGTGTCCCACACAGCATTTGTGGCCAACAAAACAATCATATAATCCCACTGGTATGAGCAGCTACTGCCTGGAATTACAGGTGCAACAACATATCACCTCTGATGTATATCACTGGCCAAAAATTAAAGTTACTTTAAAATGTCATACCTTATTTAATATTGATGACATAAGTGAGCCAATTGCCATATATTCATACAATACACTAAAGCCTAATTACCTGCGGGAGAACAGAGTGAGGGAAGCTCTGAGAGGATAGTCACTGTGGATGCCACAAGGCGCATGCTTTCCTCTGAAAGTTGCTGTGATTTGCTGACAATGTGGCTGGGAGAGTCTGATAATTTGGAGCTGAGCTGAGGCATATGTCGAACTAAGATGAACATCAGTAACTCCATAGAAGCAAAAACCAAAGATCTGCCAGGTATCAGCCCACCGCTTTCCTCTCCTTCCCCTAACAGCACCTGCGTCTCCTTTTCACTTGTGTCATCTTTGTCTAATAAGACAAATAAAGAAGAATTACAATTTAAAAAACAACAAAAAGTTAAAAAGGTGCAGTCTATGCACTGCTATTTTAAAAATATCAGACTTCATGGCCAATCACATTTAAGAAATACTTAAATATGTCCATCAATAGCGCTTAAAGCTAAAACATGTGCATATAGAAACACATATAGAAACAAGAGCTGCAAATTACATAGAGATTCATAGATGATTTTTTGGCTTACTTTGAGCATTTCTTTGCTCCTGTATATTGTGTTGAGCAGCCCTCACAATCTGTTGAACTACAGTAGTCACCAGCAGTTGCACAGAAGAGGTATCCCAAGTTAAAAGTAAGCGATGAAGGACATTCAAAAGCTCCACTCCAATAACCTGTAAAGAAAGTTTGCTTACTACCATTACTTCTGAAACTTTATTCAGGTGCATATATAGACAAATATTTTAATTAATCTGTAAGACACATGGGTCCCCAGATCTCAGCATCCAGGATCGAAATGTATACCCCAATTATGAAATTCAGGAGAGCATTAGTGACTCAAACAGGTGGGCTACAGCTTAACTTTGGAAAAAAAAAAAAGAGAGGAGGGAAAAAAATAAATAAATTATACATACATAGTTAGGCCATCTTACTAAAATGATTGACACTAGGTTATAACTTTCATTAGATAGATGAAAAAGCACCAAAAAATAATTAATAGCTTGCTTACTTTATCATATATATATATATGCGCATCAATATACCGTTTAATATACAGCAAAATCTACCTGGTCTTCTGCAATGTGACTTCTGGCAAATGGAGCCTCCAGCAGAATATGCAAAGCCTGAAGACATGCGGTAACATGCTCAATAGGTTCCTCAGGTCGTGGTGCACAGAAGAACTGAATGCTGATGCCTACAGATAAATACATCCAAACACAATCCTTTATGAATCACCCCATTTTATTAAATGTATTAATAAAACACAAAAGCAGATATGGAATGTAATTCAACATCTGCTTGCAGAGCAATCATGACTACTTTCAGTTGTATGAATGAACACAAACATAAATAATACAGCTCCAGTGTAGAATAAAGTTGCCTCTTTATTATCTCTGGAGAGTAAAATTGATAGGTCCTATGAAATGGGAACATTTATCAGAGCACCCTCTTGTGCAATGGTCACCTACAAAGACGGACATATAACTGACGTAAATCTTGCTGGTCAACACCCACAGAGAAACACAAATATTGCAATTTTTTTTTTTATGCATTCCACATTTGTCTGTTAGTGTGGGTACAGACCTATTCAGATGGAAACAATATCCCACTAGTGCTAAACAGACGAGTAGGGCAGTGAGAAATATAATCTAGGATGTTTATATTTCATTTAGAAGTGAATACAGTCTACAACCCCATACAAGTTCTCAAGTGTATCAAGAGGCGCATTTTACAAATACCTAAAATCAGATGCATTCTGTCATTGTTTACTTCCATAAGAGACTTTGGGCCCTGTGGAGTGCTAGCTGGCTGGTTCAGTGTTGCAGAACCTGTGCGTTTCTGAGAGGCTGAAACTGCAACATCTTCTGCTATATCCAAGTTACTGAATCCCGTACAGTTGAGCCACAGAGTCACTGCATGCAGGATTGGTGCCCAGGAGTTTCGGTAATGCAGCCTGGCTGTATCAATGGTTTCAGGAGTATAAAATGCACCTCCTAGTTAAACAAAGAGATACAAGAATAACAGAGCAAACATTTAAAATAACTTTATATGGAGTATTACCGGTTAGAATAGAAATACTGCATAAGGAAACATATAAAAGGACTTAACACTCACCATCAGGTGGAAGCTGACTGGCAAACTCAGACGGGAGGGTAAGCAGAGCATAATCTTTCAGAACTGCTAACCAGAGTCGGCTAAGTGTGGGTAGCTCGGGCTCCACTAGTGTGATAAGACAATCGGGGGGAAGCTCATCCGTGGTGCTGTATTCATCCTCATCTTCATCACTTGTCTTGAGAGTCTTTTTAGGTTTGCTTTCTGCCTCTTTTTTGATGTTCATCGCAACAGCATAAACCTTTTAATTGAAAGGCAAGATAAGTGGCACAACCAGCCATCTCTGATTGATACAGTAGTTGAGTTGCTGCTAAGAGGCATGTCATAAAAACCAAAGATTGGCAGAAATTAAATGTGTTTCCCCTCTCTCTCTACGTGTAAACAATAACGGTGTACCCCCTGTAACATAGCCTTAAACACACCACAGTTCCAGGTCAGCTGATGACACCAGCATTAATAGGCATCATTGGCTGGTCTCTTTTTCAAGTTTGTTGACTGCAACTGATTTGCCTAATTTTCATAAGCGTGCACAGATTTACAGCAACTTTATTATTTTATGTCAGAATTCACTAAGAAATAAACCGGAAGAGCAGGGTTCTGAAAGGAATGCAGGGCTAAACAGGCTATGGGAAGGAAATAATACAGAGTATTACAACCATATCTCACATACATTTCTGTTAAAACATATTCTAGCTTCAATATTCAAAGTTTTCCACAGACACAAATAAGAGCAAAAAAAAAAAGCCACATTTTCTGGTTTATATCATAGATATAGATATAATCATAAGATAGATGGTTGTATTCTGGTTCAAACCAATCCTGCACTTAGCAATGTAGTTCAGGAATTACGCATCCCCCACTTAGACCTGACTATAACTGACATTCACTATTAAAATGGATTTCCAATAATAAATTATTAAATGATATTCTCTTTTATATACTGCTGTAGCATTGTGACAATACTATAGTTCTTTATTGAATACAGTACTAAACTGAAATGTTCGCCAGAAGCATCCCTTGTACACACCTCATAGTAAAATAAAGGCATATTTAAAAACTAAAGCAGAAAAAAAATCTTTTTTTAAATTCTGGAAATAATCAAAGGGGAAGTGCTTGCAATACCTCAGCCCATGCTTTCAGCACAGACAGCTTTTCCATTGTCATGGCACTTTCCCGGTACAGTTGGCTGGAGGCTCCTTTGCCCGTCTGTATTTTATCCAGAGAAGAGACTAGCAGATTATGTACACGACGCAGGTCATTCAAGTCACTTACTACTCTGCTTCCTATCCAGGTGCTGCATACCTAATAAGAGAAGCCCACAGTCAAGCTTCAAGTGCTGATACAAGATAATTATCTGTATTTTTAGAGCAAGTTTGAATTATTCCAAGTGTACCTGGCATGCTTTCGCAGTTATATCCGAGGGTGTGTCTTGTGAAAAGGCTGGTCTTAGCGCAGCACTAACCTGTTCGAATAAAAACAGGTTTTACTCGCAAAAGTTATACATGTCAAATTACACTGTATTGTATTCTAAAATGCACAACATTAGACTAGGCATACAGTACATAGGACAATTGTACCTCCAGGTCAGTGACAAGGCATTGCTAAATATTTCAGTTTTAGGCCTAGAAAAAACAGTGGCCCTGTATGGTTTCACCATTCGTTCTCCACTGACGGTACAATGAAATAAAACGGTCAACCTTTTGCTCTCCAGCTCTCTCAATACCTTAAATGAGCAATGTAAACAGTTTATCTTGACCATCCCAGCTCCTTATTGGAACAAAAAGGAATTTTAAGATTATGTATACTTAATAAGTTATAAAGAAGTAATAAAACCCTCAATCACTTGCTCAAAAAACTAAAGGGTTAATACTCACAATGCTTTAGTTAGCAGGAATTCATTATAACTAAAGCATTGTGAGTATTAACCCTTTAGTTTTTTGAGCAAGTGATTGGGGGTTTTATTACTTCTTTATAACTTATTAACTCAATGATTTGGTAAACTATACCTCTGACACTTTTCAGGTGCAAATTTGTTTGTTAATATAGGATCAGATTCACCCCTTTTTTCTAAGATTATGTATACTCTAATGAATAAGGTCTTTTCTACTTAGCCATTGGGGACAGGTACATAAATGAACCATGTAACCTTCTCAACACAAAGTTGAGAGTCCAAATAGGGAGCTGCAATAATTTTAATTCTATGTTGTCTAGTCAGTAGCAAAATATAGTATTAAAGACACAGAACTATCACATTGTCAAGGAGATTTAGTAACCTTGCGCAATGAAATCGAACCACAATGTCACAAGTTTCACAAAGGCCAAACATCTCAGACAACTCTTAATATGTGCTCAACTGTATTAATGTTTTATCAACATTAAAAAATCTGAATAATATCAACACCCATGTTCAACTCCAGAGCAGCTTTTGCACACTGCACTTGCGAACAACATACGTCTCTTTCTGATTGCAGAAATACAAGATTATTCTTATGTAGTCTGACTACACTGAAAACACGGGAGACCAGCTCTGCAGAAGTAGAAATGCCAACCTAAGCCCTAATGAATTTATAAGCAAAGCTGTTGCTTGAGGCGGAGAGGCCTTGCAGCTTGCATCAATGGCTCACTCTTGGTATTTCTTACATTAGCTTGGTATTGTTCCAAAATTACATGTCCAGGGAATTCAGGCTCTGGAACAGAAGCAAACTTTTTGATGATGTCCTCCAAGGCTTGGAGTCCAGCCATCCGGAGCTGATTGCTGTGATCAGTGGCAGCCATGAATGCCATTCGGATAAGATCAGATAGGTGAAGGACCAAAAGATCATCTGTGAAATAAACAACTTATAGATTTAGGAAAACTGCTAGAAAAGGAGATTTTGTGTACTCACTGTTAAATCTCTTTCTCTTGCCTAAATTGGGGGACACAGGCACCATGGGGATGAAGATCCTGCAGCTGGAGACTGGACACTAAAAAGTTAAAGTTGACTCCTCCCTCTGCTCTGGGCTTCATCCCCTGTCTCCTCCTACCTTTCCCAGTTTCGTTTAGTGTCCTCAGAAGGAGAAGACACAATTTTAGTGGCTGGAGCCAGTGATAAGGACTACGGTCGAGTGTCACGCCACACAACAGGGGCCACTGAATCCTTTTCGAGAGCCTCTCCAGCTTCCTTACTACCCTCAAAGCCTTCCTGCTCTACGGAGGTCTGCAGGCAAGCTCCATTCTCCCTTCGCTGTCTTCCCGCTCTCCGGAGGCCTGCAGCAGCGTTGTACACCCCCCTCAGGTGTATGCTATTCACACAGATATATATATATTCGTGCTGTACACGGATATTTACGTTTGTGTGAAATATTCGTGCGTAAGTTCTTCTACAAAATTTTCGTGCGGACGACAAAAATATTTGTTTTAACAACTTTTTTTTTTGATTCAAGTTGGAACGCATATCCGGTTCGCAAGACACAGCGCTTTATTTTGGCGCCAATACTAGTGTTCCTCCGTCTCTCTTCAGAGAACACGAACCAAACTGTCGTTACCCACAGAGTCCTTAGGGGGTCCCAGCCTAGACTGCTCAGGGAGCTTACTCAGCCAGGCAAGTAGTCTCTCATATGTTTTTGACATGCATTAGGAGACAGAGCATATAACCTATCCCTTGTCTCCACAGGTTGAAATATTACCAGCTATACCCCAGGGTCCCTGTGTCCCCCAAGCAGACTTGGAGAAATGAGCAATGCACATATATAATATTACTATCAAAATGTACATTTTAATACACCTCACTACATTAAAAAAAGCTAGAAATTAACAATGTCATATATAATATTACTATTTGCATTTAAAACTTTAAAACTAGAGGGGCCATGATAATATATTGTCATTTGAATTTAACTAGGGTTAAGAGTTGTTGTAATAAAATATACATTTTGAGATCTTCTTACAGTATACTCTCACTAAGTCTGACAGTATAAATAACTAAGCAACATAGGTACTGAAAATTTAGCAAGATGTAACACGTGAAACCGAGTCAGTCACTGTGTGTCAACAAAACCACACAAATTATCATCTATCATTTGGCTTTTGTAGACTTGTTTTAATGGTACAGATTTTGTTGTAAAAGTACTTTTCCAGATAAATAGCTACAACCTATAGATAGAACATGCGACAAAGCACAACATGGCACTTTACTCTTACTTTTAGGATTTTTTAGCTTAGCTGCACGAGCCTGAGCAAGATCAAAATGACCTTTGTCTGCATTTTCACATAGCAAGATGATGCGACAGAGGCAGTCAGCTGCAAACACACGTGTAGCCCACCGAGGTGCTACAAATGGTTTTAATTTATCATCATCTCCGAGAGTAGTAAACATGGTGTCATCATCCATTTCATCCTTCTTTTCCGACTCATCGTCTTTTCCTCCAGCCACTAGGCCTGTTGTGCCCACATCTAGAAATGCAGGGTACTTTGTTACAATAGAGTCTAATTACTATTCAAAAACCAATGTGAGGACACAAATGGAAAACATCAGCAATTTACAGTTTTTATGCTTCATTCATAAAGCATAATGGAAGCTTTTGTATAACAATAACTAACAATAACATACATTTTGATGAAAATAAAACATATTCCTGTGCCTTAATATTCATTGCTAAAAAAGGAATGTTGTTCTTTAAACATTGTTGATTATGGTTACAAGGGATGTGCTACATTTTTCAAGGATATTTATAAGTGCACCCTTTAATACTTATATGACATGCATTGGATACTCTTTCCTTGGAACTGGATTTGGGAGCCATTGTCTACACTGTTACTGTTTAGATGAGCTTCCACCTACCACTTGTTGCTGCTAGAACATCCTTGCATAGCAGCAACCAATGGGACAACTTCTCCACAGCTAAAGAAGAGAGCATGTGTCCAAGAGTATCATGAATATCAGAGCACAATTTGCGGTCAGTCTCTCTGTCCAACATCCCAAACAGAACTCCTTCCAAGCCAGTATCTGTAATGTTTATATCTGTGAAGCAAGTAAGTAAGAGTTAATATTCCAATCCCTTATTCCAATACATGAACATCATCTGCCTTTCTTCTCTACATCTACTCAGAAAAGAAAAAAAATCACTGAATATGGAAATAGTTATATAATTTACAAGGTTACTGATGTTTTACCATAAAGCTACTACTGGAAATATCACTTTCATGTGACAAGATTTAAAGTGGGTACAACCTAAAAGCAAACAAGAATACAAGCAATGCATTAGGATATATGACAGGTAACTTTATTGTAATCACTTACTTAAGCCACTGCTTTCTTTATCTCCTGCATTCTTTGCCAAATTCATGGCATATTCACAAACTTCTGCTGCTTCCCTCTGTGCAAGCTGCCTGAGACAAGCAACAGCTGCCCGTCGCAGCAACAAATGAGAACTGCCCAAGTGAACCTGTATCCAAACAAAAAAGTCACAATGTCACAAAAAGTACTGCCCTGATAATCCACACAGAGTGAGGCATATATATTTGGATCAAATAAAAATGTTTTAGAGGTCTGAACTTTCACAGTATATGTTAATATCTGAGCTCAAACGAGAACAAGCAATATTCCTTTATAAAACAAAATTCCCAATCTCCCAATCTTTCTTTTACCATGTGTTAAAAGCAAGTTATATTATATGACAGTTAAAGATAAAAAAAAAAAACTAAATTAAGGCTTTTCTCAAATGAATTTGTTCCTTGATTGTCATTATTAAAGAACAGGTTAACAAAGCTATAATCTGTATATAAGAAATGACCTATTTAGATGTTTAGGCTAAATCCTTCTCCTTTGGCACTATGGTTTTATGGAGCACTAATGATGAATGGATACATGGTATAGGTAATGTTGTCTATGGCATGTTTGGTGTTTGTAAAGTGTAATAAAAAAAAAATTAATAGAAAAGATAAAACGTTTACACAGAGGCATGGAACGAGGCTGGATAAGTTGACGTGACGTGGTGCGAACATGTGAAGTTGCTGAAGACAGGAGATGGCTGCTGCTTGCACTAAGGAGTCCGAATGATCCTGCATGATAGCACAGCCCACCAGGCACGAAGAGCGAATTGTAGAAATAGTTGGGCCATTGCCTGTTACCAAAATAAAAGGAACCCTATTAATTCTAAAGCAAAAACATGAAAGCATGTTTTAAAAACAATTGCAAAATATCATACCATGCAATCAGAGTTTGGCACTACTATTGGGATATTGCCAATACTTACCCTGAAGCTCAGGGCCTACAGTTGTTATGATAGCACCCAAGCACCGACCTAAACACTGGTGAACTTCTGTGTGTGAAGGGGGAACAGTCAGCAAAAGTGTTAAAACTAAAGACAGGGTCGGTTCTACGTAGCCACGATACATTGGTCCACTTGAGTCAACAATCAAGGCAAGCGAGTGCAGTGACCATGTCTGCAAAGAATTTAAAGGAATATTATAGGGCACAATTTGGCTTTTAACAGATGAAAACATTTACACTTGCAGAACATCATCAGCTTCAATACATTTAGGACTGTGCTGGATGTAGAAAGACAAAACTTCTCACCTGAACTTCTGGTGAAGTCCCATCCTGAGCTAAGGCCAAGAGAATGCTAACACTTGTCTTCAGGTGCTGGCCAGACCCTATTCCCCCAACATAACGATGAAGACAGCCAAGAGCAAGAGAGTGACCTGTCCGTGAAACCACGTCCCGGGCAGATTTCAGTCTAATAAAATGAGCAAAAAAACATGTTCATATAAAATCTGTGCCTGCAGCCACTGCATTGATGGCATATTGTAAAAACACCATATACAAGTAATATAATAAGCCCTAGTCATTAAAAGCAAAGAAAACTTCCTGTATTACATTTGTCCAAAACCTTCTTAAATACATTAATGGGCTGATTTATCATGCTGTGTAGAAAAAACGGTGACCAAGTACGGCTGGAATCAAGTAAAAAATGTACAGGTATGAGACCCTAGAATACGTGGGACCTGGCGTTTTCCAGATAACGCATCTTTCCATCATTTGAATCTTCATAACTTAAAGGGATACTGACATGGGAATTTTTTTTTTCAAAATGCATCAGTTAATGGTGCTGCTGAAGCAGAATTCTGCACTGAAATCAATTTCTCAAAAGAGCAAACAGCTTTTTTTTTATATTTAATTTTGAAATCTGACATGGGGCTAGACATATTGTCAATTTCCCAGCTGCCCCTGGTCATGCGACTTGTGCTCTGATAAACTTCAATCATTCTTTACTGCTGTACTGCAAGTTAGAGTGATATCACCCCCTCCCCTTTTTCCCCCCAGAAGCCTAACAACAGAACAATGGTAGGGTAACCAGATAACAGCTGCCTGATAGATCTAAAACAGCACTCAATAGTAAAAACCCATGTCTCATTGTGTTCTATTCAGTTACATTGAGGATGAGAAACAACACCTCCATATACCCGCTTTCAAGCGCTCATCGAAGTCACGGAAAGGCACCATAGTATTATAATAATTGCGGCTTTATTAATCACACCAACAGCATAATAGACAGTGGGACGGTGAGAGTGCTACGCGTTTTGTGCCCTTCGCTCTCCTGGCACTTCGTCAGGGTCATGACGAGAAACAACAGCCTGCCAGAAAGTAGTTCCCTTCTAAAGTGCTGGCACAAGTCACATGACAGGGGCAGCTGGGAAATTGAGAAAATGTCTAGCCTCATGTCAGATTTCAAAACTGAATATTAAAAAATCTGTTTTCTCTTTTGAGAAATGGATTTCAGTGCAGAAGTCTACTGCAGCACTATTAACTGGTGTGATTTGAAAAAAACATGTATAATAAACATTAAAAAAACCCAACAGGCTGGTTTTGCTTTCAATAAGGATTAATTATATATTAGTTTGGATCAAGTACAAGCTACTGTTTTATTATTACAGAGAAAAAGGAAATCATTTTTTAAAATTTGGATTATTTGGATAAAAGGTGAACAGCCTTTCTGTAATTCATAGCTTTCTGGACAACGGGTTTCCGGATAATGGTTGCTATACCTGTATTTATTAAGCCGAGTATTGATTTTCAACAAACGCACAAGAAAACAAGATGGGGAAATGCAGCATTTATCCATTGTGGGATCTTATTTTTAACCATTTTTTTCCAGAGCAGCTTCCGCCAGAACTTACTTGCAACTTAAATTTTTCCCATTGGAAGAATTATGCAAGGTCTGAATTGTAAAATAATGGCATAAAAACTGGCGTTTGAACAGCGCAAAATAATTCACACGCCTTGATAAATTTGCCTTTTTTTTTTTTTTACAACATTTACTGGTGTTGTTTTAAACATTATGATACACACCTAAATTCAGTAATCTTACACATTTGGTTCTCCAGCTGTTGATGAAATATGCCCAGCATCTCAGCCCTTTGTGGTCATTAGGAAATGGAAGTGAACAGGAACTGGAATTTCAGCAAAAGTTAAAAAGCCACAAGCTAAAATTCAACAGCCTAAATTATATTCTTCTTATATGCAAGAGATAAGCAGTATACATTTCAAAATTTAAATTATTTACTGATTAAGTAATAAACTTACTTGTCAAAACTGAATTGTGCCATCCTTGCAATGAAAGAAGCCTCGCCAACCACTTGGGCCATCCTTCCCAGAGCTTCTCCAGCAGCACATCTCAGGATGGGGTTGGGATTATCAAGAGCACCCATTACCAGTGTCAGGGCTGATTTACGTACTTCTTCTGGACCTAGAGAACTCTTGTTTTCTGCCAGACCCTAAAAGAAGAACAGTACAGTCATTTCTGATTATTAAATTTAATGTGGCTGCACCTAATTATTGGTTTTACCAGTGAAAGGCCCATAACAGAACTGAACAGGGCTTGGGTTGGGAGTCAGTGCCTGAAACGCTCAGTTAGCCGAGAAGCCCTTTTCTTTTGACAGGTAAAGATGTCTCCCTTCTTCTGGGTAATACATACCACTGGATGGTTTTGTCTAACATTACCTTATATATAATGTATAATTATGCATTCAATTTTACTAGAAATGTTGTCACAAAACAAATACATCACTATGCTGCAAAAATGCATACTAACGAGCCATTCCCTACATGTGCCGATGATATCACTTCTACATTTTCAAGCATTGAAAGAAATATCAATTATACACAAATCTTTTAAACACTGCACAGTTCAGTACACCCATGCTTATTCTAACACTTTTTGTGGAATTCTTTTTGGGAATAACTTTATGCCCAATTCCAAAGTATATTTCTCCCCCTACTATACTCCACCATCTGTTAGATGAGAATCATTGGTTTTGCACAGGACTTCACTGAATGGGGGACACGGGCCCTGAAGCTTTAAGGACCAGTTTCAGGATCAGTTAATAGTGCTGCTCCAGTAGAATTCTGCACTAGTATCCAATCCTCAAAAGAGCTAACATTTTTTTATATTCAATTTTGAAATCTGACAGAACGCTGTGGGACATGGGTTTTTACTATTGAGTGCTGTTTAGATCTATCAGGCAGCTGTTATCTTGTGTTAGGGAGCAGTTGCTCTAGAGAGACGCGAGACTGGAGCGTGGACCATAGGTGGAGGTGCTCAACTTGTCAATTAATTCCTTTGGAAATGGATATTGTCTGGAAAAATGTCTAGTGACTTGGAATTTTATATCCGGAGTTTTCCACTCCTCCTGGACAAGGGCCTACAGCTGTTCATGAGCTGGAAAGACAGCTTTAGTTTTGCATCGTCTTTTAAACAGAGAAGATGTCTTCTACTGAGTCTTCAGAGTCTGAGGAGGAAACAATCTCCCCTTCGCTAACCTCCTCATCTTGGGAGGGGCCTGTAGTGACCTGAGCGTAGTGAAGGAGTGATTCTGTGGTGGCTTACGTTTGGCAGTAGTGGTAGAGTTGCTGCCCATTTTTTCCAATATCCTGTCTGGATGAGGCCAGCTGTGGTATACATTGCAGGTAGGAAAGAGATTGAGACAGTAAGGGGCATCGGAGGTGCCCTATGTGAGGGCCCCAGGGAGGGATCAACGGAAGGATCTGTGGAGTCTGAAGTGTGGGAAGCCTGAGCTGGGTTTGGGCTGTAAGTGGAGCAGAGAGGATCTACTTGGCCCTCCCGAAATTTTGTGAAGCATTTAGAGCAGGCAAAAAAAGGTCTTATTAGGTCTGCCCCCCCTGGAGAACAATTACCCCCTGCCTTCTGCCATGGTTTGTGAGCGGATTGGAATACCTGATAAGACGCACCGTTAGGAGTGATGTCTGATGAAGCGTGAAAAACGACGTTCTGGAGTGAAGATCGCGCACTGATGATATCAAACGCTCTCTGCCCCTGCCAGAATGGATGTTGGGTGCCGATCTTTCTCACTCCCTTCTGGAAGTTTTAGGCAGAGAGGCTGGCAAGGAGTGTTCTGAGTAGCTGCACTCACTTAGTGTCACGAGGGGAGTGCTGATACAAGGCATTTGGCTCCTTCTACTTCCCCACAGTTTCTAACTACATTCTGGAGTCTGAACCAGAGTCCCAAGTCGAGCTCTGGCAAAAGGGGAACAGATAAGCTGACCCAGTCTCAACCCTGGTGTTGATGCTAATCATCAACCGCTGTTTCCTTTAGAAATAAGCCCACCTAGAGGCTAGTCCAATCCTCCTGTTCCGAAGGACACAAAAAAACAGCGCCCTACCGAGTTAAAGGAGAAGGAGACCCTTTGGGTGCAAAA
>CM044439.1:50384593-50394711 GCA_024363595.1 Xenopus borealis | reverse complement strand
CAACCCCATCGTTTCTCTGACTGCCAGAATTAGAGACTCTATATCTTGGAAGGGAAAAAAATCTTCCATCTCTGAACATTCTGACTCCGAATCCAATTTATGCCTTGATAAGCATGGTTCAACAGAGTCAACTGATGAAATATTCTCATAAAGAGGGCTATCTTCCACTGATGGCCTGATGAAACGATTCAAAAGCTTGTAGCATTGCACCTTTCATCCAGGACAACAAATCACCAGAACTAGTAGCTGAGGTAGCTGGACCATTAATCTTTTCTTTACAAGCCATACATAATTTATTTCCTTCAGTGGATAAAAATTTACTATCACAGCCCAAACAATTAATGGAAGACGCCTTCTTAGAAAGATCTTTCCTTTCTTTAGGTGATTCCAACTTTATGTTTAGCCTTCTCCTTAGTTTTGGCTTTAATATCCCCCTTTTCAGGTGCAGTGTCAGCCATACCGAAAGACACAAGCAAAAAACCCCGCAATGGTAACAAATCCCATTTTACTGATGCAAACCATTAATCACTCACAGTCAAAAGACTTACTTGTGCAGGCAGTGCGCAGCGTTTGGGGACCCGTACAGCAAAGCGTACACCCAGGAGCAGCAAAAAAAAACGGAAGTGCCATGCGAACACGTCACTTCTGCGTCCGCCGCTACGTCACCCAACGCGCAAGTTTGGCATGCGCACAGACAGGGGACCGATATTCAATCAGTGCCCTGACTCCCAGCCAATATCAATCAGAGGGCTTGTTCATCTGAGCAGCGCTCGGTGTAGTACACTGACACGGAGGCACAGCCATCTGACAGGCACCCGTTTCAATACTCTGGACTTCTGACGGGGGCAGAACATCTGAAAAGCGCTCGTTGTTCTTCTGCCAGTCTTTCTTCATGTTTTGACGATGTTTCCTCATCCGGTAGGAAAAAAAACACTGAAGGGGATATTACTGAAAGAACCTTTATAGGGAGGTATGGGAGGAGTTTTATTATGTTGGGCGGTGTTTTTCCTACCCCAGAGGAGGAGCTCTCTCTATAGTAGTGCTGCCAAGGGACGTGAGGGAAATAAGCTTATTCACATAAATGGTTTACCAACTGATGAGACAAGGACCAAATTTAAAAGAGCAGGAAAAAAACATATTTACATGGATATGAAGCTCATTAATGTTTTCCATGTTATAAAAGAAATTAAAACAATTCTTTATTACTTCATGACAAAAATATTGTTTTTGCTTTCTTTAAGACACAAAAGCACAGTACAGAAGCTATATGTATTTTGTTCATGCTGAAAAAAGTAAACTTCCCCTATATCTGTTTTTACTTTATTTAACAAATACACTTCCCACAAGTTATCATAATAGAGATAACATATAGCATAGAAAAAAATACTTAAAACAGAACACCTCATTACATTAGACATCAGAAAATGTTGACATACCTTTGCTGTAGCGCATCGTACAGCCATGGACCTGTCAGTAAGAAGAGATCGAGCATTTTTGTAGATGTCTCTATGAGAAGAGGAAGCAGCACCACCAAGGCCAGACAGAACTTTTTGCAGGCTCATTAAGATTTCACTACGACCCTGTGACTTGAGAAGACAAAAGAAGTGTCACCCTAAAACTCAACAAAAACATTAATAATGGGTATAAAAGAAAATGCTTTCTAATTCATGGCCAATTAAAGGTAAGCAGCATCATTTACAGAAAAAAAAAAAAACTTGGGCTTACTTTTAAAACTTTTAGAAGTGATCCTTGAGATGCACAGGGAACCATGGGAATTTCACTTCACTATTGCCCATTTATAGGAAAGATATACAAATATTCACAGATCATAGATATTCATTCTAAGATTTTTTAGAATGTATTTTAGCTCTCCAATTTATTCTATTTGGCAAAATGACCCTAGCAACCGGCATTTATAATATGGAAGAATGTGGTGGAGTAAGACATCAGCTAAATCAACAATCTCCTACTGCAAATGGATCGACTCTCTGATAAAGGACTCGTATGAATTTAAAGGGGTGGTTGACCTTTAAATTAACTTTTAGTATATTGTAGAATGGCCAATTCTAAGAAACTTTTTAATTGGTCTTCATTATTTATTTTTCATAATTTTTTAATGATTTGCAATTTTCTTCTGTTTCTTTGCAGCTTTCAAATGGGGGTCACTGACACCATCTAAAAACAAATGCCCTGTAAGGCTACAAATGTATTGTTATTGCCACTTTTTATTACTTATTCTATTCAGTCCCTCTCCTATTCATATTCCAGTCTCTTATTCAAATCAATGCAGGGTTGCTAGGGTAATTTTTACCCTAGAAACCAAATTGCTGACACTGCAAACTAGAGATCTGCTGAATAAAAAGCTGAATAACTATAAACCCACAAATAATAAAAAATGAAAACCAATTACAAATTGTCTCAGAATATCCCTCTCTACATTATACTAAAAGTTAACGCAAAGGTGAACAACCCCTTTAACATTGTACATGCAATATTTTATATAAACAAGTATTAAAAATCATTTTACATTGTAGTGTTCACCCTTCCTGAAGTCGGGTAATTAGAGTCCGCTGGGTGCCCTGCAAAAAGATTATCCTGCCCCTTTCCCTCCCTTACACCACCCACTCCCTGTCTGGATCCATGCAATCCCCACCCAGACACCACCCACTCTCTGCCATGCACCGACACGCTCTGCTTCCCCGCCACAGGTAAGAGAGCGGCTGGGGAAGGGGGCTGGTTCTTGTTCGCTATAGAGGAAGCAGACCCCGCATCCCCCATTTCCCCAGGCCCCGTGAGGTCTGCTTCCTGTATACTTTACACCACTGCCTTCCTGCTCCTATTATATAGATATACACATGAAGCCGACACTACAATTGAAATCCATTTTATTGATATGAACTGTATCCCTTGTGTTAAGAGTCCTGCATGGGTCCATTTTTTGGGACCTGCAACCTGCAAACCGCAGGACCCGCGCCCCGACCCGCAAATACCTTATCCGCAACCCGCTGACCATCAAGAATCAGGAAGTGCTGTCATTGTAAACTGGAAGTGACATCATCGGTAGTTGAAGTGCACAGAAAAAAGGAGTAAAAATCACTATGGAGAAGATCCACGGCCCGACCCTCAACCCTCAGAACCACCGACTGGCTTCTATATCAGCACCCATAACTTCTACATGCAACCCACGGTTACCCGCGGGTACTCGACTTGCTGCAGGACTCTACCTTGTGTTAATGAACGTCCATCTACACCAGGGTTACCCAACCTTTTTTACTTGTAAGCCACATTCAGATGTAAAATGAGATGGGGAGCAACACAAGCATGAAACAGCCAAATAAGGCCTGTGATTGGCTATTTGGTGGCACCTATGTGGACTGGCAGCCTACAGGAGGCTCTGCTTGGCAGTATACTTAGTTTTTTATGCAATTAAAACTGGCTTCTTAGTCTGGGATTTCAAAAATAAGCATCTGCTTTGAGGTCACAGCGCAAGATCCAAGGGTTTGGAGAGCAACATGTTGCTCACAAGCTAATGATTGGGGATCACTAATCTATAGTTATGCACGGGGTGCCGTTTAACTTCATTGATCTGGGAGTACCCACCTACACCTTAGTCATCCACAGGAGTTTTTGTATTTCTGTCCTCTAATTAAGAGGTTTCCCTGGAATCTTGTTTGAGAACACAAAAGTTTATTTTTCCCTTTATAATCCCTTTTTTTGTTTACCCCTTTAAAGGAGAATGAAACCCCCTTGCTAATAAAAACCCCAACCCTCCATAGTCTTCTCTCCCTGCTACCCCCCTCCCACAGGTGTTAACATCGGCAAATGCCCTTTGTCTGTAATTACTCCTCCTTGCAGTCAGTGCAGCGGAGCTCACAGGCGCCATCTTCTGGCGCTTTGGTAATATGTGGGTCTTCTGCTGGCACTTTGGTAATTTTTCATCACTTTCAGCGAGAACTAAAACCCCTTGCTTATAAAAACCCCTATCCAACATAAACCCCCCCCTTTAGTAATCTTCGGTAAGTAATCATCGTATCTGCACATGCGCAGTTTGAGCAGTTTTCCACTTTGTGATAACTGCGCACATGCAGATAAGACGATTACTTACCGAAGATTACCAAAGCACTGATGATGGCGCCCGTGAGCTCCACAGTGGTGACAAGAGGTAATTACAGGCTTATCGGCATTTACCAATGTTAACACCTGTGCGGGGGGGGGATTATGGAGAATAGGGGTTTTTATAAGCAAAGGGGTTTAGTTTTCCTTTAAGTGCCAGCAGCATTTCACATTTCATTTGCACTCAGTGCCAGACAATTTTTCTAACATTGGGTCTGCTGCTGCCTTGGGGCCCCTGGACAATTGGGCCCCAGGGGGCACTCACTCTCCTGCTCAGCTCGTTGCCTAGGAGCATGAATAACCACTCCTCTGCTCCAAAAACTGAAAGTGCTGCAGATAGTAGAACCAATCTGTGGCACATTTCCTTTTATCCACCGATCGCAAATTCTACGATCTGTGGCACTTAAACTGTACTCCCCCTGGCTACAGCGCTGGAGTGAAAAAGCTTTTCATTGTCTGGCTTCCTATTGTGGATCATGTGGGAGATCAACGGTTCAAGTGGACATTAAGCTTTGTAATTATTACTTTTTCTATTATTGGTTATAACATTAGGCATTTGTAACAAGTCATGTTCCAATATCTTTAAAACAGTAAAAATAAAAATGTTGACTTTCAATCTGCTTTTAAACATTAACTTGAAACACATAGACCTCCAGAGATACTCCATGAAATCGCCTTTTCCCTCTTAGTGTTAGTTACCACATCCACACCAATCTCGTCTAAATAAAGCCAAGACTGGTGTTATTTTTTAACTCTTTTTCATATAATATGTAGGATATTAACACTTAGCAGTCCAGTAAAAGTGTAATAGCTTACCTCTGCGCCTTTCAGTGACTTCAACAGATTATTAACAGTATCAGGAAAGGAGCTTCCTAACATTCTACCCATCTTTTCATAAAAAGCACCAACACAAGCCACAGCAGCCCTGTAAAAGTTTATCAGAAACCAATAATAAATACAACATCACAACATACTACACACATATAGCAATAATTGGATAAGCCTACAGATCCATGCAATTTATTAAATGTTTATGAATATCAGCATTAGTTGTCCATTGCAAAGATATTCTGAAGGGGTTGTGTTATTAGGAAATGTTCATACTTACAATTTGGTTGGAAGATAGGCAGGCGTGTCATCTTTGCTTTTGATCATTTCATTGCACTTATCCAGAGTTTGAAAGACTGTGAAAGTGTCACCAATACTGTAAAGAGTAGCAAGGTTCTTAGCAAGTAGCTTGCGGGTTGGAGGTCCTGGAGAGCTGCTTATGAGCCCTGTGAGCTGTTCCACAAGTTTCTTCTGGTTCTCTTTGATATCTGCCTGTTATTTAAATTAACTTAATTAATATAGCACATGTATCAAGTACTCTGGAAACAAAAATAATGCAGAAAATCTTTCAGATACCAATATATTCACAGATAATGTCAATGCATTTTAAATGATTTGTGAGGGTTCAAATTACTAGAGAATGGAAAGGTTCTCTGGTCAATACCAATACCCTAGCAGCCATGCATAGATTTTAATAAGAGACTGAAATAAGAGGGCCTGAATAGAATGAGAATAGATGAGGAATAAAAAAGTAGCGAAAACATTTGCATCCTTAGAGCATTTGTTTTTAGATGGGGTCAGTGACCCTATTTTAAAGCTGGAAAGAGTCAGAAGAAGGCAAATAATTTAAAAATGATAAAAAATAAAGAAGATCAATTGAAAAGTTGCATACAATTAGACAATCTAGAACATACTACAAAGTTAACCACCCATTTAGGTCTACTAGAAAATCTCGTAAATATTAAATAAACCCAATAGACTGGTTTTGCTTCCAATAAGGATTAATCAAGACAAGGCATTACAGAGAAAACAAAAAGGGAAAATCATTTTTAAAAATGTGTTTTATTTGGATAAAATGAAGTTTATGGGAAAAGGCCCTTCCATAATCCTGAGCTTTCCAGATAGAGGGCTTCCGGATAATGGATCCTCTACCTGTAGTATAAATGAGGAGCCGAAAAAAACATAAATGCCAGTTAATTAAAATATACCTTGTTTGCAGCAATAAGGACTTTGTCCAGGAAACGCAGCCATTCAAAAATGAAGACAGATTTCTTGGCTTCTGTGATCTGGGCCAAGGCATCTTCTTTGAGCAACAAACTATGCGCTAACTCCATGATGACTGTTCACCACCTGCTAGGAAAAAAGTACAGTTTAGTTTTTTGCTTAATCACTTATTCTGACAGGCAACAGCCACTACTAAATAAAATATATAGTTTATATTAATATATTAATTTATTAAAAAGTTCATCAAATCCAAATTTTAATCTGCATATTTACATTGGATAATTATAAACCAATAGTAGGGCATCTTTTTTCTTGTAGAAAATATCACAAATTGTAAGTAGAGCATTGGTGGATAGTCACTGTGTGAGCAGCGAGGTTGTGAAATGCTCTGCAGGGTGGTGATGGGATTCCATTGAGAGGGGTTTGGATGAAATCTTGAACAAGCATAATATCCAGGATCTACACTTAGTACAGGTATGGAATCCATTATCGTAAATCCATTATCCAGAAAGCTTTGAATTAGAAGGCCATCTCTCAGACTTAATTTTAACCAAATAATCCAAATTTTTAAAAAGGATTTCCTTTTTCTCTGGAGTAATAAAACAGTACCTTGTACTTGATCCCAAAACCTGTATAAATAGTAGGGATGCGCCAAATCCACTATTTTGAATTTGGCTGACTCTCTGAATCCTTGCGAAAGATTTGGCCGAATGCCAAACTGAATCCTGATTTGTATATGCAAATTAGGGGTGGGAAGGGGAAATTTTTTTTTTTTACTTTATTGTTTTGTGACAAAAAGTCATGCAATTTCTCGCCCTGCCCCAAATTTACATATGCAAATTAGGATTTGGTTCGGCCAGGCAGAAATCCAGCTGAAAAAGGTCAAATCCTGGATTTGGTGCATCCCTAAAAGTACAGATATCTGTATATATTTGTATAGACAGGTCTGTATAAGTATGTGTATCTCTGTACATTGGGGTTCATTTGGAGGGGTTGAACTTGATTAAATTTGGTCTTTTTTTTCCCGACCCGAATTAACTAAGTATTTAAAAAAAGCCAGAATCCATTGCAAACCAAAACTGTTGCATTTCTAAAAGCTTGCACCAACAGATCACTCACAGGGCTTCACAAAAACAGTAATGTGTTATTATTACAGAGGAAAAGCAATTACTGGGATGATCATATTTTTTAAATTGTGATTTAAAATTGAGATGGTATTGCCCTACTTTGAAGATTTCTGGATAATAGGTTTCCAGGAACCCCTTGCATATTTCATAAAGCCATAGCGAAATATTTTTTCACCTTACTTTCAGGCACAGGAGTTATGGAAATAGACATAACCTGAAACAATCTGCAACCACTCCCCACCCATGTTTAAAGACACTACAATGGCGAATAAAATGTCAGGAACGACCAACCATCAGACACTTTCTAGCACATTTTTAGGGAGGGTTTCTTATTTTCCCCCTCTGGGACCCCAGATTAAGTATAGGTGTTGTAACCTAAAATCTGCTTTAGAATAAGCTTTGTTGTAGAGGGGAATTTCACTTTAAGGGAAAATTATGAAGACCCACCAAAAACAACATGGCAACCTAATTTTCTGTCCAGGTTAAAGGGCACCTGTTGGGAAAAAATATGATCCTCAACCAAAAGTGTGGGTAACGGTAGCTAGGCCTAGAGAGAGGCGGGGGGCAATTAAAATTAAAAGACAGAGTGCGGGCTCTATTAGCCCACACCGTTAGGTGTGGATAGTATTTTTGTCCAACAGGTTCCCTTTAAGACCCACTGTTCTAGGAGATTTGTGTAGTTAAAATATGCCTGCATTCTCTGTGTGAAATGCATAAAAAGCGACAGAACAGCGGCAACAGTTGTCCATAACAGTAGATGTAGTGTACTGGACCCAATAGAAAACTTAATTGTAAAGGATTTCGGATGAAATCGGAAACAGACTGTTCCTGCATTTAAAGGACACATAACATATCTGGGTCTGGTGTCAATTTGCTAACCAGCCCCAGGGACGAATTACATACTTTGCATTCTGGTACTTTTGTGCAGCATGATCTGCCTGGAAATAGAAAAAATCCACGGCACACAGATCTGCTGCAAGCAAGGAATCACCTTGCACATTTAATGCGGTCGTGCAGTGCAACGTTTCGGGGTCAAGCCCCTTTGTCAAACAGATCTGTGTGCCGTGGATTTTTTCTATTTCCAGGACTGGTTTGTGAGGTGGTCGTACCTCTACCACTGAGCACCAGACATCTCTAAAAAAAAAAGGGTGTGCGAGAGCCTAATCCTCTTTGCAGCATGATCTGCCACCATTTTTGTTCAGGCTTTTATGTATCTCAAGATAGACACATTCCCACTATGGAACTTTGTCAAAGGTTTCTGTACTGCATATGCAAATAGCACCGGAGCAGGGGAAACTTGGAAGATTGTGGGTGCTGCACAAGACGGTCACAGGCTAGTGCATTTTTTAAAAGAGAACTAAAGCTTAAATAAGTAAGTAGGGCAGAAATGTTGCACACAAACCACAGCCCTTAGGATTGGGACAGACAGGGAGATTTAGTCGCTTAGCGATTAATCGCCTCTTCTGGGAGGCGAAAATCTCACTGAACTGCCTCCTGTTTGAATAAAAAACGCCAGCGCCAATGCACTCGCGGTGTTACGATTTCCGGAATCGCCTGAAGTTTCCTCGCTAAGCAACTTCGGGCGATTCCGGAAATCGAAACGCTGTGAGTGTAATGGTGCTGGCGTTTCTTCATTTATGCAGGCGGTGTGGGCAGGGAGCAGGCAGTTTGGGGAGATTGTCGCCTTACAGAAGAGGCAATTAATCGCCAAGCGACTAAATTTCCCTGACTCTGCCTGTCTGTCACAACCCTTAAGTATTGTCTTTTCTGCCTATTACTGCATATAATCTGTGCTACCATCAGTTACCTGATCTTAGAGACAAACACACAATATACTGTATATATACAGAATATAAAAGTCATAATACAAGGTTGATAAGTAATTAATTCAGATTCTCTTTACATAGCAGCTCAGATACCAGTACAATAAGCAGCAGTAGCATGTAGCGCACCTATTCACATGTGGCGCTGCATTTTCCTAAGTTGCTCGAAATTTTCAGCTACTTAAGAAAATGCAGCACCGCTTGTGAATAGGTGCAGGCGACTTTACATTTTAGCGGGCACGAGACATGGGCAAGCAATTCAGGTAGATTAGTCGCCCCAAAGAATGGGGATTGGTCGCCAGGCGACAAATCTCCTTGAATCTTACCGTGTTGACTAGCCCTAAAGGCTGAACTCCATGTGTCGGATTGCGCCCACATCATCCATGGAGTTCAGCCCTGAATGTTGAGACCCCACACATTTTCACCTCACCAAATCCGGCCCTTGTTGCAAAAAGTTTGGACACCCCTAATCAGGCCTGGACTGGCAATCTGTGGGTTCTGGCAAATGCCAGAGGGGCTGCTATAAGGTGCCATAGAAAGTCACTATTTAGTGGGTTGGTGGGGGATTTCTGTGTTCCTGAAATGCCAGGGCCTATTTTGATTCTCAGTCAAGACCTGCCCCTGATTAAAGGGGAATTCAACACCGCCGGCGCTAAACCCCAACCCCAGTAGGACCCTGTCCCTCCCTACCTCGCCCCCCACTTATATATAACCCCCAAAGCGCAGGTCCTTTGATGCAGGGTCAAGGACACCATCTTCAGCCGCAACATCTTCTTCCTTCTTCCATCGTTGATGGTGGAGCATGCACAGTAGGACGCATTTGCTGGCTTGTACTACTGCGCATGCACCCAAACTAGTTCACGAAGTTCGTGAACTTTGGGCGCATGCGCAGTGCTACCAACCGGCAAATGCGTCCTACTGTGCAAGCTCCCCCGGAAGAAGACGTTGCGGCAGAAGATGGCACCTGTGACACTGCACGAAGGGACCTGCGCTTTGGGGTAAT
>CM044439.1:50310872-50346723 GCA_024363595.1 Xenopus borealis | reverse complement strand
CTTACCTGAGTCTTTGGTAGGGCAAAGAGCACATTGCATTCCCCATGCTTCTCCATATAAGCAGCAGCATTCTGTATAAGTAGTACGTCTTCCAACCAAAGGCTGGCTACACATAAAGTCCTCACTGAGCTCTTGCCAACAGAAATCTTGGTAAACATCTGTTTCTTCAGTTGGCTCTGAATAACAAAATATAACAATGACACAACAGCACTTTAAATGTAAAGTGGCACATTAGTAAGGACACAATCTGAAAGAAGTTGTTAGAAGTCTCACGCTGTGCCTGTGTATGTTTAGTAAGGATGTCCTGCATCCAGGATTCTGTCTGGGATTCAGCCTTGTTCAGCAGGATTTAGATTAGTGCCTGGCCGAACTGATTCTGAATCCTTAAATTCATGTCAATTTAAGTTCCAGTAACAAGGAAATTCTTTTTTATCCCTACCTTACCCTAATTTGCATATGCTAATTACAATTTCTATATGAAAAATTCGAAACATAGCCCCAAAATATTAGATTAAGTGCATCTCTAGTGTTTATTCCAGGAAGTTTTATAATGTACTCAAAAAACATAGAGCATTAATCGGCACCAGATGAAAGTTACCCTAGGGTGCGTGCCTTGTTAATGGGGTACAATCTCACACTGTAAGTTGTATAGAGGCTTGCAGTTCAAATATGAAAATGTGGACAAACATATTAGCAGTGCCTTACTTTCTAGAACACTTTTAGAACCCTTAAATAAGGATGGTGACACTTCCATCAATGTCATAACCCTATCACAGTTCCTTAATGGAGCGGAAAGGGATGGTTCACTTTAAGTTTACTTTAAGTATACTTTAAGTATGTTATAGAAGGACCAATTATACACAGCGTTTCAATTGGTCTTCATTAGTTGTTTTTTTTTTATATTTTGTAAATAATTTGCCTTCTTTCCAACTTTCAATAGGGGGTAAGCGACCCCATCTAAAAACACATGCTCCATAAGGCTATGATTTATTGTTATTGCTACATTTTATTCCTCATCTAATCTAATAAAACCCTCCTCTATTCATATTCCAGTGTGTTTTTGAAATCCATGCATGGTTGCTAGGGTAATTCGGACCCTAGAAACCCGATTGCAAACTGGAGAGCAGCTGAATAAATAGCTAAATAACTCAAAAACCACAAATTACAGTTTTTCAAAAGGCTATACTATTGAAGCCTTTCTGCCTGATCTTCAACATTCGGAAAACTGGGAAGAAGTCAACACAATCACATCTGAATGATGCCCCAACATCATCAAGCCTGTCCTGATGTCATAGCTCTGCTCTCAATGTCATCACACCCACCTCAGGCATCATAACCTGAACCCCACCTAAAGACAACTCAATGCAGACAATGGTTTGTCAAGGGAATGAATGCAATTGGATGGAAAAGAAACCTTGCAACATAGTTTATTCACCTAACTACTAACACTTCATTTGTATTATAGCACATAGTTTTCAGCTGTAAGCAACACAGTGGAGAGCATTTAAATAATAATGTGTTCTTTAATTCACATACACTATAGACGTTTAGTTTATGCGGTGACTTGTGTAAATATCTGACTCTCTGTGGTAATACTATACTAGAGCTGAAGTAATAATATTTGACATTTCTTTCTTTCAGATTGTAAAGGAGTCCAAGGTACTTAAACAGCACTAAAAATAATAAGTAACATACCACCTGAATCCACTTGTTTTGGCAGGTTACACCTTTTTCCTGATTCATCGAGAATCATGGGGTGTGTGCAGAAGCAGCTGTACGATCCCTCGTTGTTTATGCATTGGCCGTCAATGCAGCTGCTTGGGTCTTCACATTCATTATTATCTACAGGTTGAAAGAAAACTGATAGTAGTGAGAAGCGTGTTGAGTTGTGTGGAATGTGTCCTTCTATTTCTCTATGGCCAAAGGCGTCATTGTATTCTGTATTCAGCTATGCCTGGAGGCACTGTATAATATCAGATGAATGATAATGCAGTTATGGGGGAAAGTCTAATGCACAGAGAATCTTTTATTTTGATTTGTTCATACCATTGACGTACTGGAATGAGGACTCTATAGGTTTTAAACAACCTGACTTTATGCAAATCCCCCAAAGGAAATTTGTAGCAGTACAGTGCACATAACAAAGAGAAGCTTAGAAGATTATCTAAGCATGGATCTTACCAGGAAAGGCATTTAACTTACCAATACACTGAAGCGTAGCAGGATCATAATATGTGCCTTGCTTGCAGTAGCATTCATAACTAGACTCTGTGTTTAAGCAGTAGCCATTTTTGCAGATTTCTTTTCCAAACAACATACACTCATCAGCATCTGTGAACATCAAAAAAATAAAATCAGTTATGTTTTATGTATATATTTATAAAAGTGTTTGGAAATCCTTTTAAGGATTAAGTGGAAGTAGGCCATAATAAACCCCTAACATCAAACAGTACATCAAAGAGATGTATCACTGAAAATCAGTAACAGAATAAAGTACTGAGCTATACAGATACTAACCTTGATAAGATAAATCATTGCCTTCATACATGGACTCCTTTGATGGGATGTAGCCTTTTCCTCCTGGACACATCTCTACAAATTCATCTATGTATACAAAGACAGTAGATATAAACAATGACTATGCAATGACAATACCATTTCCACGACTATATAAAGTGCTTTTATGCAATGGAACTCTGAGTGCCAGTTATGTTACATCCACAGACATTTCAAGAGGGCGCAGTTATTGTTCTAGGCCTGTGATACCTACCCTGTAATCTGTTAATGTAGAGCCATGGCACATTTACTGCTCAAATGTAGCAGTGAGTGATGTTTATGGTGGTTTGAGTGAATCATAATGTGTTAGAAATCATATATTTTGCTTTGGGGTTTTTTTTTTATCCATATTCGAGTGATAAATGCCCAATTCCATTCAAGTTTATTAAGCAGATTTAATCAAGGTGAAATCAAATCCCAGATATGTCATCTACATGACCCAGTTCCTGGAGATTACAGTTATTTTTGAAGCATCAGCAGGCAAATTTTTTCCATTCACTTTTTGCACATGATAACACATTAACTATGCCAATGCCACTAATGGCAACCTTGAGCTGGTTTCTACAGCTAATTACAGTCATGAACTCATTTGTAAATATCTCCAGTGTGGATTTCTACTTACCAGATCCTATGACTGGGCATGGATAGATCTCACAGTTATCTCCCCATCCAGCTCCTAATGTACAACAACACTCTTGCTTGCTAACATTGGCAGCCAGCACATTCTGACAGAAGTTGTCCCCAATGATATTATAGTAGCAGTCCTTGTGATCCTCATCATAATCCTCTGGAATAGATAGATGTGCTTTAATACAAGAGCAGCAAGTCATTATAGCCAGAGCAGTAAGGGCAGGTCCAGACGGGGAGATTCGGGGGCGATCCGTCGCCTGGCGACTTCTCGCCGCGACGGATCGCCCCCGAATCTCCCCGAATAGCTAGGCACCGGCGAGGCTTCAAAGCGCCGGCGCGTGTCCACACGGAGCGGCGTGATTTTTAAAATCGCTCCAAATTGCCTCGCCGGGCAATTTGGAGCAATTTTAAAAATCCGGTGCCTAGCTATTCGGTACCTAGCTATTCGGGTGCGATCTGTAGCGGCGAGAAGTCGCCAGGCGACAGATCGCCCCCGAATCTCCCCATCTGGACTAAGCCTAAAATCTAATGTCGGTGGTTGGTTGAAACATTAAAAACAAACATTGGCTTACAATCTAAATAGTTGGTTAGCCATCTGAAATTAATTTGGGGGAGAAAAACTATTTAAGTAACATCAAGAGAACATGTTCATATAAGAAGAGCATAGGCCATTCCAGATAGGATCCAGCAAGCAGCACGATGCATCAGGAGTTCAGTATGTTTGCCCATGCAGCTGGCTCGAGGTAGATATTTCCAAGTTAAATATGCTCATAGCTAATAGCTGTTAGTAGTCATAGATCACAGAGTGGAAAGTGGAACCTGCCTGTATTTCTACAATAACTGTAATATTGGTTCCCTCACTACATTAACATCATTTTCATATCAGAGAATTTCTAATGTATCAATACTTTGTCCTACTAAATGTATAAGATTGATTATCTGGAATGCTTGGGACCTACAGAGCCAGACCAACATATTACAGCACCAAAGACAAGTCCCTGGCTTCACCCGCCCTGCAAGTTTCTCCTGTGGTTGCCAACTCTCTTTCTCCTCCTGGTCATCCCACCCACAGCGGCTTTCAAATCAGCAACTCCTTTCTCCCACCTACGCTTGCTTTCTCTGCAGGGCCCGAGTCAGAAGAGGTAGACAGGGTTATGTGCCCCTCCACCATTTTGCCGTAGGCATGTGCCATTGGATACTGCTTCTGTCCCAAATGAAGCTCATATCAATGAAAAAAAAGTTGAGGTTGTGGAAGACAGGCACAAAAAAACACTGCTTTCTGTATAATTAAGAGCAACAGTTAAAAAAAAATGTAAACATAAAAAAGAATAGGATTTATTTTGCCAATAACTTGGATTTTCATGGGTGTCTTATTATTATGTAGAAAATAGAAAAGTGTTTCAAATCTAGCTTTTCCTAACCTTTGCAAAGGCATTTATTGGGTTGGTCCTAGCGGTTCTACCACTGGACAAAATTATGTGTATGGTACTAGGCAGGTACGATGCAGCAAATGGTAGTTATGAACTGGATGAGAAACAGAAGTCTCACAGTTATACACTGGATAAATCAACCAATAAATATATTCCCTCCATTAAAATTATTTACAAAGCACAAGGCTTCCCTGCCTTTGCCCTTGAAATAAATCCTATGGATAACAAAGACTTCTTCATGGTAATTCATTTATACTGCCTTGAACTGCCTCACTCTCACCTGTCTTTTTTTCACCCACTTCTACTTTGTTTTATACAGCATTGTAGGTGATACTGAAAATGATCAGGAGCCAATGACATTTATCTGTATATACAGTAGCATATGTGTTATTACTACATTGTATAGAAATCTGTTGCATGCCTTACTCTGTTTTGTTTACTTATTTCCCTTTCCTCCTTTTCTTCTGCTCCTTATAAACTATAAAAGGACTATAAAAAAATGTAACTACATATTACTGATGCAATTGTATTCAAAAATATAATTTCTAGTGAAAATTATCCTAAAGTAAAAAAAATGAAAGCATCGATGGATAAACCATAGTAACTGATCACACTGAATACATAAGTGATTTTGTCATTTAAGACTTGATCACTTCATTATAAAACAAAATGTAAACAATGGATTAAACCCATTCCTAAACCAATGCTCAACTGGGTTACATCCAAAGATTCTCAGCCAAAGTCATATCTGAGCAGCCACAAAGTGAATTTATGCATGCTAGTCTGCATTTTGAGCTTTCTTCCAGATCTGTGGAATTATTGGATGATGGCTGTTTTCACAATCAAGATGATTCATATGGACAGTATAGATGAGAGGATAAGCCATATGCTGGATGAAGAAGGCACATGGCACCTGAAGACAATAGCTAGCATTAGTGCTTTTTAAGATGCTGTGTGAGCTGATTCATTCACATAGGAGATTAGAGAGAGAAGGGAGGAAAGAGCTGAGCGAAAAGTTGGCTCCCTTACTCCTCCATTGTATGCCAGTGCAGTTTACTACTTTAAGAAGCAGCTTTTCATGGTGCTCCTTACCTGTATTATCATGGGTAACACTGGGAATGAAAGCATTTAGCAAACTATCAGTGTTGCTGTCTCCATAGGAGTTGATGCCTTTTTGAAACAGAAGATACAAACATTAGCTGGTGTATCATTCATGAAATCCCCGATTTCGGTTTTTGTAGTTATTTTTGGTGATGAATAGATTTCCACCATCATCCTGGCATTAATATTTTTGAGTTTTCCAAATAATATTCAGACATAAACCTGATAACAGAAATCCTAGCCAAAAGAGAAAATTCCCCAGTGCTCAAATAAAACCATGATTCTACTCATCATTTTGGGAATTTGCTAGTATTTTGCTTAGAACAACTCCACTGACTTCTACATGAGGCAGATTTGAAAGAACAGGTCAATGCAAAAATAAAAACTGGATAAATAGATTGTCTGTGCAAAATAAAACATGTTTCTAATATAGTTACACTACTTTCTGCTCTTAAGTTCTCTAACTGTGGGTTAGACTTTAAGGGGGGCCACATGGGACATACATGTTCAGTGAGTTTGCAATTGATCCTTAGCATTCAGCTCAGATTCAAAAGCAAAAGTTATGGTCCATGTGGTCCCCATTTAAGTCATTGATTGGTTACTGCCTGGCAACCAATCAGTGGAAACCAAGAGAGCTGAAAATCAAGTAAGTAGTTCTGGCTATTATGTTACACATCCAGTCACACCAGTCTTTATACATTACATTTTTGCCTAACTAACTATATAAGAAACACATCTTATTTTGCACAGCCTATTTATTTACACAGTTTTTATTTTTACACTGAACTGTTAACCTTTAAGATCTTAATTTGAGTTTTTGGTACTTAATAAATCTCAAAATTTCGAGTCTTTGAAACTCAAATTTGTGAGTTTTTAGCTACAAAAAAACCCATTGAACTTTGGTAAAAAAAATGTCTATAACTGTTTATAATTTGTTTATTTATAAATTTTGTTTATCCAGACACAAACATGGTAACAGAGATTCTAGCAAAAAAGTAAAATGCGCCATTAAATGGACAATGCTCAAATAGGTTACTAGCTTTGTAAATCGTTCCACTGCCTAACACTGTATAGGTCAAGGTGCTGGGCTGAAAAGTGCTAAATTGTATTATTTGAGAATAAAAAATGCTGCTGCTTCTTTTTATAGGTACAGGCCCAATCCCTCATTAGCAGGAATGCAACAGTTTCACTTTAAATTTCCTTGACACTCCACAGATCAGTAAGAAAAAATAATAAGGAAAATCCAGTACGACATGCCAGGGTTTATGGAACCACAATAAATGAATTATGGTCAAACCTGTCTGCAGAACTAGACGTTTTGCCAAAATAACTTATAGGAATACAGTACAACTAAAAGGGGAGCCAAGTCCGCACCGCAGAAATGAAGAGAAAAAGTAATGGTATATACATCTGCAGGAAAGGAAGTTTGTGAGCTGTGGCCCAAATTCGATCTGTGTAGTGGGAGCTTTATGCATTTTGAAGCAGATTGGAGAAATACAAAATACCACTAGGCGGTATCCAGTACATATGCCAAGTCTTTTCCATGGAACCGGTGCCAGGGAGAATTTGCTGACTGTTAATTTTTAAACTGCACAAGAAAAACAGTCACAAATCACAACTGCTTTATGCCCTTGTAAGTATGTTTCAAAATTCCATTGTTTTTTCGAGGAATAAGAACGATGGTTATACAGTCAATAAAAGTGTTTGCAGATGTATGATAGGAGACGTAAAAGGGACACTGGGATTCTTTCCAACTGGGATATATTAGATGCTAAATCCTTGTTGATTTGATCTTATTATAAAACTATTGCCTGACTCCTTCATGTGTCATAGTAAGTACTGTCTTACTGTCCAAAGGCCTTACTCGTGGTGTTGCCATATATCTTCTGTATCTTAATGGACTGCTTTGATGAATGTATTAATCAGTGCAACCGTCATATAAATACATGGCTGAGATGTAACAAGGTTTGGTCATGGCTGATTGATGACGTATCTAAAAATGTCAGCATGTCTGCTAAAGGCACCTACATAGTTCTAATGCCAAGCAGGCTGTATGAGCGGTGACTACTAGCAGCTTGCATGCCACAGAACAAATAATAGACCTGTAAATGCCATTTAGCCATTTGTTCTATCAGCCAGAGATGCCTTAGGCCAGGGATTCCCCAAATGTTTTTACCCGTGAGCCACATTCAATTATGAAAAGAGTCAGTAGCAACACAAGCATTAAACAAGTTTATCAGGGAACAAAAATGGGCTTCCAAGTCAGGAATGTTGCTTGTATGTTACTGGCTGGGGATCACTGCCTTAGGCCAATGGCACACTGGGTTGGGACTTGGCTTCTCTGTAGCTGAAGTTTTTCATACAACCAATAACCGCTTCATGTGTCTGCACACAGGCTATTGCCATGCCAGTCATTGCAGAGACACAGAGCAGTCGAGGGGGGCTCGTTGGCTGAAAAGCACCGGGAGTGAGAAGCTAGAGTGCAACCTAGTTCACCTGGACCCTGGGAGTTGCACTTTTAACTCATACATGCAGTTGTGTGTGCTTCCACCATTAGGAATAAGGAATAAATGAAGTAACACATTTATGAGTAAATCAAATTATAACATTGTTGTGATATTAAGAGATAATTTATATACAGAATACATATTTTGATGTATACTATTGATATGTGGGCCAGGAAACCATAAATGTCACCCAAACCTTACCTGTCAAATCTTAATCCACACATGACGCCAACCTGGAAAATGTTACCATATTAAGACTTGCGCTCAAATTGTACCTCATATTCTCCCTCTGTATGCTACTTCTGTGCACTCTTCTGGTTCCAAGACAGGGAATCTTCAAGAGCAGAGGAGTAGTGTACCAATCTGACCTGCAACCAAGCCTAACCCACAATGGCTGGCCAAATGTCAACCCTAACCTGGCCAACCAGCATTAAACCCAAAGGTTCCCACTGGTTTTGGGTCAACCCGCATATCACTAATGTATACTGTAGATCACACGAATAACCCAAAATTTTAGAGTAATAATAGCACATATGAATTAGAAATCCCTCTCAATGCATGATGACATCCTAACATGACTGCATTTTTGGAATCACAATTAGCACTTTACATGGAACTTTTTGTTGTGAAAACTTTTTTTTCTCCTGTTGAGATTACTTTTTTTTTAACCTTATTACTATTTATGACAGCACATGATATTTTGGGATCCCGCAAACCCTTTTCCTATTTGCTGTAGCGCAGCATCTGCTAAAATGTTATTAATTTATATTTGTTCCTGTACATTCATTTAACAATCTTATTATAGAAAAGAAAACCATTTTTAAACATCCTATGTCACAATTTTGAGAAATGCAATGACCAACCTGGCTTTGAATATTAATGTTAAAAAAAGGTTTAAATACAATAAATAACTAATCATTTTTAGGTCTCACAAAGCTTTTTTTAGGCTGTGTTAATCCAACATGGGTAATAAGCACCAAAATTGGTATTTTCAATGATAATATATTGAACATCTGAGCATTAAAGTATAGCTAAAGCTTAGGTATTTAAATCAGACTGTATTGCTAGTATAAGTTTTATTTTGAACGTTTATTAGTCATTTCTCTGCAGCGCAGCGCTCAGCCTCTATTGGCAACTCTGTATAAATAATCTTGTTTATAACCATGTCCTAGCTCTAAACGTTGATGTTTTTTTCTAGAGCATTAAGTTATGCCATTTTTAATGCTACAATATTCAAAATAAAGTCTATATTCCAAGTATAAAACAACCCATTTCCATTTCAGTTTGCTTAGCACTGATGCCATTGGCTACACCTGCATGACCATTTTCTACACCTACATGAACATTGGCTGTACACAAGCTTGTTTTTTCCCTAGTTTCATTGAGAAAATCTCCCTGAAAAGAGAAGTTATATGTTAGAATGTTGTACACTGAAAGATAATCTCTGCTTGAGCACAAGTGCATTATTTGACTTTGCCAATGTCACAAGTTCAGTTCATATTTAACCACAAATTGAGGTCCATTGTATTTTTGGCCCCTATTTCTCACCTTCCAGATCATGGTTTCTGCAATTCCCTGTCATAGGGTCATATTCCTGGCTTTCATCAGGGCACAGACAGAGGAATGAGCCTTCCACGTTTTCACATCGGGCCTCCCCGCAAACTCCACTCAGCATCTCACACTCATTCACATCTGGAAAATGGAGAAGACTTATTGAGATACATTCTTCTAACTGACAGCTCTTCATCTTACCATCCATCCCATGCCAAAGCACTGTCTGCTGCAAAATAAAAGTTCCCTGGTGCACAATTAAATGTTATTACTACTGAAATGAATAAAAACAAATAACAGAGTTTCCTGGATGTTTGCAGATTCCTCACTTGAAGAAAAATCTTGGTCTCTTAAACCTTCCAGAGCAAACCCCAAAGGGATGGATCTAGTAACCCACAACAACTAATAAGCAAGAAGCATTGCAGTCACCAGCACAAAAGCAACTGATCTCATTGGTTGCTATGTGATGCTAGACCTGCTGCAAATTGGGACTTTTTATTACATTACCCCTAACCTCCATTCTAATTACTTGCTGAATTATAACAACTAAATAGTAGAATGAACAAGAAAGAATAAAGTTTCATAGCAGAAAGATTTACTTGCGTGCAACTTTTTTGGAAGAAAAATGTCATGGAGCTAAAAAATGTACCATTGGATTTGCCGACGAATGGGTAATAAAACTGCATCATCTAGGGGCATATTTATAAATTATTTGCTCCTTGGTTTTTATTTTCTTTTTTTCCTCTTATATCCTTATTATCTGGAATGCAACTTCTTGTGATGGAAATCTGTAAAGATTTCTTTAATGCCCTTGTTCTGTCTAAGAATAATCCAATAAGCAATCTGAAAATACAATCCAATATGCCAAGTGTCTCAACATTGATGCCACAGCTCACTCTGTGCTTCCAAAGCTATGGAATGAATGCTGGCATATGTGCATGGTGTAAAATTCTGTAAACAAAATAGCTTGAGAAAAATTAATAGCGGTGCTGACATTTCTTAGAGCAGAATTTATTTGCTGCCTTAATGGATTCCTTTGATTTTAATAGGTTATATAAAATAATGTCAGAAATAATTGTAATACTATGGCATTACATAAATAGCAATGCCAGTATTTTTATATACTACTAGAGCATTATAAATATGCCATTTACTTTAGGTCTTTTCAGGCATAAATTACAGAACTTTATAAATATATAAGATAACATAGTTTGTTGTTAAATGGGTATCATTTCCACTAAATAGGCAGAGTCTGACTGGCCCACCAGGAAAACTCCCGTTGGGCCCATGTGACAGTGGCCCCTCCTATTCCTTACAATTTAGTCTATTTCATGGTCATTCCATATTTCTATGAGAGCAAAGGGGAAATGGGTGGAAGGATACATTATAAAATGTTAACAAAGAGAATAAAGTGGCTAAGTGAGGAGAGCAGGATGAATAGTTTGGAGAGTGGGCCTGTGGTCTAAGGATATCTGGAGGGTTCCTATCAGGGTTGCTTGTGCAATGCAGACGGCAGTGAGCTGCTAGTTAACGGGGGGCGACAATAAACTGTCTCTTGTAAATTTAAGAGTTGAATTTCCAGTTTTTAAAACGGAAATTTGGCTCAGCTAGGGCAGAAAGCACTATATGGACTACACTGGGCAAATCCATTATAGAAACGGACCTTGGAGTCATTGGAGATGATAAACTTGGCTGTAGCAAGCAATGCCAGTCAGCAGCATCAGGGTCTTGAGCTGTATTAAAAGGGGCATTGATTCTCAGGAGGAGGGGCTCATTCTTCCACTTTATAGAGCACTTGTAAGGCCCCATCTAGAATATGCCGTACAGTTTTAGTCTCCATCACTCAAACAGGACATTATTGTATTAGAGGTTCCAGAGAAGGCAACTGCTGGTAAAAGGTATGGAAAATCTTAGCTATAAGGAAAGGCTGGTCATATTGGGGATGTTCACTCGGAGAAGAGGCACTTAAGGGGTGATATGATAACTATGTATAAATATATAAGGGGATCATACGGTATAATAATCTCTGTAATACTTTATTCACCAGTAGGTCTTTCCAGCTGATGTGAGGTCACCCATTCCAATTAGAAGAAAAGAGGTTCCATCTAAATATTTGGAAGGGTTTTTTTTACAGTGAGAGCAATGAAGAGGTGGAATTCTCTCCCTGAATCAGTGATACAGGCTAAAATATTAGATAGCTTTAAGAAGGGGTTGGATGGCTCTTTAGCAAGTGAGGGAATACAGTTCCTGGGATTTGTCTGATTGCCTTTTGGAGTCAGGAAGGAATTTTCCCCCTCCGAGGCAAATTGGAGAGGCTTCAGATGGGGTTTTTTTTTGCCTTCCTCTGGATCAACTAGCAGTTAGGCAGGTTAAAAGTTGAACTTGATGGATATGTGTCTTTTTTCAACCTAACTTACTATGTAGTGTTTACTGCACTAGTGATGGGGGTAGGGCAACATCGGGGCTGCTGCCTGTTAAATTAATAGGAAAAGAAAGAAAGAAAGAAAGAACAAAATATAGGAAGGACAGTATTTTTTCTAGAAAAAGTGGCAACCCTACCATTACTTTCAATTTCATAGAGCTATAAACAAAATTCAACTAAGTAAGGCATAACCACCTACTGTAGCTGAAAACATCCCTTGGGCAGCCTTGGCCAGAAGGCAGAATGTAATGGAAGCAAAGAGCTGCCTGTCACTCAGGTGCAAATAGGGTGCTTTTCTACCTGAGTTACTCACTTCTACCCACTCCAGTTACTCATCTGTCAGCACCAGAGCAAGTGACAATTAGTCCAACCACTTTTGCCTACAAGAGGTAAACATAGAGGACTTGGCTTTGCAGTAAAAGGGTCTAAGAACTGTTATTGTTTGATTTCCAATAATAAAAGTTAAAATAATTGGTTACATACACATAAGAGCCAGTGAGCAATATAACAGACAGTAAAAGCGAGACAAACCACCATAAAGCCAGACAAGGATAAGACCAAATTGGGAGGTGAGATGGATAAGTAACACTGCTGATAATGATTAAAGATTCTTACAACTGCAACATAAAATATATGCTAAAAAAAAAAAGGAATTCGGAATCTTTTATACTTTCTCAGAAATGTCTAGCGTATGTACTCTGTGTTCTGGCAGACTGAAACGTCTATGGTTTCTATTACAAAGCCACTTGAGACGAATTCACAATTTCTATAATGGAAAAGTATAGCATGTGAATGAGACTAAACAGCCGATATGTCCGAAACTCACATTAGAGTAAAAACAGCTTAGCCGAATGTTAACAGCATTTGTCAGTTTTGATGAGCTGGAGATTCCATCTCCACTTTTTGCAGTTTTACAATGCTTTTGTTTATTGTTCAGTAGCATATAACTGGTTTCACTCACTACAAATAGCCATTTACAAATAAGGAAACTTTGTATAGGATAAGTTTCTTATACAAAAGAAGATTCTTTATTGCCGATAATATAGTTTTAATTTTGAGGCAAATAAACATTAAAGTATGAATACTGAAGTATGGGTATACACAGAGTCCATGGGTTTGAGTAACTGCAGCAAACTCTGAACCTCTCTAATTTTGCACAGGGTCCTAGCTTCATGATGTAGAATCTGCACCTATAAATATGTTGAATATTATATTAATATGATCTTTTCATCATCCTGAAAAGAAGCATGAAGTTGTGGATTGTCACCTGTGTACGAATCATGCAAACAATTAAAACTATGTACACTACAAACTAGTGTTTTTTCCTTGCCTCCCTCTAAAGAACCATAAATGTTCATCTGTTATTTGATTTTGGCAGTGTTTGCTGCCAAAAACACCCAGTCATTGACTCACCCACACACCCTTGCCCATCGAAGGAGTCCTGATAACCCTGGTAACAGAGGCAGCGATAGGAGCCATCTGTATTTTCACAAATACCTTGACTGCCACACCGTGTAGTGTTAGCACATTCATCAACGTCTGAAAAGAAGACATTATTGACATCAGACAGACATAGCACATGGATGAGAAGACAAGGTGGCAGCTTACACAAAACATTGTTAAACAAACTTCAGAACATATTTAGTGACTGTAATGTGAGATTCCCAACTGCAAATAAAGGTAACTAGTTTAGCTGGAGGATACTTTTCATCTTTTATTTCCATTTTCCTTGGTCAATATCCTGGCTGGAGATGAATAAGTGTTTTTAACCCATAGGTTAGAAGACCACAAGGCAATTAAAATCTGTAAAACTAGTAAAACCTTCTGTGGTCCTCCAAGTGTTGCTGATTTAAAACTCCCAATATCCTTGAAAGAATCTAGAAGTCAAAGATCAACAATGGTTGTTGGACAGCAGGTTTGATAGCCTAGCCTTAGAGGGTAAGGAAAGCATGCTCAGTCAACTTCCAAAAACATATATACCCCAACCTAAACCACTATAGTTGTTAACCAAAATACGTCTATCTTTGCAATACTTTATGCATTGAGTTGCGGCTGCCATCTAGGATTACATATTTCGGTCTCACTCAAAATTGTACAGCATTGTAAAGAACATGCTCACTCCTTACTGTGCATACTCCAGATTGGCAACACCAAAAAAAACAAGGCAGGGCAGTTTCATTCTGAAAGCCTTATGCAATGGAATATGGTCTGCGTTAAATTCAAGGTAAAACAGCCTAAAATGTTGGGGTTTAATTTGGACTTCGATCCACTGATACATAAAATAACTCAGTGTGCAACTGGTGACATTGTTGAACATGCAGAATGATAGGAGACAGCTATAAATTATTGTTTGGAAATATAAGGAGAAAAAAATAAATCAACAAATCTAATTTATTAAAATGTTCACTTGAAATATTTCACACTTTCAGAAGTACCCTAAAGCAGTGAGAAAACATTGAATCACAATTACAGAAACCATTCTGCAGCCTTCTAATTCATTCCCTAAGATCTTGCCCACAAGAGGAATATGTACCTAATGTTCATCGTTAATCCAATTAATAGGCATTGTACTGATAATGTGTTCCTATATTTTTTAATTAAAAAAAAAACACTTAAAAAGGTTGCCTGTCATTTGGCGAACTAGGCAGTCGAATAAAAGTTTAAAGGGAAAGTAATTTTACTCCTGAATATTTTAATAGAATTTTATTTGAATCATTCGATTCGATCGAATTTTCAAAATTCAATGGTATAAGTAGCCTTCAAAAATATTCGAATCTTTTTGAAAATTTGATCAAATTTCGAATCATTCATGTGAATTTGATAACTCTGCCCCAGTTCAGTTCCGACGACACCTTGCACCACAGAATAAAGCACAGCATTTTGTAAATTTGCTCTATAGGCATTAGATGTTTATCATTACATGGAGTACTTCTTGTTGGCATTCGTGGTTTTATAGAAAGTGAATTTAGTCATGGTTTCTAAAACCACAAAAATATAAAGATAAATAGGCCTCTACATCTTATCTAGTAATTCTTATTTTACACTATAAGCATGATAAAAAAATACGCTTCCTCGCTTGTATCAGTAGTTGCTACATAACCTACACTAGATTAGCAAGTACTAAAGAAGCTAGTTCTCTGGAATACAAAAACATTATTAATTGGTTCCATCATATTTGTAAGACTATAGAGGTGATAATGAGTGATTTATTGGCAGGATTCACCCGTGGGTTTGATATTTCTTTATAAAATAAAAGAATATGTAGTTTTCAGCTTGATGTAATCAGTAGTAACTGATTCAGGATGCTTCCCCCACCCCTTTTACATTTTTCAAATAGAGATTTTGTTTGCCTTCCTCAGGAAAAACTCTTGCAGGGGTTTCAAGGGTCAAATGTGAAAAACTGTTCTCTATAGAAAAAGTTATTTTGTCTTGCTGTTAGCCAAGAAGTTTATTTATTGGCACTAAAGAAAATTTCTAGTGAAGAACGGCAGTGGAATCCTCTTCAATAGCATTCATATAATTCAAAAACAGACATTAGATAAGGACCTATTAAATGTAGTAAAGCATGTAACAGATGCTAAGAGGATCCAAATTAAGTCTGGCCACTAAGTTGCCAAAAAAATCTTAAGTGAATCCTAAGCTAAACCACTTCACAGCAGTACTTGGAATATCGGCCAGAGAAGATAAATATTCATCTGGAGTTTTATGGTCAACAAGTCCAATGTGGTTTGTAAGTACTGCCAAAATATGATTAACTTCCAACATCACACTGGTGTGTTATATGTTGTTATTTTTCTTCAACATGCTTTATTGTCATTTCATATTAAAGGTAACCAGTTACCATGCAATATAAATATAATACATCAATGTTTATGACAGATCTAAAAGCAGTGCATATTTGTTGTTCTAAAAAAAACAACTACAGGTTCTGGGGAACATACATATTAAACTGGCTTGTCTTATTCTACTTACTTGCCAAAATGTCTCCTTATGTTGGAACATATTGAAACACATAAAGCATGGTTTGGACATAATATATTGGTAACACCAAGAAATACATGAGCTTTTATTCACTACAATGCATTGTGGTAGGCAATGAGCAGCATGAAAAAGTGTTGCAGTTTACATTGAAAGTTTTTATCAACGCTTTAATTGTTTTTCTAGAAAGCCAGTACAACTGCAGGCAAGCAATATCCCATTGTAAGAATAGATTCCGCACACCTTGAAACTTTGCAGCTAAATATATCTGTGTCACACCAGCTAGGACATGTATTTATATGACTGCTCTTCATATAAAGCCCTATGACATAAGTAGAATAGTTATAGATGATTTAGAAGGGGTTTAGTTGCTCCTTTAAGTTCATACAAATTAGATATTGTGAGAATGCTAGTTTGTAGCTTTATTCTGTTGTCATCTTGATCTGGGCCTCCCAAGGTCAAACCAATGTTTACAACATCCAGTCAGTACTATATTGGTACATTTACAAATGTTCACTATTCAATTTTATAGACAGAAAATATATGCATATATGGTATGCTTGAGATTTCCAGGTATCCTAATTTACTTCATAAAACTTAGGAGTAAAGTAGAAAATTGCTTATTAAGCAGTATTTTAAAATCTGTACCCTCTAGGTTGTTTGCTTCTTTGGCCTGTATAAATACTAATTACTGGCAGGAAGATAAATTAAAGGAGAACAAAAGCCTGAGCAGAATCATAGCCTCCTACTCAAGCCTCCATCTTGGACTACAAAGCTGGGAACTTATGAAACATCAGCTCCTTATTGAAAAAAGTAGGGCGGGCTGGTTGCCACTTGAAGTTCCTAAGCATGACTGTTTTGCCAGCCTGACTGTCCCTTCTCAACATGTCAGTTAGAGTTTCTAATGCTAACAGACTACTGGAGCTCAAATATGGCAACCCTTTAAAGAGGAACATGGGGGATCAGAAGGGTAATGTTAAAGTATCTGCAAATACTATTATGGAAAAATTAAAGATAGTATGCAAAGACAATATTATGATAGATGTAAAAAAGGTTTAATTTCTGGTGCCAGTATCTCTTTAAGGTCCTCTGCGCTGTGATTGTCTAGATCCAGAATCACTCTCAATCAAAGACAACTGGCTTCAACTGTGCATGCTCTGTGTCCGCAATTCCATTGAAGAGTACCTGAAGCAATGAAATTGTCTGCAAACCACAGTCAGGAAAAGTGATAGATGATGTTTGGTAAGTCCCTGGTGGTTCTATATGGGAGGAGACTTTCCTTCTCCTTTAATTGCTTTTTTGCTATATCCATGTTGTCATACAAAATTCTATTTCTAAACCTTTGACATATTAAGGGATTGAGATAAGGTTATTTTGAACAAAAAAATCATTTACCTTCACATGATCTTCCATTGGCTGAAGTAGTAAAGCCTTGTTCACAGATGCAGTGGTATGAGCCCTCAGTGTTGAGACATTCCCCATTAGGAGTGCAAAGGTCAGGCTGTTCACACTCATTTATATCTGAAAACCAATAAGCATTTATATATGTAATGACTTCATTTGAGCGCAAGTCCAATATTCTAAGTAATTTTTTTATATACTATATTTAAAAGAATTAAGGAATAATTAAAGGATGTCTGAAAGACAGTAGCTTATCTTGAAGCTAATACAAGGTTTGAGGATCCCCCCAATGTTTACTACTTAGAGAAGGTCCACATGTTTCCACTGATCTTGGAAATGACTTTTGTTACAGTTTCAAATGTTTAAATGTTGATGTAGTTGCTGACGTAGTGGTGAGGATGCAGAAAGATGCAATCACATTATTTCAATAGTATTCTATTGAAATTGACAAAGATTATCATTGGGAAGTCAAATGCCAGATATCTTCACTTCATTTTTTTTTCTTTCTACTCTGGAAGTATTGAGGATGTTTTGAAACTTTAACCATCTCTCAAGCTTTGTCAATTTATAAATATGCTTTGAAAGCGACCAGCATTCAAGCCTATCGATGATCGTAGATATTGCTCTTTCTACTGGATGAAGGAAACACAATACAGGTCTAATAAAACAAAAAACTGAGAACCTACTTCTCTCATCATTTCCATAGTTAGTATAATATACAGAAAATGGTGACATTTCTTATACGATATCTGTGTTTGCCTTGTTTGATATTTAGAGTATTCAACCACAGAAGAAACAGCAGGTACTCAGAGATCCCACAGACAGGCAAAGTAAAGGAACTTTATTTCATTAAACAAACACACAGCCTTATGTGTTTTGTGCACTCAGGCACTTAATCATAGGCTATGATTAAGTGTTTGAGTGCAGGAAACACATCTTAGGCTATGATTAAGTGCCTGAGTGCATGAAACGTGTAAGGCTGTGTGTCGGTTCACTTTTCACCTGAAGTAAAGTCTGCAGCCCTTTGACATTGCTGTTCGTGGGATCAGTGAGTGTCTGCGGTTTCTTCTATGGTTGGATACCTCCACCTTGACCCCACGTCTAAACTGGTTAGATTATCTACTCTTGGCTATGAACCAGGAACTTTGCCTTGATATTTTGATGTTTAGAGTACTCGAAATCTCTTTTACCACCCCAGAAATACCGGAAACATGTCACCCATAATTCCCTAATAAGTGTAAATGAGGGATAATGAAAGAAAATATTTGCCATTCACTTTCTGATCCTGAATATATTTTATGAACACAAAGAGATCTGCTATCCATTGATGCCCTGACTGAACACAGAGAATTTGTTTTAAACCTTCTCTCACCAAGGCTTATTTCTAGCTATTCATTGCAGAGATTGATCAACTGAAGAAGATTCACTCTGGCATAAGAAAAACAACTTATCATTATGGGATAGTGCTATAATTCAAATGCACCTCTTTCCCAGAAGGATAAGATATTACCCATGCTTGATGAAAGCCAAACAGATATTGCAATGATTTGGGCAAGGCTTGCAGTCTTTGTACAGTTAAACACTGGAAGAGTATTTTCATTGTAGGAATATTTTTTTTGTTGGGAAGATGAATTGGTTGGAGGGACCAGTGCCGTTAAAGGGGCTGCCGCCGCCTGGGGCAGCAGCCCCGATGCTGTCCCCCTTCCCGCTCTGTGCTTAAAAATCAGTTTTGATGGGGATCAAAAGGGGGCGGTAACGCTAGTGCATTGAGAGCAATTGCGCTCTCTGCACTAGGTTAAAACCCGGAAATTCTGCCCTTAAAGTTACAAGAGACAGCTTTTTGCCGCCCCTTGTAACTGGCTGCTCCGTGCCGCCTGAAGTAAGGTTCTCACCTTGCCTCATGACAGGAGTGGCCCTGGGAGGGACATGTGTGCAAGAGACCTTGCTACCCCCAACTGTGAATGAGTTTAATAGATAAATAGAAAAATAAATAAATGAACTAGTAGTGATGCAAAGGTCAGGCTGAAACTGAATGACCCCTGGGCCGATTTCTTCCATAAGTGGGTAACAGGCAGTAGGCAGGCTATATTCACTGCTCCCTCTCACCTCCACACATTGTCCCAGAATCTCTAACAACAGCAAAGAGCTGCTTATATACTTGAGCTCTCCTTGCCCCATCCAGTGATATCAGAGATAATGCAGTTGCAGGGATATAAACTGGAGCGGCAGACCGGGTGGGTCACAGGTTGTGTTAGGGCAGGTTAGGGCTAATAAAGAAATGGCTCACTCAATGAATCTGTAGGTGTACCTTACAGGAGGAGACATCTTGATGTGGAAAACATAAATATAACTGATTGTACTGTGACATGATGTTTGGGAAGCACCACTGTCTTAGAGGAAAATGTGTTTAAACTGCATTGTATTGGTTACAAAGGAATACTCAACTCAGGTAGGGTTAATATTCCCTCTCAGCAATGTAATTAAGTGGCAGCTGAGAGAGGACTGCATTCCCAAAGCTAAGAGCTCTCCAGGGAAGTCAGGAGCTGTGAGAGACAGTGCTGGGCAGAAGGAGCTTCGCTGCCAGCAAGAGAGTTCCAGAGATTGGAGCCTAAATCCCTTGTGGGGAAAGAAAGAGAAAAGGACTGGCAGAGGCTAGTGAGTCTGAGTCCCAGGAGGGAAAGCCAGCAGGGCTGATAGTGAAACTCAAATACCCTGAAGTTCCAAAGGGTGAAAGTTTCCCTTGATGGTGATCAACCAGAGAGGGGGGGACCCTGGATGGTTGCAGTGTAGTTGCTGAACTGTACCCTGCATGTCTACAGTGAAGTTGTTGAACTTTAACCAGAATTTTTTTTCTGTTGCCTTTTTGTTGGGAATGCCCTGTGCTTTATAAACCTTTGTTTTGTCTTAAATCTTCATGTCCCTGTCTCTAAGCACCAAATCCTATACAACCTCCCTACCAAACGCTAATTCCCCCCATAAAAGTGCATGTGCAGGCCAGTGGCATGTCACAGTACAAAGATGTATAGTATTTAGCATAATTTCACTATGTCACAGAACCGCATATTTTTACGAGCTACTTACAGAGAATGACAAGAAATAACTCTTTCTTGTATTAATGAAGTGTCTCTTTTATGAACACGTCCTTGAAATTTACAGAGCATGGCAAATATAAGTGCTTCAGCAAACTTCCATAATGAGTGAAAGCCCTGAGTTATGGTTATGCATGCTAAATACACAATTTTGGAGTGTTGGGTTGGATCTGAAAGCTGTATATAGACAGCCGTATCTTTGTAAAGTTTAAGGAAATTCTGAAGCTCCCAACCAGTAAATACAGGAGATAAAAAAATGCTTTCAAGCAAGTCTCCAATGTAATACGTGACTGTGCAGCCATTATTTGGTAAACACGGACCAGTAAATAAACATGAAAGGATGTAAAAGCGATTCACTGAAGATCGGTTTGTAGAATTCTAGCAGAAATGTTAAATTATGCATTTAAAAGAATATGAAAATGGTACAGGTATGGGACCTGTTATCCAGAATGTTTGGGACCTGGGGCTTTCCAGATAAGGGATCTTTCCATAATCTTCATACTTTAAATCTACTAGAAAATCATGTAAACATTCAATAAACCCAATTGGCTGGTTTTGCTTCCTATAAGGATTCATTATATCTTAGTTTGGATCAAATACAATTCACTGTTTAATTATTACAGAGAAAAAGGAAATACTTTTTAAAAATTTGGATTATTTGGATAAAATGGAGTCTATGGGAGATGGCCTTTCCATAATTCAGAGTTTTCTGGATAAGGGGTTTCCGGATAATGGATTAATCCCATACCTGTATTACAAAAAACATATTTTTTCCTGGTTCTACATGCTAAATGGGGTTTATGCTTTTATGTATAGAAAATACATATTTCTCCAGAAACACAGAAATGTGTTATAATGATTTAACCCAATCAGTGCAAACCAATTTACATGCCAATCAAGCTTTCAATATTTTGTGCTCTTTCTAGGGCAGGGATCAGGAACCTTGGCTCTCCAGCTGTTAAGGAACTACAAGTCCCAGAATGCAATGAAGGAGTCTGTCATGATTCATAAAGGCAAATGCATTGTGGGACTTGTAGTTCCTTAACAGCTGGAGAGCCAAGGTTCCTGATCCCTGTAGGGCAACTTTACCTAGGAAAATTATATAAATATACCCCATAGCTGTATATTCAGTATATTCAGTACATACACTTCTGTAAAACATATGTGACGATACAGGGGTTCCCTTCCCAAGAAAACAGTTTTTACGTAATGAAAGAAGCCAATCAAATCAACGGATTCGTTTTAAAGTAAATGTTCATTTATGTTGTAATCTGTATCTGTTTACTTTACATTCTCTGATACCAGAAACAATGTTGTAAGCCAGCTGATTAAAGCTCATTAAAAGACATAGAGATGGTCACATTCCAGTGGCACTGTTTAACTGAGCTAGATCCACAGAAATTAAATGGATAAACAAGCTGGAAAAAAATGATGTATATATGTCTTTTTTTTATTGACCTATAGTAAATATGTAAGGGGGTGAACCAGATGGGAAGTGTGGTGTGTGTAAATGTTATCATCTTGTGAATGACAAAAAATTTGACTGTAAAATATTGGCATGTTTAAAAATGTTGTGTGTAATTAGTCTAAATCAGTAGAGTTTTAGTTTAGTTGAGGTGTAATTTCTTCCCCAGACACTAGAGGCCACTACAGAGCACAGAAGGGCTATAAAAGGTGGGCCCAGCCCAAGGTGAGCAGTCTTGATGGGAGGCGTGACTGAAGTAAGAACAGCTGGTCGGTGAGCTCAAGTGAGCAGGCAAGCACTAGGCGCTCAAGTTAGCTGCTAGGATATTTAGTAAGGGCAGTTCGGGCCCCATTGAGGAGGAAGTGGAGTTAGACTCCTATGGGCACTCAGGGAATCAGTGGAAATGTAGGACTAGGTAGGAAGGACACCTGCGTCTCTCACGGGAATTGGATGGAAAAGGTCCTAGTCCTGGAATAGTGGAGGGGTATCACCGGAGGTATCTTGAGACCACTAGCGGTAGTGGTGGATACAGGTGGAAGCATATATTGGACCACTGACAGTCAGTGTCGGACTGGCCCACCAGAATACCAGGAAAACTCCCGGTGGGCCAAGGTGTCAGTGGCCCTCATGCTGCTAAACTTTTGACCTATTTCATTGCCATTCCCTATTTCTGTGAGATCAAAGAGGCTAAATAGATAGAATGATTGATTATAGTATGTAAAAAAAACAAACTAGGAGAATAGAGGTTGATTGAGGAGATGAAGAACATTAGTACTGAGAGTGGGCCCCTGGTCTAAGGTTTTATGGTGGGCCCCTGGTCTAAGGTTTTTGGGTGGGCCCCTGGTGTCCCAGTCCGACACTGCTGACAGTTATGTGTGATCCATGTTTCTAGGCAGGTGTGCCTACTGAGAGCTGTTTCCCTGAAATACTGTAACTGTGTGTACTGAAACAAGTCTGTGCTGGAGTGATGGTAAAGGTGTCTGATATAATACAAATTCTCCTGTTTAAGTTTTGCAAAGCGTCAGTGGGTTGAGTTCCCCTTTAAAACTCAGAAGCCCCTCCCACAAATATTGTATTCCTGCTCTGGGACAGTTATTACTTTACCTTGACACCGTATACCATCTACTAGTAGGAAGCCATCTGGACAAGTGCATTCATATGACCCATCAGTGTTGTGGCAGCTCCCCCCTCCAAGGCAGACTTCAGCCTCTTCCTGGCATTCATCTATGTCTGCAATCACAATCACATTTTTGGAAAACAAGGCAATTATTTTATGATTGGATGAGCTATCATTTTTAATCACAATTTGTCTCAGTTTAAAAGAAGTTAATTGCTCCAGTGGACTTCTGCTAACAGAACAGAAGGGAATGTAATTTGAGAAAATTGTATGCAAATATAAATTGTGATCTTATGAGTATTCCTGAAGCACAGTTTTACTTGGATGCAGTACTCCTGTGTCTGAACAAATCACTATACGAATTACAATGCAAATTCAATTATATCTGTGGAAGGAAAAAACATTCTGTGCTGGTTCAGGAAAGAGATACCTGGTGCATCATTTATGCCTGCAAATAATAATAGCAGGACATCCTGTTTAATGTAATGTTATTCTTGATTAGAAAGAAAATCACTTCAACAGAAGATCTCCATAATCTGGATCTTCATACCTTAAAGGGCAAGGAAAGGCAAAGAAATAAAATCCCATTTTTACTTTCTTTAATGAAAAAGAAATCTATCTCCAATATACTTTCATTAAAAAATGTCTACCATTTTTATAAGAAACCTGACTGTAGGCAGTGAAATTCTCCCTTCATTTAGTGGTGTGGATAGGAATTTGCAGACGGTCCCTAACTTCTGACAGGGAAACAATCATACAAATGAACAGCAGGGGGAGCCCCCACCTTACTTACAAGCCAGAACTCAAGAAGCTTTGTTTTTTGATCATTTATGACGATCCCTAAGAAGCCCAGACCACACTGAGCATGTGTATGTAGTCTAGTCTTGCAAAGATGTATAACAAAGTTACAAGATGACAGCCCCCTGTGGCCAACTTTGAAAGCATAAATTATTTGTTTGATTAGGCTTGTGGTGCAGTAAGTTCATGTTTATTTTTAGTATACAAAATACAGCATTTCTAGACTTATTCTATTTGACACTTTCCTTGCCCTTTAAGGGGGTTATTACTAAAACTCTAATTCATCTCATATTATTGTTAAACGAAGCTCTGCCAGACACCCATCCACGATTTTTTCTTATTTATCAATAAAATAACTCAATAAAGTTGGTTTCGGAAAACACTTGATAAAATCAAGCATAACCCTTTATGGCACGGATTTTAGGGACCTGACTCCCGAATTGTTATCGCCTGAATCGGATAGGACGAAACCCTGCGCAGACTACTAAATCTACAAATTGAAAAAGGAACATCTGCCAACATCTGTCATTGACTTCTACATAAGCTCGAAAAATTCAAGGTTTTTTTTTCCACAATAAATTTGAGTTTTTTCCCCATAAAACCCTGACCAGAAAAAAAAAATCATGATTCAGTAATTAACCCCCTAAAGGTGGCCATACACAGCAGATAAAGCTGCCGATATCTGTTGTTCAGACCGATATCGATCAGGAAGGTCGGATTTTCTTCCAACCGACCTGTCTGTTGCGCTCATCGTAATCCGATCGTTCGGCCATAAGGCCGATCGTTCGGATTACCCCGATATAGCCCTGCCAGTTAGTGGCATATCGGGGAAAGATCCACTCCTTTGGCGACATTGCAACGATCTTTGCATCTATGGCCACTAGAAAATCATTTAACCATTAAATATGTTGGTTTTGCTTCCAATGAGGATGAATTATATCTTTGTTTGAATCAAGTACAAGGTACTTTTTGTACTTTGGATTAATTAGATAATATGGAATCAACAGAAGACACCCATCCCATAATTCCAGATTTCTGGATAACCCCATACCTATAAAACATAATAAATATATATATATATCTATTATATATATATATATTATATACTGTATATAGCCTACATGTTTTTTAAAAAAAAAAGAGCTGTTCTGTGGCAGAAGGTTAATGTTTTAGCAAACTGTGAAGTGCCTTACAAATTGGTACCCCCAGAGATGTAAGGTTATCTGATGAACCTTAATAGAAACCATCTTAGGTTCCTGCAGGAATTCCAGTCTACAATACATATACATAAGACTGGCAAGCTTTTTGGCTCTTTTTCAGTACTGTTAATAAATGTAAATATTTCTATTCTTTTTGACTAAAGTGAAAACATGCGTGTGATGTTATAGTGTAACCCCTTATTCAGTGTGCACACAAGAGCCAGTCTATTGCAAAGGACCACACGCTGGCATCAATAAATCCATCCTGCACCCAGCTATGTTCTTTTGAGTCATAACACTTCACTTATAAAGCTTTCAAACAGAACAATGAGAAATCATTTCTCTGAAATGTTTGCTTTATATAATTTATCTTTCAGTTCCTATCAAGCATGGGAAAATGAGAAACAGCTATCCATCCATCGCATCGCCTCAAACAGATGTTTATCATATGTTTTCTTTCTGCACCAAGTAAACGATAAGTGAAGAACTGTGTAACTCTCTATGTTGTACTCTTCATTGTTTGATGATATATGTATTTATGACTTTGCCAAATGCATATGTTATTATATATTTATATATTATATAAAACTTTCTTGGAGACACGTATTTCACAGGGATGATTTATTTTTTAAGAAACAGGATTTGGGGATTAGTTCCTCATCAATGTTCTCACTAATTGTTTCCTTGGCTTTGCGCACAAAAACATGTTTTGTGTGTGTGTGGTGCAATATGCCAAAATAAGTACCAAGTTATGTGTGCACAAATGATATTTACTTTTCCTTCAATACTTTATTGTGTGGAAGATCGTGTACTATCAAAAACCTTGGAGCTGTGATTTTTCTGACTTTTTCAGATGAATTCCACGCAGAGGTCCAATATTTGCACAGGCCCTGTAAGCTCATGATACAATACATGAAAACAATGTATTAGCAACAGGTTTGGACTGGGCAAGAGGGTCTCCAGAAAAAAATCAGTGGGTCCATGCCCTCAAAGGCCCTGCTGGCCCAGACTCACTCCCTGCCTGTAACCATTGCCACTAAACCTCCTTCCCTCCCTCCCTGGCCCTGGTTGAGACTCTTAGAAGAAAAAGTATGCATGTGGTGGAGGGGTGCTTTTGGTGCAGGGGGGGTTGGGCTGGGACTGGAGGGGCTTTGTGGCTGGGGGCCCCTGAGGCACCAGCCGCCCCCCCATCTGATGCTGATTCCAACTATTACTAACTATGAGCTGGCTTTCTAGGAGTATCTACCCCATTCTCATCCTAACTGGGCAAAGGATGGCCCTGTACTGGCACTGCTCTGCACTTACATCACAGTGTAGAAACTACTAGCTTAGAGAAATCATAGGTCAAGTGTTCTCCACAGTACATTTCCACAAAATCAAGTTAAACACATAGCACCAAGAAGTTAATTATACCTTCACATTGCTCTCCATCAGCAGATACTTTATAACCTTGATTACATATGCAAGTAAATGATCCCCTTGTATTCCTGCATTGTCCATTTCTGCACAAGTCTGTATTTTGGCATTCATCAATATCTGTAAATGGAAAAAGTAAACAGATAATAAAACTGTAATATTTATTTGTGACTATTCTAGATAAAAGGTGCTTTATAAAATAATTTTCAGAAATGCATCTGCCAGGCAAGGTGACATAACCTTAAATGGCACTATGATAGGGTGACCACTGAGCACCCAGGCAAGTTAAACATGCTCCAAAAGAAGAAATACAGCTCTTACTACAGTAGGAAAGTACTGTATGCTTATATTCCTGCAGCGTAAAAGCTTGCCCCTTCTCGCCACCAGATCCATGGACCCCCCAGAGAGTAAACAAGGGGATTCCAGGTGGCTAGAAAACTGGAGAAGTAAGTGGCAGCTGAGCTCTACCATTTCAGCCAACACAATATCGAGTTCCCTCTTGTGACTTCTGTTATTATTTCTTAAAATCATAAATCACTGGCCAGTTAAATAGTTATAATTGTCTTTTGCAGAAATTTTCATCATCCTGTCAATGATCCCCCCTCTAGTTTCTTCTCAAATCCACTGCCACCTCTATGCTATTCCGACTGCAGTGGTATGGAAACATGCATTTGTTAAGGACAGGGGCTAGTATTGTATACAAGAACACGTATACAAGAGCACACTATTGATACACTAATCATAATCATGGAACTCATATTATGCCAACATGTAAGCAGCGTTCAAGGACCTTGTGTCCCTGGAATAAAAAAGGCCCCCTACTCCCTCACCTGTTAACCAAAATCACCAAATGGGATAATCCCTTCCCACTTTTTCCCACCATTCATTTTGCCTAACTTTGAACAGAGAAAAAACTAACTGCAAACTTCGAGTCCAAATGGAATTTACAGGGTATATGGCAGGGTAGATTGCACATTTCAAAAGCATCACATTTTACATGATAAATTATGGCTCATTTACAAACACAAGTGCACTGTGCAAAGTACAATTTTGAATCTTTGCATATAACCATGGTTTTTTTTACAGATAATGAATGTTTTTTTTCAGAATTGCAACTTTGTTCCAGGTTTTGTCCTTGGTAAATGTTTCCAATGCATCAAAACAGAAGCAATTGTGCCTTTGTGCAAATAGAATGAAAGATGAGATAAGTATTTTCTGTCAGAGCTTGAGTTTAAAATATTGTTTGAATAGGATTCACTTGGTGCAAGTCTGATGCACCTTTTGATACAGTTTGTTTTAGGAACCCTGGAGCTATCATCATGTCCATGGTGATGGTACCTCTAGGGGTCCCCACCATCGACAGGAGAAGGTGTCTACTATTCAGCAGAATAGGAAGTGATCTCTAACCAACTGCTTGATGTGGATGTTGTTCCAACTTACAGCATATATTCATCATTTAAGTTTTTGCTGTTAAGAAGGTGTGTGTACAAGCTAATAACTTTGTCACAACATTGTGACTGTGATAGAGAAATTAGTTTGTAAACTCAGCTGAGGCAGGGACATATTATGCTGTCACTACATATATAAAGGGATAATAATATAAGGAACCATTAGTTACAAATAGACTGCAGTGAAGTTCCCATGTAACACAAACAGCATACAATGACTAAAATGTTATCAATATACATACCATTGCACTGATCCCCAGATGGCACTAGCTGATAGCCTTCATGGCAGGAGCAAACAAAGGAACCTTCAGTGTTTTGGCACAGCCCATTTAAGCATAAAGTGCCACTCTGGCATTCATTTATATCTATAAACAGAATAACACTTTGGCATCATACAAGAATCATTTTAATAAACAGATAGAAACATATGGTTTATCTTCCAAGGGTTTACTTTCTTATGAGGAGCAAAGTGACATTTATATTGTTTTATGTTCTAAGCTGTACTGGCCTCTCCATCTACTAGAACTAGATGATCTTCTAAGTAGACTAGTTCTTTGAGGATTTACCAGTCATTGTTGCTATGAAGGCTAAATGTATATAACACCAGTTTTTAGTTGCGACAATGAATGGTTATGAGGTGGGACTTGGATATTCTGAAACTGTCTTTGACATGGTCCTGATGTCATACATCTATGATAATGATGTCACAGTGAGTCACACTTGGCCACACATTTAGCTGCAGCAGGAATGGAAATTTACTTAATATAACAATTTAATATTGGCTTAAGTTCTGCTTACTGGAACAACACATAAACTGGTGTTGGCTTCATTTTGAAATTTATAAAACAACAGGTAGAGACAAAAATAAATTTCAATGAAAGAAAACCACTGTATATCTTGATTTTTATGTGGGTAGGGTTTCTGTCTCAGAAATGGGAAAAAGAGGAAGAGTGGGACTCATATCCAGTAAAAACATTAATTAAACTCTTAAAGTTATCGTGAAAGGGTTTTTGTCCCCCCTGGTAAAGAGATGTCTGTGTCCTCCTATAAGACTGAGATGGAGTCACAGCACAACTGCAGGTTTCCAGACCATCAGCAATTGTGGTCACATTATAGAAGGGTACAAGCACGACTGCACGCAGTTACACAATGAGCCATACATATACATATGAGCCTCTAGCTGCATTACCTAGCCAAATGTAATGTACAGCCCAGTCCTAGCTGCTTTCTACATTTCCTCCAATGTGCAGAGAAGTCTTTGTTACTTCAAAAGTAGAATATAATTTCCACCACAGATTCTGAGCAGCGAGTTATGTGCTCTGTTATAAATCTGCCAGAAGTTGTCACCTCTGGCACACAGTCAGTTCTAAGTTTGCCAGCCATGCTGCTTGAGCAGGCAGAGGGAAACTGGCACTCAAAATATTGGAAATGTGTTAGAAAGTGTTGCAAAGTTTGACCCTTTCTGCACTTGTCATTTATCTGGACACCCCTCCATTGGTCTGGCCATACACAGGCTGATATTTCTTGTCAACTTTTCCATTTGGTTGCTAAAAGAGGTAGTTTGTCTTCAGATAAATGTTTAGTAGTATGTAAGCAGTGGTATTCTAAGGAAATGTAATCTCATGTTTTCTTTTTGGGGCTTTTGAGCTATTTAACTTTGCGGTTGCAAACAGGCATCTAACTCTAACCTCCACAATTTCCTTTCTTTTTTCTTTCCTTCTTTACTATTTTTTTTCCTCTCCCTCTCCTTGTTTTCCCATTCTTCTATTATAAATGTCAGTGCCCCCCACAGCATTTGAAATAGTACAGAGGCAAAATAGTAAGGAAAATAATTCAAAAGCAATTCTATAATATAATTTCACCTTTCATAGGCCCAAACAATTTCTGATTGGGGCTCGGGCAGATATCCATTGTGCTGGCCTAAAATTCCCTTTGGGCAAGGGATGGGAGCCCATGTGATAGACCAACTTTCCCAATAAATCTGCCAATATTAATAAGGCTTAAGGGAGACTGCTGCTACATTAATGAGGTTAAACAATATCGCAAGAATGATTATAATTAGCTGCACTGTCTGTTATGCCAAAAAGTAGACGTACAAAAAATATATTTCACTATTTGTTTCCAGCTTGGTTCTTAAAGGAGAATGAGTGCAGAAAAACAACATAACACTGTGGCCAGTAAGGTTGTATTGGCAGCTGCCTTAGCATTCACATGCATTTTTAACTTTCCATTTCCAACCGTTATTTCCAGACTTGGAAAAAATAGATTGCACAGTGAAAGGTGCGCTGCACGTGTAACATAGGATAAGGACAGCATCTGACAAGGTTAGATATACATGCAAAAACAGAATCCACTGGCCACAAGTACATATTTATTACGAATTGCTTACAAATAGTCCTTTAGAAAGATCACTATCATACATTACATTTTAATAAATAATATAAGGTTCAGTCGTGATTTTAGATCATATATTTAGATATGTAAGATAGTATGGGCCAGATTCAATTCAGTTAGAAAAATATATCTCATGGTTTTTCATGTGAAAACTCATGGACTAGAATCAATTTGAAGAGAAAACTTTTCTCCTAATTCAGTTCCAGATTTTTCCCATAGGCTTCAGCAGAGTATTTGAAGAGAAAACTTTTTATCCTACTGGTAATTCAGTTCCAGTTTTTTCCCAAAGGCTTCAATAGAGTATTCAGGTAATAAACTGTGTTTTTCTGAATTAAATTGCATCTCAAATTAAATCTCATCCATGAGTTTTCATATAAAAAAACCTCACTGAATTAAATTCCGCCCTATATATCTGTATGGTGTCTACAGCTATAGTTCCAAGTGGCAACAGTAACATCATTGTATTCTCTACAAAACCTAAATTACTTGTCTAAGCATATTGAGTGAAGGAAAGCTGACATGGAAAAACATAATTACCTATACATTGCTTGCCATCGGAGGTTAGATCGTACCCCCTGTGACATGTGCACCTATAGGATCCATCAAGATTGAAGCAGTCACCATTGGCACACAGTGAGGTATCTTCCTGACATTCATTGATGTCTGGATAGAAAACAAATGACAAAAATGCATCAGGAAAAATTCCAAACTAGTCTAACACATTAGTGTCTACATCTACATACAGTGACTAAGAACCAAAACCAAAACATAATTACCTATACATTGCTTGCCATCGGAGGTTAGATCGTACCCCCTGTGACATGTGCACCTATAGGATCCATCAAGATTGAAGCAGTCACCATTGGCACACAGTGAGGTATCTTCCTGACATTCATTGATGTCTGGATAGAAAACAAATGACAAAAATGCATCAGGAAAAATTCCAAACTAGTCTAACACATTAGTGTCTACATCTACATACAGTGACTAAGAACCAATTTTAATGTTATCCTATCATAATTTAGGGCAGTAAAATATAATTTGCAATAAATCTGGACCAAACCACCAAATTATCCTTAAAAAAATCTATGGAGCTAGGAATAATGTTTATATTTCATTAAAATTCAACAGGAAAATTAAGACCAACTATGAAAAGTGCATCTTACCAAAACACTGCCCATTAAGTCCATTGAATCCATCTGGACAAGGAACACAAGCATAGGAGCCAACACTGTTAACGCATCTATCGTGCGGGCAAGTTAATTCATTTAGACACTCGTTAATATCTAGAAGGAAAAGTCATATTAAGCTAAATCAATTAATGTTCTTCATTATTGTTTACATTGAATGGAAATAGATTTGAATTTTTATGCAAATAGAAGAGGTTGAAATAGAAAATGGAGATAAACGGCAGCTGAAGTTAAACTGTAAACTCCTTAGAATTTTTAGAACTTAGTTGACTTGTACATATGGTTGGTCCCCAAGTCCCCTGCTAATGCAGAACTATGAGCAGTTTTTATTCTCTGAATTTAAGGAAAAAGATGTAGGCCATTTCTACATGGTAAATCCATGTACGGGAAACCTTAAAATGACAGAAAAGCAATCCTCCATTGACTTAATTTTATCCAAACAATCCAAATTTTTTAAAAATATTTCCTTTTTTACTGTAAAAATAAAACAGTACCTTGGACTTGATCCAGACTAAAATATAATTAATCCTTATTGTAAGTAAAACTAGCCTACTGAGTTTATTTAATGTTTACAGGATTCTGGATAACAGTACTGTACTCTAGCCTTTTGCTCTAACATGCTCTAATCACTTTCTTACATAAGTCTTATGTCCAAAATGAAATTCTTCAAGTCCTACTTGAACTTAAGATGTTCTGTTTTAACCTGAAATTATAACTGACCTCTGGAAATACTTGTCAGTTGCAAATATTACCTACTTTGACCGTCATTTTGTTTAAATTACTTTGTTTAAACCAGTAGGACAAGAGCTGTTTTAATGTTCTTTTTTTTTGTTGTTGCAAAAACAACATGCATATTTATATTCAAGCCTCCCTATGCCTTCTTCTCTATGGTAAAAACTGTCCTTCTTGTCCCCATCTGCCCCCCTATATTATTATAATGTTCTTTCAATTGAGCAATGGGTACATTTCCTTACAACTCATGGGGATTGTCAATTGTTATTGGTACTGCAGCCAACCAAATGGGAACAGGAATTAAACACTTTGGGCATGCCTTTAGCTTGAACAACTTACTTGTTCAGAGACATACAACAACACTATTTCTCTAAGCATAGGGACATTTGGAGTACAATGGCTCTTGGATAGTAAGCCAAATAAATGTAGTTACTACAAGAAATAGTTCAATCTCAATTTCAATCATTTTGTTATATCTCTGTTGTATCCATAAGTGCTAGCTCTTTAATCTCAGAGCATTCACTGAGAGCTGAGCAGGTCATAATTGCCATGGTGCCCTTACAGCAAAGTCAATATCCTGATGGGAGGCAAGCAATGAAACCTGAAATGAGATGTTCAAGCAGTGTGACATTTGCCAATTGGGATAACACAAGAATGTAACCTAGGTGTGTTTTAGCCTCTGACAAGTCCTTTCAAGAATACAACGATCACAAAACACAGACATCCTTCATTTCAATGGAAGAATTTCAATTCATCTGCATATCCTGTCAGTGATTCATTTAATATGGATCAATGAGCAACTAAATTGCTTTTGCTTAATTTAGCAGATGTGACAGTTTTGCTTCCAACTCTGCAAGTGTGAAGTTGGTGAAAGTTTTAGATATTTTTTTTTTCATTTGTTTTGAATGTTGTCAGTGAAATGTTAGATTTGATCATCAAACTATGGTCCTGCAGCCATTGGTGACCTGCAACTCCCAACATGCATGGATATAAATGGTGACGTGTGAAGTCAAATATTGTGATGTAATTTTTTGTTTTGCTTTTGTTTTACCCATATGTCACCTAACAGGCCACACAACAGTACTTGAACTGCCTGAAAAATATAAAAGTCATCTATCATGGTCATTTACAATCACAAAGGGGCACAACATGATACACAAGTTAGAGCAGGGATCCCCCAACCTTTTGAACCTGTGAGCAACATTCAGAAGTAAAAGGAGCTGGGGAGAAATACTAGCATGGAAAATGTTCTTGGGGTGCCAAATAAGTGCTGTGATTGGTCATTTGGTAGCCCCTATGTGGATTGTCAACCTACATTGATGCTCTATTTGGAAGTGTAACCAAAACTTGCCTCCAAGCCAGTAATTCAAAAGTAAACACCTGCTTTGAGGCCACTGGAAGCAACATCCAAGGGGTTGGAGAGCAACATGTTGCTCACGAGGTACTGGTTGGGGATCATTGAGTTAGAGAATGGGTAGTGTCTAGGACCCCTAACTGCCTCTCATGAATTCAGCACTGCTAAAGCGGGCAGCACATTATTCATGCCAGTCAATTACACAGCTGTTTATTGCCCCTATAAGAATGTAGGTTAATTATAGGGGCAATAAACAGCTCGGTAATTAACTAGCATGAATAATGTACTGCCTGCTTTAGTTGTCCTGTATTCATGGGGAATTTTTTTACTTTTTAATGGGTGGGGACATGGGCCCAGCTCTGAAAATACGTGGCATCCATTTAAACACTATGGAACCAATAAGTGACTGATTCAATATTTTGTCATTACTGCATGGTGCTACCTGCTAAACCATATCTGCTGTGGAAATGACCTTGCAATTAGGCAGAGATATTGAGTGGTCTAAATCAGACCCCACTAGCTAGTAAGCATTGTCACCTGGTGAAACTGCAGCAGAAAATTCCATGTTTGAAAATGCGTGGGAACTATTTTTTAAAGAGGCGGTTCACCTTTAAGTTAACTTATCAATGTTATAGAATGGCTAATTCCATGCAAATTTCAGTTGACCTTCATCTTTTTTATAGTTTTTTATTTGTTTCTATTTTTTATTCTATTTTTGTTTATTTTCTTCTTCTGACACCTCATCTAAAAAAAAAAACAAATGCTCTGTAAGGCATTAAATGTATCGTTATTGCTACTTTTTATTATTATTCTTTCTATTCAGGCCCGAGGGTAATTTGGACTCACCATCACATTCACCCCTTTGGTTCTTGCGGAATCCTTTTTCACAGTATTCACAACGGAATGAACCGATTGTGTTAATACACAGCCCTTCATCCTCGCAAGCGTGTGGTCTGAGACACTCATTCACATCTAGAAAACAAATGTACACAGATGTCTCAGAATCCAGGGATGGTGTTCTCATAAAATTATTATATAATATTGACATACTGCCATTAAAGGGCAAGTCAACCCCAAAATAAAAATGTGCCTAAAAAACAAAAACATCATTCATCAACAAGCAACTTTCCAATATATATTTATTAAATATTTTCAGCGCTTTTAAAGTTATTTATAAAAATAATTGCTATTGAAAGCAGCTTTTGCTTAACTCCTGGTTGTTACGTTTTTGAACAATGTTGTAAAAGTCTTAATTCCGAGCAAAGATGGGTGTTTTAATCAGCTGCCTTGTCTTGCATTGTATCAACAGTCTGAGCCACCAGGATAGAGAATAGAACAGAAAGACTGATTTCAATAGCAATGCAGGTACATATAACCTAAAAGCCATAAATTTTAATGAATGAATATTGCAAAAGTGATTAGAATTATGTTTTCTTTTATTAGGCATAAACATTTTTTTAAGGTTGGCATTCCCTCGATTGACATCATGTTGCTGCTGACAATGAAAACTTTCAGTATCTGTAAGTATAATAGTAAAATTTACCAACAGTAATAAATAAAACATTTCAAATATTTTCATTTCATAATTAATGATGCAGCACTTTACTTTTATTTGTGTGTTATCTTTCAGCATAATGTAGGGTCTTTGAAAATGGCTCCCTCTCCTATGATGAGTGATATTCTGTGGTGACATGTAACTTTAAAAATGTGTTTTAATTTACCCATTTACTTGATACGTCAGGCTAATTAACTACTACACTACACTGACATTTTTGATTCTGCCATTTTTCCCTGGAACAGTCTGAATATATAACCAATATAAAAATGACAATGATATTTACCAACACAGTCAGTTCCCTGCTCATTAGCCATATATCCAGCATGACAAATGCACAGGAAGCTTCCCTTTGTATTTTCACATCGGCCGTGGGAGCAAAGCTGAGGATCCTCGGCGCATTCATTGTTGTCTGAAAAGTCATCAGAAATCATAAATTCAAATCTCATTACTGATATTCCTATTTTTATTTTTTCATTCTCAGATATATTGCCGTACAATAGAGATATTGAGCTGCA
>CM044439.1:50267626-50279118 GCA_024363595.1 Xenopus borealis | reverse complement strand
CTCCTTTCATCTTTATGCAGATGCACTGATCTCAACCATGCTTTTCAATCACACATTACCTTCGGGCGTGGGTTTCCACATCGGACACCAGTAAGCAAGGACCACTCGTCACCTCCACTGTCACCACTGTGTGAACGTGTATGAATGGGAAAGTCTTATCTCATTAGGGCCAGAGTACTGTGGATTGGCATGTGGGAACTTTAAAGAGCTAACAAATATCCCACATGCCACAATTCCTTTGGAACACATTCAGATATGGTTGGACAGCATGCCGCCTTAGGCCTTTGTGGCATTCCCACAAATCTGAACTTGGTTGCCTTGCTGCCACGGCATCTTGGGATAGTAACTCACTATCTGAAACTTTATATTTCCAAGATGGAGCTGCTAATATTCCCGCCTAAACCCAACCCTCCCTCCATTTAATATTATAGCCACTGTAGACGCCTGCATTGAGCAACTGTATATAGGGTGATAACCCTTCATCTGGTTTCATAAAGCAGATGTCTAGGTGTCAGTAAATTCACTTTTTGAACCCATACTTGCTCCATGATGAGGACATGCTGCTTCTTTATAGGGAAAACCACAAAATATGTCCTTTTCTCTGTCCCTCTACTGCTAAACCATTTGTTCAGACCTTTAACTCCTCTAGTAGAATAGACTACTGCAACATAAAATCCGAAAATACCTCATCTGTTTAGTTCATGCAGACATCAATGGCAGATGTCCCTGAATTTGTTCGTACACATCATGATCTTTACTGGATAATCTGAAAAAGTCTGGGGTTTCGTCCGATAATCCAAAAAAGTTGAGTTTTCACAGAAAAAATTCAATAAAATCAGTTAAATATTACGAATTGATTTTCGATTTTTTTCGCACTGTTTTTTTCAATCTGATATTTTTGAGAAAAATTATTGATGAATTAGTTCAATTCATGGAAGGGAATTTGGTCGGCTTTGTTTTCATAAAAAAATTTGCTTACATGTGCAGATTTGCAGAACTATGAAGGGCCACAAGTATGATTAAAATCTGTTCTGAGAACTTTTACAATGACAATATCTGTGAGCCAATTATTCAATAAACCACCAAGTCAATGTTTTAGGGCTGTCCATGCCAATACTATAGCACAATGTAGAACTCAAAATGTGTCCTTGTTTAATGGTTCAGAATCTTTGTCATATATATATATATATATATATATGATTGATAACACCGCAGACTAGGACAGGTCTAATCTGGTATATACGTTTCTGAATGTGTAATTGCTTGTGACCTAGAGACAATGAAGTATCAACCAGTATCAACAAGTATTTAACTGTAACATAAATATAAGGTAAAATGCTTACTCTTTTGTCATGGAAATTATACTTAATAATGTAAAATTGATATGGCATGTTTTGGTTTATGTTATGCTGTATGTTGTGAAAACAATAACAAATTTGGATTCATTTTATTTTTTGCTTCAATAATTTTTTGTTTTACAGTATTTAAGAACCTGGCGGAACATCTAAATTATGAAATGTATGCCTTGAGGCACAGCTGGGAAATGATTCTGTATCATATTCATGCCTCAGAATTATTTTGTTAATGTTTTGCATGATTAATTTCTTCCTACACCTACTCTAGGTGACTCAGGTCCTTCTTGGTGATTCAGCTCCCTCCTCCACATTTTTCAAATGAGTTTGGCCATTGATTTTCCTATGATCACAACTGTGTGTTTGCATAATCATTCCTAATGGCCTAGAACAAAGTATTTCTTATCTGCCAGCATCTCCAACACCCAAATGCTGTGAATGATATCACAACCGTTTGTTGAGACAAGTATGTGGAAAACCCCTGTGTTAGAATATTCAGCATTAGACATGTAATGAGGGACGTAATAGACTAAAAATAAGGTGTGCATATCACAACACATGAAGTGACTGTGTCTTCGTCAGGGTAATTATTAGTCTAACACTTAACACTTCATGACTCAATTTTGCCAATTCCAAGAGTTTCTTGTATCTTATATGGAAATGGCATTTCATTGTCCTTTCATAAAGAATTAGAAAGAAGACACATGAGACCATTGCCTTCCAAGATTAATATTCAATCTAATCCTTCCACAATGGTAACCTAAAAATGTTATAAATGTTTACATGTAAAGGGCCACTATACTTACATGTATTATACCTGTATATTTATCTAATGGGAACATTGAATATATAAGTATTTCCATGTAACTTTTCCTTTCTCTCAACCTGGCTTGCAACAACCTCCCTTATCATTTTGACCTCCAATTGTATATAATTCCCCCACAAGAAGATATTCAACAATAACACCGACCCCACATTGATATGATGCCCAGCTTATAGTGGGAGATTAGTGTCATTACACAAAAATATTGATTTACTCATAAGCCTTTTGGTAGGATGTGGGACATAAGGAACTCTGCCTAAACTGTGGACAAGGCCCTCAATATGAAGTCAGATAGATACAATTACACAGTCAGGACAAGCAATTAGTATTTTTCACCCAGTGAGCCAAGACCAAAGTCAAGGGCCATAATACACTCCCTACATATGCAGTGAATCTGCTTTTACTGCCAAATGACATAGTTTATAAAAACAGAAACCTCTTCCTTGATCATAGCGGAGAGTGAGTCAGTGCTCTCGGAATTTCTAGGATAACTGTGGGTCTTATTTAGCTCATCGGTTTCTTGGAATGCAGTTGATAGTGAAAGCCAACATCTTATTTAGTGCTGTCAGGAGACTGCAAGAGGCATGGAAAAATTGGCAGGTTTCTGTTTTTGACCCTCACTGAAGAGATTTGGGCGTAACAAGGCGTTGCTCAAGCTGTTCAATGCATGCCAGCTATATTTTTGGTAAGAATTGTCAATATCCCTTATGATACAATAACGCTAGTTACATTTGTGAGCAAAAAAAAGTAAGAACGATTGGGTTACCCACATACAGCCATGTTAGATTAGTTAATAGTTTATCTTAGCTCCATACATTTCTCTTGCTGTAAGCACCTTAATCACTAACATAACTGAAAGAAGCCTTATCAACCAAACTACTTGGGTCTCATTCAGTAACATCAGGTGCAATGCTAAAGCTCCAATTGTCCTGTTGCTTCTGTTTCTCCTAAATAAATAAATGAGATATGAGGAACAACACAGAGTTCAGTAAAAAAAATCTGTGCAAAGGGATGTAAAAGGACACTTCATATTCAATTTGCAATATTGTTATTGGTGCCAATTGTGAACCGTGTATAATGTTGCTCCCCAAATCGTCAGGCACAAACTCTTGCACCCACTTAAGAGGACACAGTTATACTACATAACTGGTGAACAATGCTGAATTTTTGGAAATGCAGATTGCACTTCCAAATCTCCTGGACATCACATATTAATAAATGAGGCTGTAAATATCTTAAAACTATTTTAAAAAACACTTTTTGTCACAATGGCAGCCCCCTCCTTAAAAGATATCTCATGTATATGGTATGCCAGTGATATAACTATTCTGAGCAAACTCACTTGGTTTTTTCGGACATTTCATGCATTTGTTGAAGCCCCAGGATGTGCCAACTGTTCCACAGCAGTCTTCTTGCTTTGAAAGCCCTGGAAGTGGTTTGCCACACTGGAAAGTAAGATGAAAAGAACTTGTTAATATTTTGCTTGCTCATTTAAGACTAACTATATTTGCACTAGAGACATGGTGGGTAAAATTGACTAAAGGCTGGAAACTTTATTTTCACTGACCTAAGATATCACTAGTGGTGAATTTAATATAAAATTTGTATGTATAATGTATAATGAAGTAATAGAATTCTTGGTGGGTCCGATGCAATTTGAGAGTAGGACTGGACAGATATGGGATGACTTTGATGTAGTTGGCCAGCTTGGATATGTTGCAATATATGGACAGACAATCCCTGTTGTTTGAAGGGTAGGGCATTTTTTGGTGGTTGTATGCACAAAATGTCTCAATGTCTTAAGTGTGTTGATGGGTTGAGTGCGGAGGACCTCTTGTGTTTGTCTGTTTGTGTTTTGTGGTCACAGCCTCATTGCACCCCCGCCTAATGGTTTTAGAAATTGGTGGTGAGCACAACTTTCCCTTGTTTGTTATAATATAAAATTTGTAACTGCAATTGTTTGCCAAACAGAAAAAAAATACACCAAAGCTAGCCCTACCACATGGCATTGAGCTCAGTGACAAGACCTGTAACCACTGATACAGGCATTTATGGGGCAGAAAATGTATTTTTATTTTATTATTGATAATACGCTGTTGTTGCCATTAAAAAAAAGATAGGCAATATGATTATATTTATGCTTGTTGAGAAACCCCCAGTAGCACATGAAGTAGTAGGATACCTGATACCCTGGGCTGGTGCTCCTGTTAGCAGAAAACTACACCGGCCTGGGGTACCTGCAAGGAAGTGATCCTCTTCGTCCCTTCTTCTTTCCACAAAATCCCACAGCTTTCACTCTATTGCACTTGTGATGGCCGTGGGATTTTGTAAAAGAACAAGGGGGGAAGAGGGTTGCTTCCTTGCAGGTACCCTGGACCTTTGGTTATCCTTTAACTTTAAGAACAGGGTTCTTCAACTTCTTCAAGGTTTACACCAAAGATGTTAATCTTGCAACCTTACAGACATTATTCATATTCCAGCATTTCCCAAAAGATTTAGGTTTTAGTACTGGAAGTTACAGTACAACAGCAGCTGCAGCAGCAATTGTTGGGCATCCTTTGTTTAAACCTACTTTATACTTCATATGGATGTTTTGGAAAACTCAAGACGCAGGAGTTTACACTTGTGTATAAGATTCCATCGAGACAAATTTCTGTGTAATCCGACATTTTGCTTGGAGTTCTATTTAAACAGAACATGCATCAAAACTCATGGAAATATATCTACAATCCCTCTGTGTGCAAGCAGGTAATATAACAGCTGCCGCTACATTAATGTGTGTAGATTAAATTGGAGACATTACAAAGAAACGCATGACAAAACAGCAAAAACTAATCAGCTTCAGTACAAAACCCAGAAGGATTTTGATCAACAGAAGTGCTTTTAATTACTTTTCTCATTACAACTTCAGAAAACACTCCAAGGGATTTATTTTGTGTTGTAAGGAATTCTGGGGTAAGCAAACAATGTCTTTGTCCAGCTGGGCAACATTTTGCCAAGCAGACAATAAACAGGAAATAAATCACAAACTGTAATCATTCTTTTCCTGAATTCCTACACTTTGATTTGATAGCACAAAAAAGGCGGCTGCAGGAAAAAATAATCAGAAGAAATTTTGTAAATTATATTTAACTCTGTGTGAATTTTTCTATATTGTTATATTCATAATATTTTATGCAATGCCTAAAATCACAGTTGTTGCCATGTATATAGTAAAGCAGTTGTAAAGAAGTTGCACAGCTGTTGTAAATGCATTGACCAGAACACAGAGTACTTTTGGGTGTTGGAACAAAGCATTTTATGTACCCACAAAAACACAGTTGCAAGAAGCTTGAGACCATCACAACTACTTGGCTAGGGAAAACCCTGATAGCTCTTGTGAAAGCGCTTTAAAGGGTCTCATTTACATGCACCCCTTAGTGCTCATACTGTAAGCACTTGCATCCAGGTCATAGCTGCACTCTTCCCCTCACTCCAGACTAAAAATCCAGTGGGAGGTGCAGCACTGTTGATTTCAAGGCAGCCCTCTCTTTACTGCCTGCCACAGGGCAATCAGTTAATACAGATCTAAATTGCACCCTGTGCCTTTGAGAGTTTTCTAACTTGTGTTTTTGAAGAACAAGTATGGTAGGTGGGTACTTCCCCCATTTTGCCCCTCATAAATACAGCATTGCAGAAAGTACATTTGAGCACAAAGACCATGACAGGATAAGTTTTTGGACTTTGCACCCTGCCCCGTGCATGATAAATGCCACCTCAAATGTTTTACTACAAGTTGCATAATCCAGAATTGTTGCATATGTTTTGTTTCTGGATTTGTGACAGTAAAACTTACCAAATCAAAAACTCCTCTAGCTATTAATAGGGTATAGAGTGATGTCCTATTTTTTCTGAACTGAAAATTTCTGTGTGCACAGAGTCCTTACTGTTTGTGATGTGTGCTAGAGTACCGTGTAGAGGGAACATTGTTGTAGCATACTGATATACAACTGTTTCTTCTGAAGTCAGATATCAAGTTCAAAAGACATGCTAATAAAATCCATAAGTGCTCTATAACTTCTAAGATATGAGATCATGACAACAGGATTCCAAACGAAAACCTAAATATGCCTTGGATGAAAGCATCCAGATGTTCAACAGCAAATGCTACAGATACGCCGTACAACATATGATAAAGCAAAAGTTTGGATTTAAACATCAAGACTCGGGTTTTACACATTCAGTTACTAAACGAATGCAGAACACCCTTAGATGTGCAATCTAAATAATCCATTACAAACTCTCTGTTGAAGAAATTGAGAAACTTGAATCTGAATGTCTTATATTCTTCTTCAAAATCAAAACCCATGACAGTCGACTTGAATTTTCTCTTCTTAGCAACTTTCAGGCATGTTGGCCTTTACCCAGTGACAATCTTAAAAAAGGAAATTTTCACACAATGCACACCAACAGATTCTGAATTTAATCACTAGTAATACTATTAAGTGGAACATCATTACAGAATGAGACCGACATTGATTTGAATGGGTCTGATATAAAAAATATTATTTTAAAAACAACACACACTCTGTTTTCACCCTAAAATGCCAGTGCCATCTTTAATGAGATGTAATAGAAATGTAATGCCTTTCATCACTGTTATTCTGCCTCCAGTACTTCATAATAAGGATATTTAAATAAACGTATATAAAGCCTTGCAGCCGATTTACAAAGGAAAATAGCTTTTGGCTAATATTTTATTCCTTGATCTTTATTGAAAAATCAGTTCAAAACATTTCACTCTAAAGGATGTTTCTTAGAGGTAATTTGTTATGATAACAGAGAAAAGGGAAAAAATGTTGTAAAAATAGAATTATTTGCTTAGAATGGACTCTAATGGAGATGGCGTTCCCACAATTCAGATCTTTTTGAGTAACGGGTTTACAGATAACACATCCAATACCTATATTTGAAATAGAGATACACCAAATACAAGATTCAGCCTATTTCAGCAGGATTTGGATTCAGCTGAATCCTTGTACCTGGCCAAACCGAATCTGATTTTTCATGTGTAAATTATGGGTGGGAAGGGAAGTCAAGTGACTTTTTATCATAAAACAAGGAAGTAAAAAAAATTTCCAACTTTTTCTTTTACCGCCTCTAATTTGCATATGCAAATTAGGATTTGGTTCTGTATTCGGCTGAATCTTTCACAAAGGATTTGGGAATTTGGACGAATCCCAAGTAGTGGATTCTGAGCATCCCTAACTTGAAGCACATTTTTGATTAGTCACCAGTTAGAGGTGCAAGCACACAACTTGTACTATAGGAATATGTCTTCAGATGCAACTGATTAACTAGACTAGAGTTTGAGAATTTAAGCAGTCAATATAAATTTATGCCAGGAAACATTAGCTGAAAATACTTTCTTTGGAGTAATATCATACTGCAATGACGATATCTGTCTTCATTAAAATATATTAATAAATTATGGGATGAAAAAAAATCTAAATAAATATATAATCTAAAATGTAAAAAAGAATCATTCTACAATAATTAAATGATGAGAATACTCAATTTCAAATTATTATGAGACTTTCTAGCCCATCTATGGACCATGTTCATTTTGTGGCCCAGCTTGTCTATATTAATCAAAAGATACACCACTCATTTGTAAGGAATGTTTTCCAGTGGTTAAAACAGTGCAAAATTGTTCCAGATTTCTCTTGACAAATATGACCTAGACGTTATATTTTTTATTTTTATTTTTACAGTACTAATAGAGCAAAAATCCTGAATTATACAAAATCACTGATTTACATAAACGAATGCATGTAGTAACAGAGATAGAAGATCATTCTTAGCAACTGAGACAATTAAAGGAACAGTAACACCAAAAAATGAAAGTGTTTTGAAGTAAAGACAATATCATGTAGTGTTGCCCTGCGTTGTTAAAACTGATCTGTTTACTTCAGAAACACTACTATAGTTCATATAAGCAAGCTGCTAAGTAGCAATGGCAGAAATTCAAAAACAGGATAAGTAATGGATAACAGATAACATTATGTTCTACAGAGCTTATCTGCTATCTGCTGCGCAACTTGAGCCTTTTCTCCTTTGAATGGCTGCCCCCATTGCTACACAGCAGCTTATTTACATAAACAATAGAAGTGTTTCTGAAGCAAATACAGCAGTTTTACCAGCGCAGGGCAACACTGCATTATATTTTTATTACTTTAAAACAATTTAATTTTTTGATGTTACTGGTCCTTCAATCAGTGGAAGCCTTTATCAAATTACTATATAGACAGTCCAGTACACTGTTCAGTTTGGTCCTGGCACAGAGTCAATAATTGTCTCATAAAATGGGGCGAGATTTTTAAATACTTCCAGACTTTCTAATAGGAGCTGTCAGGATGCAGAATTTTTATTGGCTCATTCAGGGCATTCTTTGCTAGTGAAACGCAGATTTCATACATTAGAGCAATTATATCTGAATTGAGCTTTTGCAATGGTATTTGACACAACCTCTGATATTTCAGTATTGATTTTATCCAGGATCTTTGGAGATTTTAACATTACCACAGCAAATGGAAATGGATCCATACTGACTCTTGACATCTGTGTTTTTTTTAACTGTGACAAGCCAAAACATGAATATATGAGTCATTTTTAGGATTGTTCTTAATTTGGGTGAACATTTGTTTTACAAATATATACATATTCATGTCTAAAATGGTGCTTTGGGGGAAAATGTATGTGTTTAAAATGTCAAACATTATTTTACAAGTTGCTGGCATATAGAATTTGACAGTTTGATAGTATACTACAGATGGCAATGGTTTAAAATTATTTCAGAAATAAAAAGGTGCACACAATCCCAGCTACCAATTGCATATTAGTAACTGCTCAACTAATTTCCATCAAAATACAAAAATCCAGTGCTTGGTGCAGAGAGAGGCATCAGGAGGAACAGTAGCTCTGTCACAAATGGAGTAGCTTCACCCATGTCATTCAGAAGAGCAAGCTAGGATGCAGGAGGAAGGAGGCTATGTGCCTTGCCCCGCCCCTCTTGGATTGAGACCTGCTTGAGTTAGGGGCATACTAGTGGTCTGTAGGTCAAGAAATTCTCGACCCTAACCCACCCGTATCTGGGCCAGCCCGCTGTTCCTCCTCTATTTATAGACCCGCGTCGTCCCGCAGTGATGTAATGAAAGAGGTGGGGTGATTCTAGAAATTTAGGGGCTGGAAGCAGGCAGTGCTAGGTAGTGGGTTTGGGTTAAGGTCTTCTCCTGCTCTTCCCGCAACCAAAAATTTTCTGCAAGAGCCAGCCTGGTTAAACCCGCAGGTCCTGTGGGTTTCAGGCCGGCCCGCACATCATTAGGGCATACTGCAGGCCTCTGCACTCCAAAAGGGAAATATTGTACCATTTAAAAAACCACAAATAATTCACTAATTAATCTCTTTTATGTAATTATATATTTCTAGATATTTTACAAAAGCTCTTTCTAAGAACTGGGTGCAAGCATCCTAAAAAAAAATAATAGGTTAGTCTCTCATAATGAAAACCAAATATTTATTCACCAAATATTTGCCAGTCAAATTCGACCCTTAGTAAATCTGCCCCCAGGTGTGCCACCATCCTTAGGGTAAATTTATCAAAGAATGAAGTTAAGAGTGAAGTTCCGTCACTAGAGGGAAATTCCGCAGCTCTCCATTCATTTCTATGGGATTTTGAAAGGCGTATTTATCAATGGGTGAAATTTCACCCTTTGATAAATACGCCTTTAAAAATACCATAGAGATGAATGGAGAGCTGCGGAATTTCCCTCTAGTGGCGGAACTTCACTTTTAACTTCACTCTTTGATAAATTTACCCCCTAGAGTTAATTTAACAAGGGCGTTTGCTACACTATGCACTTTACAGCAGAACACCACAGAGAAGGTTATAAGGACAGGCACCCATTGTGGCCTGCCCTGATGCTACTTCTTAAATTTTATGTTCTGTAAGGGGTTAGAATGGGGATGTCTACATGCCTCCTGCCCCTCACCAGTACAGCACTGATTAATATACTCAGAATTGTATTTGTGGGAGAAGTAGCAGTGCAGAGAACTGCAGCAGATCCTAAAAAACAGAATACAGTCTACAAAGTGCAAAATAAATGTCCATCTGCAGCCTTTTCTTGGGCTTTGCACACTACTTACTATTATGTAAATGACCCCTACAGTGTTCATCAGTAGAACCACATAGTGAATTATGCTATGCATGTCTGCCCTCAATTTCAGGTGTGACTGACATGTAGAAAGCACTTCCATAAATACTTATTGTTTTTGATATTATAGAATATGTTTCGAGAACAGATGGTAACTTGCATGCCCAGGGTCAGCACCATGCAATGCAGTTAGCGCATGCGCTCCGTGTTCATTGCTTCAGGGTAGGGGGCCGAGGGCCAAACGGGGCTCTGGACAGCAGTCCTGGTGGGCCCCAGGCCCCTGAGTCCGACCCTGTGTATGCCCATGTATGCATTGCTTTCTAATAGAGATTTAGATTATATATTTTTTCTATACAGTTGCTGATATTCAGATAACTAGGCTGATTTGCATCAGCAGCATCATTGATTTATATCACAGCATAGTGTGCTACTACCCTTGTGAAAAAATTTGGCTACATTGAGGAAATTGTTTTTGTTCAGATTATGGGTTAGATTCCATTTCAAGAGAAAAATTTTACCATGTGAAAAGTCATGGACAAGATTCAATTTGCGATGCAATTAAATACAGAAAAACTTATCTCATGGTTTAACTCGTAAAAAGCTCCATTGAAGTCTATGGGAAAAAACTAGAACTGAATTTGGAGAAAAGTTTTTTCTCCTCGAATTGAATCTCTTCTATGACTTTTGACATGATAAACCATGAGATAACTTTTTCTCCCTCAACTGAATCTACCCCTATGTCTTCAATTGTAAAGCACACCCTTACATAAATTCCAGACACACAATAGTACAGGGTTAAAAGACAGTAGCTAAACCACAAATCAGCTGGGCAGACTGATGGTAGTTGGAAATAGACATATACTTCACTTATTGCTAGTAATTTCAGCTGTCTGCAACATTCATATTATATGGGTAAACAAAGCTCAAAGTCACAAGTATAACATCCTGGTATGTGTTGTTTTGTGTGGCTTGAACTTTTAATACCTCAGCTTTTAGGATGTGCACCAATATGAAAACACAAGTATCACATCTGTATCATACAGAATGGTTACTTCCAGATGGTTTAACTAAACATGGTCATAAGGTCTTGTCTTGCATGTCTTCACGTTTGTCTTTCTCCTGTGT
>CM044439.1:50250624-50266487 GCA_024363595.1 Xenopus borealis | reverse complement strand
CCCTAAGATCCCTATTATAGTCTACATGTGTATCTTTAATTTGATCAAGAGATAATTAACCCACCTGTAGGTTTTTGTAGTGTGGGAGGAAACTGGGGTACCAGAAAGAAACCCTTGCAAGAACAGGGAGAACAGGTGCCTAGCACCCCAAATCTGCAAGGCAGTGACAACCATATGGATAGTCCAAAGGCACAAATGTAACACATAATTAGCGACACTACTGTATAAGTATTTCAGAAAGTTGTTCTGATACATAAACAGTTTCTTAGAAATCCTTGCAATTTGTTAAATCTTTAGCTCTGCCTGGCTCTAAGTTGCTAAGCAGAAATAAATTCAATGGTTTCACTGGACACCAGAATTGCCTTATACACTAAAGCTAAACATAAAATATCTCTCTCATCAATCAAGGCAACTGTTAATAAGAATGTGTGTAGCTATAGCCTTGCATCTAGAACTGTGGACTTTTTCATTCTAAAAATTAACATAAGAAAGGAAAAATTAACCCCTAAAACATTACATAGTTTCAACTGAAAATTGTTAACCCTTACCTGTGAACCCAGGGTCTCTTGGAAACAGCGCCCAAGTTGATTTTTGGTTGAGATTGGATACACATTTGGAATAGATTGCTGGTGGGGATATGTGTTGTGGGGTAACTGATGTTTCTGGGTACTGTGGTAAGAGAACTGTGTCTGGCCTATCTGGCTGTCCTTCTTCTGTGTAGATGAGGAATGCTCAATCCTAGACACTTGATGGAACTGGACCGAGGCTTCTGGAGGGTGCTTCACATGGATATTCACCATATTTGGAGGAAAATTAACTATTAAAACATAATGGATAAAAACATTATTTTACATGTAAGTCCTTAGTGGGGTTATATAGAAGAAATGATACAGACTGCCCAGGTCTAGCATGCCATAAGACCCTTCCAGTGTGCAGTAATGCTGTGTTTTGATAAGGGGCCCCCAGAAAGACATATGGACTAGATATCAGCATCTGGAAGTGTTGAAATCATTTCACCAGAGTTTAAGAATAGTGTCTTTACTAAAGGTGTTGTGCAACCATTAGCTGGGTCACTCATACTACCCCTAGTTTCGAAGCCACATATCTGGATAAACCTGCAGAAATATATTTTCTGATTCCTATATTTAACGGATTGCTCATTTAGGGTTTTTGGCCGTTAAGATAATTTTCTATAAAGTAAGTTATATAATTTTATGGTTTATGGGAATTTTATTAAAATATATGCACATGATGCAAGAGTGCTCTCGGTTGTACCCTGTTTTTACCCATAAAAACCAATCATATGTTTGAGTTAAGTATTCTGACAAAACACATGCATTTACATATATAAAACCTCAACAAACAATATTAATTTTTAATGGGACATTTTATACACATACCTTTAATTCCTTGTTGACCAGTCACAGTGAGGGGCAATGAGTGAGTAGAATGAATAACTTGAGCTCCTGTAGCTTTCTGGGCTGGCTGTTGGTGTGGGTATTGTTTTTGCAAGCCGTTTTGCACTGGTATCTGACATAGCTTGCCGGTAAAGTTAGGTGGGCACTGGCATTTGTCTCGAGCAGTACATTGGCCTCCATTCATGCAAGGTAGATGGCAAATCACTGGAATAATAAATTAAAATGTTACATTAGGCTTTGTTCTGCACTACTTCACATATATTGATTAATACTGTGCATCACATTTTTGTGAATGTGTCCATGATTGATGAGGTTAGTCCTAAGAGGCTTAGGGGCCCGTTTACTAACAATCAAGATCCATGAATCTCAAAAGAGTTTTCTAATTTTTTGTAAAAGCTCTAAAAATGTAAGATTTATGAAGAGTGAAAACCACAAAAACCTCTAATACAAAAAGTTGTTGATGTTCTATAGAAGTCAGTGGGAACTGTGCTGATCCTATCTGACCACTCTAAATCAGTTCGGACTTTTAGAGGTCTTCGGGAGGGGGGTTTCTCTAGGAACTTAACGCTTTACAGGTTTCAAGGTATTCATATGTTTTAGCACATCGTTCAGTGTAATTTTAGGTTCGTACTTTTTTAATTCAGATTTTTTAACGACCTAGACCCCTTATATGAAGTGACAAATTCCATCATCCAAACCTTGTGGTACCAAGATCAGCATACATGCAGACCACTGCTTATATCTAAAACAACCATATTTTGTTGCAGCAGTATTGTAGAAACTACAACCACCAACACCATTATTCAGAGCTTTTGGTAAGAAGCTGTAGTTCAGCAGATAGAGGAAGCCAGATTGAACATCCTTGATATAAAGTTACTAAATTAGATGTTTTTTTGGAGCACTTATTAGTGCTGTCTGTTATATTGTGCCCGTATAGTACACTATATAACTAAAGCATAATAATAATTTGTTCAAATAAATTGCTGCCACAATGGACCACACAATCTAATTTCCCAACCACAGGAAGACAAACACTTTATAGCCTATTTCATCCGACCCAACCCCCCTAGACTGTAAATATGTGGTTACATTGGACACACACCTTGCAGCAGAATTAAAGTCAAACTTACACAAGGCAGTAATGGCATCCACTGTGCCACCCACACAAAATAGGTTTTACAGCCCCCTTTTACAGTTATATTATTGTCCTCAAATCATACCATTATGGTTGTTATTCCTGTGTTATGAATTTATTTTGGCAGAATATCAGTACAAAGAAATCCACTGCTAAAGAGGAAATCTTGGGTTTCTGTTAAGCTGTCTTTAAACTTTCAGGCTAGGTGGACAAAAATATCAAAAAAGTCATAATAGAGAGCATATTTTAGATTTCCTTAGAGTTGATGCCAATATCAACTCAACAAAAAACATGTGCCAGACTTTCAAAAAAATGAATATTCCAACACAAAAGATGATTGGTATTATAAGAACTTGCATCTAACAGTGTCTGTAGATAAAATATGTTTACATTTTCCACTGTTCTTTAAATGGAAAAACTGCAAAACATGCCAGCGCTTCTATATTCTTAGCTTTCACCTCTAATAGTAACATTAGTATCAAGCAGCATTTTCCAATCCTGGTTGCAATCCTACTGACCCTATATTGATCAAACTGTAGCTGTGCACACAAGTACAGTCCCTGGCATATATGACTCTGTGCCTAGAGGAATAGTACACTAGTTCAATGCAAATCCCATATTGTGTTATGGGGTCTCAATAGACCTCTGCCATTTTAAATGATAATAACCCTGCAAAGGCAAACTGGGTTTTGGGAAGAGGGAATCAAGGTCATGAGAACAAGGGCATGTCGCTCTTAATTAAATAAGGATCTGAGGGATTTTCTGTCTATTTCTTATGTCACCCTCTCCTACACAAAGAGGCACAGGCTGCGGAAATAGTGGGTCAAGAGCATGAAACCCAAGTGGTAAAGGAGTTTACACTCTCGAATGAGAAGTGTAAAAAGTCATAGAAGAGGAAAAGTATTCTCATTACAACACAGGTTCACAAAGTTTACTGAAAACGCTCATTCAAGATAGGCAAGGGGACACTTCATTGATAATTCAACATAGTTGCAGTAGTAAGCCCCAAAGGCAAAGTATGAAAATGACAGGTGAGAAGACAGACAGGACTGAAGAGGGAGAGAAATTTAAAAAAAACTGGAGAACAGAGGTTTAAAGGATTATTCAATGGATATTCTTGGTAAGAAAAAAACTCTTATAAATGAATATAAGAGGAAAATACATGCTGGCAGGACTTGGAAAAAAAAGGAGGAAGGGAAAAACACATGTAGACATGACCAATGGAGATGTATCTGGTTAACATAAGAAAATGAAGGGATATACAATATAAAGAATAAAAAGAAGAAGACTACTAGATAAAGTGGGACAACAGTAGAACATGATTGGGAAGGTGTGTAGTTTAGAAATCATGTAATACTGACTGAGCAAATAACTAACAACTGCAAATGTACTTTGTAATAAAATCAAATATCTAGCCATAGTACCAAAATGAAGGTCAATAAGTATAGGTATGGGACCTGTTATCCAGAATGGCCAGGGTTTTCTGGATAATGGATCATTAAGTCTACTAAAAAATCATGTAAGCATTAAATAAAGCCAACAGGCTGGTTTTGATTCCAATAACGATTAATTATATTATTCTGTATCAATTATTAAAGAGAAAAATTAAATAATGTGTAAAAATGTGGATAATTTGGATTAAATTGTGTCTATGGGAGACAGCCGTATTTCTGAGCTTTCTGGATTACAGGTTAAGATAACAGATCCCATACCTGTAATAAATCAAGCAGATAATCATAATTTCTTTTCCTTTGCTACTTTTGTCCAATTCTAGCTCATCACAATTCTACTAGCAGCCAGGTTCAGTAGCTAAGTGTAAGCATATGGAATAAATGAGAACTTTAATAGTTGTACTTGCCGTACAAATGTATTCAATTATTTTATATCCTAAAATCATTCGAGTGCATCTTGCAATAGGAAATCATAATGAATCTGTGCATTAGACTGTAACATACAGTACTACAACAGGAAAAAAAACAGAACATCTGGGGACATGGGTACCTATAAAAGCAAATTAAATATTGCATTTCTCAGTCAGCTAAAATAAGTTATAAATATGAAGCTGGGAATCCTGCTGTTCTCAGCATCTCTTTCTAAGTGCTTTGGATAGAATACCAACATTCCACATAGACTTCCTCAGTAACAGAAAAGAACAGTCATTTTTAGCACCACTGTGAAATAAGGAATGTAGCATATTTATTCCAGTTGGCAGGGTCTTTTTTTAACTAGTGATGTGTATACCCTGATATTATTCTTGAATATTTTAGATAATACACTATTAGAAGAATTCAGTATCTGTTTCAACTCTCCAGCCAAATGAATTGCCCTTGACCCCTCTACAGCGCAACAAGTGGAACCTGTTATAGATATGGGTCTTTGAATAAAGGAAAGCAGATTTTTAAGTTGCACTGGCAAACAAAAGTAATTTAGTATTGTTCAAGCTTTTATGGTAACCTTGATTTCTCTTAAAGACTGAAACTATTTGAAACTGTACTGCAGGTATGGGACCTGTTATCCAGAATGCTTGGGACTTTCCAGTTAATGGATCTTTCCATAATTTCATACATTAAGTCTACTAGAAAATCATGTAAACATTAAGGGGCAGATTTATCAAGAGTCGGTTAAATCCAATGTAATCGAATATCGACTTCGGAGGATTTTACTGCTATTTCATTTTTTTTGAGAAATCATATGAATAATTAGAAATACTAAGTCATCCGATTTCTCAAAAAAATCGGACGATTCGTACGATTTTATTGAGAAATCGAATGATTTCTATTCCATCAAGAAAACTTCAGAAAAAGCCTATGGGAGCTTCCCATAGGCAAGTATAGCAAACTCAATAGGTTTAATCTGGGGAACTAGGCAATCGAAATTTTTTTTAAAGGGTAAGTACTTCGACCCTGGAATGGTCGAACGATTTTCTTATTCGAATCGTACGATTTATTAGAATTCTATCGACTGATTCATTCGAATCATTCTATTTGATCGAATTTTGCTAATTCGATGGTTGAATTAGCCCAAAAAAAATTCGAAAATCACATTTTTTGCATTCGAATCCTTCACCCGAGCTTAGTAAATCTGCCCCTAAATAAACTCAGTAGGTTGGTTTTGCTTCCAATAAGGATTAATTATATCTTAATTTGGATCAAGTTCAAGGTACCGTTTTATTACTATAGAAAATCATTTTTAAATATTTGGATAAAATGAAGTCTATGGGAGACGACCTTTCCCTAATTCGGAGCTTTCTGGATAACAGGCCCCATACCTGTGCATGACTGTTGAAAGCACCATAGAATATAGTCCCATCAAGACCACTCCACTGATCTCCACAAACATTTTCCAGTGCTACTTCTTGTAATTTAGAAGGTTGTGCCTATCTAATGACATGGTTAGGCTTCCTAGCGTTCCAGCCTATGTGAGGTGGTTTACCTGTGTTGGACACCACTGCCTATTAACCTGAACCTCCAAAACGTGTAAGAATAGAGGGTATTACAGGCTTGGTAAGGTAACAAGGAAACACTAGATTTACCTTTTCCTATACATTTTCTCTCTTTTCAAATGCCCCTTACCAACACTTATCTAATGATCCCAGTTGTTTACTTCAGCTTGCATGGAACTTATCCAGTCTCCGGTATCCTTGTTTTAAAGGAAAACTATACCCCCAAAATAAATACTTGAGCAACAGTTTATATCAAATTAAGTGACATATTAAAGAATCTTACCAAACTGGAATATATATTAAAGTAAATATTGCCCTATTACATCTCTTGCCTTGAACCACCATTTCATGATGGTCTGTGTGCTGCCTCAGAGATCACCTGACCAGAAATATTTCAACTCTAACTGTAACAGGAAGAAATGTTGAAGCAAAAGACACAACTCTGTCTGTTAATTGGCTCGTGTGACCTAACTTTATAGTTTGTTTGGTATGTTTGTGTGCACCGTTGGATCCTAGGATCCCAGGAGGCTGTCCTTATTTTTTAAAATGGCAATTTTCTATTTATAATGACCCAATGGCACAAAAGTATATTATTATGAAAATGGTTTATTTACATGAAGCAGGGTTTTACATATAAGTTGTTTTAGGCAATATCTTTCTATAGAGACCTACATTGTTTGGGGGGTATAGTTTTCCTTTAAGTGCCAAGTATAAAACTTGCCCCCTGGACAGAAGAGCAGAGAGCTTCAAAATACGATGCACAATGAAAAAGACCCATAAACACATTTTTACCTTCCATTCAACGTCTTTCACTTCACTGGCAGCAAGGAACTTACAGTCATCAACAAAGTACAGAAGGGACTAGGGAGGCTCTCCAAAGTGTCAGGGAAGTAAGAATACATACAAATATTTTATTTTATGCCATTATCTTCCCAAAGTCTTTTCTGGCCTTCTATCAAAACCTCATCTCAATCATAACTGAGGAATAGAAGCTCATTCTAAATAAAAACGGTTTCACCAGAGACCAGCGACAAAATGTTCCTATTCCACTTTTATTTTAGTGACATTAAAGTGCAACAAGAATATGAGCAGATTATAATGACAGGTGCAAGGGTTATTTGGGAAATGATTTTCAGAAATGGGTGCTCCAGAATAATGCTGTATTTGTTAGCTATTAAGATGCAGGTGGAATAGGAGGTGAACTGAAAAGGAAAACACAGTTTTGTGAAAAGAGAGAAAGCAAAACAATACCTGAAGAGCAGCGGACAGGTCTGAGGTAGGAAAGAGAGAAATGTGCACCTGCAAAGAGTTGAGCCTTAGGCACTAAGAAGAAATTAAAAATGCAAATTAAAAAGACAAAATCATTGACTGAAACAAATTGTTCAGTGTAATCAAAACATTTTATTGTTCTTATGCTTGGAGCTTTCGCTAAAGCTCTAGTGTTAAACACTAATTAATCCCTATATTCCTCAACAAGTTAGCGTATTCTCCAGACAGAAAAAAATGACTAATTTCCTTGGTATATTACCATCTAGCTTACAGTAGGATTGGAGGATTAACAGCTTGTTTCAGTTGTTATAGAACTAATGGATGAAAATGTATTTTTTGCCAGAAAAGTATTTTTTAACTTTGAAGCATTGCGCTGTCACAGCACATCATCATTCTTAGTTCTGAATTGTACACTCATATTTGAATATTCATATTTTGTTCATGCATCTACATCTGACAGTCAATGTTTTGTAATGGGAAAAAATGTCTTTCAGGCACTATCAGAAGTTTTCTTGCTTAGGGATACACCAAATTCACTATTCTGGTACTCGACCAAACCCTGAATCCTTTGCGAAAGATTTGGCTGAATACAGAACTGAATCATCATTTGCATATGCAAATTAGGGGTGGGATGGGTAAAAGAGAACCAACATTCCAACTTCCTTCCCTGTGTGACGAAAAATCACGTGATTTCAAGGATTCTGATTTGGTTTGGCAAGACACAAATATTCAGCCGAATCAGAATCCTGCTGAAAAAGCAGAATCTGGGCCAAATTTGCTGCATCTTGTTAGATACAAACTCAACAAGCAGTATTGCCTTCCAACTGGCATGTCGTATTGGATACCAAAATTCCCACGCAACTACATTCGACTGGTAGGATGTGATCTGTTAATCTGACACTATTTCTATAAAATGTAGTTCAGTCCTAACAGGGATCTGGATGTAAAACACAAGCACAAATTGCACCTATCTATTTGACCTTTTGGTATTGGCTGCAAAGCGTAGCATTTTATTGCAGGGGCCGCAAATACACTAGTATTTTCAGGAAGAACGTGATGTTATTAGTAAAACCATGGCAAGTTATGCATACATTTTTGCACTTTTTGTCTTTGATAAAAAACAAATGTTTGAACAGTTATTATATATTTATCTGGAAAATGTATTCACTGGTAGCAAGAATGTAAGCTTAAAATTGATAGTCTTACAATTTTATGCCCTTGAATGCATACGGATAAGGCATGAAATGGCCTTGAAATGTCTTTAGACAAATACAAGAGGTCCTCTGCACTCAACCCATTATCAATATAGTTAAGACATTGAGACATTTTGTGCATACAGCTACTAAAAAACGCCTTACCCTTTAAACTAAACAGGGATTGTTTGTCCATATATTGCAATATATTTAAACTGGCCAACTACATCAAAGTCATCCCATATCTGGCCAGTCCTACTCTCAAATTGCATCTAATTAATTAAGAATTATATTGCTTCATTATAAATTTTACAAAGGGACTCATTTTACCTGCAACTTACTTGCTGCTTTCAAAGTACAACTTTCCCTTGTTTGTCTTGAAATGTCCTTGTCATCGCATTAGTCTTTGTCAGTGAGGGACTCATTTCCCATTATATACCTATTACAGTTTCCATATGTTTATTTAAGTTTCTTCATTTAAGCTCTGACATTTGCCTTTGATGTGTTGGGTTTTTTCTTCATCTTTTTAACTTATTATCTCAATGAAAATGGAAGAATGCCAGAGGTCTCCCAGTAGAGATTCACAGACTTGTGCTTGAGTCTACATGGTAGAGGATCTGCCAAAAGCCTTTTACTTTTTGATCACTCTGATAGTAAAAAGGTCAAATGATTACCATGCAATGGATTCTACTTAACCAGTTAAAATCCTTAATCTTTTCTCTGGAAAAAAGGCGCTTGCGAGGGGACATGATTACACTTTACAAATACATTAGAGGACATTATAGACAAATATCAGGCCACCCCTTCAGACTAGAAGAAAAGGACTTTCATTTGAAGCAGCGTAGGTGGTTCTTCATAGTGAGGACGGTGAGGTTGTGGAATGCACTGCCGGGTGATGTTGTGATGGCTGATTCTGTTGATGCTTTTAAAAGGGGCTTGGATGATTTTTTGGACAGACATAATATCAAAGGTTATTTTGATACTAAACTCTACAGTTAGTATAGCTATGGGCAAATATGGTTTGTGTGAAAGAGTGGAGGGGTGTGTGTGTGTGTGTATGCTGGGTTTTAATTTGGAGGGGTTGAACTTGATGGACTTTGTCTTTTTTTCAACCCAATGTAACTATGTAAAACCACACTGCTACTATAAATTACTTGTTAACAGACAGTTATCTTTCTCAAACAAAGTGCTATTGAATGAAGCTGAATTGGGAGAAAAGTTTTTTTCTCCTCAAATTGAATCCTGTCCATTACTTCATATAATAAACCATGGGACAAATGTTTTTGTTTGTATTGAATATGGCCCATTATATGAAACTACTATTCTAGGCTAGATTTGTGACCTATGACCAATGAAAATATAGTCTGTCAAATTGTTTAAGAAGGCAGGTCTGCACAGGATAGCTTACTGACCACTCTTACCCCAACCAGTAGGTTGTGTAGAAGGATCTTTAGTTTTACATGAGCGATGAAACACAGTTTTGTCCATTTTGACAAATTGGATGCACTTGCGCTGGACACAGGACAGTTGCATCCGATTCAATTCCTACATTGCCTGCATTCACTGTACCAGTAATGTTGCATGAAATATTCTGGAGGCATCCCAAATTAAATTTTTCTCACTGCATCTGGTTAAATGTATGAGCCCTACAGCAGATATTTGTGATCTTCTAAAAGTTAGAAAATGAAAGCAAATTGGCTGCTATGAGTAACTGCTTTGTTGCAATGTATTAGCTGTGTGAATAAATTAGTCCCATAACAATATACAGCTTCCTGCATTTGACATGGAAAGCAATACAGAATACTTGTATTATCTAATTTAAGACTTGGTAAGTATGATGATCGTTTAAGAGATCTTTGTATCTTACCCTTGAGTTCATGGGTATACACTCCATCAGCATAAGGTCTCTGGACTCTTAAATGAGACTGCAGAAGAGCATCCAAAACAGGAAAACTTTCCAGAGCAACCCTGAACTTTTCTATGCCGTTTGTGCCTTCAGAATTGTACTTTGGCAAAACTACAGCTTCCTGTTTCTACATATCCCAAAAAGAGAAATGTGTCAGCGTGCCATGATTAGCATGTTTATTCACACTTATGAAACGCTGTTGGTCCCACTGAGACCCTCCGTCTTTGATCTGCCTCTACAGATTACTTCACTTTTTAACTTTCTTAGCTCTAATTTAAACATCTGACTCACTTTATTCCATGACTAAGTAAGATTTCCATGTACATGAGTCAGACTGGGCAAGAATAAGACACACATTCTTTCTAAGCTTTTGGGGGTTTCTTTTGTCAAATTATTTTACTTTGGTCAAATGAACATCAGAAGTGCTACATCATTCCCACAAGAGATTATTGATACTCTATCTGAAAGACTTGTGCATTCTATGAAATAAACTATCACGGAGAAGCAATGTTTCAATGTCATTGTTTTAACATTTAACTGCCAGCAAAGTTGAATCTCCATTGCTGGTCACAAAATGACAAGAGGTTTATACTAGTTGTAGTTTAGGGTGCAAAATGTGCCCAGGAAAATTGCTGCAGGTCATCATGTAGAGCAGAGACCTGCATTTTTCCTATGGGTACAGAGATGTCTGTGTTTGGAAGTACTTTATTCATGAATGGTAAAAAAGAGGAGGCACATACTGTAGGTGCTACAAAGCACTCTCCTTAGGTACAGACAGGGCTGTCTTGTGCCTGCTGGAGATGTGCTCCAAACCACACGCCATATTTATTTTCTGGTGTGACATGCAGAGCTCAGTCAGATGCCAAACACATTTGTTTTTTAAAACTATAGAAGCTTGTTTTTTGTTCCTTAAGTGCTCTTGCGTTTATGTTGGAGGCCTTACCAAATGTCCACCACAGAGGGACAACAACATACATTCTACTATGCAGAGCTGTTAACTTGTAGTGCCAAATAGTGGGATAATATGGCAAAAAAAAAACTATGCAAACTAGAAGGGCCGCAGGCATAAGAGCTGTCATTGTGCAATGCTTGGATGACATCACCAAAAGCATCTGCACACGTGAAATTTTGCTCAAAGATTCTGAAAAATTTGGAGAATGTTGAATAGTGATAGGAGACCAAGGGAGAGAGCTCAAAATCTGGTAACAACTCAAATAGGAAAACCCATGTTGCTAGGCAAGATAGGAGCATCTGTTGCTGCTAATGCTGAAATAGCGCTACAATGAGTAAACAGACATGTTTCAGAGGTTTTTCAGTTGTTTAAAATCAGGGGTCTGCCACTGCTGGGAGATTCTTCTTTCAATAGTTACCGCAGTTCTAACATATTCAAATCTAATATATTTATGAACTCTTGAATCTCAAGTGCAGAAAGTCACTTGAGTTTTCTGCATTTATTGCTTTGGCTTGTTTACTTACAAGTCTTTAAAAAAAAAGACTCAAGGGTCCAGAATGAGTGACTTATTCAGTTAGCCAATAAAAGGTATCACCAAACTTTACATTTTTTACATTGAGTGCAGGAAGTCATTCATGTTTTCTGCAGTCATTTGGAAACTGAGGCTTGATGGTTCATAACTCTGCCATAGTTTTGGGAGTTTTGGCCCTTGTAGTACTACTTCTCACAGGAAAGTAAATATTTCCAACCGGTTGAAACAGAACAGCATACTATTCTACAGTTTGTTCAGCTTCAACAGATTAAATCAGCACAAAGAATTCTACTATGCCTTGGTACACTATGGAGAGAAAATTGCCTTTTTTAGTCCTCTGCCTGTGACGCATATTTATCATGATAGGACTCTTGTTTAGTATCACTAGCAAAGAAGAATTGGACTGGGGCCGAGATATGTTCTTATAGCCAGGAGTACAAATCTAAACATTCTCTAGCCTCTTGGTTGATCATGCTATCCCAGCTCAGTGTGATCACTCTAGATATAAATTATCTATACGTGACTGCAAGGCTCTGACCAAAGAGCTTCTCAGAGAATATTTACGTGAGAATATGACATGACAATTTCAATCATGTAAAACTATAGGGAGCTGAGGGATCAGCTTCTGTAGGACAGAATATATAATATGTCCAGGGCCCACACTTTACAGTTGGGCTGACAATGCACCTACACCAGCAACACCACTGTTTTAAAACCCAGAGAAAACCATGTTAAAAGAAGGTCCACAGTACTTTCCCCAAAAACAACTCCTTGCCTAGTATAAGACTGATTTAGTCCTGTGCAGTTCTCCCATTAAGTGCTCACTCAATATAATTGTATTGGATGCAAACTGAGGATAGCGGTGGTGGTCAGAACTCACCAGATGCACATGCAAGGGTATAGCAACATATGGGGCAGATTCACTAACACTTATTCACCAGTGTGACGTCATTTCGCAACTTCGCCAATTTACTAACAGTGTCCCTGGTGAGAATTCGCTAGCGAAGTAGATAGACTAGCACAACTTCACACCCTTACACCAGGCGAAGTTGTGCAATGACAAAGGGACGTAACTACGCTAATTCACTAAGATGGCCATTTTACTGAATGTTAGCTCTTGCGCTAGACTTTACTTCACCAGGCAGACCTGGCGAGGTACAATATACTAGATAGGAGTTTCATTAAAAAAACTTTTTTCTAAGTCCCAAAAAAACGCTGGCGTCTTTCACTTTTTTTAGGGTGATAGTCTGAAAAATAGAGTAATTTCCCTTTTACGTTCCCCTTTACATTTCCTAACATTTGGCAACTCAACTATACAGGGGGCACATGTTTAGGGCAATAGGACAACTTTATTTATTAAAGGTTTCCTGTGCTTGTGTAGTGTAATGTATTGGCTGTATCATATACTTCTATTATACGTTTAACTCTGCGCCGTATGCAAGTTAGGCATCGCTAGTGTAAATGTGCATTGCCTTGGCAAAGTAACGGTAGCGAAACTTTGCTAACATTCGCTGCCCTGAGTGCAAATTCGCATTTTAGTGAATTAGCGATGGGCTGGCGAAAATTCGTCTGGCGAAATGCGCCAAATTATGGTGAAGCCATCGCTAGCACATTTTCGCAACTTGCCCCTAAGTCTTCAGGACTTTCCCATCACTTTTTTTTAAGCTCCAGGCATCGACCAATTGTTGACAACTAATGGCGCAAAGATCAAAAAGTATCCGGAAACTTATAATGTACATTACTTGCAGTCAGGAACTTGACAGTTAGGATCATGGATTTTACAGTCTGTTGTAGATAATCAATTATCCTCATGATATAATCATACTAAGTCAAAGAAGGAAAAAAAAGCATATAAAGTACAATATATATCAGCACCAAAAGAAAAAAAACATAATGATAAAGGCCCATAAGACGTAGACATACAGCACTCAGTGCATGTGCATATTTATCTACTATCCACACCCCTACCTCTATATTTTAAAGCAACAGCAAGCAACATTATTCAACAGAACCTCAACTGACAGGGTTATAAAATAAATGTGGCACTTAGTTCAAGGAGCACTAAATATTACATTTCCTTTCTTCACATTTGCTGAATTAAGGGAATCTCCCTCTACAGATTATCAACAAACACTAGAGCTCAGTGGGAATTGTATATATACATGCACATTCTCAGACATTACCACTTGCCCTTAAGCAGTGAGCAATAAAAAAGTTTTCAGACAGTACTTCTCCATTTTTAAATTTAATTGGTCCAATTTTATTGCATATAGGCCGAGCAGGAATAGCTTTGTGCCTCCATCCACCCCCCCCAAAATACTCTGTATAAGTGCCCAAGCCTGTTAGGCCTTAGGAACTGGATAAGGAGATTTACTGTAAGCAGGAAACCCCCACTGTGCAATTTATAAATATACACTGTATATATGGGAAATATATGTTTATGGCTCATCTAAAATAATGATATGGTGCATCTGATCTTGCAGAGGTGCAACAGGGTGGGTATGTGCCCCTCTGCACAAAATCTGCTTCCTTGGTAGTAACGCCACACAAAAAAAAACCCAATGTATGCAATTATCTGGGAATGGTTTGTGAATTATTCATTACTACATGTGGGTTTATACATTTTTTACATTTGCAACAACATTAGACCTACAAAATCAGTGAAGTAAACTAACCTATAGTATTTTCTTGAACAGCAATAGAACAAACCAGCTGCTTATTATTTCCCGTAATCACTGTAACAGTACATTTCACGAGTGTTATTGGAATGAAAAGGTCCCATTGCCCAAGGTGGAAACAACTGGTTTTCTTCTAGGAACAAGGTGTGTTACAAGCTGTGACAGGTAAATTCCTTTACTCTTAGTAAAATCCTCTGCATATTTTAAAGTGCAATTTGTCTGGACAACAGTTAGTTCAATCAAAGATAAAACTGTAAATTTTTTGTATAATAATGTATTGTTCCCATAATCATTTTTAGCCTTGCTTTATATATATACAAAACTTAAAACCCAGATAAAGATTTTTTTCAGAAACGAGCATTGACCAGAGCAGAATGTAAAAGTATACAACATAATGAAGTTTTTTAGGCTACATTGACTGCTGAGTTGAAATGGGTTAAATATCACTGCACTTACAGATCTCTGTTCTCTTTAATGTTCCGACACAAGGCAGTAGATCAGTTTGATGTAGAGCAGAGCATATATAACAAAGTAAAGGGAAGACACAGTAAGGCAGTATAGCATAAACTACAGTGCCAAGCAAAAATAACAAAGTCAGAGTAAGTCCTCTTAAGCCTGAAATTCATGACAGATTTAGCATTAAATGACAAAAAAGCTCCTGGTTCTAAAAGCATTCTGTAGCCAAATATATTACAGTGGGAAACACAAATGCAGCTTGAAAAGAAAATGTAATTTCAAATGAACATTCCTGATTAGGCCCACGATAACCACCCACCCAATTGTATTGCATCAAGACAACTACAGAACAAAATGAAGCTGAAAGGTTATCTGTGCCCCCCCATGCACTTACATAAAGCAATACTCCACTGAAATCGAAATGCTCCCGGTTTCCATTAGAGATCCCCTGTTCATTCACCTCATCCTCAAACAGCGTAATGTAGTAAAATCTGCAATGTTTCATCAAGCTTTCACACAAGTGACCAGAAAGTGCTACCTGCTGATTGACCTCTACGAGTTACATCTGGTACAAATGTTTTGACTTGTGTTATATCCCCTCTAGCCTATACAGTTATAGGATCTCTTATCAGGAAACTTGATATCCAGAAAGCTCTTACTTATGGGAAGGACATCTCTCATATACATTTTAATCAAATAATTAAAATTTCTTTTTTTTCTGTACAATATATTGTACTTGAACCATAGTTAGATAGTGCTGCTCCAGCAGACTTCTGCACTGAAATCCATTACTCAAAAGAGCAAACTGATTTTTTTATATTGCGTTTTGAAATCTGACATGGGGCTAGACATTTTGTCAATTTCCCAGCTGCCCCGGTCATG
>CM044439.1:50228950-50246640 GCA_024363595.1 Xenopus borealis | reverse complement strand
GCAGAAGTCTACTGGAGCAGCACTATTAACTGATGTGTTTTGAAAAAAACACATTTTCCCCTCACAGTATCCCTTTCATTTTCCATAATTCAGGGCTTTCTGGATAATGGATACTATACATGTAGTCCTTTTTTTACAGATATGTGATCTATTATCCAGAAACCCATTACCTGTAATACAGCATTGCCATATCCCATACAGACAGTTCTATTAAAACAAGCTATTCTTTATTTTAGAGATGAGCTTTTTATATTTAATAATAGGATAGTACCTTGTACAGTTATGGGACCACTTATCCAGAAGGCTCCAAATTATGGGAAAGTCATCTCCCATAGAGTCCATTTTAAGTAAATAATTCAAAATGTTTCGAATGATATCATTTTATCGTGCACTTGATGATAGCTAAGCTAACATCTATCAATACTTCCAGGAAAACAATCCTATTGAGGTTATTTAGTTTTAAATGTTTTTTAGTAGATGTCATTGCGCTCCAAATTATGGGATTCCTTAAGTGAAAAACCTCAAATCTCAAGCAATTTGAATAATAGGTCCCATACCTGTAACTAATACTTAATGGTGGAAAATAGGAGCACTATGAATGAGGTACGAGTAATGAGTTCCAGTTTGTCCCTGCGCTGGTCCCCCAGAATAAAAATTGCCTAAAACAAGGAGTACAAATATAAAATATCTACATAGCTGAGCATTTCATTCATTGTGAACAGCACCAAGTGTCAAATGCTACTGGTTTGCTATAGCAAGTATCCAGTTAACTTTTTTAAGTTATTTACAAGCTAAATACTTGTGAGTAAGTGAGTGAAGCAGTGCTAACTAGTACTCACCTACTCGAAAGTTACTTGATGTGAGTGTGTCAGCAGAATGACCGTTCTCACTTATAAGCGTGGTGGTGTTTCCCTTCTCACAGCTGTTCTGACAGTGGTGCTTGGTGCAGGTCACTTTGCAGATGCTGGGTGTGAAGACCACCTTGATGCGCCCTGTCTGGTTTCCCACTGCTAGGGAAGGCACAGAGAAAAGGAAAAACAGACATATGAGCTTGGTATCCATTGGCGTGCTCCCCAGACAAGGTGAAAAAGCAAGACAAGTATGAGAAAAGTTCGGCAGCTCGTCAGGGCTCTCTGCTCTGTATCCAGCGGTGTCTGACACAGGAGTAGGAAGATTAACAAACAGAACTCCGGGATGGACTCCAAAACCACACTTAAGTCACCAGAGTGGGATTACTAATCACAATGCTGCATTTCATTCAAAGGAAGAGAAAGGTAAAATCATAATAAAAAAAAAAAGAAACCCCAAAGGCACGGTGCATGACAGCTTAAATAGGCAGCTCTGACAGGCAGATGTAATGCAAAGAGGCTGGCTATTATACACCTAGGGGAGTAGAAACTTCTGTTTCCTCCTGCATACTCCAGCTGTTCCTGAACTTATTAAGTCTCTCTCTCTTTGCCTTTCTCTACAGCCCGTCCCCTGGAAATGTTTTAGGCATGCGGCACGTCTGAGAACATCTGTCTCAAATCTCCTGGCACCCCGCACTACAGTGATCAAATCTTGTGTGACGCAGTTGCCCAGACCCAAATCTTTTTTTTTTTTTCACTACTTTTTGGCAAAGCCACTCCCAAAAGGATTTGTTTCCTATGCAGCCTTAATTCATTATACCTACAAAGAAGGCAAATATGGAGCAAGTGTTAACAACTGTTGCTTATGTTTCCATTTCTTCATTTCTTATCCTTTTCTCTTTGCATTAACAAGAAGGAAGGGCCATTAGGCCTGTCAAAGTTAAAACTAGGCAACTGGGCATATTCTGCTAATGTGTAAAATCCTCAAGTTGTTTGCCTTCCAAAAGCTGCCTAATAGAAAGTGTCATAAGGGTCACCTTTAGAGCAATTAGTTACAGGGTAAGAAGAATATTTTACTTATGCACATAATATCCTCATATCCAGATTGGTGGCTCACTGAGCTAACGAGAGGCCCCTGTGGCCAAGAATTGAGACACAGACAGGGGTAAATGTATGTACTTTATCCCCTGCTCTGTGCTATTTGACTAAACAAAACTTTTAATGAGTGATTACATAACAGTACTTTTTGGAGCTTTTTGGATAATACATTTTTGTATTGTATTGGATCCCAGCCGTGTAGATCTTTCTGCAAGGTTTTAATCACTGGCGTATGGGTCTTTACAAACCAAAAAAATGCCTAAGCCTCTTTTACAAATGCCAAATGTAAAATTTACCCACAATATAGTGCTTTTCCCAGAACCCCACCAAAGTTTTCGAAGCTGCATTCACCATATCTTGCACACAATGGGCCAATCCAGATGGAAAGTAGCATCCAAATGTATTTGTATTGGAAAGGGTGTCACTTCTGGTACTTTTTTTTTATAAAAGCATCAGCGGCTGATTCACCTAAGGCAAGTCAGTTGCGACTACTGATAGAACTTGTTCTAGGAGGGAGGGTGCATGTCCATGTCTGGCAAGTAACCACAAGTTGGTAGGAGAATCAGGGGCGTAACTACAGAGGAAGCAGACCCTGCGGCTGCAGGGGGGCCCAGGAGGTATAGGGGGCCCAATGAGGCCCTAATAAATGAGCAATATCAACATATATTGGTGAAACAGGGCAACCTCTGGATATATTGGGGGCCCTAAAATTAATTTGCTGTGGGGCCCAGTATAAACTAGTTACGCCACTGAGGAGAATGTGAGAAGTGTGAATTGTGTGAATAAATATTTGGTTTGTAAAAGAGAGTTTATATCTCCAGATGCGGCTCAATTAATGTACAACATTCATCATTATTCACGTTAACAGCAGGGTGCCCCACCCATAATGCAAAGCATTTATTTATCCCCGAATCAGTCATACTGGATGATTCAATAGATAGCTTTAAAGGGATTCTGTCATGATTTTTATGATGTAGTTTTTATTTCTAAATTACACAGTTTACACTGCAAATAATTAACTCTACAATATAAAATTTCATTCTTGAACCAGTTGGTGTATTTTTTTTAGTTTTAACATTTTGCCTGGTCATGTTCAGAATGAGCCAGCACTTCAGGATGGAACTTCTTTCTAGCAAGCTGTTGTTTTCCGACTCAATGTAACTGAATGTGTCTCAGTGGGACATGGATTTTACTACTGAGTGCTGTTATTAGATCTACCAGGCAGCTGTTATCTTGTGTCAGGGAGCTGCTATCTGGTCTTTCCATTGTTCTGCTGGGGGTGGAGGAAAGGAGGGGGTGATATCACTCCAATTTGCAGTACAGCAGTAATGAGTGACTGAGATTTATCAGAGCACAAGTAACATGACTGGGGGTAGCTTGAAAAATGACAATATGTCTAGCCCCATGTCAGATATCAAAATTAAATATAAAAAAAAATCTGTTTGCTCTTTAGAGAAATGGATTTCAGTACACAATTCTGCTGGAGCGACTCTATTAAGAGTTTTTTTTCCCATGACAGTATCCCTTTAAGAAGGGGTTGGATGGCTTTTTAGTATAAGAGAACAAATTCCAAATGAGCTCCAAGAAAATCCCATTTGCATGGGTTTATCCTATAGGCTAAAGCTCACCACTGACAATAACATAACACCTGTCCTATGCGGCCGCATTCATTCATGACTCACTCATGACCCATGTGATTAAGCGTCTGACCTTGGTCAGCAAAGTATGGGAGTTCTATATGGCTGAGTGCCATAAACTGCTCATCAGCTTCTGGCTCTGTACTTCTCTATGATCCTGTAATGGCTTGAAAGCATTCACAGATAGAAACCTCACTGTGCAGAGTTAACTGGGATAGCCTTTCATCATGCTGAAGGAAATGAGCTGTTTGGAATGAGAGAGGGTGGCTTCTCTTTTTATCTTTTTACTCATTTCCTCCTAGGAATATTTTGGAGGTGACCACCAAAGTGGATAATATCCTTCTAAGATGTAACAGCAAAACACGGGAAGATCTATCTCTCTGATCCTTTAGCAACCAGCCTACTGAACAGTACAAACACAACACTGTATATATGCAGAAGACATATTGTCTGTTAGGAAAACTGAAATTATAAGGACAGCTACAATGACAGTTTATATTGCGGGTGCCACTATATTAAATCAATCGGGTGGTATATAAATAAAGGTGCCTTTTTTAGGGCAGAGGAAAACAATTTCTTACAGCTTGATATTAAAACGTAGCTATTTCCAGAATGAAGAAATTATCATCATGCAATGCCCATGTGGTACATAGTACAGGTATGGGACCTGTTATCCACAAGACTTGGGATCTGTTATTTACAATGTTTGGAACCTGTGCTTTTCCAGATAATGGATCTTTCTCTAATACCTTAAGACTACCAGAAAATCATGAAAAACATTAACTAAACCCAGCAGGCAGGTTTTGCTTCCAATAAGGATTAATTATATCTTAGTTTGGATAAAGTACAAGCTACTGTTGTATTATTACAGAAAAACAGGAAATCATTTTTAAAAATTTTGACCATTTGGATAAAACAGGAGTCTATGGGAGACGGCCTTTAAGTAATTCAGAGCTGAAATAACGCACACCCCCTCATTACCATGTTAATTTTACAAAATTTAGCAGGTTATGAAAGTTTGACCACATTTCTGTGATTTTTGTGTGTTATTACAGTTTTGCTAATGAAGGTGAATTGCCCTTCAAGCTGCTAATCTCAGTTTCCCCAAGAGACCTGCTTATCTTTAACTTATTTGCTTATCAAAAATTGTAACAAAAGCATATAAGTGCAACTGGTGGCTGTTCTGGGCTCTCTGCTAAAAGCCAATTAAGTTAGAAACATATCTTTTTCTGACGGTTCAGTGCAGGAGATCAAAGAAAAAGCGGCAAATACTCTAAAGAGTGCAATTTTGCCAGTGACGGCTTTGCAGCCATCGTAAAACTTCGGCAGGCGAATGCTGGCGAATTTTCTCTAGTGTTACTTCAGCAGAGCGAGCAAATCAAAGAGAAGCTGCGCTAGTGTTCGATTCTGCCCAGCACAACTTCGCTAGAGATGTTACCCTCATGCTAATTTGCATACAGTGGGCAATTTAAAGTGGAATTGATCTATTTTTGTTACATGGTGCGTCTAATAAATTACATTTACATAACTAGACATGCCAATGGAACCTTAATAAAGTCAATAGAGTTGTTGTAATGCCCTACACATAAGCCCACAGTTAAATAATGTGCTGTATGGTAGAAAATGTATGGAGGAAACCAGGTGCCCGGAAAAAGTTGTTATACCTTTAACCTTAACACCCTGAAAAAAGAACCCATCATTTTTTGTACTTAGAAGATATTCCACTCAAAAATGATGATGTAAATAACTGAAGATTGAGGATGTTCTATGCACTTCACCAGGTCAGAGCTGGCGAACGTTCAGTAAAATCCGCATTTTAGTAAATTCGCTGAGTTACGTCCATTCGCCAGAGAGAAGATTCACCTAGTGTTAGAGTGCAAATCGACGCTGGCGTACATCTCCTTTGCTAGCGAAGTGTCACCTGTGCTCGTTAGTAAATCACAAAGTAATGAAATGACATCACCCTGGCAACCCTGGCACTTTAGCAGTAAAGATCTGTGCCTCCAAATAAGTAGCTCCCCATCTTCTTTCCTGCTGATTCACTGCACACGTTCTGTGCTGACTCACAACACAGTACATATAGAATACAAATGTTACAATATAAATCTGATTAGTAATTAATTCAGATTATCAGTACACAGCAGCTCTAAAACCAGTGGCATTTGCAATGCAATTTTGTAATTTGCCAAGCTTCTATGATATGTGAACCTTATTTTCTGATGGTGATTTGTGATGACCACTAAGCTCAGTAAGTGACAGCAGCACAGAAAACGTGCAGTGAATCAGCAGAAAAGAAGATGAGGAGCTACTGGGTCATCTTTTGGAGACGCAGATCTTTACTGCTAAAGGACTGTGTTTGCCTTGGCTAGTACAGAAACCCAAAACATAATGTACAACACTTCTAGCCTCTTAGTTAAGATTTAGTTCCCCTTTAAAAGCCTGTAGAGATACAGAACCTTTAGGCTGGTGCAGTAAGTTCAGCATATAAACTGTCATTTTCATCCATATTTATTTTTAGGGTTTTGTTCTCCTTTGAAAGACATGCATATCATTCTTTTCTAGCTATTCTAACAATAATTAAATGCTGTATAAAAATATATAAAATCATTGTAATAAAGCTATGTCATATAACCCAGGGTCCCCCAACCTTTTTTTACCCGTGAGCAACAATCAGATGTGAAAGGAGTTAGGGAGCAACAAAAGCATGAAAAAGTATGCCAGTGATTGACCATTAGGTAGCCCCTACATGAATTTGCAACCTATAGGAAGTTTGGCAGTATCCAAAATACTCGGGACCTGAAGTTTTCCGGATAAGGGGTCTTTCTGTAATTTGGTTCTTCATACCTTAAATATAAAAATAATTTAAACATTAAATAAACCCAATAAAATTGTTTGGCTCCAGTCAGGATTCATTATATCTTATTTGGGATGTACAAGGTACTGTTTTCTTATTAAAAAGAAAATCGTTTCTAAAATGTGAGACAGCCTTCCCATAAGTTGGAGTTTTCTGGATAACAGTGATTGTTGGACTTTGTCGAAATCTCCCCCGCCCCCCTTGAAGCTTGAGCCTTCAGTTAGTGCCCCCTTAGTTCATAAAAAAGGTACAAGGGCATGAAAACTGTACCATATGGCTACAGTTCCAACAATATATAGAGCAAAAGGTAATAATAGCAAATATGCATTCTCTCCAAATCTCACCTTAATTCTGAGCTCCTGACCAATTACTCAACATAAACACATTTGTCAGTCTGAAACAGAAGTCTGGCCACCAGTAACCAGGTAAAATAGTAATGGACCAGTTCAAACTAACACATGGGGGCAAATTCGCTAAAAGGCGAATTTTCGCCTGCAAAGGCATCGTCACACTTCGAGCCATTTCTTCAGATGTTAATTTGCAGAGCATAAGCTAATTAATCAAAATGCAAAGTTGCGTCTTGGCAGAAGAACGCTAGTGATGTTTCACTAGCATAAATTCATGAGCGATTCAAAACAAATTTCGGATTATGGATTTCTTGCAAATTTTCGCTAGTCACGGCCACTTTGACCTTTAGTGAATTTGCCCCATTGAATGGCAAACCTGTGGTTTTAGCCCTCTCAGCAACAGCCTATTAATTTGTTGAAATGTTTCTTTTATTTTCTTTTGGAAATTTTTACATTGACCATATGAGGAATGTAACTGTAATATGGCCAATTTCACCCCAACCATTCATCCAACTTTTTTTTTTTACATGTAGGCATTGAAGCTTAATTGCTCAGTTAGGACATTTCCTTAGAAAGGCTTGCTTTGGCTTATTCAAGCAGATATACAAGAGAGGCCAACCATGACTTAAAACAATGGTATGCCAACGATTAAAACAAAATTCAATACTACTATATATGGTGCAGATGCAGATTCCAGACAAATAAACATATGGAAAATGAACAAACTGCATATCATTTTGTTTTAAGTTGCAGTACATAAAAAGTATATTTGCACAATCCTACAGGATCACCAGACATGTGAACATTGATGGAATTGATCCAACTGGCAGGTCTATTCAAGAGGCCGTGAAGATTGGTCATAATTTGATGTATTCAGAATGAAATGTTTTGAATCAGTGTAATATTGTCAAATTTGTTATTCCCAAATTATTATGAATTGATCAGAAACTATAACAATATTTATTTCATTAATCAATCAGTCCCTCTGTATTTGCTGACAGCCATTATCATCATCATTGTTTGTATGAACTGTAATCTTTGGCTGTATGAGCCTTTCCTACATCATCAATAATACTGATGTGACCTGCCTCACCTGTGTTCCCCAAGAATTGGGATTTGTGTCTAATGTAGCTGGTTACCTAATCCACTTGTATCTAATTGCACATACAAACAGTGGGTGAAGTCTATCTAATGAATGATTGCAATATGTGGCATTACGCATATTCATCCAATACAGCTTTCATGACCAAATAACTTATTCATCAGTGAAGCTCTGGCTTAAAGGAAAACTATACCCCCAAAATAAATACTTGAGCAACAGATAGTTTTTATCAAATTAAGTGACATATTAAAGAATCTTACCAAACTGGTATATATATTTAAGTAAATATTACGCTTTTACATCTCTTGCCTTGAACCACCATTTGTGATGGTCTGTGCGCTGCCTCAGAGATCACCTGACCAGAAATATTTCAACTCTAACTGTAACAGCAAGAAATGTTGAAGCAAAAGACACAACTCTGTCTGTTAATTGGCTGGTGTGACCTAACTTTATAGCTTGTTTGGTATGTTTGTGTGCACCGTTGGATCCTAGGATCCCAGGAGGCTGTCCTTATTTTTTAAAATGGAAATTTTTTATTTATAATTACCCAATGGCACATGCTACTAAAAAAGTATATTATTATGAAAATGGTTTATTTACATAAAGCAAGGTTTTACATATAAGTTGTTTTAGGCAATATCTTTCTATAGAGACCTACATTGTTTGGGGGGTATAGTTTTCCTTTAACCTTTCTTTATTTTTACTCCTGAACCAAAGGGCTCATTTACTGACATAGCTGCTAAATTGCACAAGTGCATTTGTCAATTTCAGTCACTCAGATATTAGTTTTGAGCAGTCTGCTACAAGGCAAGAAATGAAAGCAAAGACTTGATTAGTTGTTATTGGCAACTACACTACAATTTAGCACTCATGTGATCTGGATTGTAATTAACTGCTTACTATCATTTATAGTTAAATGATCAGTTAAATGATATTTTATTACTGAAGCGTTTTCTGATACATAATAGATTACATGCAACCCACTTTTTACAGAGAGTATTAAAATCCTGTTTAGATTATATGTAACTTCTGAAATAAAACATGCTGCTTTGGTGACGTAAAAAGAGGCCCAATGGAAAAATAAAGAATTTCTTGCTCAGTGAGACTGTAAAGTGAATACAATAAGTTGTGCACTAGACAAAACTTAAAAATAAATGAAACAATACATATGGATAGATCGTAGAGAGATAGATAGATAGATGGATAGACAGAAAGATAGATGGTAGATAGATGATAGAATGATAATTAGATAGATGATATATGGATAGATAGATATAGACAATATATATATTGTTTAAGTAAGTAAAGAATTAGGTTTAAAGGGCAAGTCAACCCCAAAATAAAAATTTGTCTAATAAAAGAAAATAATTCTAAGCAGCTGCATGTAATATATATTCTATGTTTTTTTCACTTTATTTGTATATGTATTGGCATTGAAAGCAGTGCTTGTCTGTCCCTTGCTATTCTCTGTCCTGATGGCTGAGACTGGTGATAAAATGTAAAGCAAGGCAGCTAACAGACCTGTCTTTCCTGGGGAACTAAGACTTTTGCAACATAGTTTAAACCGTAACAAGCATACAGTATGTAGTAGCAATTGTTTTTACAAACAACTTGAAATTTTTAATAAATGTATATTGGAAAGTTGCTTCAAATTATGCTTTCTTTTGTTAGGCAAACTTTTATGTTGGGGTTGACTTGCCCTTAAAAAGACATCAAAAAGACATTTGTAATACTTAAATACAGAGAAATTAAAACACTAGCATGGAAATAGAGTTTACCTTTTGATAAATATGCCCTAAAAATCCTATACAAGTAAACAAAGAGGTAGCCCTGTGGGGTGAATAATTTCAAGTACTGTATAACAAAGTATATTTTCAGTGCAACATTATTTTAATGGCAAATATACAGTACTGCATGTCTTATTATTCTTCTATTTTCATTTTCAAGTATTTATCACTAGTGATGGGCGAATCTCCCGCGTTTCGCTTCGCCGAAAAATTCGCGAATTTCCAGAGAAATTTGCGAATTGGCGAAAAAATTTGTGAAATGTCGTGTTGTTTTTGACGTGCGTCGCGCGACTCGTTTTTTGGGCAAATTTTTCGGCGGTGAATTTTTGCTGGCGTTTCGCAAATTTATTCGCCAGCGGCGAATCGCGGGAATTCGCCACGAATTCGCCCCTGGCGAATAAATTCGCCCATCACTATTTATCACTTGTATTTTATTGAGTTCACTTATATTAAATGGGTTCATCCTCCACCCAAGAGCAAAACAACTGAACTGTAATATGACTATTTAATTTTAGACAATTAGACATTACATTAAAACAGAGAAATTACCAAATAAATGCCACATAATAGAAATGATAAAGAAAGAGGTGTCAAGGCAAAATGAACTAATACCAGTAGAGAAACCAGCTGGTTAACCAAATTAGCTGAATAATGATGGCCATTATGATATTATGATGGCTCAGTCCACCAAATTAGACATAGCAATCTTGGAATTCAAGGATAAATTCATCTGAGAAACATTGGGCCAGATTCAATTTAGTGAAAAAAAGGGTTTATCACTTGAAAAGTCATGGACAAGATTCAATCTGAGATGCAATTCAATTCAGAAAAACCTATCTTACGGTTTATCACCTGAAAACTCTGTTGAAGTCTATGGGGAAAACTGGAAATTAACTTAGAGAAAGGTTTTAGAGAGGTTTTTCTCCTCTAATTGAATCTCTTCCGTGACTTTTCGCGTGATACACTATTAGATAACTTTTTCTCACAATCTGCCCCATTAATTCAAAAGAATATAGAATGTTTTCAGTTTATCCATCTAGTGAATGTCTATTTGCTTTGTATACCAGCTCAATTTCTAAATATTAGTGCAGTAACATATATTTGCTAGATACTGCGCCAATAGAGCAATTTAAAATAATGTGCCTAAATCATTACTTCACTGTGTTTAAAAGCGGGACTCATTTCCAGATCTCGTGCAACATTACAGCTCCTCGGTGTTTTCCATTGACTCATAAACATTCCATAAACAGTTGGAATGTTTATCCGCACTTTCTTTACCATCACTTTTCAAAGTCCAAAACTAGCAAAATGGAAGAGATCCATTCCAGGAATTATTATATATATATATATATATATATATTATATATTTCTAAAAAAAAATCTAATAATATTTGTGGGACACTATCCATTTTATAGTGTTAGAAAACAAATTAACTTCATATTTTGATTTACATCTGTTTATGTCTTCACAGCAATTAAACAGCTGGAATGTAAAATCATTGTTTTAGAATATAACACATTTTCATCATTAGGTCTATTTATTTTACTGAGAATAAACATACAGTACACTATATTAATAAAAGTGTCCGGACACATGCTTTGTCCAACATCTCATTCCAAAACCATGGGTATTCATATAAAACTGATTCTCCCTTTGCTGCTGTAAAATCTTCTAGCCTTCTCGAAAGGCTTTCCAATCAGTGTTGGAACCTTATTGGTGGAATTTGGTTCAATTCACGCATAAGAGCATCTGGCACTGATGTTGGGCAGTTATACATGGCTCCGGAACAGTGTTCCAATATAGTTTACAGGTGTTTAGTTTATTTGGGATCAGGGCTCTGTTTAGGCCAGTCAAGTTCTTCCATTCTCATCTTTGCAATACAATTCTGTACAATTCTTGGTTTGTGGATGAAGACATTAATGTGCCGATAAAGGAAAGGGTGTGTCCTAAACTGCTGCCATAAAGTAGTGAGAATGGATGAGCCAAAAATATAACTGTATACGGTAAAGTTAAGGTTTTCTTTCACTGGGACCAGGGGCCAGGGCCGGATTTACCCCTAGGCCTGCTGTTGTTTGTCGCCCCTGTCCCCTCCATTTAATTTGCTCAAATTTTCAGGATGGAGCAAAGGGAATTGGCACACAGGAAATTTTAATTTCTGAACCAAAGTGGGTGTGGTTGGGCAGCATTCTGCCCCCTAAAATCCTGCCGCCCTAGGCCTGGGCCTAGGTGGCAACGCTACAAATCCAGGCCTGCCAGGGGCTCAAGCCCAAACATGAAACACCATTTTTCCACCTCTTTGAATCTTTACTTATAATAATGGTGATTCAGACAGGTAGAATTCTCCTGACAATCACTAAACTCAAGCTCAGGAATGATAAACATCATCACACACAATTCCAAGCTTAGGCTAGTGTGTTGTAAAAGTCACCCCCAAAAGGCTCTTGAGTAGTGGAAATACATTCTCCAGTGAGGGACTGCACCTTAAAGCCTGGTTTGTGCATAACTGCTTGCACAAAAACACCCATGCTCCCAAAATATAGTCTTTGTACTTGCATTGTAAATACTTTAATAGTCTGGAACTTAGCAATTAATGTTCTAAAGAAGGACGTGAGTGTAGAAAGAACGGATCCGCACACACATACGATTCTGCAGTCAGGGAATTTCCCCTTTTATTGTGCCACCAACCAGATCAACATTTTGGGGGAGTCTCCCACCCTTCATCAGGATAACAATACATGTGCAAAAAACACTTATATACCCATGCCCCCTCCTCTTTACCCACCGACTGCAGAATCGTGTGTGTGCGCAGATCCGTTCTTTCTACATTGCCGTTGCTAAGGGACCTTGCCTGGTCCACGGAAGTCCAGCATCACCATAGTAGAAAGGTGAATAACAGGTGTGCTGTGGCTACAATTTATCAGTCTAAAGAAGGACATGACTTAAGAAGGAGTATATTGATATTCTTGGCTTTATAATATATCTGGATTCAAATGCCCACATGTGTATTTTGTCAGTGTGAAAGCACTTTTGTTTCTTAATAATTGTGGCATTCTGCTTTATTTAAACCATGTGTTTATTGGGGGCTAACTTCAATTTACTTCCTGTAAATAAACAATAAATTACAAGGCCCTATACAGGCTCAGATTTGTATCCCAAAAGGCATTAACGTTTTCGTGAACCATTTTACATTAATTACACCTGGGGATGCGCAAAGAAAACGATTACAGATATAATTAGCATGAGATATCACTATGCAATAACTCTGGTTCCATTTATAAATATAATTTGACTGACCCCAGATTTTGCAGCTGTGCATAAAGCCTGACTCATTGTATGCAGTCATACTCCTTATAAATGTAGTTGATTTCTCCAGAAATAAATAGCTTGGTTACCATTTTGTTCTTGGTTATGGTTTGCATGATATCAGCAGTTGGCTGTACCCTTCTGGAGCTAACTGGGAATCTTCCACATTATTATATTTCTGGGCAGATATTCACTCTGTCTCCTATTCTGAATGTTACCTCATTACGGTATTTTGTTTGCATTTCAAAACTCTGGACATTTTTCCTAGAAAACTCATTAGAGTATGATTATATAACAGATAAGAGGTTCCTGTTTTGAGAACTTGAGTAGAGCTGCAGTGGTAATTTACACAAAAGAACATTTATTTATTACGCAAGAGTAATTTCTGTATTACTGAAATTTGCACATTTAATCTGCCAATCATTTTATCACCATGTTTAAAACAAGCTAGATCTTCACATGAACAGAAAATCTCTATGTAGTCTCCCCTTCTGTGTTTTCCTGTTGCAAAAGGTATGCTCCAGCTAAATGGGCAATAGTTAGCAGAGATATTTTTGGGCAATGACTCTTCATAGTGTCTCAGTGAATACTGGGTCATAATGTTCCAAAGGTCAAACAGACCACCAATTACTGCACAGTAATACCAGGTGTTATTGTCTTGCTGCAAAGTCAGGTATTATATTATGGGGGCTAATCCTACTAATTCCCTTCCAGCTGCAAACCAAGTGCCAATTTAAGCAATCTCATAACTGTAACCAGGCCATAATTGCCACTTTTATTTCCCATGTGGGACCTAAGGTGGCCATATACTCACAGATGAGTTTGTACAAACAATAGAAAGGTGGCCATACCTTGTATGGTATTGTGTACACTCTCCATTCTTCAGCCTGTGAGCCATAAGAACACATACAGATCTTAAGATTTTAAAAGCTTCAGAGATGTCATGGTTATCCAGTTACCAAACCATATCCTGGCTTTGATTCATCCCTTTCTTCTCCAATGACTGGATTGTTAAACACGGCTCACAATGGCAAGAACCACCCCCAATCCTAAATTCCCCATTGACTTTGTCTGCCCGTTATGTAAATCCCAGAACCCATTCATATGGATCACAATATTTACTATGCTGCATAAATATGGTATACCATAGTGCAGTGATCCCCAGCCTTGAATGTTGTTCCCAATGGCCTCAAAGCAGGTGTATATTTTTAAATTCCTGGCTTGGAGGGAAGATTTGGTTGCATAAAAACTTGGGGTATTGCTATAGTGTATATGCTTGCTTATAAATAATTTGAGGATATTTTACTGACAGAGTGAAGGTATGAAAAGACGTGCCTAAAAACATATATATGACTACATATTTCTGTTTGTCTTTCTACACCAAGGCTTCTTCACTTATACATTCTACATAGTCTGCAAATTCACTTCAGCAATGTGAAACATCACAATTACAGTTACAAATAACACATATCACTATTAATGTTTACATTCCAGAAAGTAAGACAGAACATTTAAATCTTTTGGCCTCATTCAAGTTAGAACAGTCACCATGTATGGAGAATAAGAAGTCCACTTAGGGCTCACCAGAATTGCAAGCAAGCCTCATAAGGATGGCCTTACGGAAACACTGCTCTTCGTGAAAGTCAGATCTTTTTCAGCTCAGTATTATTGTTGGACATACTTTTTAAAAATTTGGAATTTTTGATGGAAAGGGGCATGTAAAAAATGCTTCTACAAATTAGATACTAAATCTTTCCTGAAAAATATAAAGGCAAAGAACACGGCTTTGGAATTGGCTCCAGAAAATTATTTACTTTACAATGTCCTCCTGATTTTTAAAAGAACATACATAATCGAACTGTGTCATGAATGGGATTCAATAGTATTTCCCTTCACATTTTGACAGGGAAATTGCATTGGCTATCTAGTGGAAATGATAAAGATAAATAAAACAATATTTGGACATCAGTCTGAGTAATACTCCCCAGACAATTATTATACTTGTTATAAATTGTACAAGTGAGCGGAAATGATGTTTGTGTTGGCTCTGATTCAACTTCTATATCTTAATTCATTGCTGTAGCCTTCCCTTCGCTTGGATTAAAGTGAATTTCACAGGGCAAACCCTACTAAGGAAAGAATGTTTCATACCACACATGAAGTTTGTGAGTGTAGAGAATTAGCACCAGCCAGAAGGAACTGTAAGCTCTTCAAATAAAATGGTCATTCTCCATGCAATGTCCTCATTAGGAATCATTACTTGTATAATGATCACCAAATAAGCTCCAAACTTTATAACCCATATTTTTCCTTTCCTTGTCATAAGTCAATTTGGTGCATCAATTTAATGAGGCATAGATGAAATACTATAACATTTTAAGTGCTGGAATGAAAACAAATTCCATAAATTGATTTATATTGAATCCTCATCTACAATAAAAGGTTTAAAAAACGAATTGCTTAATATCAAAGAAACAGGTTTTCAATCTAACATCATTTATTGACATTGGCAGATTTAAGGTGCTGACCCTTCAAATTTTGACACAAAATTGGAAACAAAAATCAATAATTCTCAAAAAAGCCACAGCAAAAAACAAAAACAAATTAGTTTCAAGATTTATAGAAATACAATTGCAAAAACGACAGAAATGAAAACCTTGCTACCTGATACCTGTCAGGGGCACTCCGCCAATTAGGCAAGTTGAGAAACTCGCCTCAGGCAGGATCGCCCCACAGGGTACCAGGGGTGGCAAAAATGGATATCACTCCAACTTGCTGTACAGTCGTAAAAATTGACGGAAGTTTATCAGAGCACAAGTCACATGACTGAAAGCAGCTGGGGAAACTGACAATATGTCAGATTTCAAAACTGAATATAAAAAAATGCATTTGCTCTTTTGAGAAATGGATTTCAATGTAGAATTCTGCTGGAGCAGCACTATTAACTGATGCATTTTGAAAAAAACATGTTTTCCCATGACTGTATCCCTTTAATATTTACATGATTTTCTAGAAGACTTAAAAGGTGTGAAGATCCAAATTATGGAAAAATACATTATCTGGAAAATCCCAGGTCCCAAGCATTATGGATAACAGGTCCCATATCTGTATCATATGTTCAGCCCATTCATTTATAGATGACCTTAAAGCGATGCTGTCATGGGAAAACATGTTTTTTCAAAACACATCAGTTAATAGTACTGCTCCAGCAGAATTCTGCACTGAAATCCAATTTGCAAAAGAGCAAACAGATTTTTTATATTCAGTTTTGAAATCTGACATGGGGCTAGCCATATTGTTTCCCATGACAGTATCCCTCTAACATTTCTAGCAAGAACTTGGGAGGAGATAGGGGATGTTCAATGACTCAAGGCCCCAAAACTGCACAGTAGCCAGAGAGAGACCCTCTATACCTGTAAGGGCCCCTTCTGTACCGACAGCAATGTACAAACTTACTGTAAAAAGACTTTATGATCAGACGTTGTTTTTCTGGTTATAGTGCCCTATAATACAGCTCCTAGGCTTCACTGAAACAATTACAGCAAAGAAGTCAGAATCAATGTTTTGTTAAACTTGAATGAATAGAGCATAGATTTTAATTTCCATCTTGCAATTGTCCAATTCTGCTACACAAATGCCTTTTTAATCAAATGGTCTATATTAAAGCACAGAAGTTCAAAAGCACCATAACGATGATCAATGGAATTAATGTTATCTTCCTGTGACGGAGATGCCATATTCAGCATAAAAAAAAAAAGAAATTGCCAAAAGAATGGTACATTTATATGAAGGCAGGTCAATAGTCATAAAATGATTAATGACAAGCAGTTAAATTGTTGCAAGTTCATAGAGAGTACGACCATTTAATCAATCTAAAATCATTTAGATAGCTGTTCAAGAACAGAAGAAAGGCATTAAAGAGTATTTCAGCTTACAGCATACAAGGACTCACATTTATTATGTTTCTGAATAAAATGGGAACCTAAAATAATAAAATCAGCAACCACAGAAAATAAACATAAATCCCTAAATTACGGTACAAATCTGCATGTGGTACAACTTTTATATTAGATCTGGAAATGTGGCCAGATAAGCACATTTCCACAAAACAATGTTTAGCTGCTTCATCACATTATTTGGTATCAGGCAAGTGACTGATTATATATTATTAATAAACAGCTTCTGGTTGGGGTAGATTCATTAGCCTTACCCAGTAACTGTTCCATTCCTGCTGTTGAGGTATAATTTTCTAAGGACCTGTACTTCCAAACCAGCTAGTAAGGACATACTGCAAACTGGACCTGTTATCCAGAATGCTCAGGACCTGCTGTTTTCAGGATAACGGATCCTTCTGTAAATTGGATGCTCATATCTTAAGTCTACTAGAAAATAATGTAAACATTAAATAAACCCAATAAGCTGGTTTTGCTTCCAATAAGGATTAATTATATCTTAGTTGGGGTCAAGTAGAAGCTACTGTTTTATGATTACAGAGAAAAAGGAAATAATTTATAAAAAATTTAATAATTTGGATGAAATGGGCAGTCTTCCCCTAATTCAGAGTTTTCTGGATTATTATTTTACAGGTAATTGATCCCAAACCTGTACAGGAATGTGCAAATTATGTAGAGGGGTGTACAGATACAGGACCGGTTGTTCACAATACTGGGAACACTGGTTTTCCACATAAGGGATATTACAGTAATTTGGATC
>CM044439.1:50202077-50218367 GCA_024363595.1 Xenopus borealis | reverse complement strand
TTTGGTATGTTTGTGTGCACCGTTGGATCCTAGGATCCCGGGAGGCTGTCCTTATTTTTTTAAATATTCTATTAGGATTACCCAATGGCACATCCTACTAAAAAGGTATATTATTATGAAAATGGTTTATTTACATGAAGCAGGGTTTTACATGTGAGTGTTTTTATGCAATATCTTTTTATAGAGACCTACATTGTTTGGGGGGTATAGTTTTCCTTTAACTGATGTATTTTAAAAAAAAAAACATGTTTTCTCATGACAGTATCCATTTAAATGTAGTGTGAACTTTCAGCAGAATCTGGTTCCTACTACAGACCTAATTTAACCTATGCAGAAGGGGATGCAAGTGTATAGTGACTTCTGTAGAGGTTTTATTTATTTGCAATTTCAGTATAAATATTTCCCAAGGCTTTGCTGATGTGTATACGTACTACAGTCCTCATGCTGAAAGTTGTGAGAACATACAATGGATTTGGCAATCCAGCTAGTATCTTCAGCAAGAAATATTGCCAGTTGTTAGTGATTACCTCACTATGGTCTCTGATCGATGTGAAAAAAATGTACCACCCATTGCTAACAACGGTTTCATGCACATTCTAATTCTGACTACGTCTATCGCTTGGCTTGTCATGTTTAACAGGCATAACTCAATTCACAGTTTAATGGAAGGGTTAACCTTTTCACTATAATGTATTTGGGGATCTATGCAATAAAAAGAATTAACACATATGAAACAAAATCCCTAAGTTTCAAGGGGGATTTACATGGTAATACAAAGCATGCTCCAGTCAGCAAGAATGGCCCTATTGTAGCATATTTTCAAAGTTCTGACTATAGGAATGTTGCAAACCATTCTGTTTTCTAGATTTGAAATATTTGAACGAATGAATGGATTCCTATTCAGTTTTATTCTTATTAGTATGAATGCAAAATTTTAGGCATTATCCTCAAACTGACTTATTTAGCTATTTGATAAATAAAGGCCACAGTGTCACAAATACTGACATAAACGTACATAAATATTTCTTTACTGTATTGATATAAGATAGTACAGTAGGGCTGCCACCTCAATGATAATTCACCAGCCTAACCAGTAAGCCAACAACCATAGTCATGCTTGATATTACCAGTGGTGTAACTATAAAGGAAGCAGACTCTGTGTTTGAGGGGGGAGCCAGATCAAGGGGTCGGCTTTCTCTATAGCATTAACATCCCCACTCCCTGCTGCTCTTTTTCTTCAAATCTCTGCAGTGGGGGAGGGGGTTGTGAGCGGGGCCAACAATGCAGAATCCCACGATTCGCCGCCAGCGAAAATTTGCTGGTGTCAAAAAAAAGAGACGTGTCAAAAAATCCTGAGACCCACAGACCGAAAATGTTGCGGCACGTGCCGAAAAAATGCGCATAAAAAAAATTAACCCTTTTTTTCGCCCAATTGCCAAATTTCGCTGGAAATTCGCAAATTTTTCGCCAAAACAGGATAGATTCACCCATCACTACTCCCAACGACCACTCATGTCACCGACCGACCCCTTCAAGTAATGGCTCTGCCCCCTAACATTATTATGACATCCCACCTGTGTTCAAGGTATTCCAGTAAACACCATTTTTCTTACTGGCTATAGCTATCATAATAAGCCTGTGCATCTATCTAATACTGCTGTGTTGGTGATATCTGCAGCTCCTTAAATATCATACATTGGGCCAGTGTGAAAAAAAGGTTTATTAAATGAAGAGGCATGGACGAGATTCAATTTGAGATGCATCTCAATTCAATCTCTAGGTAACATGTGAAAACTCTATTGAAATATATGGAAAAAACTGGAACTGAATTAGGAATTCGTTTTTTTACCTCAAATTTATGCATTTGCACGTTAGATAAACTGTGACTCTCTGAATTGAATTTGGACCATTGTAGGTCAACACTGGTACACAGCCTACTACATTTTTATAGGAAAGGTTAATTATCTCTACCCAATGCACAAAACATATCTAAAGGTTTATGACCAAAGTGAGTACAGAATACAAGTTTTTTAGGTTCTTATAATGTATAGCTTTCAACAGTGATTTCAATATTTTGGTTTCATTGGTCCACTGAGCAAAAATCTATACTTTTCAACCTGGAAACTACAATAAAAATCCCTAATAAAAAGAGATTTTACAAGATTTTACATGCCTATAAAAGGTGAATTTTTTTTATAACTTTCAGAATTTTCCAGTCTCTAATTTCATTTTTGTTCTACCTCTTCTAGTATAAAGTAGGTCATCACTGTAATAATACATCAGAGTATGTTTGCAGCCTACACATCTGTTTTATTAAACAAAAAAAAACTTTTTTCATTCAGGATGTGCTGTTTAAAAAAAAAAATATATATATATAGTAGAGAGAGAGGGGGAAATAGTGTAAGAGCCTCAAAAGGCAACATGGATCTTTATATAATAAAATCCCATCCAAGCATGGATAATCATCAAAACTACAGACAAGAAATACAATGGATCAACAGGCATTTCTAACCTACAAGGTTAACATACTGTATAAGATTGGTATTATAGCCTGTAACAAAAATGAAAGAAGGTGAAGAAGTGGAATTATACCTTTATCCAAAAGTCCAAAGTAAATGTCTTACAGTTAGCCTCCATGTATGCTCATTTTAAGGGGGATATAGATTATTGCTTCACATTAGACTTCTTTTTCCTAGCATACTTATGTATATTAATTTCTCACATGAAGCTAACAGAACCAAAAGGCTTATGCCTCTGGTTGCTGGATACTGACAATCTCACGTCAAGCTATCTCAGGTAATTCTGTACCCTACCAATTCTGAACACTCTCTAATGGGTTAATAAGCAAAGTATGAATGATAAAAATAGGTGCTAAATAACTGTCCAACCTGGTACCGGAATTTCTATGGCACTCTGCAGATCATACAAATCAATTCACTTATCTCTGGAAATGAAACCACCTCTGACAGAGCCATTGCCTGCTCCCAGTAGAGCTCATTTACTTTCACGTGATGGTTCATCTGCCATCACTAAGAATAAATACACACTGAGTAACACATGTAATTACAGCAAAACGCTAATGGCAGGTGCAATTTTCTCGCATTTGTGCTTCTAAGTAAGGTATAACAAGTGAAAGGGGCAAGTAAATGTGACAGTGAAGAATGGATGTATTTAGAGGACCATTTATCACAACACAAACTGCACAGCAGATAGCCTTAAAACAAAAGAACTGGATCTTACCGCATCACAGTTGCATGGCTGTTAATTTCCCTGCAGTCAGTGCAAAAAATCTCATTCGTACTTGTGTCTCTGCACTCTTGTATAGTGCTCAGCGCTGCTAAATGCCTGCCTCCTATTCTGAAGTTGCAACTATTGACGCAAGGGGAATCCTGGAGCTTGGGCAAACACAAAAGTTGCAAATTACACCAAATGGAAAATTTTCAGTGCAATTTTATCTGACTGCCGTCAAAGTTCTAATGCAACTGCGATGGCCACAGTTGTGTTAGGCACATCTTCCACTGGTGACCCACAATTACGCTGGAATCATGGGGAAAAAAAGGCTGCATGGTGGGTAGAAAACATGATGCTTGTACAAAAATTGCAATTGCACATTGCGGCATGCAAAGTAAAAGATGTGGCATTATGTATAGTTCTCTGTGATATTTTTATTTCAAGGGCTGAAACTTAAATGTGTCTTCAAAAATCATAAAAAATAGCAAACGTATTTGTATTCGAAGCATTCTATTGTTTAGGTCTACAGCTTGCAGAAATAACAGCTATAATATAATGGGTTTCATCTGTGCCAGGCTTTTTTTTTTTTCAAATCCATATTCCTATTTCCTCCAGGTTGTTCAAATTAGTTGGATGACACTTGTGCATTTCAGTATAATGCCACATATTCCCAGCTTCACTGAGATCAAGGCTTTGTCTGGTGATTGTAGGATCTTCTCCTTTTTGACCACCTGCAGTGTTATTTTTAGGCAGAAATAATTGTAATCCTGAAAACCTGGGCAAGGTTCAGTTTTTGGCAGATAAGCTGGTGTTTTTCAATATTTTGTACCTTCAAATTTTCTTTTTATTATTAAAAGATGCCCAGTGTCTGCTAATAAAAACTGTCCCATAGCATTATGCTGCCACCAATTATTGGTATTAGAAATTAATATTATCACTAATATTATTAGTGTTATTGAAATATTAAAAAACAGCATTTGTATTCCTTTTTTCAATATATATAAAACAGTACCTTGTATGTGATCCCAAATAAGCTGCATGAATCCATATTGGTGGTAAAATCCTATTGGGGTTTGTTAATATCTATTTTTGGCAGCATCAATGTATGGACATCCAAATTATGGAAATATCCTTTTACAGGTCCACAGGACCTGAGCATTCTGGTCCTATATGCAACAATCCTAGTGGTATGATAGTAATGAGAAGTACCTGGAAGGGAATGGGAAACAAGTAAGATCAGGGTCGGACTAGTGTCCATGGCACCCCTGGGCCCCACTTGCTGCGCCGTGTGCTCCCTTCCTGGTGTTCCATGCCGGTGCATATGTTCAGACGGCGTGGCATTGGCACGCATGCGCAGACGGATCGGCGATCCTGCTTTTTTTTTTATTAAAATCCCGGCAGGGGCCCATGACAGTCGGGGCCCGCTGGGTTCTTTCCCGGTGTCGCACCAGGCCAGTCGGACCCTGAGTAAATATCTATAATAGTAGCTATGGCTTAAAACTATGAAAGAACTGCTTACTCTGCCTGCAGTTTTTAAAGGAGAACTAAAACCTTAAAAAAACAGTCCCCCTCCCTACTTCCCCCCCCCCCCGCATAGTTTATTACTCCTGAAAGTGTCCCTAACAACATGCTCATGTATCTGTGCGGGGTAGCACACTGGAACTCCGGATCTTCATTCTTCTTCGGATTCTCTTCCTTCACTTAAGTCTCAGCTCTCACCTTAAAGTCTTCTGCTTTACCTTCTCCTTATTCCTATGCCTTCACGCCAAACTATTCTGTATCCCTATAAATGGAGAGCAATTTTCCTCCTTTCAGCGTAGTAAATATGTCATATGTTATAGAACCCAAAGTAAATGGGGACCCTTAGTTTATTAGATAAAGAGTGCTGGTACAGTGCTCTGTACATCAAATGGTAAAGACACCTACACATAGAAAACTGTCCAAGAATGTATGATAGACTGAAAATAAATGATTGCTCTAGTCTAGGAACGAGTGATGTCATGGCTTAAGGTCTTAAACTAAAAGCAGAATTTAAATTTATTGTAGGGAGTGTCTATATTTCATTCAGTCATTTAAACATATGAAATCATGCAGTGTGTTAGTATTGGTATTCCAATGACAGTGATATACTGAAATGTAAATACAATAATACATTGAAATCCTAATTTATTGTCTGAAACATTAGTGCTTGAGGTAAGACGATAAGAGAAGGATGGGGCACTAAGATCACAAAAACGTACATAAAGCAGACATATCCAACATGCAGCCCTCCATCTACATTGCTACAACAGAGCTGCTGGGAATCAAACAACAAATGGAATAATGCAAGTGGAATATATATTTATTTTAAAAGGTGAATTGGACCTATCAGTGTGAGTATTTTAGCCACCACTGTGACAGTTCAATTTGATCCAGTGGCATTGAGAAGATTAATTCAGCAAGCAAGGAATAAATTGAAAATCTTCCAAGTAATAAGGTACCATTTTTTCAAGAACAGCCACATGGGAAAGATATCAGTGTTGCAGTCTACTCCAGGTTATAAATTACATATCCAGCTAAGCTGATTAACTAAACTACTTTTCTTCTGTAGTACAGGGCATAGGAATTCTACCGAATTACAAGTATGGGATCTGTTATCCGGAAACCCATTATCCAGAAAGCTCAAAATTACAGAAAGGCCATCTCCCATAGGGGTGGATTCATCAAAGAGTGAAGTTCCGCCACTAGAGGGATATTACACAGCTCTCAATTCATTTCTATGGGATTTTGCAAGGCGTATTCATCAATGGGTGAAGTGAAAGTTCACCCTTTGATGAATACGCCTTTAAAAATCCCATAGAAATGAATTGAGAGCTGTGGAATTTCCCTCTAGTGGCGGAACTTCACTCTTAACTTCACTCTTTGATGAATCTACCCCATAGACTCTATTATAATCAAATAATCCAAATTTTTACAAATGATTTCCTTTTTATCTGTAATAATAAAACACTACCATGTACTTGATCCCAGCTAAGATATAATTAATGTTTATTGGAAGCAAAACCAGCCTATTGGGTTTATTTAATGTTTACATTGTTTTCTATTAGACTTAAGTTATGAAATCCAAGATCCCGAGCATTCTAGATAACAGGTGCCATACCTGTATATACTGTAGATTCATTGACAAATTACAGAATGATCCCATAACACCAGCTACAATGGCCCTTACTCATTGTAAAGATGCAGCTGAAAACAGTCAAATCACTGTAGATGCCGCCTAATAGTCAAAATAAAGCTGTGTTGCAGGCAGGATGGTTTTAGAGCACATGCTACAAGATACTGTTCATCTCCCATTCAGGGAATTTTTAAAAGAAAGATAGTGTTTAAGACTACCTCTTCTGTTTTCTAGTATGATCTCTTAATTGGAAATGTCAGGCCTTTACAAGAATTCACAGTGCAATTTTCAACCTATGCCCAGAAAGTTATGTCTAAAACTATATATCTGCACTTATCTGAAGGAATGATACCTAATTTTACTATTGTTCTTGGCAGATGAGGGACATCAATGCATGGAGGGGTTCTTCCATGCAATCCCGGGAAAGATTCCTGCAAGTGACGGAATTGCTGTATCCCACTTATCCCCAGTGGCTCTTTCTTGTTTTATGAATGTTAGACAAAGACCCACACAAAGTCACTGTAGCTATCTTTTCCGCTATTTAAGGTCATAATATAATGACAGTGGCCACAAAGATTAGAATTAATAACAGTGTTGTCTGGCAAGATTTGGGCGACTGCTTTTGCTTCTTGGAAATAAACTGTATTTATTTAAGACCTTAACTTCTGTTGCCATAATTACAGTCATAACAGTCATAATAATCAGTCTTGTGTGTTTTGTGGGCCAAATTACAAATTCCATAACTGTATATACTTCAGCACACTATATAAATTGTAATCTAGTGTCGGAACACTGTTTTATGTTTAAATAAGATGAATTCTGCCTCCACATCTACAACTCATTAAAAGAGAGCCATAAGTACACTAATGGTCATTACAGTACAGGGACTGGGTTATGTTTTGGTAGCCGAGGATGAGTAGGGTACTACAGTGCTTTATTAACAGGTTCATGCAGCCATTACACTCCTATCATGTACTGTAAAATGTTACTCTCTGACAATGCAGCCCCCAAATTGGGACTTATTGCTGGGTGACAACTCTACAAATGAGATATCTGAATCCTCTAGTATGCCCTCTCTCTTCAGTTCCCTGAAAGAAGACTGTGTGAATGTATGAAACTGATGTTTCATATTCATAGAGTACTTATGTCACAAGTCCAGGGCAAAAAGGATACGGTGAAAACTAAAATGTCATGAACTAGTTGCCCCATTTTTCCCAACCCTTCTCTTTTCTTTCCTGCTGTGCTGGACCCAGGGAAAGAGTATAGGCTAATAAAGACATTTTCTACACAGATTGCATCATAGTATCCCAGGGGCAATTTCATTTAGAATATGTCAGAATTCATATCAGATTGATACAGTACCTATTTATTTATAATTAGTACTAGAACATATGGCAACATAAATATAGCGCCTATTCCAAGTACAGTATAATGCCACCCAGGATAAACGTGGTACCTATTTCATGTATAATGCTCCCAAAACAAATAGTATACATACGGGGCAAATTCGCTAAAAAGCGCAACTTCCCCAGTGTCTGCTTCACTCACATTGCAACACTTCGACAGGCATACAGTAGATTCACCAGGAAAACACTAGCATTGCCAAATTTGTATACGGCTGGAATTTAAAGTTGAATAGACATATATATGTTTCAGCAAATACATTACATTACACAAGCCCGGGAAACCTTAATAAAAGAAAACACAGTTGGTTTATTGCCCTACACATGTGCCCACTGTACAGTTTATGTTCCATATTGTAGGTGGGAAGCTGGGTAGCGCAAAAAAAATGTATGATCTTTTTCAGCCTATCACCCTGCAAATATGAAAAGACGCTAGTGTTTTTTGGGACCTAGAAAAATTTTCAATGATTTTGTGACAAACTCCTACCAACTCTGGTCTGAGGTGGTGAAGGCAAGTCTGGCGCAAGAAGTAACGTTCAGTAAAATACGCATCTTAGTAAATTGGCGGAGTTACGCTAAGTAGAGTGCGAAGTAACATAGCGTACCTCTTCTTCTCTAGCGAAGGGGCGTTCATTTGTAAATCGGATAAGTAACAAAATGACGTCACACTGGCGAATTTTCACTAGCATTAGTCAATATGCCCATAGGGGTCTATTTATTAAAGGTTGCGTTTTTGGCTCGAAAAATTTGAGTTTTTTAGAAATCAATTAAATTAAAAACAAAGTAGCAAAAATTCATGATCTGAAAATACTCCAGCTCAAACCTTTTGAATTCATGTAAAAGTCAAGGGCAGAGGTTCCTTTAACCATTTGAAGTTGGTGATTGCTTTCACCTTTTTTTGGTGTTTTTGGGTGTTTGATGTTGGTTTTCACTCGAAATTCAAGTTTTTCAGCCTATAAAAACTTTGAGTTAAATTATTAGTAAATTTGCCAAATTTAGGCAAGAAAAAAAAAATATAAGAAAAAAAATAATTTTAGCAAATAGCACCATAGTGTCTATTCCATGTACAGTATAATGCCCTCCAGGATAAATACAGTGCCTATTCCATGTGTAATCAGTGCCGTTTCTGGGGCTGCTGCCGCCCAATTGCGCTCTCTGCACTAGCGGAGTCGAATTTCCAGGTTAAAACCCGGAAATTCGTCTCTTAAAGTTACAAGAGACAGCTTTTTGCCGTCCCTTGTAACTGGCTGCTCCGTGCCGCCTGAGGAAAGGTTCTCACCTTGCCTCATGGCAGGAGTGGCCCTGTGTGTAATGTCCCCCAGGATAAATGCAGTGCCTATTCCATATGTAATGTCCCCCAGGATCAATGCAGTGCCTATTCCGTGTATAATGTCCCCAAGCATAATTGCAGTGCCTATTCCATGTATAATGTCCCCCAGGATAAATGCAGTGCCTATTCCATGTATAATGTCCCCCAGGATCAATGCAGTGCCTATTCCGTGTATAATGTCCCCAAGCATAACTGCAGTGCCTATTCCATGTATAATGTCCCCCAGGATAAATGCAGTGCCTATTTCATGTATAATGTCCCCCAGGATCAATGCAGTGCCTAATCCGAGTATAATGTCCCCAAGTATAAATGCAGTACCTATTCCGTGTATAATGTCCCCCAGGATAAATGCAGTGCCTATTTCATATATAATGTCCCCCAGGATACATGCAGTGTTTTTTTTGGCGAGGGGGGCCTGGCAGTTGGCACTCTTGTTGGTTGTTTCCATTTGGTATGACACAATAAAGTTCACACAGCAGTTAATAATATTGAATGCGTGGTCCTTTATCTACATTAGCTACATTGACTGACGTGGTCATACTGTAAATCAGGGAGCACCACCAGAAGGTAAAGCAATTTGTATACATAGGATGTGCTCCAATGCCAAAATTCTATCTTAAATCCTTATTGCATCCACATGCTACAGCACGCAGGGACCCTTCCCAAAGCCACTGCATTATGTGTGCAGCAAGAGACAAAAAGGGAGGCATCTCTTGCAATGTCTTAGTACATTTAAAAACATTTTAAAAAATATGATAAAAAGATATTTACAGTAATATATTGAATTCCTTACATTTTAAAAGACATTTCTAGTAATTGAATTTCTCAGCTGAACCGCCCAGTAGAAAGACCAGAAAGGCTTTTCAGAGCGGTGTTGCCGTTCCATTGGACTGATTGAACTGATGCTATTAAAAGAGTTAATTGGCTTTAGATGCTATGTATTTGCTGTTGTTATGCCTGGCTCATGTCTCATTAATTTCATAATAACCAATGGTGATTCTGAGAGTCTGAAGTGTTCCTTGAGCAGATATCGGCGTCTCTCATGAACAAGTGCCAGGTTTCCTGAAACATTGCTAACTCTGAGGTAAAACATTCCTTCCCTGTCTTTATCAAACAACTCTGACAGACTGCCCGAGCCTTGCAATACTTGGCATGAAACCGCTCTGTCTAGACTAAATAAGCTCAGCCTGACTTAAACAGACAGCTTTTAAATTCCAAGTGTTTACTGTAAGCCTGTAGTTCCTTCCATCCACTCGACCAGGTATCTGCGGAACACAGAACTAATGAGGGAATGTAATAAAAGTTAACGGATAAAAGCAAATGCGTTTCCTTTCCATATTTAATATGTTCTGCAATTTAAAGGGGACCTCTCACCTTAAGAAATATTTCCTGATCCTATAATGATGTTAGTCAAGCAAAATAAACTTCACTTACACTATTTAAAATATTTTGATTATTTTAGTCTTGGAACTTACAATCACATCACACAGGCATGAGCCATTGTGTGGAAACTGTTAAAAAACAAAGAAAGTAGCTAGAAATATTGTGCATTATGTTTTGAGCTTCTGTACCAGCCCAAGGCAACAGTAGCCCTTTAGCAGTAAAGATCCGTGTCTCCAAAGATGCCCCAGTAGCTCCCCATCTTCTTTTCTGCTGATTCACATGCTCTGTGCTGCTGTAATTTACTGAGCTTAGGGGCCGACTGAAAATATACAGTACACGTAGAATAGAAATGTCATAGTATAAGGCTAATTAGTAATTAATACAGATAATTAATACATGGCAACACAGAAACCAGTGCAATTAGCATCAGAATTTAATAATCAACCTTGTAGCATCAGCTTATACTACAGGGCAACCTCATTTTCTGCTGGATAATTAGTGACCACCCCTAAGCTTAGCTTCTCAACAGCTGCTCAGAGCCCACTGAGCATTGAGCGTCAGAGACACTTTCCAAGATGGTGACCCCCTATGACAAGTTTGAAGTCCTGGATCATTGCTGCTATTGACAAGCTGAAACTTTAGGCTGGTGCAATAAGTAGAGTATATGAAACATTTTATTTAGCCACATTTCTTGACACTTTACTCTATAGGATTTAGTTCTCCTTTAAGGCAAATCATTGCAAAATCTTGTTCATGTATCACAATGGGGCACCTGATGTCCATGCACAAGCACTAGCTACAAAATTAGATGGTGAGGAGGAAGGAGGAATGCGAGGAGGGCAGTGACGTGCAGAATGGAAAGTGGAAGTAATTGCCTGTCCCACCTGTTTAAGGCATAGAGGAGGGGCAATTATAAAATGATTGACAACTGAGATTTTTAAACAAGTTTATAACAGGCATGAGTGTTTTAATAAAAAAAAGTTTTGGTTTCATGTTTAATTTGCAAAGGATTTTTATTATACAGCTTTATATGTCAGGGTGACAGGTTCACTTTAACAGAAGAGGCTGTACATATGCCATGGACCATCACACAACTAAAATAAAGTGCATGTTTGGATGTAAGTAAATTTAAGGGATATTAACAATAGGGACATCAATTGTACTGGTATGGGATCCGTTAAAACCCTACTGCCCACAAACTCCATTTGATCCAAATAATCAATTTTTTAAATGATTTCATTTTTCTCTGTAATAATAATACAGAACCTTGTACTTGATCCAGTGTAAGATTGAATCCATCCTTATTGGAAGCATAACCAGCCTATTGGGGTTACTTAATGTTTACATGATTTTCTAGTAGTCTTCAAGTATTGAGATCCATACCTGTACCTGTTTTAGCACAGCCACACTTGCATTCGTATAAGAGCCCTTATATTGCAACAATGATAATTTTTGTTCTTTTAAGGTTTTTTTTTTTTTCATTTTACAAGTACAGTATTAGTATTTTAAAGAGATACTGTCATGGGAAAAAAAAAAATTTCAGAAAGCATCAGTTAATAGTGCTGCTCCAGTAGACTTCTGCACTGAAATCCATTTCTCAAAAGAGCAAACAGATTTCTTTATATTCAGTTTTGAAATCTGACATGGGGCTAGCCATTTTGTCAATTTCCCAGCTGCCCCTGGTCAAGATATCCATGGCTCTTGAGTATTAAACATTTATTATATCCCCTTCTTTATGAAACATTCATTAGACACCACTTGGTAATTTAATATCAGCAAGGCAACAATTTAGTAGTTGTGTTAACAAGCCTGGGGTTAGTGTCATCCATCTTTTAACACTCCATTAAAGTTACAATGTTGCCCTGCAGCATTACAGGTCATTTCCTGAACACAGTACGTTTATTTGATTGTGAATTTCAAGGTTATAAGGACGCTTTATGACAATCGAAAGAATGCATATGTTTCAGTGATTGTTAAAGAATGCCTGTTACTTTCATAGAAGCAGTGATGTTTTGACATTTTCCTTCTTTATAGATGAATTTTAGATTTCTGTTTGAAAAATAAAATTAAGTAATTGAATAAGTAATTGATTTTAAGCTGAAAGATATACTTCTGTTGTGGCCAGATGCAATGTCTAAAGTTTTACTAACGGCCGGATTTGCCCTGACAGCGCCCCAGAGGCGAAGTTTCCATGTAGTAACATATGCCCTGGGCATGGCAGGCATTCCCATTGGTTCAGATGATGTTATTAGTTCCTGTTCCTGTTTCGTAGTCTATAATAAGGGTATTTAGAACATGGTTCTTTGACGCCATTCTAGGGAGGAGGATGGATGTGATGGAAAGCCATGTAGGGAGGTAGGTCTCAGTAACAGATGCCAAGGGCCAAAAGCAGGTCCTACCTTATAGAAAATCAGGGAAAGGGACACTGCAAATTTTTACTTTCTTTACTTTCTGTTTTCATAATAAACCTGACTGTATGCAGTGAAATTCCCCCTTCGTTTTACTTGCTCTAACAGCTGCAGATAGGAAATGCCAGATGGTCCCTAACTGCTCTGCAGTGAAACTATCACACTTTCAAACAGCGTGGGGAAGCCCCCCACCTTAGTTCCCAGAACTCGAACAGATTTGTTTGTTTCCCTTTAGCGCAGCTGGCGACTGTGTAGATTGTACACAGGACCCAGTGCAGTCTGTATATTCTGATTATTAATAAGTCTTGCCATATCGGCTTCTATGGCAGATATTATTTGACTTGTGCTGTTTTGATCATTTATGATGATCCCTAAGCTTAACCTCCCAAATGAATCCAGACCACAACTGAGCATGTGCATAGTCTTGGTATTGCAAAGATGTTTAACAAAGTTACAAGATGACAGCCTCCTGAGCCAACTTTAAAAAGTATACACCATTTGTTTAATTGGGCTTCTGGTGCAGTCAGTTCATGTTTATATTTAGTATACAAAATACAGCATTTCTAACATCATTCTATTTTAGACTTTAGTTGCCCTTTAAAGAGATAACTTTTAGTATGTTACAAAATGGCCAATTGTAAGCAACTTTTCAATTGCCCTTCATTATTTTTTTTTTATATTTTTTTTAATTATTTGCCTTCACCTTCTGACTCTTTACAGCTTTCAAATGCGGGACGCAGTCCCCATCTAAGAAAATGCCCTGTAAGGTTACAAAATCGTCTTTTTATTCAAAAGAATGCATCCAAACTGCTAATATTCCAAACTTGAGAGATGCTGAATAAAAAGGTTAAATAGCTTACAATCCACAAATAATAAAAAATGAAAACCAATTGAAAATTTTCTCAGAATATCCCTCTCTACATCACACTAAAAGTTAACCCAACAGTGAACAACTCCTTTAAGATGGCAGATAGCTCTGTTTAAAGCATGCCCTACGTGTTTAATAACAGTACAGTGTGGGGTTATTCCCCAGCAACACTGTAGGGACTTGTTGAAGCCCCATAGTGTCTCCTGGCAAGTATATGCCCATTATTTCTTACAGACTGCACACATTATGTGTCTCTCTGTAATGCAAACTTGCCCACAGGCTGCATGCAAAATCAAGTTCAACTCATCAAGAACTCTTGATGAAAGTGCCCCTTCCTGGTTTCTGACATGGGAGGGTTAAAGTTGCTCAAAAGCAGGCAGAAATGCATTCTGCATACCACTCACAGGAAACCAAAATAAATTCTTAATGGCACATTTACTCTCCCAAACATATGTTAAAAACACTTTCATCTGGTAATTCCCCTGGATGATCTCTCTCAACACTATTTTTTAAAAAGAATTCATCAGTGCGATAAAGTGTGCTATTAATGATAACATGTTTGGTTTTCATTTGGTACACAGATGTTCACCCTCCTCCATTTGCTCAAAGGTCATTCTAGTGTAATAGGGAAAAGGTGCAGTGCACTAAAATCATATTCTAAAAGCCTCAAGAAAGTAAGTGGCACAAGTTAAAAAAGTCATACAAATGGTGAGGAAATTGCCGCAATACACAAGAAATCCTAACGGGTGCATTGGTGATGGCGCCAGTACACTTGCCAAACCTGGTCTGATAAATGACACACAAGGGTACACACTGGCATTGGCAGAAAGTTGCAATAATAGTCACAACAGACTTGCATCATGCCAATCAAGTGCTGATTCCATTAGTCTTACTACTCACCAAAAGTGGCACCACTTCAATAGAAAATCTGTGGTAAATCCGCCCAACGCAACTTGCAAACATTTTGCTAAAATTGACAATAAGTTGCAATGGACACAAATCAGCATGCACCCATACTAATGCTAGGATTCATAGAAAGGCACTGCATTGTGAGTCCGTAAAATTACCATTTGTGCATGAAAATTGCACTATGCTGTATGCACCGCTTTAGTAATTACTATTTAGTCATTATTCGCACAAGATTTCAGAAAATTTCCAAATTGAGCCTGATCGATTGTGCAGGAAAAAGAGCAATGAACAAATGAGTTACAATATAACAATATAAAATGAATGACAATAAACATTGCTCAATGTAACATGCTTATTAACTGGAAAGCTTAGGACTTGTGGCTAAGAGTTCTTTTTGAATTTTACATCTCCATTCCCTAAGGCTAATAAAAATCATTTCAGCATTATAAAACCCAGTTTGATGGTTTTACCCCCAATATAGATTTGCAGCTTTGTTACCGTGTATCAAGGAACTGTTTTATTGCTGCATGGATTGTGCAAGACGTCATAGAAAATGGTCTTCCGTATTTCAGAGCTTTCTGGGTGATGAGTTTCTGGATAATAGAACCCCATACCTGTACTTGAATTTATTTATTACAGATATTTCCCTGTTCATTATAAATAAGGAATTTATCATCTCTTAAAGTAAAAGGTTCAAATTGACTAAAGGACAAAGTGGCCGTCGCTGGCGAGAATTAGCCAAAAAGACAATCTGCAGGGGTAACAGGTGTAGACAGGGTCAGACTGGATAGTGGTCCAAGGGGGCCCCGGGCCCCCCACCAACCCCCATCACCTAGGGCCGCTGCCAGGTGCCGCGCACCACCGCGCATGTGTCCCGGTGTCCCGCCGGGCCAGTGCGACACTGGGCGTAGAGGACAATTCAGTAACAAAAGAGCACTAATTTTTACCCCCATTCACAAACAAATTAATCAAAGTGTGAATTTTACAGAGTTTCTTTCACCACCTTAGACCTGGCGAACTGATAAGATGAAGCTACATCCTCCTCAATCTTATGTCAGTGACATCATATCCTGTGTACCAAAGTGTCATAAAAAAAGACAAAACCCTGGCGTTTTTTCATATTTTGCAGTTTTTTTTACCTATTTGAAGGTCACACCACATTTTTTTTAGGGTGGGCTCATGTCTTTATTTTGCTTCCTTGTACATTTTTATTAAGTGGTCACTTCAAGCAATTTCACCAACACCACTGATAAAGACCTATATGTACCCACCCCTATTCAAATTGACGTAATTGTGTTAACGAAGTTAAGTAAGTTAAGTAAATAAGTGCTAGGGAAAGTTTACTATGAAATGCTCAGGCTAGTGACGCTTGCATTGCATTTTGATGAATATGCGTATGTGCTGAAAATGAACTTTTCACAAAGTTGATCAAAGTGTGGTGAAGCATTCCGAGGCCACAGTTTTGCACTATGTAAATCTACCCCAAAGCTTGATGTTTTTGTGCCTCGCACTTGCAGTATCCTTTTTCACCTGTTGCTGGAAGCAAATCCCTTTCACAGACAGCAACAGAGCGCTTTACCTGTGCATAAGCAGCAGGGTGTGGC
>CM044439.1:50177227-50198543 GCA_024363595.1 Xenopus borealis | reverse complement strand
CCAAGGGTTTGGAGAGCAACATGTTGCTCACGAGCTACTGGTTGGGGATCACTGCTCTAGCACATAGTTCAGCGTTTTTTCCATTCAAACTTTTTATATTTGGATCTGAGTAACTTCCATGGCAAACAATAATTTTAGAGAAATAGGGTTTAAATGTATTTTCAAAAAACTTTAATTCTACAAAAAATGTGATCTTTAGTAAATAGGCCTCTAAATGTAGTGGTTATTCCAGTTATAATGCCACGTATAATACCACAGAGTACATGACAGGTTAAATGCAGTAATGATTGTATGTATAAAAACTCCTGTATGCATTGAAGAATAAATTGTAAGATTAATGAATGGCCAGTGTTATATAATTACTTTCAAGAATACATGGAATTTCATGTAGAATACCTCTGTCCTTTATGTTGTAGGGAATTTATTGGTACTGATTTGAGAAGAGAGCCACCTCAAGCCTTAAATAAAATCTGCTGATGCTTGCCTTACAGCGATTATTAAAGCTCTTGTTAACTTTGTGTATATCAGGCACACACACATATGTACCTCCTATTTTGTGGGACAGTCACAAGCCAAACCCACAGATCCATACTAGAGATTAATAGTCTCACTTGCCCTGCCACACCACCACTCCAGATGCTTACAAGGGGAAATATCAAATAATGTTGTGCGTTCCACTGTGGAATGCAAAGCCAACTTTGCCATTTTTACAATAGTTTCTGGACAAAGAAAGGCAGTGAGAGAATCAAGCAGCTAATGCAGTAATGTTTTCAATCTTGTGATTGCCACATTGATTTTACTGGTATATCTGTGGTAATGGAGTGCTCATTGGCCATTTCAGCAGTGATCTTACTGGTATGTGTGGGTGTTTTTATTTTTGTTTCATAATGGTCATGGAATTTTGGGACGTAGCTAAAATGTGGGCATGGCCAAAATTTCACTTGTGTTCCTCATTTAGGTTTTTTAGGAGATATACACATAAACATTCCTGGTATTTATTAATATACTAAATTATTATTAATGTATTACTATTATTACTTTATTATACTATATTTTATATTATATAATATTTATTGATGTATGCAGAATGATGCTAAAAATCAGAGATAAAGTACTTTACTATCATCAGGGCCGGGCCAAGGAGTAGGCAGAGTAGGCAAGTTCCTAGGGCGCATCTGGGGGGGGGGCACCAGGCACTCACCTGCTCCTTTTCTGGAGCAGGCGTGCACATCTTTCTCTGGCACAGGCGCGCGTTTCCTTCTCTGGCGCAGGCGCACATCCTTTTTTTCACATGCACCAATTGGGTGCCTGGCTGGCCAGGTTGCCTAGGGCAAATTTGGGCTCTACAGAAAAAAAATATACAAAAGCATTCTTGAAAACATATTGCTTCATTTTCTGGCTTAAGTTTGGGGAAAACTCTTTTCTGCTTCAGTACAATTATGTCCCCAAGATCTGTGGAGAATTGGTCTTTTGAAATTTGCATAGAGCCCCTACCTCAGCCCTACTAAATATCTGTGAGATAAATGGGCATCATCAGACAACATCAATGCCGAACCTCATTAATGTTCTTGTGGCTAAATTCATGAAAACCCCACCAATATATGTTCCAAAATCTAGGTGAAACCCTTCACATGATTAGAAGTTTTAGCAACAAAGGAAGGACCGTTTTTATATTAATATTAATGAGACATTGGACATGCAGATGTAGGGATGGTTTTGGCAATACAGTGTATAGATTATGCAAGGGCATAAAGAGCATATTTTTCAAAGATTGACGAGCAAAATTTCTCAAGAGGACTCCAAGGGGCAGATTTACTAAGGGCCGAATTTTCGAAGTGAAAAAACTTAAAAATTCGACCCTCGAAGTTTTTTGAAAGGGCTTTTTCAATTGAAAATTTACCTATGTTGATCAAATAGGTCCATTTTCGTTTGAATAAAAATCGTACGAATCAAACAACTTGAAGCATTTTGCTAAAAATCCTTTGAATTCTTGGAACTTAGAAAAATTTTCAGGACAGGTTCTGTGAGGTTCCCCCATAGGCTAAAATGGCAATTCGGCAGCTTTAAGGTGGCGAAGTGTCGAGGTCAAAGGGCCAGTACTTTGAAAATTCGACTTGTCAATTGAACTCTAATTTTGGGCTATTCGATAGTCGAAGTAGTCCGAAGTAGTCCGAACTAGTCCCAAATTTGAATTTTATTTGAATATTCATTTCAACCTTTAGTAAACATGCCCCCAAATGTCTATAAAAATGAATCAGATTCTAGATAAAGACAAATATACCTTAAAGCAGGGGTGCCCGAATTTTTTACCCATGAGCAACATTCAGATGTAAAAAGAGTTGGAGAGCAATGCAAGAATGAAAAAAAAATTTTCCTATTGGTGCAAAATAAATGTTGTGATTGACCATTTGGTAGCCTCTATGTGGACTGGCAGCATACATGAAGCTCCTTTTGGCAGTAACCCTGGTTTTTATGCAACCAGAACTTGCCTCCAAGCTAGGAATTCAAAAATAAGCACAGACTTTAAGGCCACTGGGAGGAATATTCAAGGGGTTTATAAGCAACATGTTGCTCACAAGCCACTGGTTGCATTAAGACTGGAAAAATGTGCTTTACCTCCTATTTAAAGGAGGTAAAGCAGAAAATGAAGGGTCACATTTAGAAATGTATAAAATTTAGAAATGAAAAAACATATAACAAAATATACTTGAGGACAGTGCCCCTTTATAACATACACAAATCTCCCAGAAGTTGCTAGCCAGTTATATTGTAATGCTAGCTTGCTTATAGTAACATGGTGCAGACTTATTCATGCAACAATGCATAAATAAAACAAATGGTAGCAAGTGAAACATACGCCCCCATAAAGGTATCACCATGAAATAAATATTCAGAGCAAAAAAAACAAGGAATGAAGAAAGTTAGAGGAAAAGCGTTCTGAAAAGTATTTTTCCTACTTTACATATTCAAGAACCAAAATATTTCAATACATTTTTTAGATTGTCTTTCTTTTGGTAAAGTCTGTCTGGGATTCCAAAGCTGGTAATCTATGATGCTTACTTTTTTCAAAGGTGGTGTTGTTTTTCTTATTTTTTTTTAGGTTTTCGAGAGAAAAAAAAAAATTATTGGGGAAAAAACATAAATATTTTGAGTAATGCTGCTAAATTTGTAATGCTGCTAAAAGCACGACTCCGAAAATACACAAGCTAAAACTTGTCAAGGTCATGTAGAAATCAATACAGAGGTCAGTTTATCCATTTGAAGATGATTTTGCCTTCTTGAATTTTTGGTTTTTGACTAAAACTCAACATTCGAGCTGTGAGTTTATTCGAGGTAAAAAAACAAAAAACCTCACAAACTAGACCTTTGATAAACAACCCCCTAAGAATCAGACCAAACTACTAATTTTTCTCTTTCCATACATTTGCCTAGAAGAGAAAAAAGGATCAGAAGCAGTCAGGCAAACACACATATAATCCAGTTTGCCATGACACAGGAAAACTCAACAAGCATTTTACCAAAACAGACTAACAAAGCTTTGAGGAACATTGTCCAAGGTCTTGACCTGGGAATTCCATGGAGCCTGGTGTGTACAATGAAACCTGCTGACAGCAATTAAATTGGAAGGCTACGTTCAAACACATCCAGTGTAATAGGATAAAAATTAAAACATAAATCATTTAAATAAAAACACTCTAGGGTACATTAATAACACCACTGTATTAGCAGCATCTTGTTCTCTCCTAAATTGATTATTCTTGGAAACTATTTGCATTTCCAAAAGGATCAATAATATTTACTAGAAAGAAGGACAAATTCAGATAAATAAATATATATATAGGAATTTGAACTATATGATGGTCCCCCAATTCTATTTGTATTGGAGCTATTAAGATTGTCTTTAACCATGAATTAATTTCGGTTTCAATTTTTTTCTACAGGTGGCTTGCATGGCGATGGGGGCTGCCATCGCACCATTATACGCCAATTTATTCATGCACCAGTCTGAGTAACACTCTATTGTACCTAAATACAGAGAACGGATACTCTTCTTCCATTGCTACATCGATGATGTAATTATTGTTTGGTGTGGCAGAGAGGAGGAGTTTCATATGATGGTCCAAGAGTTAAATGCCCTTAATAGTCTTGTAAAATTTACCCATGAAATACATACAGAGCAAATACATTTTTTAGATATCGAATTGTGGAGACAAGACATCATATTGAATTTACAATAATCCCGCAAGACCATGGACAAAAATGTCCTTCTCCATTACAATAGTTGTCAACCAAGGTCAATGAAAAAATCTCTGCCCATCTCACAGTTCTGCAGGGTTCTCTGGAATAATTCAAATCCGAAATTGGCTGAACAACAATTTAGCAACATGTGGTTTATAGATCGAGGCAGAGAGTAAGAACTCCATGAGTAGAGTTAAAAAATCCCCCTAAATTTGTTTACAGCACTAAATACACCACTGGGTCGAATATGACAAAGAAGGTGATTGGAAAACATTGGAGTATTATTCAGTCAGATGAGGGTCTGAATAGTGTGGTTCCAGAGAAACTCATGACCTGTTATTGGTAAGGCACAAATCCCCTGGTTAAAACAGACCCAGTAGCGGGTTACCAGATGTCAGATTCTGCTGGGATTCAAGCCAGGGACCTTTGGGTTTCTGGCTTGATGCACTATCCATTAGGCCAGGAAAGCAGCCTGTAGGGCTGCTCACTATAGATTTCCTGGCCTCTGCAGCCCCAGCCCTATTTAAGGCCAGCCCTTCTTGCACACCTTGCCGGAGCATTATTCCTTGCTAGTACTGTGGCAGCATCCCTAACTAGTTAGCTTAGCTCCTTCCTTCCTTCCTACCTTCCTTCCTTCCTTCATGCCTTGCCTTGCCTTGTCCCTCCTGCCTTGTCTTTGCCTTGTTCTTCCTCCCTTGCCTTAACCGTGTACTGACCTTGCCTTGACTGTTCCTGATTCTTGCTTCCTGACCCTGCTCCGAGTATCCCCTCATCCTGCTCTTGCCCTTGCTCTCCAGTCCTCTCCTCCAGCTCTTGCCCTCTAGTCCTCTCCTCCTGCTCTTGCCCTTGCCCTTCAGTTCTCTCCTCCTGCTCTTGCCCTTGCTCTCCAGTCCTCTCCTCCTGCTCTTGCCCTTGCTCTCCAGTCCTCTCCTCTTGCTCTTGCCCTTGCTCTCCAGTCCTCTCCTCCTGCTCTTGCCCTTGCTTTCCAGTCCTCTCCTCCTGCTCTTGCCCTTGCTATCCAGTCCTCTTCTCCTGTTCTTGCCCTTGCTATCCAGTCCTCTTCTCCTGCTCTTGCCCTTGCTATCCAGTCCTCTTCTCCTGCTCTTGCTCTCGCTCTCCAGTCCTCTCCCTTCCTGCTCTCCAGTCCCAGAGATCTACGCCCCCTCCGTCCTGTTTTGTTCCAGTCTGTCTACGCCCTCATCTCCCTGTCCCACCCTACTCCTTACCGGTTTCCTAGGCACAATACACCCTTGCCTAAAGGACTCACCCCTTTCCCTATCAGTCTCCACAGCGCCCCCAATCCAATCCTTGACACAATGCTCCAGCCAAAAGAGTCTGCAAGGGCTGTCCCTGTGCCTCCTTACCATGTTCCCCAAAAGACTTGGTTCTCCCTGTTAACCCGCACATACTGTGATGGCTCTCCAGACAAAACTCCAGTCTTCCTAGAGGAAGTCCTGCTCCTTTCTGAGAGAGAATGCTTCAAGAGTGCCTCCCCAGATGAAAAATTATCAGAGATAATTTTCTTCCTGCTGAAAGGCAAGGCTCGTTCCTGGGCAGATGAATTGCTGTGCAGAAAATCCCCTCTAATCTTCAATACTGCTCATACTGGCATTTCTTGTTAAATTTAATCCCGTTCCAGAACCGGTTACCCTGCAGCAGTCTGCCTCTGTTCCAGAACTGGTTACCCTGCAGCAGTCTGCCTCTGTTCCAGAACCGGTTACCCTGCAGCAGTCTGCCTCCGTTCCAGAACCGGTTACCCTGCAGCAGTCTGCCTCCGTTCCAGAACCGGTTACCCTGCAGCAGTCTGCCTCCGTTCCAGAACCGGCAAACCCTCCGCTGCCCACAGCTCCAGAGGGGCTTCCCCAGCAGCCTCCACTGTCCACAGCTCTAGAGGGGCTTCCCCAGCAGCCTCCGCTGCTCACAGCTCCAGAGGGGCTTCCCCACCTATTTTCGGCAGCTGCAAAACCTTACATAGAGCAAGGGATGGATTTTAACAGCCTAATACTGGTGAAATACAAAGGATATTGTGCCCTGTAGACAACAATATCTTACAATATATAACCTCAGACATTGACCACATTCCAAACTATATTGGCCCTCCCCGGAGCGCGCGCATGCATGTACTTATTTTCTAAGTGACTGGGGCCCTACACAAGATTGGGGTAGCCACCTACAGCATGCCTGTGTTCCTTGGAGTGTGCGCGCATGCGCATAGCTATTTCTGAAGTGCCTGGGCCCACAGACAAGATTGGGGCAGCAAGGGAAGGGAGCCGGTCTTGGCTGGTGGAGCCCACCAGGTTTTTTCCCAGAGCCCTGCCGGCCCAGTCCAACCCTGGGACTCTGACAACAAGCTTTCTGAAACTGAAAACAATAAAAAATAACTCAAAAACCAGAAATAATAAAACATTTACACCAATTGCATGTTGCATCAGGATATCACTCTCTACATCATACAAAGTTAACTCAAAGGTGAACAATCCCTTTAAGTGAGTTGGCATCAAGCTCACAGGTGCACCCTGGCTCTGCTTCTGTCTCCCTAGAAAACACCCACATTAAACGATTTTCCCCTTGTTATACAATAAAAATGCAGCTGTTTAGTAGCAGTTGATTAATAACCAAACATACTTTAGAGCTCCCTCAGTACATTCAGCAGAATGGACTGACACAGTATAATAAACATTATTTACAATAGTACTCCCCCTTTAAATACCTCCCTGGATTAGAATGCCTAAGTGCTGTGCATTCTCAGTATTCAGATGTAGAGGGATTTAATACAGAAGCTTAACTGCTGTAGGCTGTTGTGCAGCTTTACATGCCTGGAATCCGTAAAACGATGTTGTAAAAAAAAAAAAAGGTTAATGAATTTAAAGGAGCAGACATATTTCACTAAGTAATAGAACAATCATACTATAAATCTTTTCTAGTTTTTTGGTTGCTCCACATTAACGCAAATCTTTCTAAACCAATGATAACTAACTTGCCATACTTATTCTTTTGGTGCCCAACAACAGTTGTATTCCAGAACAATATAGAAAGGGTTTGGGCACCAAATAAAGGAATCCCCGTTTAATAAGTGCGATTTACTACATTTATATGAAGGGTAAATATGTTAATATTTAAGATATATATCTAAGCTATAATACCTGTTAAATGCTCAACATAAAACATTGTGTATTGTTCACAGACTTAGAGGTATTTAGAGCACCAATAAACAATATTATTTTTGGTTAAAAAATGACTTTAGGGAGCACTATGCTCTTTGGAAGGAGCTGCTGTTTGATAACACACGTGCCCATAAAAAGCGAGGCACCTGGATGGCTTATTATGTGTATGATATAACACACTTTCAAACAGACAATGCTGGGACACTGCTTATTATTCATATTCTTTGAGTCCTACAATGCGGGTGCTCCACGTGTAGGTGGCGTAATGCTTCCTAGCAGAATTTCTTACGAAAATCCATGAACAATCCCACTTTTATCCCAATTTAGTTTCTAAACCACCACTTTTAGGAGCAGTTCACCTTTAAGCAGCTTTTATTATGTTAAAGAATGCACTATTAAGTTCTCATTTGATATCTAATTTTAATGTTTTGCATATGTTAAAAATTATTTGCCTTCTTCTTCAACCTCTTTCCAGATTTTAAATGGGGTCAATGACCCCAACAACCAAAGATCTATATGTCTGTGAGGCTATAATTTTCAAAGCCAAATAAATCAAAAAACCGCAAAAAAAAATAAAAGACCAACTGAAAATCAATAGCCTACATACTAAAACTTCAAAGAGAAGTCTAATGATTGGCCTGTTTACCCTCTTTTCAAACACTGTATTCATTTTTGCAGTACAGATATGGGACCTGTTATCCAGAATGCACAGGACCTGGGGCTTTCGGGATAATGGATCTTTGCATAATTTGGATCTTCATACCTTAAGTCTTACTAGAAAATCATGGAAACATTAAATAAACCCAATAGGTTGGGTTTGCTTCCAATAAGGATTAATTATATCTTAGTTGGGATCAAGTACAAGCTACAGTTTTATTATTACAGGGTAAAAGGAAATCATTTTTCAAACTCTGGATTATTTGTTTATAATGGAGTCTATGGGAAATGATCATTCTGTAATTCAGAGCTTTCTGGATAACGTGTTTCCAGATAAGGGATCCCATACCTGTATCACCTTTATAAAACAGTAAGCAGGCTTTATTTTAAAAAAAAAAAAACTTCTATAACATATTGCAGCCACCATCTTGGATCCAATGATGTTTTTAATATTATTCTCAGAATAATTTGATGTGCCAAGCCCAAAACTCTGACCATTCCAAGTGAACTATAGAGACAATTGTGAGTTGGGGAAACAACAAAGCTTACCATACTATTGGTTGGGCAAGACAGGTGTGCTCCCAGGGTCGGTGATGACCAGCATGTCATAGGAGATGCAGATGAACTGGTTCTTACTAGATATGTGCAGATAGCAAGATCTAAGCATGTGGCAAGTCTATATTTAATGTTAGATTGACACAAAGAGAGAAATTGATGTCCTACCCAAAAAATTAAGAACATTCCCTAACAAGCTGAAATAATGGAGAAAGAGCTCTTTATGCTGGTTCATTTTATTTTACAGTTGAATTTTTCCTTTTAGCTCTGTTTATCTGTCCTTATACAGTACCTGCCTTAGCCTCTTGTCTGTATAATACATTTTATGCAGGGTAGCATCCCCAAAAATGCTTAGAAGCTCTCTGATAAGAAGCATATGTTAGCGAGGATGCTGTGGTACATACAGGAAACGATCATGAATTGGATCATTGTAGCTAGAATAGAGGCTTATACAGAGACAGCCCCAGTACACAATGCATCATGGGAGCGTAAGCTCATAAATTTTAATATATAATTATATAAGCTTACAAATGCCAGTACTGTATTAAAACCCATTACTGGCATAAAAGGAAGAAACTAGTGCATTTTATGAAGAAATGAAAAAAAAAGTACAATATTGCTTATATATTTCCTATACTCATAAAACAAAATGCCAAGTAACCATATTGCCAGGCACATGTTTTATATTAATACTACCAGACAGCTTTTCTCTGCTGTGAATGGAATAAGCAGTTATTTTAATTTTATTTAAGCCAGCCCTAGCCTAAAACTATATAGTGATAATATCGTCAAACAAAGCACCTTAACAGCAACTTAAAGAGAAGCAGACCCTGCGGCTGCAGGGGGGCCCATAAGGTATTAAAGTCATTTTAATATATATTGGTAACAGGACAACCTCTGGATATTTCGAGGGACCTAAAATTATTTTGCTGTGGAGCCCAGTATCATCTAGTTATGCCACTGCACCTTAAGAAGCTCATGTACTGGAAAACGTGGCTTTCCAACAGAAGTACAGTTTTCAGCAAATAGTAATTAGGCCTATCAAGACACGGAAAAATACACTACTGGTCACAATACTGTAGTAGTAACCCATTCCAATTGCACACCTAACCTAAAATAATCTGTTCTGTTTATGGAACAGTTCAGTGTAAAAATAAAACTGGGTGGTAAAAGATGTAAAAAGCCAATATTGTTTATTACATCCAGGGTCAGATTTAGGGCTAGAGCAGACGGGGAGATTCGGGGGCATTTTGTCGCCTGGCGACTTGTAGCGGCGACTTGTAGCCCCCGAACCTCCCTGAATAGACAGGTCCTTAGGCGCACCGGCGTGACTTGAAAACGCCTGCGCCTATTCACACGCAGCGGCGCGATTTGTGGAATCGCTCCAAATTGACTCGCGAGTCAATTTGGAGCGATTCCACAAATTTGGAATTTGACATTTTTTTTTCAACCTCCTATCTATTGTATTGAACTTTGCCTGGTCTGACCAGGTGAAGTAACGTCTAGCGCAAGTGCTAACGTTGAGGAAAATGTTCATCTTAGTGAATTTGCGAAGTTACGATCCTTCATCAGTGCGCAACTTCGCCTGGCGTAAGGGTGCGCTATCTACTTCGCTAGCGAAAATTCACCATAGCCGGTGTTAATGAATTTGCGAAGTTGGGAAATGACGTCACGCTGGCGAATTAGCGCTAGCGTTAGACGCTTCACGCTTCAGTGAATCTGCCCCATAGACTGAACCTTTATTGTGACCCCACATTTATTATTCTCTCCCACAACTGACCTTGGAATAGGGGAAAGAAAGAGTCAACTGATTTTATTGGGCTTCCAAAATTGTATTAAATTCCTCACCCACCTCAAAGCAAGAGTGGTATCTTAAGAAATTGTTTATTTATGAAGAAATGTTGGTGCTCAAATATATTTCAGTGCCAGAATTGATGTACAGTATTATGTATTCCCATGTGCAATAGATGATCTGTATAAGCATACTGTATCTAAAAGTGAGTAAAACAAATGCTTTTTTTTCTTATGGTGTTCCTTAGCATTCCTGTGTGATTTTGGCATGACCTTAGTAAATGTAGATTTACAGAGACAGACACATTTCAAGGAAGGAAGTAGCAAAGATAATTTAATATTGCTGGTCACTTGCCATGATTTTGAGCCTCCCTCGTAGCTCCAAATCATGAAATCATAAGATTAACCTCTGAACCCATAACTGGGGTTGTTTAAACTGCAGCTATTCATATGGGTTTTAACCTGCACCTCTTCATATGTCAAGGTATTTTGGGAAATATACAGATGAAGCCACTTTGGATTGTGCATTTGACACAGAAAAACTTAACTCATCTATCCCATTTATCCCACTTAGCACAGAATATTGTGTCACAGCATCCCATCCAATTAAAGAGTGCGCCATTGAAAACAATGGGGCTTTGGTATGCTAATGAAAAGGTTAAATGCATTAAATGAGTTAAGATAACTTTAGATAACACAGTTTCTTCAATTAACCCTGAGTCATGACGCATTTAACACACAAATCCAACTCCAATAGTGGACAGTCATTTCCATTTTTCAAGAAAGAAAATCACTTACATTGGTTGGACCTGTTGAGTTGCCAGGGCTGGTGGCTTTTGCTTGAGAGCAAGTGTCACTTGTCCCACAGGGCTTGATTCTTGAGAAACATGTAGCTTCTGTGGTGTGGAGGGTGGAGCGGCTTGCTGAGGAATAGGCCGAGGAGGAGGTGCAGGAACTCCATTGCCCTGACCTCTAGTGGCTGTAGAAGTCGTGTCTTGGTTTGACCCTTCTTCACAAACTTTACCCTTAGTGCCTGGCTTGCACACGCAGAGATGAGGTCGTAGGCACATTCCTCCATTCTGACACGGAGGGTTGCAGTTTGCTGTTATTGGGAAAAAAATAATTATCATCAAAACTGATAAACATGAAGATATTTGGCTAGCAGCAAGATATATATGTAGATGTAGGAGATACAGCTAATCCAGGATTTGACTTGGGATATAGCCAAAACCTATGGCTTTTTACAGGATTCAGATTTGGTTGAATTCTTAGCATTCGGCTAAACTGAATGAAAACTGTTGTTGGCTGGGATCTAAACCCAACCATAAAGCTGTCCCACTGTGCCCCCTTATTTAGAGGTTGAGGAAAAACTTAATTATGCATGCAAGAAGGTTCCCCAGTTAGAATTCTACCGCCCAAAAACATTGTTGAGAGAATTCATCAGTGAGAGTGGTGATTCCATTTTAAATTAAATGCATTTTAAACAATGCATTTATTTGATATATCATTCAAATTTGTATATGCAAATTAGGTTTTAAATATATTTTTGTTTTACTGGACAAAAAAAAATGCTTCCCTCAAATGTTTCCTTCAAAAATCCTACCCTCCTTGTATTGTTTTGTTTAGGACCAAAGAGTTCAAATCTATCTGTAAACAATAAAACTGCTGATGAATAGCTTTGCAACACGATGAAGCTTATGATAGCAGTTTTCTTTTAAATCTTTATCCTCTTTATTACGGAGATAAAGGCAACAAACGCTGATGAGTGGCATTTATGATTGCTATGCCTACATGTGGTTGCCTGTTTAAAATACAGCTGTACAAAATGGTGCATAATATTAGGGATATTAACAGGCTGTGTCCAAAAAAATATTTAATATAGTCATGATTGATTGATTACAGATCAATCTACTGATATCTACTATAAGCATAAGAATGTCACCGTTAAAAGGACAATATACTGCGTTCAACAGGAACCAAATAAATAGATGTGTAGAAAAGATGTCCTATATTTAATTATTAATGAGTATTGTATCAATACTTTCTTTATAGACCCTACAAACCCTCTCCCACCACCTAAATACACTAAACTAGACAACAGATAAGGCGGAATTCATTATACAGGAGGCTTTAATTGCTATGATGAGACAGTGATGTCAGTTTTGCTTTTCTGCACTCTTAAGTGCAACATAAACAAAAAACTACAGATATTTGTAAATTAAAATAATAATCTGAATGCAACATATGGTAACCAATAAGTAGTTCAATTGAAATGGTCTGGCATAGCAAACTTCTTGTGTTCTAGCACCCCTTCCCTTCCCAACCCATCATTTTCCTCCAAGCTAGCAGCTATAGAAGTATGTATAGCAAGTCTTTACAGTCTAAGGGCTGCTGTGAACAGTAACTGGTACTGTACATTTATGACTTTATACAAAATAAATATAAGAGATAGCTCTAAATGAAAATGGCTATACAAAGGCATAAAAGGAACACTTAACCTGCATTTGCCCTCTGTGGCACTATATTATCAATAAGGGTATTTTCTGAATCCATCTTCTGCTAATGTTAGAGATCTTATGGATCAATAAATACAAAAAAAAAGAGATCATGTGGAATGAAATATATTAACTTGTGATAGCTTAACTAACATTACTAAAAGTAATCATAAAATAAAATTGCTAAGTATCGCACACATGCATAAGGATTGCATTACAGTAAAAATGTGCTTTATAATACACATCTCCTTGTCAACTACCCTCATCGCCAAGGTTAATGGAAGATCTATAATGTTTATAAAAAAAAACCTTGTAAATTTCTTAAGCCTTGCTTGTCTGTGTGGATTACAATGAGGACCAGCACAAGCAACGAGTAGACATAGAAAGTAGTACTCTACCACAAGTACCATTAAACATTTATTTTTTCATAAAAAATTACTTCCTTAGATAGTTTGATTCCCCAGTCCCCCACTAACCATATCAATAAATGATTCTAATATTAAGACTAAATGTAGTATTTGGAGAACAAAGCATACATAGAGAGAGAAAGCACTTGGCAACATGATAATAGTACTAATAAGAATAGGGTTCATTTACTACTGCCTCTAAGAAAAAAAATCTTTTGCCAGTTTGGAGCAAAAGACCCGTGGTTAATTCCAATTTAAACCACAACACATAAGGTCATAAGCACATATTTTTTCCTCTTATCTTAAAAACTTAAACTGCTTTGTGCATATTTGCTGAGAAATGGTCAAGTCAGTGGCGGTGGGACATATCAGATGAGATTTGCAGATGTCTTTTATTTAATTCTGCCTATGTTATAAATATCTTTGCAAAAAACTACACCACAAATGAAGTCCCAAAAATAAGCTGATTTTATTAGTACATCACCCAAGATCAATACTCAATTAATGATTTCATAATAACATAATTAAAGATGAAGCCGGCTTTAATGATGCGTAATATGTCACCCTTTATAACAGTCTGCAGAGAAACACATTTTTCTACAATGGTAAAGTGAATGTATCCCCTAAGGCAATTTTGGTACTGTAGCTTTGATCTTCTTGTTTATGTAGGCTAAAGCATGTACGGTAGGCCAAAAAGGCCATAGTTCCTCTACAGTTCCCTTTATGAAAATGACCATATATTGTGTCTTTAATGAAGGGAGTACCCTTGCTTTCCTCATTGCCTGAAAATGTCAAATAGCCATGTCCTACCCTGGTTTCAAGAGTGTAATTATTTGTACCATTCAGATTCATGAGCAATTTCTTTAATATACAGCTATTTTTTAATAAGATAACTATTCATAGCAATGAAGTTTTTTTTTTAGGATTTCTGGACCAGTTGAGGGGTTGAAAGCCCAATGAAAACAAAATAGTTTTGAAAGGTAAATGCAGATAGAATCAACATAGCTTTTTGCAGAGCCTTGTTTTGTCAACATTAAAAGAATGGGCTTGTTAAGTGTCACTAACAGACATTATGACATTAAGCTCTGTTGATAGGTTAGCATCTGTTTAATGGCAGATATGATTATATCAGTGCATCAAAGTATTTTAAGACTTAATGACAGATCTTAGGAACTGGTTTCTGGAATAACCCTAGTAGCAGTTGTAAATGAGTCCTATCATATCTTAACTTGCCTAGGGCTCAAAGCTGTGGGGTTGCCAGACAAGTACCTTCTCTGCTTCTGATTCCCCCTAGTTTGGTCCCCCCTCCAGCTAGCTTGTAGTGAGCAATGTTTTCTTTGCACACAGTTTTACACGCAGATGCATGATTTTCCATTTGTGTGCCTGTGGGGCACTACTACTGGCCAGACTGCCTAGAGCGCCTATCCCTTTAACAAGAAGGACAGGGGCGGCCAGGAGGATTAGAGGCCCAGGAAAATTAGGGGCCCCATGAGACTCTAATTCATATACATTTACAATAAATATTAATATAAATTCTCAACTTCTAGACATTTTGGGTGCCTGAAAAATTTGCTGTGGGGCCCAGTATTATCTAGTTACACCAGGGATTCTACAACATCCATGTAGATATACAGTATGCAAAGCATATGAATTGGAATATCTTCAAATCTGGCACTAACAATACTGCATTAACAAAGCTTCCGTACATTTAGATGTCCAATATTGAGCTGGAGCCAAAAAGTGACTGGTTTAAAACACATTTCACTATTCTTCTTGCTGGCTGCATGGCAGGTGTCTTGCTGTGTTCATTCCCAGAATTACTATGTTCCACAGAGCTGTATAACCACAGAAGTTGGCTTCATATTCACCAAGGCTTATGATTTGTAAAGAATAATACAGAATTATGTGACCATGAATCATCATCATCCCCAGAAGAAACACTGTGCTTTCCTCTGGTGTGAAAGGTTTTCTCACAGTCAGATACGATATTTTATCAGATGAGACATACTTTCCCAGTGGAAAAAAATCTGTGTGGTCTGTAACTTCTGCCCTTTTCAATTAGAACTTCTAGTTTTCTATAATAGGTGTTGGAGTTGATGTGCATGCATTTAACTAGCTGTAAAAATGTTCTAAATCTCCTATTACTGAAGCAAACTCAGGAATTCAGTTTACTTTATGTAGTTTTTCTGCCTTGATTAGGTTTTTAAACCAATAACACCTTCAAAGCTTTGTTCCATTGCTTTTAACATTTTAACTCCTTTTGATGCAGCTTTTTAGTTTTACAGGTACGGGACCTATTATCCAGAATGCTCGGGACTTGGGGTATTCCACATATCTGATCTAATCGTAATTAGAATTTTCATACTTTAAGTCTACTAGAAAATCATCATGATTAATTTGATAATTCATCACATTAAATAAACCCAATAGGCTGGTTTTGCTTCCAATAAGAATTTATTATATATTAGTTTGGATCAAGTACAAGGTACTACAGGTATTACAGAGAAAAAAGGACATCATTTTTTAAAATTTGTATTATTTGGATAAAATGGAGTCTGTGGGAGACTTCCACAGACATTCCATAATTAGCAGCCTTCTGGATAATGGGTTTCTAGATAACGGATCCCATACCTGTTTTAGTATTTGAAGGTCTTTTGCTACTGCTGCATACATAACCTAGGCACATACTTCCCCCACTAGATCCAACCCCTAATCTACTTTATTGTATATTTAATAATCTCCAGCATATTCCATTGAAGATTTACCTCTTGCTACCTGATTCAAACCCAATGTGAAATCTCAAATGTGTTTAAATAACCAGTAACCAGGAATACTCAATTAGCCACTTAGGGAAAGATAGACCAGGGGCTTAGCTTAAGGTAATTTAATGGGTCTTCAGCTAATCCTTTTTTTAGATAAAAATTGAGATACTACTACATGATAGCAGAATGTATTCTATGAAAAAAGAATTTTTTAAGCATTTGGTCCCTTTGACCAATTTTCAGATGCTGAATTCCAGTCTGCAGCTGCACTGACAGACATTTTCACTTACTGCCCAGTCCACAATGGAGAAGATTGCATAGGAGTGGGTGGTGGCAGTAGGGTTGTCACTTTTGCCAGTATAGAAATCCTGATAAAGGGGTGTTGATGTCAGAGGGACAGCCTGTTGACATTGGAAGGCGGGTGGTGATTTCGGGGGTGATCCTGGCAATGTGTCTGATTATGATTTGGGTGTGACTATGACATCACACCCGCACTGATTGTAAAATTTTACCCTGGTTCAAAACCAGACAGATCGCGACCCTAGGCAACAGAAGTGGTTGGACAGTGGTGCGAGCAGACATGGGTAAGTACTGGCAGGGGAGGGGTGCAAGCAGCCTAGGAGAGCACAATTTTTAAATTTGCGGCTGATGATACACAAGGAGATGAGTCCTCCGTAATTAATTTACTCTACCGTAATTAATTTACTCTAGCGTGGGCAACTAATCTCCTCCTCATATGTGTACTGTATATTGTGAGTGGGTCCCTAAGCTCAGTAAGTGACAGCAGCACAGAGCATATGCAGTGAATCAGCAGAAAAGAAGATGGGGAGCTACTGGGACATCTTTGGAGGCACAGATCTTCCTTGCTAAAGGGCTGTGGTTGCCTTGGGCTGGTACAGAATCCCAAACATAAAGAACATTTCTAGCCTACTTATTCAGTTAAGCTTTAGTTCTCCTTTAAGCACACTGAGCCAAGCAGTCAGTCTAGTCAGAAGCTTTTTTCGGGAGAACTCTGAGTACTATTTTACTCAGCAGGAAGACCTATGAGCCACTATCAATAAAAAAAAGAGAAAAGGGTTGCAGGGCGATTAAGCATATTAACTGAGACCATCCTACATAAAAATTATTTAACCATTTCTACAAAACAATTTCTATTTGTTTAGTTTGGTTTTCTTGTATGTGTGTCATACAGCAAAAACTGAAAATTGGTGAGACACAACCTTTAAAAAGAACACTACAAAAATCATTATCCCTGCTTTGGCAATAAACATTCATCAAAGAAACGCAATATGCTTCTAGATAAACTTTGATGGAAGAGTGAAGGCATTTATTAGGACCAGAAAAAAAAAAACATTCCAGCACTGCCAATATTATTGATGGAGTAGAATTTTAGTGCAGACCACCTGCCCAGGTTCATTTGCATTAGATTTATAATAGTTTTTACCCCTCAGGAAGAGCTCAAGGTTACTGTCTGTACTTTGAAGGCTAATCTTGATGTTTTCTACAGCAGGAAACAAAATACTTCTAGATTTGATTTATTGTGTATTCCATATTTGAAGTAAATGTACTGAAATATGGTAGGAAGATATTAATCATATAATATATGGACGTTATAATACATTCAGTACTCTTCTACATTTCATTCTTGTGTCGCACACTGGCTCATGGGCCAAATGCTCCTAGAAAATATTTTCAGATGTCGACAACTATATAAGAATTCAGTGTATAATTTCTACAGTAATTATTGTTATCAACATAGGTAAATAGGTAAAGCTCCATCATATTCTGCAGTGCTTTACTTTGGAAAGGTGTATAAAGTAAAATATACAAACTGCATACAAAAATTGATCAATACAGGAGGTAAACGTGCCCTGCTCAATAGAGCTTACAGCTCAGGTTTTACTTCTTGCTCATGGCAAGTTAATGGAAAAGTAAATTTAATTAACAAGTAATGCCCATCAGAAAGGACTCTTAAAGGCCCCTTAAAATCCATTTCCAGTAACTGAGGATCTTCAGCAGCGTAAAAATGAAATTAAAGCACTCCAATTCTTTCAGGCTGACGTCAGCACCCTATCCCATACAATTTATTAAAGGGTAATAAAGGTAGAGGCAAGCCTTTTGAAAGCCTCCAAGAAGTTATAGATGCAATCTAATCATTAATATGCTCAAGACCCAGTATGCGTCCTGCATTTTTTTCTATGTGAGTGCGGGTATACAACCTATTTTCAGACAAACAGAAACGTCACGAATAACCTGAAAATTTTATTTTTAGAAATGGTGGTAACGTCATCAGTTACAACTGCCTTAGTGCTGTCCCATGTATCATGTGACTCATTAAATCTTGTATTTTTAGAAATAAAAATATGACCCTGTATGACAAGGATATTAGATATCACCTTGGATTTGCATGATTTGTATGAAAGCACTCAAACATTTTTTATAGTCTTAAAAGTCCTTGCTGGTTTTTACTATTTTATTTTTAGTTTATGTAGTCTTTATACACTTTATTTGTTTAAAAGGCTGCTCTCTAAGGCACACATAACAAACACAAAATGACAGGCCATCCAAACTCCCTAGGGATAGGGAAACACTCTTTAAAATGTTTGGGTATGGGACCTGATTACAAAAATGTTTGGGTATGGGAATGGGTATATTATGCTGTTCTAGAACATGTTTACTGTTGCAGTGCCTCATCTCTGCGAGGTAGTAGAATCAATAGACGTATCCAGCACATAATAGCTTTGTGCATGTGCATATACACTGTATAGTAATATAATGGTGGGAGACGATGCTGGAAGCATGCTCCTTAATAATTCTGGGAAAGGTCATTTTAAGGTAAGAGCAAATACTTACTGTGTCATGTGCTGTATTTCATACATTAGGCTATATTACTGGGGACATATCTTTAAAAGAATGCCAGTTATATTATTTTCTTACAGGCTAATGTCAGCTGAGATCTTTGCTGAGGGTAGGCCCGGATGGCCAGTTCCTACACATGCACATGTTTTGTGCCAAATGGGATTTTTCCAAGAAACAGGCTATGATGCTAAGTTCAAGCTAAAGGTTAGTCAGTGCCCTTAGTCAGGAATGCACAGTAGAGGGTAGTCTCTTCTAGAAGCTGTCCTATTGATCAGGTACTGAAAACAACGCAGCAGATAGATATTAACTAAAGAAACAAGTTTGTTTAAATGATCAATGTTATTTTAGAGCAGGAGTGCCTATACTTTTCTAATGTGAGGTCTGCTTTAAGTGATGTTGACCCATTATGATCTACATCCATAAAAGCACTGTTAGCATTCTGTTCCATGGAAAATATTACTTAAATACTGATTTATGGGAAATTGCATATTGCTATATTTAACAAACAACTATTTCTTATGTAACCTTTACATAATTAATATCTGAATGAAAAACATGAAACTGGAGGGTGATTTAAACCCGTGTTTGTTGACAGTCTCTTGAGATCTAATGATCACCAGCTAAAGGTCTACTGGTAGATCCTGATCTACCCTTGGGCACCCCTGGTTTAGAAGAACAGATAACAGTCAAATTGAAAAAAATTCAAAATTCGACGATCGATTTTAAAGGGGAAGTAAAATCCTTTGAATTCGAATAGCTAATTTGAAGGATTTTACCGCAATTCGAGTGATCGAATAGGAAATATTCGATCGATCTATAAATCATTCGAAAGATTTTATTGATCAATTGAATATTTCCTATTCGATCAAAAATAATGAAACCCAATCCGGTAGCTTTGATCTGGCGAACTAGGCAGTTGAATAATAATTTAAAGGGAAAGTACTTCAACAGTCAAATATTGGAATGAAATTTTATTAGAATTATACAAATCGATTCGACTGAATTTTCAAAATTCACTGGTCGAAGTGGTCTTCAAAAACATTTGAAAACTCAAATTTGAATCTTTTTGAAAATTCGATCGAACTTCGAATCATTCATGTTAATTTAGTAAATCTGCCCCTTAGCATTTACTGCTGTAAACAGAGCCTCTTTTATACAACATTACTGGGAGAAATATAAAAGTCTCAGCACCAGTAGGGTTGCCACCTTTTCCTGCAAAAAATACCGGCCTACCTATATATTTATCTTTTTTTCCTATTAATATCATTGGGATCAACCATCAAAAATACCGGCCAGGTGGCAACCCTAAGCACCAGTAACACCATCATAGATCATTATCACTTGGCACTTTATAACAATTCACAGTTAAGTGTTACATATTTATGTTTTATTGGATCTTATTGCTACAATGTATACTGAGTGGGCTGATGGTAATGTGGGATGGTAAATTATTAACCAGTAGATGGCACTGTGGTGGGGTATATAGATTTGGTATGCACATCACTTTTGAGTGGCTTGAAAAACAGCCTAGGGGGTCTGAAACAATATTGTCATCTGTCCTTTCAAAGGAACTTCTTCATATACACTTTTATTACAGACACAAAATCTACACAATGCCACTGAAAACCACCCTCACCAAAAATTTAAGTTTAAAGATATACAGATTCTGTTACCATTTTACTTTAGGGGAAAGCTCTCAAACATCTGACTGTTGCACCCTTTAGTGTAAATACAGTGGAAAAAGTAAAAAGTAAGTGTTCCACTAGGCACAAAATACATTAGGCTTTTTTCATGCCCTAAGTAAAATCTTTAAATCTTTTTTTAAGACTTACTGACTATTATATTACATTACAGTATCAGAGACTGACAAAATGCAATCTTAATAGAATATGTTGTTGTAGAAAGAAGATGTAGACTTGACTGTATGAAACTTTTGGGAAAGGCAGACATAGTTGTGCTTTTACAGTTATTTATACAATACAGAAGTGCCAATATCTGTGTACTTATCAACAGAAATAAAACATACAGTATATAAACAGAAAAAAATACAAATAGAATCTTAGACACTCTGTTTATAAGGTGATGCTCACATTTAAATGAAATAGTCCCAATAAATAGTTGATCCACTTCTGCATGTGACTATACTAGTATTTACTGGAGATAAACAGTGGCTGTTACTTGAGTGGCAGATGGATGATCTGGAATAGCATCACGGTTAGTCCAGAAGGTGCCATTTACCCAAAGATCTAATTTAAAGGTGAATTACAACACATCTGCTTAGATTCATAGAACATGAGGACCCTTTTGGGGTGGAACAACTTTGGATACCCTGTCACACATTTGTTACTCCTCAAACTGACGTTCCATGACTCCTTTATGTCCCCTTC
>CM044439.1:50149889-50175845 GCA_024363595.1 Xenopus borealis | reverse complement strand
CATCTTTCTGAAAATGCGCTAGCACAACTGTCTCTTTGCTCTTTCGTTAAGTGGTGTAAAACAACATTGCTTCTGTCTGGGAAAAAAAAATCAGCTCTGTGACCTTCCTGTCAGATAGATCAAGTGGTAAAAGGGGGCTTTGAAAACAGACATAACAAAGCCCCTTAACCTCAAGAAATAAATCTTGCACCGCAGATAATAAAGTGGGTCCAGCAACTTCCACTTGGATCCTGACATTGCTATCCCTGCCAAAACCAAATAAACAGTCATAGAAGATACTTATTTACATGCTTATGTTTCTAGATTCTGCGATAATTGTATAAGCTATTTGTAGCCGTTTCCTATGTGCTATTTTTTAACCATTATAATACATATGCATAATTGGCAAAACAAAATCAATATGAATTGAGGACTGATAAAAAGTTTAACAATATTCCATATGTTTTTCCAACATGAGTTTAATTGCTCTTCAAGCTACCGACATAAACTATTACCGCTGGCAGGGGAGCTGACATTACAGTAGCAAAGGTTCCGCAGCTTAAACCTGCATCATTCTACCCTCGTGAAATCATATCCCAGATGAGTTTACATCAGCAGAAACATTTCTTTCTGGATTAGACCTAGGTTTCTGCATTGCTTCTTTTTTTTTCTTTTGTGCTGTTCAAATGGAAATCATTCTTTATCTACATTGGAGTCTTGGAAGTGTGAAAGCAGCATGCTTATGGTGTGAAGTGTCTGAGGAGCATGTCTTTGTCTCTGCACCCTGCTGTGACTAGAATGCATAGTCTGGGTGCAGGGTGTCAACATACCATCCTTTCACTTTTAAGTTTGCCATATGTTTGTAGATGTAGCTTGTCACATTGGTAGATACAAGTTGAACCAGTGGCAAATCAGCACCAGAAGTCTAAAAATACAAAATAACTTTTCATTGTGATCAGGCAATTCCTCGCCAAAATAGTCAGATGACCTGATTATTCTACATGCTCAAATGATTAATAATTCACTATGGGCTGGTTGTTTCCTATTGTTAGTTCCTGTCAACATTATAGATCATTGTTACAGATACTATTCCAGAAATACATGACAGAGAAGCAAGAAACATGTGATTTTTGTACTTTTCTTCTTCTTGACCTGAACTATTTTCTCCTTCTTCTTCTTCATAATTTATATCAGTAAAGTCTAAATTGACAGATTTCCAAATGATGGTAGCTTTCACTAATTTTATGTAGCCCCTACACATACTGGCATACAACTTGGAAGGCAATTATCTGTGGTGGGGTTTGCACATTGGTGCTGTGTGTATAAGACAAGTGTTAGGTATGAGTGCAAAGTAGATCATTTCCTGAAGCCCATAACTCATAAAGGCAGTAGGAATTGTTATACAAATATTGCAAGCCATATTCCAACCCTAAATGGAAAAGACTGTAAAACTATTACATTTTGTTAAATTGAGTTAAAGTGCATGAACGTCATTAAATGTAGCGATGCACTGAACACTTACAGGTTATGAAGAGTCTCATTCACTAGACTCATGGGCCCACAACTTGCTTCCATGCCTTATGGTACCAACCCTTTTACCCAATGCCAATTTTCCAGCAGAAAACATATGTGAGGAAGGGTGTGTAGGAAATAGATTTAAGAATAGGGGAAACACTGTTCTGCCAGACCTGCCCTAAGCAAAAATCTGTTTGCACCCCCTACTACAACCCGCCGCAGAGTGTGTGTGTGTTTCTTGCAGGGATTAAACCCATTGCTGAACTCAAATTATGGGCACTTGTTCAAAAAACTGCATAAAGAAATCTGTAAACCAGAAACACCCCTTGAAACTCGTGTTAAAAAAACACTATATAGATAATAACTTTTAAAAGCAGCTATTTAAATGCACCTCTCCTTTACCAGTAGCCATGAATGTGGAAAAAAAACAAAACAAAAATGGCAAGACAGAACACTTGTTTGTTTAAATTAAAGATCCAGTTTTCATGTCAGCTCTTTCAGAAGTGACAGCAGGAAATCTAGAGGTCCCATCACAGGAGTCATTGACCCGTAGAAGCAGAAGATTAGATGTCTCAGTAATGCACAGCTGAGCTCATATACAAAGGGGACAAACAGCTCAGCAAAATCAGACAGCATAGTGGCCATGGAAGCTGAATGAAATGAACCTGTTATACACTAAAGTAATATTCGTTTTCTTTGCTGCTACACCCACAATAACCTGCTACATTAAGGGAAGTATTGCGTTTTAGAAACTGCTGTAATAAATATGCAAAATGCTAGTTTTACCTGCACTTAATATTAATGTAACAAAAATAGCAATTAATCATATAAGCATTACCTTAAAGGAACAGTAAACACATTTTATGACAGAAGATAAAAAAAGTGTTGCATGGACGATATTCACACATATAATTTTTCCCTGTACACACAAGTGCAAAATACATGAACAGGACCCTAAGTAGGGGTTTCGTTTTGAACTGGACAGCCCAGTTTTTGAAGGGTCTGTCTGGTTCAAAATCCCCTGAACAGTTACAGGCAAATCCCCCAATCTGTATCATGCATGATGTCATAACCCTTGCCCCCCCCCCACTGGTCCCTGACATCACCAACCCACCAACTAACAGGTGCTGAGATCTCATTATGAATAAAAAGAAGAGCCTTTAACTTTTCAGATAAGCTTTGAAGTGAGTGTGCCTTTGTTATTGTGTTTGTACTATATATGGGAGTTTTGATGCATCTGAGCAAAACATTGTGCACCTCAAATCGATACGAATGAAAGAATTTTTTTGCAACAAGATTTGTGGCGGAGAGGAGTCTTGTTAAGTTGTACACCCACTGACAGGACACACTCCCTTTATTTGGATTTGGACAAAGGTGGCAACCCTAACTCTCAGGAAGCCCTTGAATTAACATGTCTTCAGGTGGTAAGTCTAGGGTTCCTTAGCCTACACATGCAACTGACTTGGCCACTACTGAACTGACACACAAAAATCAGATTCTAATGGCAGTTGCATCCATGGTTCATGATGCTGGTTTCATGCAGCCCATGTGGCCCAACAGTAAAGTTGCAACACCCATATTAGCATACTGACTAGAAGCCAAACTGTGTGACTGTGTGAGATCACAATGAAGAGATTTATGCTTTGTGCCATTATAAGGATATCCTTCTTTGTATATGTTTACTGTCCCTATACGGTGATTACTACATGCTTGAACACATATAAGTGCTCCTGAACATAATGATGAACTGTTCTGGTATCTAAGCAAAATGCAATACTAAATTAATAAAAAAATATGTATTTGATTATGTAGCCCAATTTTCTGGTGAACAGACTCTGCACTCTTTTAAAAATATATCCTTTTAAATGCATTTTGGATAACTGAAAAATTCTCCATCTAGGATTTATTGGTCTGTGGCACTGCACTCCCCACAATAATGCCAGGGCATGGAGCACAAATTGACTTCAGATGCTGGGGAGTGCTGCTTGATGAATGCTGGTTTGTGTAATTCAAAACTTTACAGCAGTCACGGTGTCTGCCAAGTGCAGTATCCTACACAGAAACAGTGACATGAATTTAGGCCTAAAATTCTAATCTTCATTTTAGGTTTTAAATTACAGCACAAGCACATATTGACTCAAATATTTGCTGGTTCCCTGTAAAAGGAGTAAGGCATGAGGTTTAATATAAAGGCTGAAATTCATTTCATATAGAGGTACATTTCTCAGCATAGTCCTTTGTCCTAACAGAAGACATGCATCAAAACAAGGCTAGAAACCATACTGAGAGTCTACCCCCATTAGCATTCAATATTAACAACAACATACAATAAAAACAGAATACAGTTAATATTATGAACATCTGAATTTACACAGACACCCAGTCCAGAAAACCATCCTAACAGTCCTAAGAGTAGTAGCACAATGGTCATAGGTGAGATTATCACCCCAAAGTTTTATTGAAACAAGGGTGGCATGATGTCTTGAGAAATGAGCTTGCTCCAAAAATATATTTTTGGTAAAATAATAAAAGATTGTTGTGAGACCCAATACAATTTTTAAAACTGCCCAGTACATACCTGACCATCATTTATTGGTCGGGCAGGTCATCAGCTTTCCCCTATGCATGGGCCAATAAGACTTCAACTGAGCCTGGAGGGGCTAATTTCTGACAGACAGCTTTATCCATAGCAATCACCCAGAAAATAGTATTTATTATAGGTTATTCTTTGAATTCTGCATCAAAAAACATCAGCCAACAGCTTATTTAAATAGGTACACCCTCAACAGTCATGCAGCACAACTCTGCACTAACCAGTGTTCATATATCAAACCTGATTTTCACACAAAAATCTTCTGTGTTTTATTTGTTCTGTTTGTCAAACTGTATCCATCGGACATAAACAAGGCATGGCCATAAAGATGTTTTTCTATACAGTGAATCATTAAAAAATTATATTGGCTTTATTCATCCTAGTAAAAATAATATTATTCTTCCCTTTGTGCAGCTTTATTATTATTATATGACGCACATGAAAGATGTTTAACTATAGAGGAGTAAAAACAGAAGAGAAACAATGAGCTTTAAACATCACAAAGAAAAGCTTTTACTAAAAGATTAACTCCATGATAAATGATGTGCCATATTATAGTTAGAGGATCCAAGGGGAGCTCACTGTATACCACAAATACTGTAAGCCCAAATCAGTCATGACTTCTGTTCTACATGCATTTCTCTTTCTAGTGAAACCCTTCAAGGCATGTGTTTGAAAATTAACTGTTGTAACTAGAAAAATGTGTATTGTCTTTTTCATTTTAGGCACATTCCTATGTAACCATCAAATATGAACTATAGTATTTGGCAAAGCTTTCTGTAAGGTAACCCTATCTCTGTCTCTACATCCACTAGATTATTGATTTCATCTTATTCGCCCAAATATCTATCCCTTCTGCATTATACAATAGTGACCAATGCTTTTATCTTGTGTGTAAGGTAAAAAATCTACAGTTCCTTCTAGTCCTAGTGCCATCTAGTGATTTCATTTATTTATAGGACCAAAAATAATTCTATGTACTTGTACATAGAAAGGATAACTAAACACTGCCCCAGGAGCAAGTAAAAGAGTACTGTATGGTGAATATTTTTGCAAAATGAGCCCTAAAATGTGTCTTATTCATAACACACCATTTAGACTTTCTATGCCTAAAAATAAGTCTTGCATTTTTTACTTCAATATTTCCATTTGACATTATTCAGTTTTTTTTAGTTCTTTGGATATAATAATTCTTACCCTGCCGGGAAGCTCAAGAAGAGAGTTTTATCTTTGTCTCCAGTATAGGATACATTAATTTCTAACAACCACCCACACATTGCAGCATCCGTGACCCAGTTGTTCCACTGTACAGTATCAGTAACTGCATTTCTACACGAACACTCAAGAGAGATTAATGACCTAACAGTATAAACATGAACATTAAAGAGAAAGAAAACTCAAAAGATTTATGCTTGATACAGAGTAATCAGGATGATTCAATATCGAGGTGAAGTTGTTTTGAAGAAGACTTGCATGCCTCATGAAAACATTCAGGATATCATTTTCCATGAACGACACGCATTACTTCACTTACTATGCTCATTATCATCTTACTTCTTGAATATTTCCGAGAGCAGTCCCCATTGATAAGAGAGATACAGTTAATCTTATGGCTTTCTGTAAGGTCACCTTCTACATTTCTGAAGAAGCACTGCTGGTTACGAGAAGGGGCAGCAATGCTGAAATACACTGTAAACTAAAACAGTACTCTTCAACTTTTGTTTTGATGAAGGGCAGAAATTATTCACTATTTCAAATTTCATGCAAAGAAGTCTATGGAAGTATGCTGAGGGCGATGAAAACACTTCACACCCACAGTCCTGGAGTTGGACAGCCCTAGGCTAAAGCATGACATTCACGATTCCATCAATTTATATAAAATATAGTGTCTTCCACTATGATTTCGCAAACTTGGGGAAGCAATTCATTGTTCCTGGTATGTATTTGCAGATTTGTTTGTTTGATGCTTTAATGATCTTACAATATTTGGTAAAAGTTCCATATGTTTATGTACAATGAACTATCTTCCACAAAATTTATTGAATGGATTAATATGTGGATGTACAGTAGGCATTCACAAATATATTTGAGGGAGCACTTCTCTGATGCTGGTTTTCACTATTCCTAGGCGCACGACCATGTCATCGCATAGCAGAATCACAAACGGATAAAGAATTATACCATTTCTTGTTGTGCAATGAATCCTTTATTGAGCCAGGTTTACCTGACGAAGGGAGGTGCAGACCCCTAAAACTTTGTATTGCATCTTTATGGTAAACCTGTCTTAATCAAGGATTAATTTCACAGCAAGAAATGGTAGCGTACTTTACCTGTTTGTGATTCTGCTGTACAGTAGGTTACATTTTATAGCACTGCTCAGTGAACTGGAAAATATGCAAATAAAATAGTTTATCCTGCATTGGGTTTTAGGATAAGAGACATCAGTGCGGTAATCTGGGAGGATGCTACCCAATCTGAAATTGGGAAAAAGTGTCATCATTCAAGTTTCCCCACATTTTTATATGTAATATCAATTTTGTAAAAATCAAACCATTTTTGTATCTATTTGTCATTGAAACAATATGCAAATACAATAGATTTATCCTGCACCAGGTTTTAGGATAGGAGACATCGGTGCAGTAATCTGGGAGAATGCTAACCGACGAGACATCATTTCTTAGGCAGACTCTGAAAATGGGAAAGTGTCATCATCCAAGTTTCCTCACGTTTTTGTATGTAACATCATTTTTGTACAAATCAAAAATTTTTGCATAAAATCTTTCCATTTCAATGCATTTAAAAAATCCTAAAAGTCTGTAAATAATGTAATAAGCAGAGAAACATTTCTAAACACACCTCAGCTTGGATATCTTGTGCTATTCCTGGAATTCTTCACTGGTCCATTTCCAGACATCTGGTACATTCCAACAGTGGCTATAATAGTGATTGTGCAAATATGACCCCACTGGTAGGGACACCAAACTAAGCACACATGGCTGTCTAATGCACCATGCTCCAATCTGCTTATAGCCCACACTCTTATCTCTTAGTTATTTGTAGACTATTGACTTTACCCATTTGTTATAACAGGTTACAAATCAGTGAAATACGTAAGGCAAGCCAGAATGGATAAGGATATATTCAAAGCACACACACATATTTCCATTGTTTTGATAATTTGCATTTTCATATTCAAGTAAAATGTTCATGTTTGTATTTTCACATAGCATTTGCATTCAGTGTCATACTGCATAAAATGAGAAGTTCAGAATTACAAGCTATAAGACATCTAGGGGGTTCTTTATAAAAGTTTGAATTTTAATGCTTTGAGATCTTTTAGACCTTGAATGAACTTGCAGCTCGAGCAGTTTCTAATTTAAGAAAAAACTCAAATGCAAGAACCTGAAATCAAATTAAATTTGTAGTCAGGGTGAAAAAACTTTAATACTCGAATCTATCAAGTTGGAAAAAAACCCTCTAATTTTCAAGGGAAACCCACCAAAAAACTAGAACATTATGCTGGCTATTAACATCTTTAAATGGTTCAAAAGACATCTGCCATTCACTTCAGCTCACCTCAGGTTTTACATTGTTTATTTTCGGATTCAAGATATTGCCATCTTCTGGGTTTTTTTTTTTTTTACTCAAATTATTCACTTTTTTAGCCTGAAAAATCAGAATTCCTCAGAAACTTTTTGTGGAAAAAACAACTTGACCTTTTAATAACTATAAATAACCCCCCTAAAGTTGTCTTCCATAACCCTATGCAGCCTATTCCAGGAACAGAATACTGCAGAAGGTAAGAGAGCACAGCTGTAACGCAGATGACCCCAAACTCAGAACAGACTCCAAGGACCTGGTTACTGCTCACCCTTCAACCTATAACAGCTGCCTTTGGCTTTGGTAATAGCCCTCCGCTACTTGGATGCCACCAGGTCCAAGGAGAGCATTCCAGGTGAGCTAGGGAACCTGTGAGGTAATGGAATGGGAAACAAGAACAATTGTCGAAAGGCAGGCCTTGTCGTTAACAGTCAGAAAATGCGGTACAAATACAAGCAACATAGGAATAGTCAGGGTCACAGGCCAGGTCAAACACAATCATATTGCAGAGTCCAAGAGAATAGTCGAAACAAGGCAGTGGTCAGGACAGGCAGTGAGCTAGTATTATTAGAATATTTGCCCGAGGCCAGTTTAAATATTTAACTTCGCACCCGCGATGACCACAGACGCAAAACCTGGAAGTGCACCAATCTCGCAAACTTCCTGAACAGCACATGAAGAGACAAGATGCTGCAGGCGTCCCTGCCACGTTCCTAAAGGTATATTTATAACAACAGCACTCACACAGCTAAGGTCCAATGTCCAAAAATTAACCCATTAGAGGGTTGCTCGAGCAGCACCACCTCTGCTGCCCATTAATCATAATCTATGGTAGGGCTACAGTGAAGCAGCTGTAGAGCATTCAAGGTGAAAACAATGCACCCACTCTCAGCCTAAATGCCATGTCTTCTCATCTACCTTTGTATCTCCTGAGAAACCATCACTATCAACTCTTCTAATCATGTTTACTGAATGGCGACCATTGGGAAGTACAGGTATGGGACCTGTTATCTAGAATGCTTGAGACCTGGGGTTTTCCATAATTTGGATCTTCATATAAGTCTACTAAAAAATTGTTTGGATCATGCACAAGGTACTGTTTTATTACTATTACAGAGAAAAAGGAAATCATTTTTAAAAAGTTGAATTAATCAGAGTCTATGGGAGCCACTGCTTAATTTGGAGTTTTCTGGATAATGGGTTTACAGATAATGGATCCAATTTTTTTTTTTAAATTTGGAATATTTTGGATTGGATTTTTGTTCCTTGTTGACTTCTATATCCTGATACTTTGCAGTACAAAGTATGGTATTTCAAATTGCCCCATGTTGTACTTGCTTAGAGTTATGTGCACATCATTGTTCTCTCTGTTCCCACAATTATCTTAATCAAAACTCTGCACATGTGGGAAACACAGAATTCTGTGCAGCCCACTGCTGTCTATTTAAAGTTTGAAAATCCCAAGATACTTTATGAATGAGACAAAAGCAATGCTTTTTGTACCTAAATGAATGCTCAGGACCCTTATTTTACTTTCCTTGCCACTTTAAAATTACATAATGAATAAATGAGAGGAAGGAAACAAAAGCTGCCCACTGAACAATGAAGATACTTAATAAATACAAAGAAATAGAATTGAGTGTTGCTCTTATTTTCTGTGGTTCATAGAGGCTAGAAACAGGAGCCATTCAATGTAAAGATCCCAGTGCTATAATGAGCTTATTTAATGAGAGTGTACTTGGAATCTCGTGGCCTTTGGGACACAAAAGAATCCACATTATCAAATTCAATTTCCCAGCATCTTCAAGGGTGCTTGAATTTGAGGTTCAGCAACAGTTGAAGCATATTGACTGCTCATCATTGATATTCTTATCATATGCCAAGAACAATTTTTACAAGTTGAACCTTTTCAAACTGATGTCACACCACAGTCATATTATGAGGACAATCCCAAAGGTAGGCTATCTGGAACAGTAAGAGATCTGCAACATGTTGCTACTACTACTTTACCTGAGATGAGACGAGAGAACACAATGCAATTTTGCTATTTGCAATTTAGTATTATTTCAGAGGAATAAAGTCGTGACAGGCATAAGGCTATTGCTGGTTTCTAAGCACAGTCCGGCAGCTTTCACACAAAATATGGTATAAAATCTGGCCAGGCCAACAAATTAGAGCTGGCATTCAAAAGCAAGAGCTTGAAATGAATGGGGATGTTCTGAAACCACAAGTAGCAACTCCAGAAGCAGCACAGTAAATCAGTGGCTTTATCTGAACATGTTACAAAACCCCCTATTTATCTTATTGTGTGGTTTACATAAATGCCTGTGGTCTATCTTCTATTATTAGAGAGTTTAATCCCTGCCCTAAGTGGTCTCTGAGTGCGCCGTAACACTCTCTTCCTGCAGGAGATTTGTATTAAAGCTAAGCTCTATTATTAATTAAGCAGAGAGCATGGCCAAGCTTTCCCACATAATATGACACCATGCCAGAGTTCTCACAGTACAGTAACAATTCCTTCCTATTCTACTGTACGGGACTTTGGATTTACAGAGAACTAAACAACAGTACCACCTGCAGGCAGTTAATTTATCTGCTGGAAAAAAATGACCCATTTGCTTGACTTTGCAGGATACAGCCAACAATCTGAATGATACCACCTCCTGTTAAACCAAAAACAAAACACTAACTAATCTGCCGTACGCTTGGGATAATGTGCAGCACCTTTAGGATAATATTTAAAGGGAAGTAGCAGATCTTCTGAAAGTTCTGTACTTGTTATAAAGCTAGCCTGGCTGGTTAAAATGAGGGGACTGGCATTTTTTCGTTATACTTAAGTGTTATACTTAATATACATACAAAATATAATATACATACAACATATTCTTAAGTACATTATATATAGATCATACACTGAAGTAACGCTTGCAAAAAGTCGCCAGCGTTCGGCAACCAGGACGCAACTTTGCATATTAGTGAATTAGCTTAGTGGTAAAGAATTTGCACCTGGAGATGTGGTGCAAGGTGTGTGAAGCAGTTGCTGGTGAAAATTCGCTGTTAGCGAGAGTACCTAGAGAAAAGCCACATAACTACAGGGAGAATACACAAACTCCTTGCAGATTGGATCCCACCACCGTATGGCATTAAAGCTAATCACTATGCCACCTTGTGCTCCATAGTTCAAAGACCACCCAAATGGTTATCCATAAACCTCTGAAATACTGAACTACCATCTCCCATAAACTCCATTTTATCTAAACAATCCAAATTAAAAATTATTTCCTTTTACTCTGTAATAATAAAACAGTAGCTTGTACTTGATCCCAACAAATTAATGAATCCTTATTGGAGGCCAGTCTATTGGGTTTATTTAATGATTACATGATTTTCTGAAGATCCAAATTACAGAAAAATCAATTATCCTGAGCATTCTGGATAACAGGTCTATGCCTTTAGAGTTATTATACACCTCAAACATCCAACAACAGCATCTGCTGTCTTGTGGTCCCTTTCCAATGGCTAGTAGGTTTCAGATCCCTTCCAAAAGAAGATAAAGAGATGACTGTGATTTCGGCCTAAATTATGGTGATGCTTTGACTCCAGTGTATTGCTTGACAATAATGGGTAACTGATTTACATTAACTTACAAACTTACTAATGTTGATCACACAGCTGTCTATGTGTACTATGTGCTATGTGCTTAACGATCAATACCAACCGGAATATTATACCAGATAATTGGCTGTATTATTATTATTGTCTGAGCTAAAGGAAGTCGAATATGTATTAGTACAATCTGTCAAATGCACAAAATGATGCATCTCAGGAGTCGTCTCAGGGTGGCACAATGTTCAGAATCGCCCCTGGTAATCATGCTAAAATTCTCCCTTTATACCAGAGGAGAATTTTCATGAAAATACTGCATATTGGTATTTCCGTATGTAAATATTTCCTCTCTGTTGACCTATAGGAAAGTTTTACCAAAAGCAATTTTGCCCTTATGGTAAGTCTAAAAAAGTTTCTCCAAGTGAGAAAAGCGTTAGAGATTTATCTGGTTTTTTTTTTCAATATATTCCTTTAACTTTGTTGACCATAACCCCTTTTCAGAGGCATGTCATTTTTTCATTATTGTATTCTGACTTCCAAGAAACAGAAAGTCAAATGTTTTCCAGAATTCTCCACAGGTCCACTTGGAGACTAAACAGACTACATGCCTTGGTGTCTGCACTAGGCACTTGGTTGGATGTCTGCACAGTAAATCAGTTTTTCATTTAATATCACTTAAGCGTGCTACAAATTGTGTTTTAATGCTTCTCTAGCTGGACCCTGGGATTATGTTACATGCTAATATTCTTTAAACTACTGATTTAATGACTTCAGCACTTTTATTTTGTGCTAATATTGCCCTATCAAAGTGTATTTTCCTTTCATAAATCTACAGTACACTTAGGAATTGCATCCTGATACACCTCAGGGGCACAGTGTTGTAATGTATTATTTAGCCCATTAAATAAACGCACTTGGTTCTGCAACTACCTAGGTGGCATAGTGGTGATGTTGACACTGTGTCAATTTGTGCCCTAAATCCTCTAGGTGAAACCAAACTGAGGCCGTAAGGGTAAACACAGGTGTCTAAGCACAGAACAGATGATGATGTGCTCTGTCAACAGAAGATCCAGGTTGGAATAGTGGATTGCATGACAATAGAAAGTTGATGGATCTCTGTCCATATCATCATCCTGTTTTGGAAATAAAGGATGAACTATTGACTTCAAGAAAGAATCTTTACTTTGTTTAATATTCCTAATTTTGATACACCCTTCCCCTATTTGTATGTCTATGTATACTGGAAGTCAAAGTGCATTTTTTTTTCTTGTTCGCTATATTAAATATATATATATTAAAGTCTGAATGCCAAAAACTCTAAAGATTTTAGTTTTTTCACTATAAAATCCAAATTCTTTGAGGGAAAAAAAACCCACATTTTTCAAGATTTATTATAACCCGAGAATAGAAAAATTCAGAACCAACATCTTAGACCTGCCGAGGTTTATTAATCCAAATTCTGTGAAATAGCGCTTCACAAGGAAGCCCAGGAAAAGACAGAGAGAAAATGTAAAAAAAATTCAAAAATATAGTGTAGTATATTTTGTATATATTTGCCACCTTTCTGTGTGAACACTCTATAATATTCAATCTCACGTTAAACCCACTCCTTCATTCAGCAAATCATGGTTACACGTTTTTCAAAATTCTTAATAATCCACCACCAAGGGAAGATGAGTACTTACAAACGTTTAATTTGGTTGTCTGAAGGTTCTCGCAATGCTTTTGTCCAGATCCCAGTGCAGATTTGCTAAGGAAAATGCGCTTCAAATAGTGTTAAACAGTTTTTAATAAATAACACATAAATTTAAAATTGCACTCACATAAAACCAAGCAGATTGGTGCTTAGTTTTTTCCAGGTTCAATTGTGTATACCAGGTACTATGTGTTCAGAGTCCAATTACTCAAACCTGCCTCAGCCTAAGCCCCACCTGATGCATTTCTTAACTGTGGACTTCCTCAAAGTCTTCTGCCAGCGTATGCCTTAATAACACACAGCCATTGCCATGCATCATTCACTCGCCCTCCTTATTACCAGATCAACATTCCAAAGAATGTACTCAGAATATATGTTGTCTTCATATTATGAGACATCAGACAATAAATAATGAGGTGGTATTAAGCTACTTTTATGCCTGTATTACTAAATAAAGGCAACACTACCGCTGTCGTGAAAGTCCACTGCTAAAATACAAGACCCAAAAGCAATCAGAGAGGTATTTCACACATAGTACAGCTGAAATAATGACCTTTTACAATTGCTTTCTATTCTTAAATTTTATTATTTTTCTATTTTGAAAATTAATTTGCACATATTTCTCTATAGTGGTTCCCAGCAGCAGCTCAATATGCTGGCTCTCTAATCACTAAAAAATGTCATACATTAGCTGGTACACTTCTCGGTAGTATCAAAGAAACAGCTGCAACTTGTGTTTTTTTAAATTAGTATAACAAAAAAAAGACAAAAGAAAAGTACTCAAGGGAGTATGATCTGTATATTCACTTGAACGTTTTAGAAACCTTTAGGGGGACATTTACTAAGGGTTGAAGTCAAAATTTCAAAGCACTGGCCCTTTAAAATCCTTTGACGACCCTTTAAAATCCAATTTTTGCCATTTGCCATTTTAGCCTAAGGGGGACCTCATAGAACCTGTACTGAAAAGTCCTAGGAATTCTAAGGATTTTGCACAAAATCCTTCGAATCGTCCGAATTCAACGATGGAATAGAACGATTCGAAGAATTTTTTTAAATGTTCCAACTAAAATGGACATCTTCAAACGAAACAGGTCCATTTTCGAACAAAAAAGCCCTTTAAAAAAACTTCACAGTTTTTCCACTAACGTAGAGCATATTGTATTGTCTAAACTGCCTACATTGAAGTCTGCACTTTCACTAACACAGCAGGATAAAGAAAATTCTACCCAGTGTGAGTGTTCTAACACGTTCTTCAAAATGGTGATACACTGTATTTTTTCAGACGGTGCTATCACAATTGTTGTTTCAGCACAAGTTGAAAGAAGATGCTGTAACTTTCACACACTGGAACATTCTCGGAATTCCACTGAATCACTCCTATTTTACAGAAATAATGACAGGAATGAAAAACCTTTTCTTAGTGCCTGTTGTAACTTGATTTGAGAATAATTATTTCTTTAATGTGGATATGATTTGCATATGACTTATTTTAACTTGACTCTGAAGTATACAGGCAAACATTGTGGCCATATCTACAAACATACACACAAATATATATGTATATTGTACATGCCATATTACCAGGAGAATGCATAATTACTTGCTTTGGGTTAAGGCCCCAAAAAACAGACAGATTTACGATGCCGACAGATTTAAGGGATCCTGTCATGGGAAAAAAATTTTTGCTAAATGTATCAGTTAATAGTGCTGTTCCAGAAGAATTCTGCATTGAAATCGATTTCTCAAAAGAGCAAACAGATTTTGTTTAATTTCATTTTGAAATCTGACATGGGGCTAGACATATTGTCAATTTCCCAGCTGCCCCATGACATGTGACTTCTGCTCTGATAAACTTCAATCACTCTTTACTGCTGTACTGCAAGTTGCAGTGATATCTACCCCTCCCCTTTCCCCCACCCAGCAGCCTAACAAAAGATCAATGAGAAGGTAACCAGATAACAGCTCCCTAACACAAGATAACAGCTGCCTGGTAGATCTAAGAACAGCACTCAATAGTAAAACCCATGTCCCACTGCGTACTATTCAGTTACATTGAGATGGAAAAACAGCAGCCTGCCAGAAAGCAGTTCCCTCCTAAAGTGCTGGCACAAGTCACATGACAGGGGCAGCTGGGAAATTAACAAAATGGCTAGCCCCATGTCAGATTTCAAAACTGAATATAAAAAAATCTGTTTGTTCTTTTGAGAAATGGATTTCAGTGCAGAAGTCTACGGGAGCAGCACTATTAACTGATGTGTTTTTTTCCATGACAGTTTCCCTTTAAGTCGCCAGCTTATTTCCCAGTGTATGGGGCCCGATAGGCTTCCCTGATCGATATCTGGTCGAAAGTCAGCCAGATGTTGTTTGGCTGGCCTTAAAAATCCCATCGGATCAAGGACTGCATCGCTTTCACCGTGTGATCTTATCATTGGGTCTTAGGGCCCACGATCGGATCAGCTCAATATAGCCCATCTGAATGTGGGCATATCAGAGAGAGAGATCCGCTTGTTTGTCAGATCTTGAATCTCCATATGTATGGCCAGAACAATATAAAAAAACAGAGACATTATGGCTCACTGTCTTGTACAAGAATTACTGGTTCATTGTACTGTATATAGTCAAGTTGCCTATTTCCTTTGCACCAAAACTTTGCATGGAGCTCTGTTGGTTGGTACTTTGTGTTTGCTTAAAGGAGTGATTTACCTTTAAGTTAACATTTAGGGGCACATTTACTAAGGGTCGAATTTCGAGGGTAAAAAAACGAATTCTGGTCTAATTAAAACCCCTCTAATTCGAATGCAATTCAATTTTTCGATTGTATACTAAAAATGTGATGGATCGATAAAATCGTTTGATCAAAAAAACTTGGTAAAATCCTATGGGAGCTTCCCATAGGAATATATAGCTATTCGGTAGGTTTAGTCTGCCGAATTGTTGTATCGAATTGTTTGGTTTTGTTTTGTTTTTGTTTTTTTAAAGGGCCAATATTTCGACAATCGAATTTGAATTTTCTAATTTGACCAATTCGAATCGAATTTTGGGCTATTCGATAATTGAAAAAATTAATTTGAATTTGATTCGAATTTTCACTTCGAATCAATTCGACCTTTAGTAAATGTGCCCCTTAGTATTGTATAGAATGTCCAGTTCTAAGCAGCTTTTCAATTGGGCTTTAATAATTATTTTATACAGTTTTTTTTTTTCATTATTTGCCTTCTTATTCTGACTTCCAGCTTTCAAATAGGGTCACTGGCCCCACCTATAAACAAATGCTTTTTACGGCTACAAATTGTTATTGATCCTTTTTATTACTCATCTTTCAGGCCATTTCCTATTCATAGTCCACTCTCTTAGTGAAATCAATACATGGTTGCTTAGCTATGTTGCTCAACCGAAATAAAATATATACAGTAATTAAGATAAAATATATAAAGCAGTTAAGGAGTCCCGTATGTACAGTATATGAAAGTGCAAGACCACAGAGGGATGTCTTTTATACAGGATGGATATCCTGATATCCTAAATAAAATATATTTTACTGAAGGCTTTAGGAGATTAAGCCTTCACAAATCGACAACAATTCATTTCTTAAAACACAAAAGACAGAGGTTTAATACATGGAACATTATGTGTTCTTGGAGGTGTTATGGATAACACTGGCAATTTATTTATACTACATGAGCTATGGATGACATTAGCACTGCATTTATAATGTTAATTGCACAATAGTTACTATACATGAAATCATCATTGCATTAAAACTTGGCATGTGCGGTGTGGTAGTATATATGAAATCAGCACAGCATACATTCATGAATACATTTCATGTAATACATGAAATAAATATTATTTATTCTGCCATATGTTATAATGAAGTACAACTGAAACAGGTAATGTATTTGTTGTGTAGAAAATGTCTTTTAGGGCAGAATGATGACTTGTGGGTAGCACTGCTGGTCAGCTATCTGCAAGATATTTGTATGTTCTACCCATATCTGCATGGCTTGCCTAGGGGTACTCCAATTTCCTACCACACTCCAATAACCTACTGGCAAGTTAATTGGCTCAAGATAGAATTGTTCTACTTTGCGTGAATGTGATAGAGACATTAGATTGTGAGCTGCATTGGGCAGGGACTCATTTATAATCTCTGTATAGCACTGCATAAAATGTGGCAGTGCATTATAAATAACAGCTGATAATAATTAGCCCCCAACATCTCCAAGCACCATTTATAAGGATGTATTATCAAACAAATGAATTAATGATACAAAAAGCTTTGCCCTCATGTTGCCTCCTTAGGCAATTCAGAGCGATTTCGGGAAAGCGCAGCGCCACGTGTGAATAGGGCTTTTGCTGACAATGTATTGTAAACGCTACGAAATAAGCTGGTGCTATAGAAATACATGTTATTATTAATAATAATAATAATAATAATGCCTAAGAAGGCAACTTCGAGTGACTTCAGAAAAGCCAGCACCACGTGTGAATAGGCACAGGCGGTTATACACTAAGCAGCTGGAAGGCAGGGGGAAGCGGCTTGGGGCAATTAGTCGACAGGTGATTAGTCGCCAGGCGACGAATCTCCCCGAATCTTCCCGTCTGGCCTTACCCTAAGTGTAGACAACTCACTGAAATCAACACTCTGTAATTAGTCTTTAGAATTTAGCACAAACAACAAAACTTACTTGTTTGAGTAAACAATTACTTAATTGCCTATAGGGTCAGACATGAAAGCAACAACAAATACTTATTTTAAATCACAGCAAGGTAAACTGATCCAGAGAACAGTGTTGGTTTAGCACAAATATGTGACTTGCACTTACGTTTTGTACAGCGTTCAGATCCAGGAGATTTGCTCCAACCATGACAGCATTTGCCTCCACAGATATTAACCCTACAAAACAAGCACAGAGAAGATGGTGTTTTTCATTAACAAATGGTTAAGTACTGTATATGTAAATAAAGCACTATTTAGCACCAATTTGTTACTCAACTGTAGTTTCATGTAAGTTCATCTCAAACACTTGTGTAGGAGGTGTAACTGTGCTGCTTACCTTGGGTTCCTACAGTAATACATTTTTAATATCTCAGCGGACTGAAAATAATTTGTCAAAGATATTACAGTGCACCCTGACAAAAGAGACACAAATGAAGGTTAAGCCAACCTTAGAAACATCAGAAGTATAACAACATTTCAAGCTGCAACCAGAAACATTTTAATTCATAAGTCATGCTTTCCCTTAAATAAGTGCTTTCTAACAAATACAGCAAAACAAAAGAGCAGAATCTGGACAACCACCCTTTAATGACAGGATTTAATACCTACCTTCATTGTCAGTCCAAAAAGGAGCCAAAGGTGTAATCACTTACATGATACCCCTGGACTGTTCTCCTGTTTGTAAAAACTACAGTGTCCTGGAGGAATTTCTGTAGAAGCTCATTCACAGCAATATTTTTGTTTGCTGTCTTCTGTTCTCTGGGACAGGCACATGCACAGGAGAGTGAAATAGCTGGTGTTTGTGTCTAAGTTCAGCTTTCACACCATTGAGCATACGCCAATCTGTACTGGAACAAGACCGAAGAAGCCAAAAAAGTTGGTGACAATGAGCTTCCACCAGGCTGGTGCAGGGCGAACAGGATAACTGACCTAGGGTATCAGGTAAGTGATTATTATACACATTCCTGAAACAAAAAACATCCGCCAGTGAAAAACGTCTCATTGATTTTAATCATTTGCCCATGAAAGTGCAGCTTAAAATATATATCGTATTGTTGCAGTCACGTTGTCACATTTTAAGTGAGTCTGTATCAAGGGGTATATTGCTATCCAGACAGTATTGAGGGCAGGGCTAGGGATAGGCAGCGGCATGTGCCTGAAGTGCAACAGTGGTGGGGGTGCCAGGTAAGTACATTTATGCTTGACAACCCCTAGTTCTTGCAATTCTGTAGTTTGTCACTGCTCTCATCCATCTCCTGACCACCCACTTGATATGTATCATGGGAAATATGGAAAATATTTCTGCCGGGGTAGTGGAGAGGAGCAATGAGATGGGGTGCAGGGTTCTGCCTTGGGTCTATTAAGGAACAGTAAGGGAATGGAGTAATGCTTTAGAAAGTCTGAACAGAATGGGCATCTTATATGTCATCAAGGATTCAGTGAGTGGTGAGAAACATGATGTGCTTGCAGTCCTCCAGTTTTGAGTTGACTACAGTAAATATGGATTTGCTCAGCTTCCTACTAATGATTCCTCTCATTCCTCAAGGTTGCTGATATCCCTTAAATCTTACATGATGTCTAGATGTTTTAAGTACTCTTGTTGGGTTCTGTGAACAATATCAATAAGCAACAAAGGGCACCAATTAAAAAAAACTCAACATGATTATACATATGCACACATGGCAACTTTCAGAATTTAACCCAAGGAATTGTCTACATAAAAGACTTGTTTTAGGGTAACATGTTAAAGTCCCCTTTAATTTGTTATAAAAAATACTGCAACTATGGACACAAGAAAGAGGAGCTAAATGTATTTGTCAACTGTTAAACGTATATATATATATATATATATATATATATATGAATGAGGTGGATGAAGTCCGCACTCACAGGTCTTAAGTGTGTTAAGAAAAAGTTTTTCCCCATTTCGCGCCACACTACGTATTTAGTTCATTTGTTTGTCTCCCCATTTCAGTTTGAGAAAGGCTGTTGTATCAGCTGAAACGTCAGATTTGTTTATAAAATAAAAGATTTTTCCTTAACACACCTTCTCGTGAGTGCCGTTTTTTCCCCCTATTTTTTTTATATATATATACCCTTTAATGTAACCCAAAACAACAGATCTGAGCTGTTCTGGCCTTAAACAAATGGTGATGTCACATCAATGTGATATTGCACTTCAGGGATTAACATGTTCAAGACCTTGGGGTTAGCTCATTTAGAGAGCTGTCAGATATAACTACATAGTTGTCACTGCTGGGATATATCAGTCAAATATCATGTGGTTTCAATTTGAAGATCTAGTATTCGATTTTTGTGAAACAGTTTAGAAACTAGACAAGCAGGCTTGGAAAAGCTGATTTAGACACAGCATAATGAAGATACACTGGAAAAATCCCTGTTTTTGGTTATGAGAGCATGGCCTCTGCATAGGAGACTATAATTGTTTATGAGTGTTTTCTTTTCTCTTCGCCAGGCTATTGTAATCTACCAAGAGCCAAAATACACAGAGCAGACACAATTTATTTTTACATACCTCTGAATGAAAACATAGTGGCATGCATCTATAAACTGTCTCTTGTGATCAACTGATTGTGGCATTGGCAGTAGCATAGGAAAGCATCACACGTAAGGAATTCATACTTTAAGGGCTAGGGCAGACGGGGAGATTCGGGGGCATTTTGTCGCCTGGCGACTTGTAGCCGCGACTTGTAGCCCCCGAACCTCCCCGAATAGCCAAGTAATGACGGTGCGCTTCAGGACCTGGCTATTCGGGGAGGTTCGGGGGCTACAAGTCGCGGCTACAAGTCGCCAGGCGACAAAATGCCCCCGAATCTCCCCGTCTGGCCTTAGCCTTAAAGTATATATCAACAGGAGGTTTAATAACTCTCTTAATTGACTACATTTATTACAGGTCAGTTAATTGAAGTTAGGTTTTTACCAAGCTCTCCTTGTAGAATATGGTTCTCTACCTTTAAATCCATCTCATTTGGCCTTTGTTTATTACACAAGTATTTGTGTCAAAGCAAAAACCACAACAACTGTATTAGCTACATCAGCACAAGCCAAAGTCAAGAAAGAAAATATTTGCCATGTAAATGTAAAGCAAACAATACTGGATGAAATTTCATATATATGCATTTATGCAGAATACCTGTACACCATGGTAAGATTATAAACTCTATAGGGAAAGGCCTGCCTTGCCCGTATCATTTAACACTCAGTAGTTAATCTTAAATTTTGCTGTATTTCAATTCTATTCTATACTGCATTGTTTCCCTTCTGTTTCAGGTCAAATCCAAACTAGTTGCAAAAAATGCCTGACAGAAAAAAGGTGGTTAGAGATGATTATCTAGACCACATTTCTGCAAGCTTAATGTCTGGCACTTCAACTGTTGATGAAACACACTTATTCTCCATGCATTCAACATGCCAAAACCACAAAAAAGAACTCCCCCTTCTATTCTTCTCACCAACCTATCTGATCTCTATCATCTACTTTCTCAACTTTTTTTCTCCCACACTTCCATATCAATCTAAGTCCTATTTGTTTACTCTCCATTACTTTTTTTTAAAAGGTGAACTTTATTGGGTTTTTTAAGAATAATTTTAGAAAAGGTAACAGCAAATGATACTGCGTTTCCTAATGAGAAATAATTTAGTGTCACTTAGTAAGAAAAAAAAGGAAAACCCCATTACAAAATAGGTGTAATCGAGCATTGAATTTTACTATTCTACAATCATAGCTCAGTGGACATTAGCATTTCTAATATTGGCAATTCTAGAGGACACCAAGACTCTTTAGTCCTGATTCCCACCAAGGACTTAGTTGATAGTATAAAAGGAGAAGTGACCAGTAAGAAGCTATGAATGGTCAAATCCAGATGGTAAAAGGTGGCATGTTGAGCTTTGCATCTCAGGCAGAAATTGTTAGATGTTTTCCCTAAATGTCTTAACTGACTTCCACAATTTTCATTGCCATCACTTTCCAGTGTTCACTTTTCTTCTGCACTTAAAAACTTTCCTTTCTTCTTTCTCAAACTGGAAAATCAGCAGTTGACTGATATTTGCCCATTCTGTGCTGCTCACTCAATTGTGATATGCAGTTCCTTTTTTAAGTACAATAGTAAGAAAACTAGTGTATAGGTGGCCATACACCTAGAGATCCGCTCGTTTGGTGATGTCGCCAAAAGAGCGGATCTCTCCCCGATATGCCCACCTTGAGGTGGGCGATATCGGGCTGATCCGATCGTGGGCCCTAGAGCCGGTCGGATCAGAATGGCACAGATACAGGCGGTCGGATCGCGGGACCGCATCAACGAACAGATGCGGCCGCGATACGACAGGATTTTTAATCCTGCCCGATCGACATCTGGCCGACTTTCGGCCAGATATCGATCGGGGAAGCCCGTCGGAGGGCCCCCCACACGGGCCGATAAGCTGCCGACACAGTCTGTCGGCAGCTTTTATCGGCCCGTGTATGGCCACCTTATCACAAGTAACAGGACAAATGGATGTAAACAGGACAAATGGCTGTGAACCATCTGCCACTTGACCAATCCACAATGGTTCCCTATTGATGAAGAGCTATAGCCAATAACAAATATTGGACTAGATTCAATTCATTGAGGAAAAAGGTTTATCCCGTTTAAAGTGATGGAAGAGATTCAATTTGAGATGCAATTCAATTCAGAAAAACTTATCTCAGTTTATCACGTGATGTCACATTTCAGGAAGTCCCAGCTGCTTGCTGATTTCCACGAAATGGTATCTTGCTTCACTTAATATAATAAAAAGGTACAAAACCACACTGATTAGCTACAGCTTAGCAGAAAAAGTATGAAAAGATGCAAACTCAAATCTACTATTCAGTCCCTTTGGATGAAGGGCATTTGAATTGAATATCCATTTTTGCTGTTTACATCTCCGGAAATTTTTTTAAATGCTAATTTCTTTTTTAATCTTATACTTCCATATTGATATATTTATCTTGTTACATGTTTATATTGATATATTTAAATTGTTATATGTTAATCCTTTACAGCCAACAGGGAAAGTTCAAGTGGTAAGCAGGATCGCTCTAGGGAAAACCACATGGAAACGGCCACAATGGATGATCGCCATATTTTCTCATAGCATTTTCATCCAGCTGCTTACAGTTACACTGGATTTGTTCATGGAGCTATATGTTCACCGAAAACCAGTAAAAAGATGGATAAGCCCATTGTTTTTTACATATCGATGAATGTCGACATCTGGTGAACTGGAACATGTTTTTTTACACAGCATAATAAACACCCTTCATAATAAATAGGCCCCATAATGCAATCCCTGTATTAATTCATTAAACGGTTATATGGTATGTCAATAATATTAGAGGTGGAGTTTCCTGGGCCCATAAAGACTCTAGACCATTCAAACCCTAGTCTAGATTATTTTTGCCTAATAAATAGCTAAAAAAAATCTGGTGTATTGGCACTAATCTGTATTAGTGTCTTTGGTCTATCTATATAACTATTTATAATACACAAAAGCCGTGAATATCTTGTAAATTATATCCTTATAAATGGTGAGTTCTGATGTCATCCATTATAAACAGTGAGTTCTGATGTCATTTCTGTCACATGACTCACTGAAACTTGTGTATTATAATAAAATGTACCCCCAGTTGCAAAATATGAGGACATTAGAAGATACCTCGTAGTTCCACAACCTGTATTTTATATTGTCATGAAACTCCTTGGTTACTTATAATATCCTTATAATTTACATGAGGGGGTACTTTATTCACTATAATCATCTATCTATCACTCAATCTCACTAGAAAGCCTTGATCCAATAAGTGAATCAGTTGTAAATGTCCATCTACAAGTTAAAGTCCTTAGGGTTTAGTATTGGAGGGATTGCTGGATAGCTGGACTGTTTATGACTGCCATTAGTGTTGATGTGTATTTCTTAATGGTATTATTTACTCTGGTACAAACAGAGGAGCTAGTGCATTACATAGAAAAGGTTTAAAATGTAAAGTTTGGTGATACCTTTTATTGGCTAACTGAATAAGTAGTAATTGCAAGCTTTCAGAGCACACAGGCCCCTTCGAAAGCTTGCAATTACTACTTATTCATTTAGCCAATAAAAGGTATCACCAAACTTTACATTTCATACATTTTTTTTCGAATGGCTAACATGGTACTACATCTCTATACTATAGAAAAGGTTGTCATGCATCACGCATTGTTGCATTTTTTTTATATCTAGGGTTAATGTGTTAATGAGTGTTGGTCCAATTCAACCCACATTTTTTCTTATTTATCTGATGGAAGGACCAGTCCTGCATCTTGCATGTGATTCATCGAACTGTTTGGGTTCAATGGCAGTTAGCACAAATTGCAAGGACTGTGTTTTGGAGCAAGAAACTTTAAAGAATTGAGCAAATACATTGTGTCCTTTTTTGAGAACATAAACAAGCCCTTTTATGATGTACTCTTATCTGTCACTTTATTGCCCTTTAATTGTGCATTCCCATCAATTATAATTCTTAGTATAAGCAGCTTTCTTTTGCTGCCTGCACCTGCATCAAGTGTATGAAATTACCTAATTATGTTACCTAGAATTGGCTCTGTGTTGTTTGTGATCAAAGACCTCACATATTTGATACTAAAAAGGACATATAATAATCTTTGATGCAAAGAAATGCCATTAAAGGTTCTCATAAAGGCTTTCTTTAATAAGTAGTACAGTACTGATCCTTATCTCTAATCAGGGGATCTGACTTCATTAAAGCTACCTGATTCTGAACAATATCTTTTTATTTGCCTACAATGAGAAGAGGAGGGAAAATTGCATAATTGTTTTTCCTGTGCAATTTTGTTACTACATGCTAATGCTATTTCAATGTATTAACTATTAACTGCTGAAGTTAATATTTCCAAATATAAATCCCTTATGTTTTCACAACATGCATGCAGAAGTACATGCACAGGGCAAGCTCTAGCACAGCATCTTGTAGGAGCAAACTATATAGTGTTTTGAAATTCAAATAACAGAAACAGTAACAGAACAGTTCCTATTTGCAATGAACCCTGCCAAGTCCATATTGAAATGTGCAATAGCCCCTGGCATTTCATGTATACAGAGGCTCAAACATCCTCCCACAGGCTCAATAAATAGTGGACTCTTACAGATTACAGTAGATTGAAAGAATCTACAGATTGCCAGTGTGGGTCTGAACCCCAAAGTTATTTAAATAATTAAACTGGGGTCCACTCCTCTTTTTTAAAAAAATGCAAAGGCCTAGGATAGATTCTACAGAGAGCCCTCTTCAAAGGTGTCAGCTACTGTACCATCAGATGAGCATTCCTCCATTGCAAGAATAAAACATCTCATTCTAGCTATGTCAAAAGACTGGATTGCTGCAATGGCCTATATTGTGGCCTTTCAGGAAATGCAGCTACAGGGCTAGTGGCCCACAAAACCACCAATGCCACATTTTTTACATTCCCTATGTTGGCTTCCAATTAAATGGTGGATTGTCTCCAAAATTCGCCTACTTGCTTTTAAATCTCTAAATAATCAAGGCCCTGTTTCTAGAATTGTTACATTCACCAAGTCCCTTTTTGTTTCCTCGTGAAAACTACCCAGAGTTGCACTAAAGTGCTTTGAGCCCAGGCCCGGACTTGCAATCTGTGGGTTCAGGCAAATCCCAGAGGGGATGCTATAAGGTGCCATAGAAAATCAGTATTTAAGGGGCTGGTGGGGGCTGTTTGGGCCTCCGTGTGGGCTGATTGGGCCTCTGTGTACCTGAAATGCCAGGGCCTATTTTAATTCTCAGTCCAGACCTGTTTGAGCCTCATGCTTTCTAGTATGCAGCACCCACAATATGAGACTCTCTGCCACCCACAACAAACATTTTTGAGGATCTGTGTGTTGCACACGTGCCCATCCTGGGTAATGCAAAGTATCATTGGGAAGAATAAATTAAACAGTTGTGGGCAATCCTTACAGAATGTAAAAGTGGATATTTATGAGAAGAGGAATGCTGGCCATAGAACCCAGATATTAGGCCAAATCAGTATGAATAGATTCTGGATTTTGCCACTAGGAAGAACATAGATTTAACAGCAAATATATTTCCAAAAAAACTTAGCTCAAGGCATTATGGCAAAAGCTCAAGCCATCACTGAAAGGATCCATCTCAGTATTGTCCCTTCTAGATTTGTTACAATGCCCTGAAGCAGACTGTCTCCA
>CM044439.1:50094521-50107051 GCA_024363595.1 Xenopus borealis | reverse complement strand
AGTATTTACATCTGAAAGATTAGAGCAGTGGTGCAGATTACAGAATAACGGACACAGTCCAGCCCTGTCCTTACCACATGTCAGAGGGCAGGCGATAAGGAAAGGGCACTATTGTGGCTTTTGTCTGCCAGGATAGGTAAGGGGTTGGAAGGGTGGCCCCTACCTGCTTCCAATTGTTTGCCCTTCATAAATACAGCAATGCCAAACACAGGCAGCACTATATCCATGGAGTTGCAGGTCTCTGCACTATGGAAGAGAGCTCATAAATCTTTGGCAATCAATTTTTGCTGGTTGACAGTGTGCAAAGTAAGTGCCCATTGCACCCATTGTTTTTTTTTTGCAGATTGCACATTGCCTTCCCACATGTAAATGACCCTTAGTAGAGGCTATGGGGGTTTTGTAGCAGTTTGGTATAATCATAATGTCCTGTTCCACCAAGAGAGAACCAGGCTATTCCAAAAATATTTTAGATACTAAAAGGTTTATCCATATTCTTTATTATATTAATAACACTTTTATTCTTCATCATCCATTGAATGGTCAATAAGATCTCAAGCCATATTTACTTTATAAACTCTGAGTCCGGGAAGCACCTCAGTGATTGACAAGCATTACATAAGCACATCCGCAACTGCACATTAATCGCTAGAGGCAACCTTCATGATCTACACAGACAGATGTAGGGAAGCCCTTCTAAAGGGATCCAAGCAGTGGTGCCTGTAAAGCAGCAAGTACCAACAGGAATTCTTCAAAAGCAATCATTTTAAAAATGTACATTATATTTCTTTATAATATTTGCTAATTGGGCTAGCTAATGTGAGCATCAGATATTACATGATCTCTCTAAACACCAAACCCATGAAGTCACATGGCATTAATCGTGTTGACTTTCTGTAATCTTGTGACTTTGAACAAAGCATTGCTTAATTTAATCCAACAGAAATATTCACAGATCATGAAAAGCAGGGATACAGGGAATTAAGTTTCTCAGTCTCCATCTCTGCTTTGCACCTGAATAAATGTAATACATGTAGTTTCCCTCCCAGGCTGCATACTTAAAGCTTTTGTTTGGCACTGTTTTCCCTACTATGCCTCATACTCTAACACATCATGCAACTTGGCTATGTTGAAAAACTATAGAGTTACAATCCATAATTCTTTTTTTGAGTTATTTTAGTGATTAAACAGAGATATCAAATCATTGTAATTTTCTAAAGTGTAGCTAGAGTTTATACTAATTAGACAGAGAGGCTGAAAAGTGCAAAAAAAGTGGGCACATGGGACCATTTTTTTGCACTTTGCATCTTGCCTCTAAAAATAAATTAATTGTTGCAGGTCTGCAGCAATGTTTTATACAAGGAAGGTTGTGTGTAACATGCAACAAACCTCAGCCAAACAGTTAACTGGCATACTGTTTGCACTTTCCTAATTGCAGGTTGATGAACCTTTATGTTCGCTGCCACTAACCCTCACAATACTTTGTACCTTGCTCACTATTCCCATAAATCATATTATGCAATCGCTTTACACCATACCCCGTCACCTCTGCTGTAAAATAGCTGATGCAGAGGAGAAGAAATACATGCTCAGAGTCGTAAAGAAGGGTTCTGATTCAGATTGCCGTAGTTATATCCCTCTTATGGCTGCTGATTCAGGTGCCTGTGTCACACCTTGTGGTAAATCCTCCAAAATATAATAAATGAATCAAAAGCAGCTCCAGGCAGTGTTTTTTAACTGCAGTGTTTTTATTTAGCAGTGTCAGCACACTACATGTTTCGGGCAGTGCCCTTGCTCAGAGTCCATATGATGAAGCCCTGTACTGCTCTTAATATTTTAAAGGGGTGGTTCACCTTCAAGTTAACTTTTAGTATATTGTAGAAGGGACAATTCTAATTAACTTTTCAATTGGTCTTCATTATTTATTTTTCATAGTTTTTTAATGATTTGAAATTTTCTTCTGTTTCTTTCCCTTTCAAATAGGGGTCACTAACACCATCTAAAACCAAATGCTCTGTAAGGCTACAAATGTATTGTTACTGCCACTTTTTATTACTTATCATTCTGTTCAGTCCATCTCCTATTCATTTTCCAGTCTCTTATTCAAATCAATGCAGGGTTGCAAGGATAATTTGTACCCTAGAAACCAAATTGCTGACACTGCAAACTGGAGAGCTGCTGAATAAAAAGCTAAATAACTATAAAACCACAAATAATAAAAAATGAAAACCAATTGCAAACTGTCTCAGAATATCACTCTCTATATTATACTAAAAGTTAACTCGAAGGTGAACAACCCCTTTAAGGAAAGTTTATCTCCTGCACCGTATTTACCAATGTTTTCCGTAATCAGCGTACCACTGAAAATTCAGAAGAATTTGAAACATTCCATATTGTTTTACTCATCTCTGTTACCAATAAATTTGCATGTGTTTTGTATGTTTCCTTCGTGGTGATTTTCCGAATCTGAATATTGTGGTTTGGGCTGCAAAACAATTTTCCTACTATTTCTTTCTCCAGTACACAGTATGTTTTACTTGGTCTTTCACTTACAGTTTCGCAGTATACAGTTCATGTTCAGAGATGCCGGGATGGACACAGTAGGAAGGGCTAACAGGATAATAAATGCATATGTGGCCACATAGAAGGTAGGGGCGATCACTTTACCAAAACCTTGGTTGAAATCCATTTGATCCAGAACAGAATCTGATGGGTCATTTGTAGCCCACATATTAGTTTTATTTCTACGCTGAAATAGACCAATGTGTCTTCAACAAGTGGATTATGCATTTTTCCAACATGGTTAAGGTTCCAACAGACCCCAAAAAAATAGTGGAAGTAACAAAGTGCCAACACTGTATATTCTGTATATTCTGTAGTTTGTGACATTAAAGGAAAACAATACTCCCAACTAGCAGTTAGGCAGGATATATATACACACACACACTGCTGTGGATAGGAATTGTCAGACGGTCCCTAACTGCTCTGCAGGGAAACAATCATACTTATGAACAGCAGGGGGGGGGCTGCCTTTCTTCCCAGCCTTGCAGAACTCAAGCAGCTTTGTTTGTTTCCCTGTAGCGTAGTCGGCGACTGTGTAGAGATTTGTATTGGATTTTATTTTTGCCTTTACATCCCCTTTACTGTTTCCAACTCCAGCTGCAGGGACAAAGATCATGGAGCCAGATTTAAACAGATAAACTGGGATTCTATTTGGAGGATTATTTTGCTGCAGCCACTGTTTCTTCAGAGTTGGAGAAAGTTTGTATCAAACAATACAAAAACTATAAAATCCACATTAGATTACATTACAACAGTGGGACCCAGTGCAGTCTTGCTGTATCGGCTTCTGGCAGATATTATTTGACTTGTGCTGTTTTGATAATTTATGACGATCTCTAAGCAGCCCAGATCACACTGAGCATGTGCACAGTCTTGGTCTTGCAAAGATGTATAACACAGTTACAAGATGGTGACCCCTTGTGGCCAACTTTGAAATCATAAATCATTTGTTTTATTAGGCTTCTGGTGCAATAAGTTCATGTTTATGTTTAGTATCCAAAATACAGCATTTCTAGCCATATTGTATTTTAGACTTTACTTCCCCTTTAAGTGACCTATAAAAGAATCTTCCAAAACTGGAATATAGATATCAGTAAATATTTCCCTTATTTCCCTTTCCCATCTTTTCCCTTGAGCCAACATTTTATGATATTCTCTGTGCTTCCTCAGAGATCACCTGACCAGAAAGAAGTGTAGTACACAGAACATTTTTGCTCCCTTGGTTTGTTCATGTGCACAGTCCCAGTCGGCAGCTCTCAGGGTCGGACTGGCCTGGCGGGACACCGGGAAAAAATCCGATGGGCCCCGCCAGGCCAGACCCCCCTCTCCCGATCTGGCTCTCAAAATAAAAAATATTTCCGGCACACCGTGTGTGCATGTGCGCCCTGCCGCTCCATGTGTGCATTTACGCACTGCGCTCTGTGTGCATCTGCGGTAACATGGTAGGGGGGCCAAGGGGTCTGGACGGGGGCCCTGGACAGCAGTCCCGGTGGGCCCCAGACCCTCCAATCCGACCCTGGCATCTTTTACTTCCTACAGTCGCAATTTTATATTCAAGATAACCCAATGATATATTTTTGGTATATATTTATGGAAATTTAAACAAAGCAGAGTTTTACACGTGAACTATTTTATTCAATATATTTATTATATTATGCAATATTTATTACATTATGCAATATATTACTACAATGTGTATAGCTTTTCTTTAAAGAGTTACAGTAAAAAACATTTCAAGCTCAGCAAAGCTACAAGCAGACATTTATACTGGTATAATTTCTGTTTACCTGGCTATATTTACAGTAGGTCCATGTTTATATCTGTGTCTCCCACCACTGCAAAGTCTGCAAACAACATGTCTATCTGCTACATTGAGTTCCGTCAAAGAAACCAAGCTTTCTGAAACGTTTCATTATTGTTCACTCTCACATAAGTGAGCAGTCTGTGTGTTTTACACAGCAATATTAGACTACCAGGGAATGTATTACTTATCTTGGCTAAAACACATTTTTGCAGAGAAGTCGTTTAATGATTTTAAGGAAACCTCAGACTATTTTATTATTTATTAGTTAAAGGAAACCACGATGTCTGTTCTTGCACAACTCCAGTCTGGTCCCAAAAAGTCACTTTGTGCTGTGCATGAGACAGTATGAAAGCCAGATGTAGGCCATACATTTCAGCTTTGGCTAACAATGTGATACATCTTGGCTTAGTGCAATCATTATATCATTTACATAGGTACAAGTGGACTCTTTTCTGTAGGGACTGAACAGCTTCATCCTAAATGTATAGAATTCAGAGCCTTATAGCTTCCCTTGTGCAGAGCAGTTTCACTACTTTTTGCATTCATTATACACAGGTAATTTGCCCTCGTACAGATCTGAAGAACATGAACAACAAATAAAACTGGATTTGTTTTTGGCCCCTTTCTTCTGGAATCTTCGACTTCCTTATTGCCTGTTCTCTGCTTTGCCCCACCGTCAGTTTCGTTTCTGTAGTGTACATTAAAACATAGTTGAAGACATGGATATGTTTCATCACTCAGAACAATGTTCTTCACACCATCAAAGAATGAACTACTGTGTTTAAAATAATTAAATAAAGCAATAATGATGTAGCTTTTACGTTTCCGTCCCATTGTGGACCTAATGTCTTGAGAAAGGTCCAGAATGGGACTGAAACGTTGAAAATGCATTCTGTCTTATTTAAATGCATTTAGAAGGCTACAGAATTCATGATGCAGCATGAGGTCTTAAATATAATCAATCATCAACTTTCCATATAGTGGACAAATTATCCATATTAATTACCTGTTTCCTAAGCTGATGATGTCATGTAAAGTGACAAGGAAGCTCTTGAGCAGTCTAAGAGCTATACAAATTTTCTGCTGGATGGCCCTGCCTTAAATGAACACAACAGTGGTAACTAAAAGAGGCAGTTAACATTTGTGGCTTTGCTTTTATTAGTGACGTGGATAAAGGCTACAAATCCCAAGTCAGCGCTGGAAAAGCATTTCAGTAGTTTAAAGAATGTATATGGCAATAGTTATGGGTGTTATTAGCTATAGGCAGGAGCTCCAACTCTCTCAGCAAGTGGCCTGAGGCAGTTCCCACAGATTTAGGCAACTTTCTTTGCTAGAGCTGGAGCAGCAACAGCAATAGGTCCTCTTGTATAGCCCTCACCTAGCCTCATAGCCTGGAGTCTCACATTATAGATTTGTTCATTGGCTTTAAACCTAGTAGAGTTAAGGTATGGAGAACCAAATTACAGAAGTATCGATTATCTGGAAAACCCCAGGTCCCAAGTGTTCTGGATAACAGGTAGTTCAAAGAATGGATATGGCATTGGATAACCAGAAACCTATTATACAAAAAGTTCTGAATTACAGAAAGGCCATCTCCCATAGACTCCATTTTATCCAAATTGTCCAGTTTTTAAAAAAGGATTTCCTTTTTCTCTGTAATAATAAAACTAAGTTATAGTGAATCCTCATTGGAAGTAAAACCAGCTTATTGGGTTTATTTAATTATTTCATGATTTTCTAGCAGACTTGGTATGAAGATACAAAGTAAGAAACAATTCATAACCCAGAAAACCCCAGGTCCAGAGCAGTCTGGATAACAGGTCTGTACATTAAGGGGCAGATTTACTATTGGTCAAATTCGAGGGTAAATTTACTGACCAATCGAATTGTGGTCGAATTTGAAACCTTCAAATTCGATTATTGAATTTGAAGGTTTCTACCGCAATTTGAAAATAAAAAAATTAGCTTGAACTATTAAATTCGCTCAAATTGAACGATTTTTAATTTAATTTTTTTTATTCGATCTAAAAAAGTTTTAAAAACCATATGGGAGCTTCCCATAGGGTTTAATAGCAATTCGGTAGGTTTAATCTGGCAAACTAGGCAGTCGATTTAAAATTTAAAGGGCAAGTAATTAGACTGACGAATATTCGAATAGAATTTTATTGAAATAATTCGAATCATTCGATTCGATCGAATTTTAAAAAATTTGATGGTCGACGTGGCCTTCAAAAATAATTTGAATTCAAATCTTTTTGAAAATTAGAATTTCGAATCATTCATGTGAATTTGATAAATCTGCCCTTAGAGTTGCCTATAAGTAATTGTTGATAATTTTTTACTGACTGGACTGCTTTTAAAAGTAATTGTAACTTGAAGTTCCTAAATCTGACGGTTTTGCCAACCTGACTGCCCCTTCTCAACCTATCAGTTAGAGATTCTAATGCCAAGGGACTACTGCTGCACAAACAGTCCCTCATAGAGGACATTGGGCATTAGATAAGTAATGTAAAAATATGGACAAAAATGATAAAAAGGATGCAAAGACAATGTTATGATGGATGTAAAAAAGGTTTAATTTCTGCTGTCAGTATCTCTTTAAAGGAGAAGGAAAGGCTTGCTGCCCTTTGGGGTGCCAAATGTTAACTCCATGGTGCTCACTGGTATAACCCCGGGCTGTGCAGTTTTCTGCTCATAGGAGCACTGGCCCTGGGTTTCAGATAAGTCAATACAATCACTTGGGGGTGCCTAACGTTTGGCACCCCCAAGTGCAGCAAGCCTTTCCTTCTCCTTTAAGGTCAGCAACCACTAGTTCCACCAACAGGCAACATATTCTTAGGATTACTAACTGCAATTGCATATTGTCATCAGTATGCACTAAGGCAAGATAAGCATACTCTTTACTATGGCATATTCTGTAATCTAGCTCTGAGGGACTGTTTGGGCAAGTGCCTATTCTCGTGTGTGCATGCATCTATTCGCATGCCTATCTGGCGCTATAATGAGCCAGGTTGCTGTGTACAGGTTGCTGTGGCCTGGTGCTGTGTACAATTATGGGAACTCTTATCCAGACTCTTCGGGACCCGGGATTTTCCAGATAAGGATCTTTCCATAATTTGGATCGCTATGACTTAAGTCTACTAAAAAATTATTTAAATATTAAATGAACCCATTAGGATAGTTTGGTATGTTGTCAATTTATTTCAGTAAGAATATAATTGAGGCCAATTTTTCTTACATGTGCCAAAGCCAACACATGTAGGTATTAATTCACATTCTTCCCTGAAATACCTGATCTTTCTCTTTGTTACTGTGCGTACAGTATTATACTTGTGTGGTCTGGAAGGAAATTAGGCTGCTCAGGAGAAAACCTCTAGAAATACCTTCTAATAAAATTCTTGAATTGCATCAGCTGATGTCTGTGACCTCTTTTTGACTATTCAGTGTTGTTATTTTAATTTGAAGAATGCCAAGTGAAAGCTCCTTTCATGAGGTTAGATGAAAAGCTGACAAAGAAATATCTCTATTTTTAAAGCATTCACAATGTCTTACTTGTAGGACTGCAATCACCGGCTGCGGCATATATTTCTGTTATTCAATGGCAGTTCTGCGGCTAAACGCAAAGAACTTGAAATTCATCTCGAAGGCATTTATAAATAACAGTCACATGTGATGTAAAAACAATGGAAGGGCCGATCCCAATACTTTTTTCGCTACAGTGTTTCTCTCTAAATAAAATAGGGCTATGATTTGGCATTATTATGAAGAAATTGAAACTAGCTTCTTACTGTCAGCTGGGGTCAAGCCAGTCACCCATTGTCCTTTAGTGAACATATTTTTTATCTATGTCCTTTTCCTTTCTCATTAAAAGAAACACAGCTTTATGATTCAGCTATACTGTAGAAAGGAATAGCAGTCTGAATAGTTCTTCTTCTGTCCTGCTTAGGCCAGCTACTCACCAAAAAACACAGGCTTAAAGGGCAACTACAGTCTAAAATAGAATAATGCTAGAAATGCTGTATTTTGTATGCTAAATATATACATGAACTTAGTGCACCAGAAGCCTAATAAGACAAACGATTTATGCTTTCAACGTTGTTAGACATCTCTGCAGTACCAAGACTATGCACATGCTCAGTGTGGACTGGGCTTCAGTTGGGATCAAAACATGAAAAATCAAGCACAAGTCAAATAATATCTCCCACTGAAGCCAATACAGCAAGACTAATTAATAATCAGAATACTGTATACAGACTGCAATGGGTCTGAGGATACAATTCTCTACACAGTCACTTGCTGTTTTACAGGGAAACAGACAAAGCTGCTTGAGTTCTGGGAAGTAAGCCCTCCCCTGCTGTTTGAAAGTATGACTGTTTGCCTGCAGAGCAGTTATGGACCTTCTGAGAATTCCTATCCACAGCAGTATATGAAGGGGGAATTTCACTGCATAAAGTCAGGTTTCTTATAAAAACGACAGACATTGTTTTAATTATATTGGTGATAAATTTCTTTTTTTATTAAAAAAGTAAAAATGGAATAAAATTTTTTTGCCTTTACATTCCCTTTAAGTTTGTAGGAGAGAGGGCCTCGGGCTTTGAGATGAGAGGCTTGTGCAAATGGTTGCACAAAATATTTGAGTATATTTTAAGGTAGAATATGGGGTAACAAATTACGTGCCTCTTCTGCCTACTGCCGGCCTTGGTTTAACTGTTCAATAGAGAGCAGAGACTGAGAGGTATCTCTATTAAGGGAAATCTATTTCCCCGAACAATGTAGATCATTTTAAAATATAATGCATAAAACAGCTTATTTGTAAAACCCTGCTTCATGTAAATAAAGCTTTTTCATAATAGTATACTTTTTTTTAGTAGTATGTGCCATTGGGTAATCCTAAATAGAAAACTGCCATTTTAAGAAATAATCCACCCCCAGGGGTCCTACAATTCACAGTGCACACAAACAAACTATACGTTAGGTCACATGAGCAAATTAACAGACAAAGGTCTGTCTTTTGCGTTCACACTTCCTGTTTCAGTTAGAGCTGCAGTATTTCTGGTCAGGTGATCTCTGAGGCAGGACAGAGAATATCATAAAATGGTGACTCAAGGGAAAAGATGTAAAAGGGCAATATTTACTGATATCTGTTTTCCACTTTGGTAAGATTCTTCAATATGCCACTTAATATAATGTAAACTATCTTTTGCTTAAGTATTTATTTTGGGGTTTAGATTCCTTTAAATGATGAGGACTGCACAACAATAAAAGTGCAAGCCCTTTGTTATGAACTTATTACTAGGGCCACTGCAGATGCTACTAAGTTAAAAACTACTGCCGGCTTGCTTTGCTTGCCTTTTATTAGCCTTACCAGAAAATGTAGCACCCATGAGCAGAAGACGGCCTGTTTGCTCACAATGTGTGCAAACAGGCTGTCTTGTTTACAGTAAATAAACGGAGCTGACCCTCCAAGAGACTGATACGTTCTTAACAACATTTCAGTAAGTCTTCATTATTAATTTTTTATCATTTAAATTTTTTTTTTGCCCTTTTCTTTTGACAGTTTCCAGCTTTATTAACATCTAAAAACAGATGCCCTGTAAGTTTGTTATTGTTATTGCTACTTTTTATTACTTGTCTTTCTATTCAGGCCTCTACTATTCCTATTTCAGTCTATTATTCAAATCAGTGCATGGTTGTTAGGGTAACTAAGACTCTAGCATCCAGATTGCTGAAATTGCAAAATGGAGAGCCGCTGAATAAAGAGCTAAAACATGCAAAAACCAAAAGAATAAAAAATGAAAACCAAATGCAGATTGTCTCAGAATATCACTCTCTAAATCATACTAAAAGTTCATTCAAGTGTGAACAACCCCTTTAAGCAGTTTTTCCACTACCCCTAAAATCTATACACAATAGTCACCTGCTACACATACTAAACCATTATCTCTGGTACTGGTTTCCTTTTTAGTTCTACGTATCACTTGTTCAGTTTTACTGATTACCTTAGTAACAAATACTTATTTTTATTTGGCGTGGTTTATGCATGCTTTCATAGCAATCCCATTTCCTGTCCCATAACTTGTGTATGAGATGTGCCCTGTGACAGGCATCAAAGGAGAATTCAACCCCTTTGTGCAAAAAACCCTCCCCCCCTCCTGTGTGTAGGTCCTCCTCCCTCCTCCCCCTGGCCTACCTCCCCACCGGCAAATGCCCCTAACTTATTACTTACTCCTCCTTCTGGGTCCTCTCCAGCGGAGTTCAACCAACCATCTTCTCCTGAGCGCTCTTCTTCCTGTATTCTTGACCGTTTGGTGGTGCCGCGCAGTAGGAGGTATTTGCCAATTCAGAACTGCTGTGCAAGCGCCAAAAGACCCATAGTTTCTGAAAAAAGAATTCACAAACTTTCTGATCTTTTTTTTGGAAAGCTTGTGACCTTTGGGTGTATGCGCAGTAGCTCGGTACCGGCAAATGCCTCCTACTGCACATGCGTCTGAAATTCACAAGCTTTCCGGAACGAAGTTACTATGCATGCGCCTGAAATCATGACTTTTCTGATTTGTTTTTTTGGAAACTTTGTGACTTTAGGCGCATGCGCAGTAAATCCGAACCGGCAAATGCACCACCAAACTTTAAAGAATACAGGAAGAAGAGCACTGCCGTGAACTCCACTGGAGAGGACCTAAAAGGTGGGGTAAGTAACAAGTTAGGGGCATTTGCCTGGGGAGGGAGGTAGGTCAGGGGTCAGAGGGAGGGGGACCTACACAGGGGAGGTGGGGAGGGTTTTTTGCACAAAGGGGACTGCATTCTCCTTTAAGGATAGGGCTACTCTGTGCCCACCAACGCTGTGCTTAAATAAACCTTGGAAGCAAATACATTTTGAATGAATACTAGGCATGTTTTTTTGTTCTAGAACTTTTATCTAGGTTCGTGACCCCTTATATATATGCATTTAAAACAATGCAGCAGGTGTCAGCTCCCCTCCATCGAAGACTCCAGTTCTCACAAAGCCTTCCATGTTATATGATTAACAGATCCGTAAAGAAGGAATCTTGACTGGAGCAGAGTTGAATACTGCAACGTAGTCTTCATGGGACATCACACGTACTCAGAACTAGCAGTTCAGTGGAAAGCAAAGCACATATATTACCTTCAATAGCCATTAGATGTATAAATAACTTAAAATTAAATAAACATCAGTAATTAATGTATTACATTTTCCTTTGTTATGCAAAATTTTATAAAACGTGTTTGGGGTTACAACCGCTGAACTACTGGGTCCCCTGTGAAATAAATCAGCAGTGTAAGCCAGGATACAGAAAGATGTGCTGTATTATTAAGAATTTGACTAAAATAACTAATAAAAGTTGTTTTGGAACAGCCAATTTCTGGCAAGGACACAATAAATCTAGCTTTTTAGAAAGCTATATGATAATTCTGAAGATCTCTCTTGAGCAGTAAAGTTATTTTTAAATTGTTCTGTGCTCTCCATGGACTTAACAAGATTCTGGAAGTTTGAAAACCACTGCTTTAATAATATGATATGAGTTTCCCAGAGCTCTGGCCTGTCTCCCTGCAAGGAATTCAATTAGCAATAAGAAACAATGTTTTGGTCCACAACCCAGCTGCTTCTGTGCTATGGAAAGAGCATTTCAAAGATAGACTGTGGTGTTAATGCAAGACCTATAACTGCTTCTGCTTCTTTTACTTTGTAATGTTGTTTTCTGGACTCGGCATAATCATCAATATTTGTTTTAATGCACCTGAGGATCAGGCCTAGTTATGGGCCCTTCTCATTCTTGAAGCATCAGAAATTTAAAAGCAGCATTCTCATTCTGATGGAACTAACATCCCAACTATGGGTGAATTAGTAAATCAACATGGGTGACCTCCTGTCACTCTTTTCAGCACTCTGTAGAGAATTGGGGTTAGCAAGTCATTAACCTTCATGGCCAGAGAGTAAAAGTCAACAAAACACTTTTGAAGCTTGCCACAGACTGGAAGTTTTTGTGATTCTCCTGTCTCTTTGATGATGCTTTTTATCATGTCCTTGAAATAAAAGTCATAAAAATGTCATGACTTCAAGAGAATTAAATATTTGAAAACATGAACCTTTTGCTAACCAAGTCCTGCTCAGCCAAATATTGCATGCTACTGGAAATACCTGTATTTT
>CM044439.1:50024410-50036332 GCA_024363595.1 Xenopus borealis | reverse complement strand
TATAGCTCCAGGGCTTTCCTTTATGGTCAGATTTATTCAGAGCCAATTATCCTGCCTTTATGTTAGGAAACACCTAAGCAGTGGGAAAACATACAGACTACATGCAGATAGTGACCAAGCTTGAATTAAACTCAGGACCTCGGCACTCAAAAAGAATAAGTGTTCCCATTGAGCCACAGTGCTTAATAATCAAATATATTCCTGTGATAAGTTTGACAAGCACACATATTTTTTTTGGTTCAAAACACTGCAGCTTTTAACCACGATTTCCACTGTACAGGTGTCTCTGTAGAACTACTAAAGGGAAAGTTGCATTAGAATACAGCTATGGGCCCTATTACCCATAATCCTCAGGACCTGGGGCTTTCCAGATAAAGGCTCTTTCCATAAAAAAGGTAAGGATCTTCATAATTAAGTCTACTAGAAAGTCATGTTGGCATTGAATAAACCCCAAAGGCTGGTTTTGCTTCCAATAAGGATTAATTATATCTTAGGATCTAGTAAAAGCTATTATTTAATTATTATAGAAAAAAGGAAATTATCTTTTAAAAAGGTGGATTATTTGGGTAAAATTGAGTCTGTGGGAGACGGCCTTTCTGTAATTCAGAGCATTCTGTGTAATGGTTTTCCGGATAATGGATCCCATACCTGTATTCATAACATGATATTTCAGTTTCACAGAAATTGACAATTTGGGAATTTGGGGTAGAGTCCTGCGAGGGTCCATTTTTTGTGTCCCGTCACGTACCCACAACCTGCAATCCGCAACCCAGACCAGCAACCCACATTCTTACCTGCCTGCACCTGCTACACAAACCACAAGTACCCTCTCCGAAACCTGGACCCGTTACCCACTAACCATCAAAAATCACGAAGTGCTGTCATTCTGCCAATCAAGAATCAGGAAGTCATTACTCACGGACTTGCACCTGGAAATTCGGCCCGCAACCCGAACCGCTGCAGGACTCTAATTTGGGGCCTGATAAAATGAAACTTACGTTATAGAAATAGAATAAACCCCACAAAATGCTTAGGGTGATTCCAACAGAACTGATCCAAGTTGCTTAAAAAAGCAATTTCTGATGAAGAAACTGTGCAGTACAATATGACCAGGCATTACGGAAACAGAACATTATATTAGATTATTCTGGCTTCATTTCAAAAGTCAATTTTTTATTATTTTACTCAACAGTGTTCTTCTGTCCATCTTCCACAGGTTCAGCAATCTACATTATTTAGCTTAGAAGGAATCATTTGCATGCTGGGGCCCACCTGTTACTGCTTCATCTGTGTCCAATAAGGTGTTTTTCATGTATTGCTATCAGGAGTGTTGACAGGCCAACCATGGTGTTTTGTCTGCTTTCATGGCAGCTGCCAACAAATACCCTGTGTGCCAGAGCCTTGTTATTTGTCAGAAATGCTGTTGAAAGTCTGTAGCAGCTATGAGGGCTAAGCAATATACAAAAGTGATCAAGCAAATAAATACAAGATTTTCTTTACATCATACAGTATAGCTGAGATATATTTATTTTATAATATTAAAAACCCCTCAAAAATAATAGTACTCTGGTACAATGTAATTATATCTTGATAGGTGTGTTTCATCAGTAAAATAACCCTGATGAATAATAAAGCCTCTCCTGCATAACATACTCAAGTTAATGAGAGGAGAGTCTGTGCTTTAAAAAAAATAGTGTTTTAAAAAAGTGCTCTGTATAGGAAATGATGCATAGCTAAAAGGCACTAGTCATGCACAATTCACTACAAGCTGCCCAAAAATAACAATTTAGCTAATGAGCCCCACATTACACTGATGGTTTGAAAGTACACTTTCAGTGCCATTTTATTCAGTATATTCTAAAACACAAAATACATTTTGTATCCATGCATTATATTTTTGCTGACAATTTTTTCACAAAACACATTTCCAAATCAAAAAATAATTTCGTCTTTAAGACATTCTGTGAATGAAGGACATTTTGTAGTGAACACAAAATAAATTCTATAGTTAGCAGTTCCCCACAAGTTACCATGGGTGGCAAAAAGCCACCCTTGTAACTTTAGGAGTCAAATTTAATTTTTACTTTATTATTAAAGGGATACTGTCACGGGAAAAAATGCTTCCAGCCAGAAATATGCACTGAAATGCATTTATCAAAAGAGCAAACAGATTTTTCTATATTTCATTTTGAAATCCGACATGGGGGTAGACAATTTGTCAATTTCCCAGCTGCCCCTGGTCATGTGACTTGTGCCAGCACTTGGAACTGTTTTCTTGCAGGCTGTAGTTTTTCCTCCTCAATGTAACTGAAGGAGTCACAGTGGGACATAGTTCTTAGATCTACCAGGCAGCTGTTTTCTTGCTTTAGGGAGCTGCTATCTGGTTACCTTCCCAGTGTTCTGTTGTAAGGCTGCTGGAGGGGGAGGGAGGGGTTGATATCACTCCAACTTGCAGTACAGCACTAAAGAGTGACTGAAGAGAACAAGTGACATGACTGGGGGGCAGCAGGGAAATTGACAGCACATCTATCCCCATGTCAGATTTCAAAATTAAATTTAAAGAAATCAGTTTGATTTTTTTGTGAAATGGATTTCAGTGCAGAATTCTGCTGGAGCAGCACTATTATTGCATTTATCCCATGACAGTTTCTCTTTAAACCTGAAAAACTGCTTTTCTAAAGCAAAGAGTGCAATTGTGCTCTCTACACTAGCGATGCTGCCCCCATCCTTGGACCACCTCTGACTATATAAAAGTAAGTGCAGGGAGTTAAGAGGGGAGAATTTGCAAAAGCTGTCTTAAACAGCTTTGGGGCTAGGATCACCAGGGGTGGGGGGTAGGATTAGGAATTGCACTTTTGCTATGCTTTGCATCCAAAATTGCATTTAGCACACTGCAATAGCATTTGTAAATGAGCCCTTAATCTTCTATTGCTCTGCTCTGTTCCTATTTTTTTCCAAACTATAACCTTGGGGAACAGTGTGTAACCAAAGTAGGGCTATAAAGAAAACGTCTTCTTGGAGGAATTCATATTTACTGTATACTGATGGTACAGCTCAACAAAAGCAGCTTTGTCTTAAAAAAGGCTCCTCTGTGTTGTTATTATCTCCACCCAGGCTTCCTGTCAAAGTGCCATGACGAAATCCCAGCAGGATATAATAGTGGAGCGTGGCCTAGCTGCTGGGGCATGTTGTGACATAATTTTGCAGGCGTAGTCTTACTTCATTAGGTGTGCAGCCAGGCAAAAGTGTCCAACACTGCTACGGTAATCTCAGAGAAATGAGGTCCATGGTTATGACAGCATTAACAAAGGATAAGAAGGCAAAAGCTAAGCTGACTGAAAGAAAGTGTCAGGCACTGAGTCAGGAAACACTCATCTGGTTTTCTATCAAAACAGTTTGATGACAGTTTCACATAAATCTAAGGTAAAGCAGCTACTGATAAACCCCTCATTTCAGGCAATAATCCAGAGCAAGGGAAAGCTTGATATAATGACCACAAGAACATCCAGGCATTGGAAATATGTGTGTATGTATGTATGGAAATATGTATATATTTATAACTATATTTATAGAGCACTACAAGGATATGCAGCACTGTATAAAATTACAAAATAGAAACATATACACAAGCATTATAATAAATTATTTAATTATACAGAGATTCAGCACCACATGGTTAGGCAGCCATAGTAGAAAGGAGGTCTTTGCCCCACAGAGCTTACAATTACCGAATCTGTCCCATATCGCTTTGCCGAAAAATCTGCTAAACTCTGAAAAAATTTGCTCAAAAGACGAAAAAATTTGCTCAAAAGAAGAAAAATTTGCGAAGTGCATTAAAGTCAATGGGTGTCCGAATAATTTTGATTCAAAACTATTTTTACACGCTCGACTCTTTTGTCCAAGTGCATTAAAGTCAAAATAATTTTGAAATGCAACAATTGTGACGGGTGACCTTTTTCTTTTGTTGCAGCAAATTTTTCCATTCCACGTTTTTGCAATAGTTTCACGAAAACATTTGCAGTCAACGTAGTGCAGAAATGAGCCACAAATCCATGCCTGGCAATTAAATTCGCCCATCACTACTTACAATCTAAGAGGGCGGATAACATGCAAGAACATATTGGAGGGCAAAAATGCACAAATGTTTGGCAATAGGACCTTAAGTTCCAGGAAAAATTCATATTTTTCTTTTTGTTTCCATTGTTTTGTTTACCTTTTCATTATTCTACATACTTTAGCTAGGATTGGGAAGGCATACCCTTCCCTAGCCTTAATGATACTCCACCAGGGTCAGACTGGGGGGCCCACCGGGACTGTTGTCCAGGGCCCCCCTCTGGAACCCCAGGCCCCACTATTAAGATGGTGTGGCTCTGAATGGAGCTGCGAGGCAGGCATGCGCAGCCAGGGCTGCGCGGTGCACATGCGCAACCAGAGCCGCACAGTACGCATGCGCAGATTGGGCTGTATGGCAGTGCTGCAAATTTACATTTTTAGTAGACACAGGAGATACAAGAGGGGGTCTGGCCCAGCGGGGGCCCACCGGGTTTTTTCCCGGTGTCCCGACGGGCCAGTCCAACCCTAAACTCTACTCATGGATGAGAGATGCAGCAGTGGCTGTGGATGGTATAAAAAGAAGGTGGCTTTGAAAAGAATAGGACTGTTCAAAGATAACCCTAGACAATGGGGTGAATTAATAGGTTTAATGGGCATCATTGGTAATGGTAACCAGAAAAGAAGGGCTACTGCAAGTTTGGGAGGGAAGACCACAAGGTATGTTTTATCTAGGCAAAAGAGTTTGAGCTGGAGTTGGTGGTCCTTTCCCAACAGTCACTAAGGTAGGAGAGCAGAGTTAAACCCTGTACTATCCTGGCATTTAAGTTGAGTATGCACATTATTTAATGCTACAGAATCAATGTTTTATTCAAGAGATGCACAAAATATAATGCCTCTATACACGTGGATGCCTATTTACTGTATTAGGTCGAATTTTGGTGGTTTTAGAGGTTTTTAAAACCACAACTAAACTCTAAAACCACAAATATCATGAATTTTCATAAAATGATCCAAATAAAAAAAATGCACGAATGGAAAATAACACTGACTGGTTCCATTAAAAAAATATGAATACATTTAAAACTTATAAAAATTCAAGCTTTTTGGACAATTCCTAGCATAACGAAAAATCCAAAAAGCTCCAAAGTCCAAACTGATTTAAGACGGTCCAATAGGATCAGCACAACTCCCAGCTATTAACAGCTATTACCAGGCAAAGTTTTGTATCTTGTGCAAAACACATCATTTTGTACTTATTCTGTATGCACCACAAGTGCACAAAATTATTTATTGGGAGCATACAGCTAAGAAGAAATTTGAGAGAACAGTAGGTAAAATTCTTATATTGATTAACTTTTTTGTAACTTATATTTTAATTAATTTTAGCAATAGAGTTAACAAAATGTGCTATTGTGTTAATTGCACATTATGAACACTCTTTTTTGTTTTAAAACATGGGGTTAATGCATATTCTCCATTCATTAAGAGGTCTTTTTTTAATTAACTACAGTATTAGATTTTTATTTGTTTTTCTCAAAAAAATTGTGTTTTGAAAAAAATTTTAAAACTCAAAAAATTCGGGAATTATTAGGGGGCAAATTTACTAAATTCACATGAATTCACATGAGTGATTCGAATTTTCGATCGAATTTTCAAAAAGATTAGAATTCGAATATGCAAAATAGGCAAATTCGACCATCGACTATCGAATTCGAAGGATTTTACCGCAATTCGAACGATCGAACGATCGAATATGGAAAGTTCGATCGATCATTCGATAGTCCAATTCGTAGGATTTTACCTCCCCACTATTCCCAAGGTCAAATTTTGAATTTTTTTTTGAAATTCGACCTTTAGTAAATCTGTCCCTAAGTGTAAATACCACAAAAACACTTATACAAAGCTTCACGAAGTAAAAGCTGTCAAATCATTTAATAATTTTCATGACATTCATGGTTTTAGAGAAAATTAGTTTCATTGTCGTTTCAAAAAGCTACCACTAAAAAGCATAACAATAAAATACCCGGGCCAGAAAAATACCATGGGTCATGTTTATCAAAGGTCGAATTAGTTATTTTTTTTACTTCGAATGACCTGGAAACTCGAATAGAATCTTATTTAATAAAAAACTTGAACATCTATTATTCAAATAGGAACGACCCAAAAATTATATGGAATTGAATCAAGTTTTTCCTGAAAAAAAAATTTTTTTCAGGAAGGCTGTTAAGCATCTTCAAAGAGTCAATGGACCTCTGACATTGATTTCTACATGAGCTTGGCAAATTTTAGGTGGCTTACTATTGAATTTGATTTGTTCCCAGGGTCAAGGTATGATAAATCTCAAATTCAAGTTTCAATTATTTCCAACTCCAATTTTTGACCAAAAATCTAAATCAATTCACCATTTACCATTTGAACCTTTAAGGAAAACTATACCCCCAAAATGAATACTTGAGCAACAGATAGTTTATATAAAATAAAGTGACATCATCATACCAAACTGGTATATATATTTAAGTAAATATTTCCCTTTTACATCTCTTGCCTTGAACCATCATTTTGTGGTGGTCTGTGTGCTGCCTCAGCGATCAACTAACCATAAATACTGAAACTCTAAGGGGCAGATTTACTAAGGGTCGAATTCGAGGGGTTTTAACGCAATTCCATTTATCGATTGATCGAATAAGAAAATCGTTCAAATGATTCAAACGATTTTAACCATTCGATCAAGTTTTTTTTTATTTGATTAAAAAACTTGCAAAAATCCTATGGGAGCTTCCCATAGGGTTATATAGCAATTCGGTAGGTTTAATCTGCCAAATTGTTATATCGAATTTTTTTTTAAAAGGCCAGTACTTCGACTATCAAATTCGAACTGTCAAATGTGGCCAATTCAAATCGAATTTTGGGCTATTCGATAGTCGAATTTTGCAAATTCGATGGTCGAAGTAGCCCAAAAAAAATTTGAAATTCAAATCCTTCACACGAATTTAGTAAATCTGCCCCTAACTGTAACAGGAAGAAGTGTGAAAGCAAAAGAGAGAACTGTCTGTTAATTGGCTCATGTGACCTACTGTATCAAATATAATTTGTTTGGTATGTTTGTGTGCACCGTGAATCATATGATCCCAGGGGGCTGCCTTGTTTTGTAAAATAAATCTTAATAAATCTGCCCCATAGTGCACAAAAACACATTAATTTAGCTGCATGGGACCGTTTAGAAGGTTTTAGTACACCATAAAGGTGGCCATAGACCGGCAGATTACCTGCAATATCAGACGAACGATCTGACGTCCCCATCTCCTGATCTGCCACTAACCTTCAGTTTAAATAAAGTAGTAGAAGGACAGATCAGATGATGTTCTGCCCTGACAGCAATCATATGAAAGTTTATGTCCAACAAAAACTGGTGACAGTCTCCCACTGAAAATCGTTATATGCAGAGATATTATCGCCAGCCAACAGGAATGTTCTAACCTGTCCGATCGACTGAACAACCAATGTCCATGGCACAAAAATTGTCGAGACTCTCCACACACGGTCCGAAAATAGTTTGAATCGAGGATTCGTATGATTATATCTGTGCGTCTATGGCCAGCTTTAGGCAGGGATGCAATGAGGCTGTGGCCACAAAATGTAAACAGCCCTCTGCACTCCATTAATACAACTTGTTATCCATACATTTAGGAAACTGAGACATTTTGTGATTTAAGCTACTAATGCCCTCCCAGTTAAACAAAACAAGGATTGTTTGTCCATATATTGCAATATATTTAAGTCGTTTTAGTACTGTATATTTAATATTTCATATTTTTATATTTATGTTTCGTACTGTATATTTATTACAGCATATATTTAAGAAATTTTAGTACTGTAGCTTCAGACACAAAATATCTCAACATCCTTAATAAATTGATAATGGGTTGAGCTGAAAGGATCTCTTGTAAATGTCTATGTGATTTCTCTAACTACTGAAGGGAGGAAAAGCCTGGCAGATTATGCTGACTATTTGATATAAAAACCTTACTATATTGAATTGAAATGATGGATAGCAAATAAGTACACCTCGTTCGTTAAGAAAGAATTATTAAAGATGTGTTCATCAATGAACTGTCAGCTATCTAAATATTACTTTTACTGTTGAGAGCTACAAAACATAGATAGATCCAAAACATATTTTCCTAAACTATGTACTTATTAAATATATTTATTTCCTGTTGTTTGCAATGTTATATTTAGTCGTTGCATTAGGCACCATAGTAAATAGGTAATGTACCATTGGGAAATTTAACTTACAGCAGCTACATCTGGGTACATACATTAGCTCTGATTTAGCTTGGAAATTAAGACACAGTAAAGCACTTTGTTCGGTGTACAGGGCGCAGCTACCAAGTGCTCAATTAGAATACTCAGCACAATTTCAAGGCAGTAGAAGGGAGTTATTTGGCCCTGTGAGTAGGCAAGCAGATGGAGTAATTTCAAAACCATACAAAGTACTTATGTACATGAGGCCTCACTGCTAAAACTACAGGCTTTTTGACATAATTCTAAAGGCTAATAGGCCACTTTATAAGTGGACAATTATATGCCTGAATAACTGCCCCAAAAATAAGCATCTAAAGGCAAATACCCAAAACAAATTTCTGACAAAATTTTTCCAACAATTTTCAAAGAATGAGTCAGAAAAGCATGTGCTGTGCTTGACTTTAGGAATGTGCATTGAGTTAATTGGGTTAATTAGGAGAACTCATCAGCCACCCAAGTGATGTAATGGCTAGCTCGCTCCATGCAGCAACTATAGTCAGAAACAGTATTATTCTAAAATTGTTTTGGAAACATGACGACTGCTTTAAAAAGCCAGGACTTTCCTCATTTTGAAAGTTCAGATTGATGAGGTTCGGGTAGGCTTTTAATTGCCTTTACCTCAGCACTTTTAGGCTTCAGTAATACAGTCACTACAAATCCACAGTGACATGAATGGAAAATTAGTATTCATTCTCATTGAAACTGCTTTCATCTTTGCAAAATAGCTTTGTGCCTCATCTAATCCATTAAATACATGGAATATCCAGCAGAGTATGTGTGGTCTGCTGGGATTAAATATCATAAGAGGCCCTTTACAGTAGATCACTCATCTTTAGTACAATAAGAAGTTGATTCACCAGATGAGCGCAGGTGGGTTTTACTTACACATAGTTGGTCAAAGCATAATAATCCCAGCAGTTCTTTCATAACAGGATTGTGCACCTTCAAGTTAACTTTTAGTATGATGTAGAGAGTGATATTCTGAGACAATTCACAATTGGTTTTCATTTTTAATTATTTGTGGTTTTTGAGTTATTTAGCTTTTTATTCAGCAGCTCTCTAGTTTGCAATTTCAGCAATCTGGTTGCTATGGTTCAAACTATCCTAGCAGCCATGCCTTGATTTGAATAAGAGAATAGTATTTGAATAGGAGAGGGCCTGACTGTCACACACGGACTTCCAAAACCTAGAACAAATTCCAAGATTCTGGTCTGAGCTCACTTTTCTGCTTATAACAGCCACCTTCACTTCAGGAGGTGTACCATGCATTGATTTGAATAAGAGAATGGTATTTGAATAGGAGAGGGCCTGAATGTCACACACGGACTCCCAAAACCCAGAACAAATTCAAAGATTCTGGTCTGAGCTCACTTTTCTGCCTATAACAGCCACCTTCACTTCAGGAGGAACTCAGATGCCGCCAAGTCTTATTGTGATAGTATCATGACAAGATTTTTGGGCAGGCAAGAGAACAGGAGTGTTACAGGAGTAATTGGGTAAGAACAGAGCGCAGACAAAGGAACAGGCTGAGCTAAGAACCATACAGCAAAACTCAAGGGACAGGCAGAGGTCAGGAACACAGGAACAGATAAAGGAGGCACCCAAGGACTTAGATAAACATACCTACCTTTGGCAATGAAATAGGTTGTGGTGCCTTTAAATATTTGAATTTCGTACCTGCAGATGAGGCGGTAGGCATCCCTGCTGCCCTACTAGACCTCCAGGTATCATAAAGTGTAATAAAACGTAGCAATAACAATAATTGTTTACCCTTACAGCCTGGAAAGAGTCAGAAGAAAAAGTCAAATAAAAAAAAAATACAAAAAAGAATTAATAACGAAGAGTTGAAAAGTTGCTTAAAATTGCCCATTCTGTAACATACTAAAATCAACCATTTAAATAACTATTTTACAGGTATTATGATAAATGATACTGCAATATGAGAAACAGCCATCCTTAATAATAAGCCTCTCCACTGCTACAGGATATATAATTTATTAATTGTATGATGGACCATATTCATTATTCTAATGCAAAATGACCAATTAATGTTATCACTTTTAACCTTTTAGCTATAAGGATTCAAATCACAGAGAATTCCCTGCTCATACTGACTTCCTGGAAAAGGCTTGCCATTTGATCTGCTTAACTAATGGATCTTAAAAAACATTGTCACGAGGGCCCCCCCAAGTTAAACAGAAACATTGGGGCCCCAGATAATAATGGTTGCCAGCGGTTTAATAAAATAAAAAAACACACTTTGGAGTTCAGGAGAACTTCAGGACTTCAAGTTTGGCTCCATTCCTCCCTCTGGGTCTTTTTTCGCGGATTCGGGACTTCAAGTTTGGCTCCTTTCGTGACTTTGGATCTTTAACAGCTTTGGGACTTCAACTTCAGAACTCTGGCTCTTTGGGACTGCAGCTCTTTGGGACTATACAAATGGCCTGCGGGTGGTACTTTGCACATTACTTGCACCATATACACCAGGGGTCCCCAACTTTTTTCAACTGTGAGCAACATTCAGATGTAAAGAGAGTTGGGGAGCAACACAAGCATGAAAAAGTCTCCTAGGTGGTGCTAAAGTAGGGTTGTATTTGGCTATTGGTAGCCCCTTTGTTGACTGGCAGCCTACAGGAGGCCCTGTTTGGCAGTACATCTGTTTTTTATGCAACCAAAAATTGCCATCCAGCCAGGAATTTGCAAAGAACTTTGTACACAAAGTTAAGATGTAAAACCAGTATGCCATAAATTGAGGCGATTGCCCTACTCTATAAGCGAGGCTGTCTCACAGGATCTACATAACTACAGAGCAACATGCCATGCAACAACTCAATCATCTCCAGCTGAATTATTACATGGCAGACAGATGCACACTTAGTTACATTTTGCAGACATCAAACTTCCACTAAATACTGTTCCTACAAAATCATCTACTGCTGACATTGTGAAACATCACCAAGCCAAATGCAAGGCTTGACAGAAAACGTGGTGCAAGAGAAGTGCACTTTCAGCCTGGATCTTTAGTCAGAATTAAGAAACCAGGAATACTGAAACAAGGACAATCTATATTTACTACACCACTTGAAGTGAGACACCAACGAGGACCAAACACATATGAACCATCTAATGGACAAATATGGAATGCAAGTCGTCTTGCTCCTGCTAGATATGACTTTGGAGAAGCTCCATTTGATGAAAGACATTTCCTACTCCTGATGCCAACTGCAAAACCTGAAGAAAGTGAACCTATAAGGCATACTGAGATAATCAGAAAACTACCTGCATGAACCAAACATACTGTTTAATTGTTACTGTTTATTATATTTGTCCAAATGCTTTCCTACTATAGGGGGAATGTGGTGTTTATACAAATGGCCTGCGAGTGTCACTGTGCACATTACTTGTACTATACATATACACAGTACTTTCTGTACAGCTTGAGAGTGATAGAGTTGGAAGTTACTGTTAGCATGAACCTGCTAATAAAGCAGTTATACAGTACCCTTCTCATCCTCTGTTGTGTTTGGTAGCCGAGGATAAGGAGAGTATAACTATGCTTTATTA
>CM044439.1:49996320-50021493 GCA_024363595.1 Xenopus borealis | reverse complement strand
ATTTGCAATTCTGCTGGGAAATTATAAATATTACTTGAGTGTTTAGGCAGTCTTAAAAAGCATTGTAGAGTATTGTGTTATAATTACAATCTTATTGATATATTCCACCATCAGAAAAGTCTAATGATGTGAGCAGAACTGTCACATTAAACTCAGCATTAGGGAGAAAAAAATACCAAGCGGAAGAGCACGGCCCGTGGAAAACGTTAAGGCCTGAATAATAACACAACTATGTACTAAAAATATTTAAGGAAAGTAAATTCTACTTAGCAACAGGGAATATTTACTATTATTATAGAATGCAGATGTGGCACTTATTTCCCCTGAGTCTAAATAAAAACATTTTAACTCTTGGGAAATAAGCACCACAAATGCATTATATAGAATGGGCATAAGAGGTTCCACATACTGAGTATTGTAGGGAGGTGAGAACAGAAAGCCATTTTAATTAAGCTAAATTATAACTTTCACTTCTGCTCTAATAGAAAAAGTAGGCTAATATTAAAGAAGTAGTAGAGCCCTATAGGAAACTGTGAATCTGGTGTAACAGGCCAGTGCTCACAAAAGCCCTGTATGACCCAGTGTTCCTGATTTGAAAACAGCATTGAAAGCAAAGCCTCACGAAACTGGGATGTCTGCCATTCCACAGGCTACAATGGTTGTAGAAGGCGACACAGCAACAGCATGCCAGGTTGTAGAGCCTGTTAGGTTTTACAAATAATGTAATCTGTCACCACAAGAACACAGGTTTTAGTAAAGATCAACTTTCTGAGGAACTGAGTGTGTACATTGGTCTGGAGACTAACTGGGCTGTGAGCTCGAGAGGGGCCAACCTAAAGCTCTGCAATTCAAAGACAATAGGTCACACGTAGGTCCTCAAATGCAGTTACAGGCCCCGCACTTTGCCTGCAGTCAATTCCATATAACACCAGTTTTATTTTAAGGTACCTGTGTCACAATGTGCTCCTTGCACTACTGTATAGTTGTGTTCTGCTCTGCACAGCCCTTCCTTTCTAAATTGAATGATGCTGCCTTTATTGAAGCAAGGAAACACTAAAGCTACCACCGCCTCTGAACAAGGCAGTAGCTTTAGGGTTTCCTCAATCAATTGCCTTAGTTAAGTTGCAACAGAAGAATTGTCATAACAAAAACCAGAAAACTATCCTAGCGAACACTGAACACCAGACTTTGATAATATTGTGCTGGATATGTGAGTAGTCATTTGTAACCACAATGACACTGGATTACGGGAATTCTGGGTAAAATGCACTTCAAATGGAACTTTGCTCAATGCACCTGCAGATGTATATGTATATGCCCGAGTAGTTGATGACTAGGCTTCTAAAAGAAGGGTGTCTACTGGGGCTTAGGGAACACTGGAAAAAAACCTGGTGGGCCTGACCCTAGTGTGCCCTGCCAAACCCAGACCCTCTACCTGTTCTCTCCCCTGACCTCCTCCAGGCCGCTGATTGTGGTGGCAAAAAGTGAAAACAAGGCATGAGATCAGGTATGCACTGAGGGAGAGGTGGGCTCCAGGTGGACTTCATGGCTGTGGGTGGGTGTTGGGGGGCCCTAAGGCAGCAGCCCCAGTGGGCCCTGAATCACACATTCTGACATGTTAGTGTGATTTGCCCTTTTACCTGGGTGGGAAAATCTCATAATAATATTTTATGTCTGTGGTAATTTCTACTTCTATGATTTTGTATGCAAGCCAGTGTTTTATATTTGTTCTTATAATTATATTATCAAAGCATATGCCTTTTAGTTATATATTGGATTTTATGAAAAGGCACACTGTAATGGATAGGATTAAATTGTTCTCAGTACAGGAAAATAGCAAATTGAATAGCGGTCATAGGTAACTTCCTTTGTTAATGTTATCTTGCTTGTTCATGCCTCCACCCTATTCCTGCATTAGTACATTATGCCTGGCATATATTCAAAGAATGACTAGTGGGTCTAATTTAAACAGATGCTGAATATACAATCTAAAAAAACTCCCAGGGTCAGTAATGTGTATTCTGTCACCTCTTATACCCAGCAGAGGAGCAACAGATTTCCCAGCAGCATTTAACTATGTTCTAATATTGCTAGGAGATTATTCTATTTTTTGTTAGGAAACGTTTGTTTAAGCCTATAAGTACATTTAGAAGCAGCATAGTGGTGCAATAAATATATTATATATGCGAGTATGAAGCATACACTAAGCAAGTAGTGCTAAGTGGCACTTATTATAACTGGCAAATAAGGATCAAAGCCATACTAAGCTGCCAGCAATTGCTTACACTGCACAGCATTGCTATTGGTTGTCTAACCCACCCGTGGAACTGGGAGTTTTATGTGCATATGAAAAATACACAACTATGTCTTTAAGGCTGGGGACAGACAGGGAGATTCGGGGAGATTCTGTCGCCTGGCGTTTAATAGCAGGCGACAATCTCCCCGAACGTCCTTCTCCCTGTCCGTCGCTAGTTTAAATGACAAAGCGCCAGCGCTGTGCACACGCGGCGCGGGAATTGCCGGAATCGCCGGAATCGCCCGAAGTTTCCTCACGAAGTAACTTCGGGCGATTCCAGAAATCACCGCGCCGCGTGTGCACAGCGCTGGCGCTTTGTCATTTAAACTAGCGACGGACAGGGAGAAGGAAGTTCGGGGAGATTGTCGCCTGCTATTAAACGCCAGGCGACAGAATCTCCCCGAATCTCCCTGTCTGTCCCCAGCCTAATAGTCACACACATTGTGGGACTCGTGAAATCATATATTGAATTAGAGATGAACTCATGATTAGCTATTACAAGTGACTTCCCACTATTTATAGGGTCCCTTATTTTGCACTCTTCGGGGTCCGTTTACTAAATTTGCGCACAAAACATAGACAGATTTAACGCTGAATAAACTACATTTATACGATGCACACAGATTGATTGGTAAAACTTGTTTATGGTTTTTTTTTTAATGATTCTACTGGCAGGGGACTGGATGTATTGAAATGTGGATTTATATGATGCATACATGTTTGATTGTGTGAAATCTGTTTGCAGTGTTGTTGATAATATCTATATAGTTTAGCAGTTTTGAAGATACATAGCTGGCCATAAATCATGCCATAATAAATGCCATAAATTAAGACTATTTTACAGCATAAATGTTCACAAACTCAATTTGTTGCCCAAAAATTTGCAATTCACTAAAATGACCTGAGGGGTGAGTAAAAAGTTAGGGGCATTTGCTCGGGGTAGCAAGTAGGCTGGGGGAGCGGGGTCTACGGGGGAGAGGTGTTTTTTAAAGTATAGGTTTAGTTCTCCTTTAAGTCTGCAGATTTAAGATTTTTAGCAGATCCAAATTACAGAAATACTCCATACCTGAAATACATTAGGTCCTGAACATTCTAGATAATAGATCCTATACCTGTAAAATGTTTAGTAGGTGAAGCCACACCTACAAATGCAGCTGCAAGCTTGATTGGGCTAAAATGGATCCACACAGTTGCACTTCGGTATAATTGCATTATGCCTCTGTCCCATCCACGTTGATAAATTGTGCAAATGTGGGCCTATTGGGTAACACTTGAATAACACTTGGTAAGTACTTGAGTGCTTCAGCTTAAATGTGTAAATTAGAAAAAGAAGACCATGCCAAATGTGGGAGGTTGATTACATTTATTACATGAGCTGTCTTTGTTAGAATTATTTACCATCCTTGTATATTTATAATGTCATAATGATTATGGTATTTAATATCATTTTTGTTGTTAGTCTGTTTGTTTTATTTATTTGCCCATTCTACTGCTCTTCTGTACAAGGAATATTGCATGTCAATTGATGAAGGTAACAAAAGGTCAAGTTCATACTACAAGATTAAGCACTTGTATATATTTATTTGGAATTAAGTTAATGGTATGCACTTTATGATCATGTAAGTTCACGGAAAAACGTATATCCAGTTCTATAACGAAGTCAGAAAAAATGCCACACTTACAGTAGTACGCTGTTTGAAGTGTCCCTTGCATGCTGTAGTCTTCTCTGCATAGTTTAATTCCACATGAGAATAATTACTCCAGAAGTGAATCTAACTTTTAATCGTGCCACTAGCAAATCAACGTTTCTGGGTTTCCCACCTCCCAATAATGAGACGCTGTCTCAGTAAGATATCAATAGTCTCAGTGAAATAAATATTGTGACCATCATGGTAAAATAAGCCTCTCAAAGCTCCTCACTGTTACAAGTAGTCCATCCAGTGTACATAAAATTCCATAAAATTCTTAATTGTGCCACATTGTGTATAAACACTAAACCTGGAGCTGCAAGGACCTAGCATGGCTGAGCATTTAAGACAAAAAGATGGATGCAGCAGTAGATACCTCACATATGAAGATCATTGTGTTATGTTTGGCTTTCCACAAGTACATTGTAGGCATCAGAACAGAAGACATATCTCTGTTCGGTAGTTCTGCTATAGAAAACAGGGCCGCTCCTGCCATGAGGCAGTAGTGAACGGCCAGTTACAAGGGGTGGCAAAAAGTCGCCTCCTGTATCTTTAAGAGCCGAATTTCCAGGTTTAAACCTGGAAATTCGGCTTTGTTAGTTCAGAAAGCGCAGTACTACGCTCTTGTGCTAGCGATGCAGCCCCTTTTGACCCGCTCCGACGCTAAACTTTTAAACGTAGAGTGGGAGAGGGGGGCAGCATCAGGTTGATGCTTCTGGCGGCAGCAGCCCACGGATAACCCCTGATAGAAAAACACAGTTTAAAACTTCCAGCTGCAGTAACAACACTGGTTTCCAAAGACAGCAGTCTACTGCATCTACTGCACAGTACAGTGGTGCTCTATAAATATATGTTATTAATAATGATTATAATTATACAGCAGATGATCACTACATTTGAGATACCTACAGTGCTAAATATACCATACAAAAATGTTTTATTCATCCGTCTTCTTCCAGTCTTCATTCTAGATTTGAGTACAACAACATATCATGTTTAAACTTTCCTCTACAAATAGTTGTCTCGATTCCTTCAAAATCCTGCGGCTTGTAAAGAGCTGCTCCTGGGACCTACAGTACAATAGTCTTCTCAGTTGCTTCTATTTTTATTGCTGTTTACTGTAAGTCTGCGGACATCTGTTGACTAGCTGACCCTCTTTAAATAATGAACTGTAAATGTAATCACTGACGTAATGTTAATGGTCAGGAACTGAACTCAGGATACATCCCAAAGTCAGTGGAAGAGGTTGTACTGTTTTTACTACATAATCTCTGCACACTTTGGTCCCTGGTACTTATTCAACTTCTCCTGGTCTTGCAAAAAGGGCACATGGACTGCATCTTAGGCTAAGGCCAGACGGGGAGATTCGGGGGAGATTTGTCGCCTGGCGTCTTCTCGCCCCCGAACCTCCCCGAATAGCTAGGCACCGCTGCGCACCGGCGAGGCTTAAAAACGCCTGCGCTTGTTCACACGGAGCGGCGCGATTTTTAAAGTCGCTCAAAATTGCCTCGCCTCGAGAAGTCGCCAGGCGACACATCTCCCCCGAATCTCCCCGTCTGGCCTTAGCCTTACATTTGGAGGCCCATTTATTAAAGGTCGATTAGTATTAGACCTTTTTGAAATCAGGAATAAACTCACTTCCACGAATGTAAGTCATTTATCAAAAAATCCAAACTAAAAGAGCACAAACAGGAAATGTTGCAGAAAAGTCACAGAAAGTGTGACTTTTTGACTTGTTGCACAGTAACTATGACTTTTTTGTATTTTCACACAAAAGCCAGCTTCAAAAACATCCAAACCCCACAAAGCAAAGCAAGATCTTCCAGTAAACAAAAGGGACATCTTCCATTGACTTCGACATGATACTGAAGTAGGCTTTAGCTGGAGTATTTTGGAATTGTCACAGATTTGTTGTATTATAAATCCAGGAAAAGTTGCGTTTTTTTTTTCGTGACCTTTTCAAGTTTTTGGCAACAAAAAGCACAACTTGATAACAAGCGATAACATGCCGAAGCATATCGTCAAATGTTGCAGCTAACAATGGGGAAGCGCGCTATCCAGTGAATGGCATTAAACCAGGTTAGTAGTGATGGGTAAATTGTACTGTGTCACCAAAAATTTTGCGAATTTGGACACACGTCTATTTTGTCCTATTGTTTTGGTCAATGTGCGTCAAAATTGTCATCGGCATCACAATTGTCGTTGACGTGGTAATTGGCAAAATTTACGCATTCTTGAGGCCGTTTCACCAATTTATTCACCTGTCACCAAAAGCAGAAATTCGTCACAAATTTGGATCTGGCAAATACATTCACGTTAGCATGTGATTCTTTTGGTGCGTAGTAACACCACCTGCAGTGGGATCCCTGGCATCACCTCCGAGGGATCTACAACCTTGGCTCTCCAGCTGTTAAGGAACTACAAGTCCCACAATGCAATGAAGGAGTCTGTCATGATTCATAAAGGCAAATGCATTGTGGGACTTGTAGTTCCTTAACAGCTGGAGAGCCAAGGTTGCAGATCCCTGGGTGGCAGCAGCTCGAAGGTTCCCAGCATCATCAGGCACACGATTCAGCAGAAGACAAAGGATGTAAGCAATGACTTAAGTATTATCCTTTATATAGTGAAGGCATATTGTGAAGAGCTTTACAAAGATTATAAATAATTCACATGAGTCTCTGCCCCAGTGGAGCTTACAATCAACAATTCCTATAACGTTTAAACATACTAGGGTCAATCAGGAACCAGTTAACCTGCCTGTATGTTTTCGGAGTTTGGGAGGAAACCAGAGCCCCCTGAAGGAAACCCAAACAAGCACAGGGAGAACATATAAACTTATCACGATCACACAGAAATGCAAGAAGCATGATTAGATGCAGGTTTCCTATTCCAAGCAACTTTGCATCTGGCCTTCATCATTTTTTTTTATTATAGTTTTTGAATTATAAGTCTCTTTTTTAAAATTATTATTGCTCTTTGGGGTTACACATTAAGGGGCAGATTTACTAAGGGTCGAATTCGAGGGTTAAAAAACCCTCAAATTCGACCATTGGAGTAACTGGGAATACTGTGGGAAATAAAATCCTTCCAATTTGATATTCGAATTCGAAGGATTTTACCGCAATTCGATTGGTCGAACGATCGAATACAAAAAATTTGATTGATCCGTAAAATCGTCTGATTCAAACGATTTTAACCATTCGATCGAATTTTTTTACTCGATCAAAAATAATGAAACCCACTTCAGTAGCTTTGATCTGGCGAACTAGGCAGTCGAATAAAAATTTAAAGGGGAAGTACTTCGACTGTCGAATAGTCGAATATTCGAATAGATTTTTAATCGAATCATTCGATTCGATCAAATTTTCTGATTTCTGGTCGAAGTGGTCTTCAAAAACATTTGAAAATTCAAATCATTTTGCAAAATTCGATCGAACTTCGAATCCTTCATGAGAATTTAGTAAAACTGCCCCTTATTCTTGCTTTTTAGAACTTAACTTTCTATTCTGGCTTCCTCCTGTTCATATTCCATTCTAGATAGCTGCTGAAATAGCAAACAGGAGTAGAGCCTCTTAACTTAAAAGCCAAATAACTAAAGAAAACATAAAAAAGACCAAATATAACTTGTCTCAGAATATCAGTATCTGCATCAGGGGTGTCAAACCTGCAGCCCGAGGGCCACATCCGGCCCAGGATGTATATGAATGCAGCCCAGCTTGAAACGCTTGGTTCCCAAGGAAACGTCATGTTGCAAAGGATATAGGAGTAGGCAGGAGGGGGGACTCTACCCATTGCCCAGTTAGTAGTAATAATAATATAATAATAAGTCTATTTAATATCCAGGTGTCCTATATTCTAGTGTATAGCTCCAGCTGGTTATCCAATTGGTACTGTAGTTCTTTTCTGTGTATTTTCTTTACTTTGACAAATCAAAAGTGTTTGTGTATTTCATGTGCGGCCTAGACAATTTTTTTCTCCAATGTAGCCCAGGGAAGCCAAAAGGTTGGACACCCCTGATTTACATCATACTAAAAGTTAATGCATATGTGAAGAACCCCTTTTAGATTCATCTCAGTGCAGCTGCCCTTGCAGCTCTATTTGTGAATGGCCATTAGGAACTTTTTGCACTTTAGCAGTACACTTAGGGTTGCCACCTGTCCGGATTTGACCCGGACAGCCCGGTATTTTGAAGGGCTGCCCGGGTCAATGCTTCCTGCCCTGTTTTCCAAATAAGGAAAACCGGGCGGGATTAGCTTGATTGACGCCGCGATCGGCCAATCGACGATAGCTGAGTCTTAGCTCCGCCCCGTGACGTCACTGGCCCGCCCACCGACACCATGGGCCTGCCCACTGACGTCATGGGCCCGCCCCCCTGTCCGGCTTGAGCCACAGGGAAAGGTGGCAACCCTAAGTACCAGTTGCACATTTGAAAACACTGTAGAAACAACAGTTTCAGCTTATACTTTCTGTAATTTCCCCTTATAACAGAAACTCTAAATGCATTACCGGAATTAACAAATGAGAAGTGTGAAGTGCAAATCCAGGAAAGATAACTTCTGGTCTCACCAGGTCAAGCTATTAAGATGATGGTACTCAGGCATATGGGGGAGGGGGGGGGGAGTAAATTCAGTCTGATTCCTGCTAAGTAATAAAGCTGCATGAGAAACCTCCCTTCTGCCTGAAGCCTTGTAGAATCAACCAGGGATTTAAATACATTGTTTACTCATTTACCATATTATATATAATACATACAGCATCTGTTCGTGGGCCTTAAAAAAGCCTGAATTGACTTGTAAATCCAGCTTACAGTGGTAAATCAAACTGTAATTGCTCCATACTGAAATGATATGCAACACAAATGACCTGAAATTGTAACAAAATTGTTTGAAAAACACAGTAAATCTGTGTTGGCTCTTATTTCATATATATTTATTTTAACCCACTCATCTCTTTTTTTCTATTAAATGGCTTTCTCCTTGCTCTATGGTTGATAGAAATATTAAATTCAGTGGAAGGTAAGAAGTGTGTCAGTCATTTGCATTGCCCATATACTCATATACTTAAAAGGGTTGTTCACCATTACATTAACATTTGGTATGATGTGGCGAGTGAGATATTCTGAGACAATTTACTATTGTTTTTCACTTATTATTATTATTTGTGATTTTTCAGTTATTTATCTTTTTATTCAGCGGCTTTATTCAGTTTGCAATTTCAGAAATCTGGTTGCTATGGTTAAATTACCCTAGCAAACATGCAGGGATTTGAATAAGAGACTGAACTATGAATAGGAGAGGGTTTTTAAAGGGGAATTCAACCCCGCCGGCGTTTAACTGCTCCCCCCCGGCCTACCTCCCCCCTTGGGCTATTGCCCCTAACTTGTATATTACCCCAAAGCGCAGGTCCCTTGATGCAGGTTCATGGGCACCATCTTCGTTCACAACGTCAGTAAAAATATGCACACAAAATATAGACACAATTATTGGCGAATATGTTTTCACCAGTTTACTGCGGTAAATAAAAATGTGCACAGTTTCTATGAATATGTGATCGCCAGTTATCGCATTTGTTGAAGATAAGGCTACGTGTACATATTAACGGCTGGTTTACCAAATGTGCGAAAGACAACATTTACGCGAGAATATTCACAGAATTTTCCGCCACCTGTGTAGTATTGTAAAAATATTTTTTTCGCCAGGCAATTCTCAAGGGGCAGGAAATATCCCATCATTCTTTGCTGTAGCCATTGCCGACAGGAGAGAGATCTGAAGCTACTGCTGACAGGATGTTTTGGCGTCTGCTTCTATCTGATGCATACATGTTTGATTGGTGTTACTCTGGTAATGTTGTTGGATGGTATAATCATCAGTCAATAAAGTTTATGAGTTTTGAAGATGCATTTCTAGCCATAAATGTCACAGTAAAAATTGTCGTAATAACCACCATAAAACAAGACTTTTTTATAGCATAAATACTGGCAAACTTAATTTATCGCCAGAAAATTCACAACTTGCTAAAATTACCACTTATGTAAACTGGTTCGTTAATGTCAGTGTCGGATTAGCCTGGCGTAGGGTTGCCACCTTTTCTGAAAAAAAAAATACTGGCCTTCCTATATATTTATCTTTTTTTCCCTATTAATAACATTGGGATCATCCATCATTTTTACCAACCCTAGGTGGGCCCCGACCCTTAATGGGCCCCCTCCAGGCCAAACCCCTCTCCCGATCAGCTTGTAGAAAAAAAGTTTTCATTAGGCGCCACGCATCGCCATGTGCACAGACGCGTAGTGCCATTCAGCTAGGCGCCTTTCAAGCAGGCTTGCCGCATCATGTTAGGTGGGCAAGGGGGTCGAAGGGGGCCCTGGACGATGGTCCCAGTGGGCCACAGGCCCCCCAGTACGACCCTGGTTAAGATAGTTACTGCAAGGGATCTCAATTACTTCTGAGCGCTTCGCTGTTTAGTAAACTTAGTCGCTGAGAATATTCTGGCGGAAAAATATTTGCAGCAATAACATGCAGAAACATATAGTCAAATTTACCACGCTTTAGTAAAAGGACCCCTTAATTTGTTCTGGTCTTTCTTTATCCACTGATCCACTGTGTTTTAATGTGTAACACTCCTGAGCTTTTATTTATAACTTAGCAACATGGACTCATATTGGCTGGAGGGGGAATAAAGTAAAAATAAATAAGTAAATATGCTTCAGCTGCTTGTTTTTGTACGGATCCATTTATATAAAGCTTCTGACCTCTAGAATGTGCTGCTTTGGGAAGGTCCAGACCTGACCCACCAAACTATTCAGCAAGTTAATCTTAACCAGGAGCTTAGGTGTCTCATTACATGACACAGTCCCTGTAACAAAGTCACCACAAATATTTCCACGTCAGGCTCAATTATTTCTATCTGTTGTTGATACTAATCTAGCACAGCTACAGAACTAGAATCCCTACTAGAAGGTTATTTATTCCCAGCGGATATCGTTAAGGCTTATGTCCCCAAAAAGGAGATTAATAACTACAGTGTTACAGTAGCCTCCTCCACCCCAGCCAAGACTCCAATTCCCACAATTCAATGCATCCACAGGGGCTCATTTATAAACTTCGAGCAGAGCAGAATGGTTCTCATATGGTTAATTTTTATAAAGGTGGGTAAGAGTGATGTACTCAATGAGCAAACACAATTGTCGTTTTCGTCGCGCGTCGCGCCGTTTTTGTTGCGTCGTTTTCGTTCTTGACGCAAACGACGTGACGCAAACGACGTGACGAAAATGATGTGACGAAGACAACGGGACGAAAACGCAGGACGAAAACGACGCGATGTACGACAAAAACGACGTATTTCATTTTTCTCTGTGGTAATAAATCAGCACCTGGTAGTTTAGCCCAACTATGATATAAAGGGACAAATTCACTAAAGTGCAGAAACTCACTAGCAACACCTTCGCTCAATTCCCCAGGCAAATTTTTGGCACTCTACCGGTAATTCACTAAAATGCGAACTTGCGCTCAGGGAGGTGAAAAGTAGCAAAGTTGTGCTACCGTTAATTTGTCAGGCAAAGCGCATTTACACTAGTGATGCCTAATTTGTTACAGCCACTACATTCCACTACACAAGCCCAGGAAACCTTTAATAAATAAAATAAAGTTGTCCTATTGCCCTAAACATGTGCCCCCTGTATAGTTGAGTTGCCATATGAAGGGGGGAAGGAGGGTAACCCCCAAAAAAATGACACTATTTTTTAGACTATCACCTTAAAAAAAGTAAAAGATGCCAGCGTTTTTTATTCAAACTCTAAATTATATTGAACTTTGCCAGGTCTGACCTGACGAAGTAAAGTCTAGCGCAAGAGGTAACGTTCAAGTAAAATGTTCATTTTAACGAATTAGCGTAGTTACGTCCCTCTGGCAACTTCGCATAAGGGTGCGAAGTTGCACTAGTCTATCTACTTTGCTAACGAATTTTCAGCAGGGACACTGTTAGTAAATCTGCGAAGTTTCCGAAATGACGTCAAACTGACGAATTAGCGCTAGCGTTCTTTACCTTTCTTTATATACTTTTATTTCTAACATCAGTGCATTTTATTTATGATTTGATTCTTTTCTACCTAGAAGAGCACTATTCTAATCCAGTAGTTTAATCTGAAGAGAATATCTACCTTTATGTTCTGTTTGGGTTCCTTGAAGGAAGGTAAGACCTCACAAATACTATTATGTAAAGTGCAATGATCTAATGCCATTTCATAGGTAGCAGAGCAGAAGCTTTGGCTATTTATATCCGCCTCACATCTTGATACTCCCGGGATTCAGTCCACATGCAAGGGATTCAATCTGCTTCACAATCAGGACACTATTTTTGCACCTGTCACCAGACATGAAACTCCCAAGACTGAAACCTCTCGGAATCTCAGAGGATCATCTATTTCAGCCTCACTGATTTGTAATGCGACCAATGCAAATCCAGATCCCAATTATCTTAATTTTATGGGAAATATTTTGTGCAGTTTGTTTCTGCCAGTGTGTAAAAAAATTGCTGCAGAGGAGACATTTAAAGGAACATTATCATTGAAAATACAATTACAGGCATGGGATCTGTTATCCAGAAACCTGTTATCCAGAAAATGAAAAATTATAAAGGTTATCTCCCATATACTCCACTTTACCCAAATAATCCACATTTTTAAAAATGATTTCCTTTTTCTCAGTAGTAATAAAACAGTAGCTTGCACTTGATCAAAGCTAAGATATAATTAATCCTTATTGGAAGCAAAACCCGCATTTTTGGATTTATTTAATTGTTAAATGATTTCTATTAGGGCAGAACTCCACATGCGTTTTTTGTCAGATCGGATTTTTGTCCTTAGACTTAGGGACAGATTGAATTTGAGGGTTAATTTGACCCTCGAATTTAATCCAAGTTAAAACCCCTCGAATTCAAGGGATTTTAACACAATTCGATTTGTCGAACAATCGAATATGAAAAATTTGAACGATAAAATTGTTCGAATCGAACGATTTTAACCATTCGATTGAATTTTTTATATTCGATCAAAAAAACTTGGGAAAATCCTATGGGAGCTTCCCATAGAGTTATATAGCAATTCGGTAGGTTTAATCTGCCAAATTGTTATATCAAATTTTTTTTAAAGGGCCAGTACTTCGACACTCGAATTAAAATTTTCGAATTTGGCCAATTCAAATCAAATTTTGGGCTATTCGATAGGCGAATAAGTCCAAATAAATCATTTTTTTTAAATTTGATTTTGATTCGAATTTTTACTTCAAATCAATTCAAACCTTAGTAAATGTGCCCCTTAATGTACGAAGATCTACATTATAGAAAGATCCATTATCCGGAAACCCCCAAGTCCCAAGTATTTTGGTAATCTGGTTAAAATGCAAATTTTACATCACTGCAGCATTTAGAGACCTAAAAGCTCATTTACAAATTGCAAGAGGTTGTTCACCTTTGAGTTTACTTTTAGTATGAAGTAGTGAGTGGTATTCTGAGACAATTTGCAACTGGTTTTCATATTTTATTATTTGTGTTGTTCTGGTTATTTCATTCATCATCTCTCCAGTTTGCAGTTTCAGGAGAGGCCTAAACAGAAAGATGTGTAATAAAAAGTAGCAATAACAATAAATATGTAGCCTTACAGAGCATTTGTTTTTTGATGGGGTCAGTGACCTCCATTTGAAAGTTGGAAAAAGTCAGAAGAAAAAGGCAAATAATTCAAAAACTATAAAAAAGAAAAATTGAAAACCTGTTGAAAATAAGTCAGCCATATTAAAAGTTAATGTGAAGGTGAAGCACCCCTTTAAAATATTCTGTGATTTGAAGAAAAAGGTTCAATTGTTGGTAAAAGCATGGGCACTTACTCTTGAGTTTTGCACTTTGCACTGTATTCATAAATGGGCGGTGAACAACCCCCTTTAATGGTGTTTTTGCCTTAGTCGCACAACAATGAGTTTTAGCTGTATACTTCATTTTATTGCTTTATTCAGGGCCGGGCTGCAAGCCGGACGCATTGCGGGCTTTGAGCAATTCCACAGGCGCTCGCGTGCCGTCCCCAATCTGCCCAACTCTCTCTCCCATTTTCTGCGCATTTGTGCAAACGTAAGTTAGCACCAATTCGCACAGGAGTGCAGAAACAAGAAAAGGCCAGAGAGAGAGTCGGCAGAGAGGGGACCAGAGCGGGGGTAGGCAGACAGAGGAGGTACATGCCTGGTGCCACCCAAAGCTTTGCGCCCTAGGCACATGCCTACTCTGCCTACCCATGGCTTTATTAAATAAAATACACCCATGTATACAACTGAGCCCTTATAAATGGTGAGCTTTTCTTGGCTTATTTATTTTTGTGCAGCATGTCTCCTTATGAAGGCCTTTGTAATTCCAGGTTATTTATGACTCACACTGGCACTCATTCCACAACACCAAATAACACCTGTTCCAAGTATCTATCTATAAGACAGGGAGACGGCTTGTAATAACTCCCCAGCTAAGCATATCTATTGCATGACTGCAGTTTGGAGTTCAAGATATTGCTACACCACTAAACAGTCAACAAAATAATAAGTATCATAAACACACATGTAGCAAAGGTGAAGCAGAGCTGTACTGCTTGTTTGTATCCTTGTTTTACACCCACTGAAGAGCAACCATCCAGTAAATAAAATACCTATAATCTGTAAAATCTCTTGGGTAACCACCCCACCTTCAAAACAAATGCAGCAATGAATCAACAAAATATCTCAGGGATATTTATTATAATTAGATTCCTATTATTATTAAAGTTCTGTATTTCAATGTCTATTTTTTCTGTCTAAAAATGGAAATAAGGTCGGTTTCAAAGCAGCATTGCTAACAGCTAGAATGTCTCAATTCCCCTAGAAAGGGCCAAAGTAAAGATGCACTGGATCAGAGTCAAAAATAACAAAAAAAGTACATTTTAAACAAGTATTCTAAATAGCAGCCATCCCTAATATAACCTTTACACCATGGGTTACCTCAGGTGAATTCTGATGAGGAGCCTGTGATGTATCATCATCAATATTTCATTTTTGTGCTGTGTAAGTTCCAAGTTGCACTTAAGTCCCACCACCAAAGGATTGTTTGTGAGGGCAGAAACACAGAAGTATACATGGTGCCAAGCCTGCCCTTGTATTTGCAGGGGCCGAAAAGAGTGGATCTTATTTTTTCCACTGGCCAATGCCACCACTGAGGATTTGTGACCTAGTGGTGCCCTTCAGTTCCTAAACACCACAGTAGTAATTAAAATAAGGAATAAACAAAACAAACCAACTCCGAAGAACAGCTGATACCTGCTGTAAATGTGGGTCAGTTGGGTCCAGGCCGAGCTTGCACCATCCTTTGTGGGTGGCGAGCGGGTATAGCTCTTCATCCTGCTCTCCCCACCCGCCACCTTCAACTGCCGGCTTCTGAATTTATACCAGGGCCTGCTTGCCCCGCTCCTTTTGTGATGTCATGGGTGGGACAGCATATAAAGGGGAAGCCAGAAGTCGGGCACGGGTGGGTGCGGGTGGAAGGTGGTTGGCGCGGGTCGGGAAAAACCCAAACCACACATCACTAGTTCTTAAACGGTACCTGTTGGGTAAAAATGTTGTCCCCAACCAAAAGGGTATTCCAGTTGGGAGCCTTAGGCTACCCGCGCAGCTATGACAATTGGGGCCACCAGCTTATGCAGACTTGTGTTTGACAACCTTAAAGGGGTTTTATCACAAGAAAACATGTTTTCTACAAACTGTATCAGTTAAAAAAAAACTAGTCCAGCAGAATCCTGCACTGAAACCTATTTCTTCAATAGAGAAGAACAAACTTTTTTTTTACATTGAATTTTTAAATCTGACATGGGACTTGACATATTGTCAGTTGTCAGACTTGTGATACTTGTGATAAAGTTCAGTCATTCTTTACTGCTACACTGCAAGTTGGAATGATATCACTCCATTTGCACCCAGAAGTCTTTCAACAGAACAGTGGGGAGGTAACTAGATAACAGCTCCCTGACACATCTTGTGACGTATTTAGCTGCCTGAACTGATACCTGTCCCTGTTTTACTTGGTGGTAGATATGAGAATAGCACCCAATAGGAACCACCCCCCAAGTACATTCATAACTCCTACTGATAACATTGAGAAACAATTGCTTATCTGAAAGCAGTTCCATTTTGCAGTGCTGGCCCTTTTTAAGGGTTAGGGCACACTGGGCGTTTTGGGGGGATTGAGTTGCCTGGCGACTAATTGCCTCGACTTTGCGGCAACCAATTTCCCAGAATGCCTGGCTTAGATGGAAAATCGCAGGCACTAATCACACGCAGTGATTTGTTTTCTATAGTCGCCTGAAGATGCCTCGCAAGGAAACTTTGGCTGACTTCAGAAAACGAATTGCCACATGTGATTAGTGCTGGCGATTTTCCATCTAAGCCAGGCGCAGAGTGAGGGAAGGCGTTCAGGGAGATTGGTCGCTGCAAAATCAAGGCGATTAGTTGGGAGGCGACTCCCAAAACGCCCAGTGTGCCCTAACTCAAAAAGCACAGGATTAGGCACAATGACCTGATATGGCTGCTTACACACTAATAACTGCTTACAAAAAATGCAACTAAAAAAATACATGCATTGGTTCAAGAATAAAAATGTAAAGAGTAGAATGAATTATTTCATTTAGTAATAAAAACAACACATACTAATTATGACAAACCCCTTCAACAAAAGCACATGGAGTGCAGCCCTGTTCTGGTCCTTGGCCTTCATGAACCTACTCACTTAATCGTTAAAAAGTAGATTAGGTTGAAAAAAGCCATATACCCATCAAGTTCAGTCTTTTGTACCTAGGACATGTGCTGAGCTGTACATATATTTATCAGTAAAATAAAACAGCAATGACTTCCTGACAAGGAAAACAGTGTTTTATGTCTACACTCAAAGAACTTGAACTCATATTTACATTTTGTTGATTGGTTTGAAAAAAGACCAAAGTCCATCAAGTTCAATCCCTCCAAATGAAACCCAGCATCCATAAACACACATAAAGTATATATAACAATATCTATACTAATAGTAGATTTTAGTATCACCACCTATGCTGCTTCAAATTAAAGTCCTTTTCTTCTAGTCTGAAGGGGTGGCCTCTGGTGTGGTGATCCTCTTTATGGGTAAAAAGGTCCCCTGATATTTGTCTATAATGTCCTCTAATGTATTTGTAAAGTGTAATTATGTCCCCTCACAAGCGCCTTTTTTCCAGAGAAAACAACCCCAACCTGGACAGTCTACCCTCATAATTTAAGTCTTCCATCCCTCTAACCAGTTTAGTTGCACGTCTCTGCACTCTCTCCAGCTCATTTACATCCCTCCTAAGGACTGGAGTCCAAAACTGCACTGCATACTCCAGATGAGGCCTTACTAGGGATCTATAAAGAGTATAATTATGTTTTCATCCCTTGAGTTTATGCCCTTATTTATACAAGACAGAACTTTATTTCCTATAGTCTCTACGAAATGTCACTGCCCAGAATTAGACAACTTGTTATCTACGAAGACCCCTAGATCCTTCTCAGTTATAGAAACTCCCAACACACTGCCATTTAGTGTATAACTTGCATTTATTTTATTTCTGCCAAAGTGCATAACCTTGCATTTATCAACATTGAATCTCATTTTCCAGTTTGCTGCCCAGTTTTCCAATTTAGTCAAATCACTCTGCAAAGTGGCAGCATCCTGCATGGAACATTAGTTCTGCACATTTTTGTATCATAAGCAAAAATAAAAACAGTCCTTTCAATGCCCACCTCCAGGTCATTAATAAATACATCGAAAAGCAAAGGGCCAAGTACACACCTCTAGTGTACTCCAGTAACAACACAAGTCCAATTAGAAAAATGTTTATCATACCATTTACCTCCACTCTTTGTAATCTATCCTTTAACCAGTTCTCTATCGGGCACAAATACTTCTATGTTCCAGGCCAGTATATTCATGAATTCATGCTTCTAATAAGGATTAGTTATATCTTAGTTTGGGTTGAAGTACAAAGTATTATTTTTTTTTTTTTTTATGTTTTTTTGTAATATGTTTTTATCTATGTTTTTCACATATTTTGTAGCCAACATTCTGGGTGCATGTTCCAACCTTTATTGTTCTTGCTGCAAGGTATCAAGATATTGGGTTGACTCCATGATGTGTGGGTGACCCCTTAAAGTTTCTATGTCATACCATGTTTTTTCCTGTCTAAATTTGCTGCGAGATGTCTAATGTGGTGTGAGCGATGCTATGCATGTTGCCCCGGTGTTGAATCTTTTTGTGTTTTGTTCACTTCCAACCAGTCCATATAAAATAACTGATGTAGTATTTGTTTAAATAGTGATATGGATGGAGGATCAGGGGTTAGCCATTGTTTTCTGAGCTGCTGCCGTTAGTCTGCCAAACATTTCTTTTTCTGATTTTGTTAATTGGGTGTATGATGTGGTGTTACTAAATAATGCCCATTCCAGTTACGTTTGGAAAGATTTCCCAGCCACCTGTTCCCCATAATATGGAGAATTTAGAGGGTCATTTCTTGATATCTACTTGCTGGTAGTAGATTCATGATATGTGTGTTGTTTTAAGATATCTGTTTTTGTCAGTGTAGGACTGGGTTGCCAAGGGTCCACCAGTAAACCTTAGACCATGGGCCCACTTTCCAAACTATTCCTCCTCTACTCACTCAACCTTTTCATTCTCCTAGTCTTTTAAATCTACTTACGATATTCTTCCATTATTAAGCATTTTTTCCCTATAAAGAAATAGGGAATAACCATGGAATAGGCTAAATTGTTAGAAGTAGGAGGCCCACTGGGAGTTTTCCTGCTATCCCTGTTGATCAGTCTGACACTGGTTTTTGTTGTGTTTGGGACGTCTGCGATCCAAGTGAAACTAGGTTTCTTTTTATTTGCAACTTGTATTGTTGTCCTAATAGTCTGGTATAATTGTGAAGTTGTTTGTTTTGTGTCTTTGTTCTTCCAGATATGGTTTAATGAATTATATTTATCCCTGTTTGTTAGGTGATGGGTTGTGTGGGTAAGTTGTAGTCTAAGGAATATGGCAAGGTACTGTTTTATTTTTACAGAGAAAAAAAGGAAATCATTTTTAAAAATGTGAATTATTTGATTAAAGTGAAAGGGAGATGCCCTTCCTGTAATTCAGAGTTTTCTGGATAATGGGTTTCCAGATAACCAATCCCATACCTGTATATTACAACTTATTCTAAACAATGTGAATATGTGAAACACATTGACCAAAATCACTACTTAAAAAGGAAAAATACACTCATATCATCTGCCTGGATTTAAACTCACAGCTATTACTAATATAGTCCTTTTGTTTCATTTATTGAGATCAGGGCATGGCCCAAAGTAAAAAACAGGTGAAAGTAGCCATGGTTGTTACCTTGCTTTTCCATCAGCTCATGTGGCCACAGGTCCAAAATGGATCTCATGTACTGTATATATAGCCATGTATGTTTTCAGCATTCAGATGCAAAAGTTAGGGAGGACCTGGCTTCAGTGCACTGTAATCACCCTATGTTTATACAACAGGGAGATCACTGTCATCTGAGCTCTATGTTCCATAAGTGCCTATTTAATATGTTTACAATAGTCAGTTGTTAACAAAAATCTCTCTTTTGCTTTACATTTTCTAAAAATGTAATCACCATATTGGCTGGCAATACAACTCATGCAACATCAGCAAGCAAGAATGGGAAGGGACATGCACAGTACTCGGGCACTATTCAGGCTCTTTGCTGCAAGGTGGTAGTGGAGGCAATGCTCAGAGTACCCCTGCTCCGTTTAGAACAGTGCAGAACTGCCAAATTTTCTCAATAGGAACTAAAACATGTAAGAAAAAAAAAAGATGAATATGCCTGAGATTATGAAAAACACAACATTCTTTTCTATTAATTAACATTCTTCAAAGCTGATATCTACTTTAACAGAATTTAAAAAATGTCTTAATCTTTAGACTGTTTATATTCAAATTTTAAGCCGTTTCCTCTCCAATGCATTCTGTTCATGAAAGAGCAAAAAGAGAAAACTTTAATGTCATCATGTTGGGCATAGGGTGTGAACAATACAGTCAATATTATTTTATAAACAGTATATATATATATATATATATACACCTGCATTGACTCCAGAAAGGAAAGAATATAGATATATGTTGACCATGGATATATTTATGTAAATTTGTATATTTCTTGTCTTATACACAATACGTACAGTCAGTATTCCTCATTATAAGGGTTCTTTAATAAAAGTGATAGAGATAGTTTCATTTGAGATTTTCCCATGTTGGAATTTTTCTGTGCAGCTGCCCTAGGGTTAACTGGCCATGTAGGCGGTACACACTCAGTTAGGGTAGCTGGCACTCTGAATTTGAAAAGAGCTGGAAGCATGGTACTAATAATCTAAATCAGTGCTGTCCAACGTTTTTGTGGTACCGAGGGCTAGAATTGTTATGGCCTATGTGGTGGAGGGAGTTGGGAGTTTTACTTTAAAAGCAGCAAGTAAGTTGCAGGTAAAACTTAGTCCCTTTCTTAAATGTTGAATGAAGTAATGGAATTCTTAATGAATCAGGTGCAATTTGAGAGTAGGACTGGCCAGATATGGGATGACTTTGACGTAGTTAGCCAGTTTAAATATATTGCAATATATGGACAAACAATCCCTGTTTAGTAGCTGTATGCACAGAATGTCTCAATGTCTTAAATATATTGATAATGGGTTGAGTGCAGAGGACCTCTTGTATTTGTCTATACTGTATGTATTTTGTGGTCACAGCCTCATTGCACCCCTGCTTAATGTTGTTAAAAATTAGTGGTGAGCGCAACTTCCCCTTGTTTGCTATGTGGTGGAGGGTCAATAATGGAAGCTAGTGTTGACCACGCCCTGTTTTTAAACTACACCCACTTTACACGACACCCATGTTACCACAAGAACTTTTAAGACCATGTCCACATTAATGGTGGTAACACAAAAAAGCCAAATGGTTGGTGCTCACTGCAGGGATATCACTCATCATTCATAAGTGAAAGCTACATTAAAACATACCCTTACATCCATATGCCTCTTCCTCCCCTGTGGATCACACAGCCTGCCCCAGCCCGTGATTCAGAACCTTAGGGGTAAAATGTAAACATATTAAAGCAGTACCTGCCTGGCACTGCTGTCTCGACCCCTAAATCAATTTAACAGAAGCCAGTGGATTAACAGACCTAGAGGAGAACTTACTGTAATTCTACTGCATTGTCAGAAGCAGAGATTTATCAACAAAGACTGCTTCCAATTGCAAGTATGATTGTCCATGAAAATACTCTTCTGGTGCAAGGCAACAGTTTCCTTAATGATCAGTGTAATGTTCAGGTGCCAGTAGAAATGGGGCGTACATTTTTTTTTCTTCCATTAAATTTTGTGCTCCAAATTACTAGAAGGCTGTCTCCCATAGAGTCCAGTTTACAGTACTACTTGCAAGCTAATCATTTACAGACAGTGGCCAACAGAATCAACATGGGCCGTTCTGGAACAGCAGAAAATGCACTGTAAGCTGAATTTTGTCCTTTCCATCAGTGGTTAAATATATATATATATATATAATTGTATATGTAGCACAATTGTCTGCTAACATATTTACATCATTGTGGCGTTAGTGCAAGAAATCCTGCTAGAAGACAGAAGCTAATATTTCTCTCTGTGTTTTTAATAATCAGCATCTGGAACTTGTTATGGAAATAATGGATAAACCAAATTAGCCAAGCACAGGTGAGCAGCACGGGAAGATTGGAAGGGACGCATGCTGCTGTTACGACAAATACGCGACACAAGGGATGTACGTGACCTCCCCAGGCCCCAAGCAAAGATCATTTCTATATAAGGAGGCTGATTTGGGGATGAATCTGTACTGTTAAGTAGGGATGCACAAATCCACTATTTTGGATTTGGCTGAACCCAGAACCTGAATCCTAATTTACTTATGCAAATTAGGGGTGGGAAGGGGAAAACATTTTTTACTTCCTTGTTTTGTGTCAAAAAGTCACGTGATTTCCCTCCCTGGCCCTAATTTTCCTGCTGAAAAAGGCTGAATCCCGAACCGAATCCTGGATTCAGCACATCCCTACTGATGTGATGTGTCTATTAGACAGCATTCTTCTAATCATATTGTATTCTAAATTGTATTACTGTTCATGTTGCCCCATATTCTTCAATTGTGTTGTTGTGTGTGATGCAGAAAAAAAACCTACACTTTATGCCCATTTTGGTGCTTTGTGCATAAGTTGTGGTTGACACTGCTTAGCAGGCTGTAAAGGTGGCCATACACGGTGAGATCCACTCTTTGGCGAGGATCTCTCCCTGATATTTCCACCTTGAAGTGGGTGATATCGGGTGATCCGATATCACGACGCAGGAGGTATGGGCGGTCGGATCGCAGGACCGCATCAGCGAACAGACGCGGCTGCAATACGACAGTATTTTTAGTCCCATCTAATCAACATCTGGCCCACTTTTTATGCAACAATAAGTGGAAATTTGTATCTGTAAAACATGCAGTTACACTGTAACATTATAGTATTTATATTTTAGCACGAGCATGCCATTGCCTGTGAGTTGTTATTTAGGTGCAAGACACAGTATGCAGTCCTATGGGATCAAAGGAACACTGGCTTTAATGATGAGGCTTTCATTTGCACTCCTCACCCACTATACTGTTTTGCAATGACTATCTAACATTCAAATGTAGATGTGTAAGAGACATCCCATGGTCACTCCTACCAATATTAATGCAGATGCAATTTGCATACTATTTAAAAAACAAAACAGAAATTGTTGCAATTGTACATTTGCACATTTTTACACACACTGCATTGTGTGAACAAACATGACAAATAGTACAAATGTTTATACATTTTGTCTGCTGATATTAAATTAGAAGTTCAGGCATGAGCAAACCTTTGTTGCCCAGTAGTACAGTAAAATTAATAATATTCATAAAATGTATATTTTTTTTGTAAATATATGTTCCAATTTTGCCATTCAGTCAGTTTCACCAGGAAACAAATGACGGGCAATTTTATGTAATGAGCTGTCAGGCCATCATGTATGGAAGAAATCGCCAACATGGGAACCTTTTTTTCACATAAAGAACATAGCAGAAGGTGCTTCACGAACAAGTTACGGCAATGTATACGATATTGCAGAGCTACAAATTCCTTAAGTTTAAAGTGATTTCTCCCTACAAATTCACTCCAGTGCATTTCAGCAAAATGTTGCAGTTATATGAAATTTCGTTCCTCACTGGTGAACTTTTACATGAAGAGAAATGCTGCAATTTCACTCACTAATAAGACTAATATGTAGGAATAAAATCTTATTGTACAATTACCGAACACCTTGTTATGAGCTTAGCAGGATGCAAAACAAGATCTTCATCACAAACTTGGCCTAAATCCATAAAGTTTGAGAACTTCAGGCTGTGTTTATAGGTAAATAACCCAGTTGTAAGTGCTAAAGAAAATCACACTATGTTGCCCATTACTTGTTGCCCAGAGGGAATTCCGGAGGCCCCCTATGCCAGTTGCCTCTTCATTAGAAATCTGGGATAAGGTACAGAGCACAATGGCAGCAGACACAAGGAAGTTTTCTCTGTACCACCTGTTATACGCACAGTTTAACCCTACAATCATGAAATCAGTTTTGCCAAATGCAGGCAGCACTGTATTCATAGAACACAGGCAGGTCCTTCTGCTCCATTTACCTGGACCCAGGTGCAAGGTCAGATATCAAATGGCCAGCTTAGACAATCCTGTCAAGCAAGGAACTGTTAAGTCATCTTCTAATGGTGCCTGAAGCATCATGAATGGATCATTGGCATAGGAGATAAAAATCAGCCAACTTGGCCCAGACTTTTGCACCATTACTTTGTTCATAAGTTTTTCTTTTATAATGATGTTACTTCACATGCTTTCTATGGTCTAACACAGGGTCCTCAACCTTTTTTACCCATGAGCAACACAAGCATGAAGCAATCCCTTGGGATGCCAAATAAGTGCTGTAATTGGTTATTTTGGTAGCCCCTATGTAGACTGGCAGCCTACAGGAGGCTGTACTTGGCACTATACTTAGTTTTTATGCAATTCCAATTTCATTTAAAATAACCACTTACCTTGAGGATACTGAGAGGTCAGAGATTAACATGTTGCTCGCAAGCGATTGGTTGGGGATCACTGGTCTAATACGTCTGGATTCTGACTTGAGAGGGTGGGCTGGAGGGTATATTGTAACCAAAATTCCAAACTCTCTCCCTGTACGCAGTTTTGGCCTTGCTCACAGCTGGCACTTGGTGCCCTTCCCTGCTCTAAATGCTATATCAACCCCTTATGATTTTAATTGTAATAATATGTGTTGGCTACTGATAACCATCCGCTGTGTCGTGGGGCCCCATATTGTCATACATAGGAGGCAGAGATCATTAGGCAGAACTGGGAGATCCCTTGAAGATAAGATCATGGAGGGTAAGCTTGCATACCAATATGCTTGAGTAGTCATGAAACCAGTGGGATAGATTATTTTTGCAATGAGGAAGGGGAGACGTGATGACTGACAAACCCCTTAAAAAAAACACAAATCATATACAAAAGTTACATAGTCTCAAATGTACTAACATAATGTCTTGATTTCTGTATTGAGAAATGTCTTGATTTCTGTATTTGTAAGACCAGTACTGTACCATGTGTTTCCTCTGGCATAGTGTTGTCTTTTACTATAACTTCTGACTACAGAAAGAAAGCCCCTTCATTTTAAAGAAGCTATTTAAATAACAGGAAAAAACGTTTACATTTTTCCATTAGGGCATTTCCTAGAAATTCCCATACCGGATGGTGCTTGTTAAATAGAAGCGGGTGGGTACCTTAAAAAGAAAAGAGGTTTTTCCTAGGGAGAGATGTAAATCATTGTTCAGTACACATAACTGGGAATGTTCTTCTTCTATTACTATGTCTCACATTTCTTTTTTTATTAGACTGGATGTATTTACCTTCTATTTCATTTGTAAATGGTCTTTGTAATAATGACGAAAACTCTGTTTATCATTGTTTTTGTTGAAAAAAATGTACACTATACACTCTCTACATGGTTATTGTTGATG
>CM044439.1:49982022-49994220 GCA_024363595.1 Xenopus borealis | reverse complement strand
CCAAAGATGCCCCAGTAGCTCCCCATCTTCTTTTCTGCTGATTCACATGCTCTTTGCTGCCGTCACTTACTGAGCTTAGGGATCCACTCACAATATACAGTACACATAGAATAGATGTCACAAAATAGGGCTGATTACTAATTAATACAGATAATTACTACATGGCAGCACAGAAAACAGTGCAACTAGCATCAGAATTTAATAATCAGCCATGTAGCATCAACTTCGTTTTCTGCTTGATAATTTGTGACGACCTCTAAGCTTAGCTTCTCAACAGCTGCTCAGAGCCCACTGACACTTTCCAAGATGGTGACCCCCTGTGATAACTTTGTAGTCCTGGATCATTGCTGCTATTGAAACGCTGAAACTTTAGGCTGGTGCAATAAGTTCTTTATTTAACATGACATTTTGAACCATATTCATTTTAGGGTTTAGTTCTCTTTTAATGGAAGTAATATAATCCAATGGCATAATGTACATTCAAAATATATCGATTTGTAGGCTAGAAATTCTCACCCCTTCTGACAGGTCTTTATCCACAACTTTGAGAACATCTGACCTTACCTCAGATGGATACCTGGATAATGGCACAATTTTCCTATTTTTCAAAACAAAATGACACAACTGTTTATCACCATTCAACCACTCAGACACTACGTATTACATTTACTAATGGAATATTTTCTTCACTTCCCTTTCTTGGTGCATCAGACAAATTACAGGGGACTGTGGACTTGTGGTTATACAGGCAATTGCATAGTGGCTCCGGCCTATGGGGGTTTCCAAGCATCGACATATTTTTGGATGCCTTTAACAAATCATTTGAAAAATAAATGTTTCTCCAAACGAATTATAAAAGATCAGAATGTAAATGGAGAATGGAGCTGAACATATGGGCATTAATTATAGCACTCGTTCTATACATAGATTTATTGGTTACCCATTGTGAGATTGTAGCAGTTTTACAACAGTAAGACAGGATGCCAATACCCTTGATAAAATCAGATATGAGCAAGTTCCAGGCCAGCAAGGCTCCATTTGAAACTGGCCACATGAATATACTCATAAAAACTGTCATAGACTATACTATTTTTAAAGTGTTGCTTTATTGTTACCACAATACATGACATAAACGTTTCAATTCTATTCTCCTATGCGACAGGCATCATGCCTACCCCCGGAGAAAATGGCATACAATTATAACCTATAATAAGGTGTTGCTGTCTAGACTGAATGGGGTGGTATTTTAGTGACCTCTTAATTTAACTATACACCCCCACCTCCCCAAAATGGTCAGTGTTAGTCTATTTTAGGATAAAATTGAGCTTTTGGATGCCAAAACTATATAACAATTCCTCTTTACAATTGAAGAAGATTTCCTAAGAACAGCAGTTAGAGTCAATTATACTTGGCAGCCGTTTTGAAGCAGAGGTCAATAAATTCTGTGGGTTGGCACAGTGGCTCATACATTCCATTATAAAATTGTCCTGTCTGGCTTTATTATACTATTGTCCTGTCTGACCTATCCCTTGGCTACTCCTATAAACATTCTCCAAAGTACACAAAACTAACAGATTTGTTTAAAGGACAAGGAAAGTTAAACTACAGAAGTAGGTAGAAATGTTGTACATCATGTTTTGTGCTTCTGTACCAGCCCAAGGCAACCACAGCCCTTTAGCAGAAAAGATGTGTCTCCAAAGATGCCCCAGTAGCTCCCCATCTTCTTTTCTGCTGATTCACTGATTCACATGCTATGTGCTGCTGTCACTTACTGAGCTTAGGGACTGACTAACAATACACCATACATGTAGAATATAAATGTCACAGTATAAGGCTAATTAGTAATTAATAAGGATAATTACACATAACAGCACAGAAACCAGTGCAACTAGCATCAGAATTTAATAATCAGCCCTGTAGCATCAGTTTATATGACAGACCAACCTAATTTTCTGCTTGATAATTTGTAAGCTTAGCTTCTCAACAGCTGCTCAGAGCCCACTGAATATTGAGTGTCACATACACTTTCCAAGATGGTGACCTCTGTGAAAAGTTTGAAGTTCTGGATCATTGTTGCTATTGAGAAGGCTGGAAATTTAGTATATAAAACATGGCATTTTTAGGGTTTATTTGTCCTTTAAAGAGCTATTATTCAAATTAGAATTATTGGATCAACTCTAGAGATGCCCCTTCTGTTACAATAAAAAAAATGACAATAGGGTTGCTTTGAGGAAAATGTAGCCTTTGTGAACCTGTAGCAGTCCCTCACTATAAGCATGTAAAACCAAAGAAAATGCCAAACACAAATATTTTCCAATTAGATATATTGAGGACTTATATATCACATATTGCAGTGCCTAGTCAACAGTTAAGCATTATTAAAGTTAGGAAACAAGTTTATTATGTATTTAGCATATCTGCAGACTGGTTCTCTTTGAATACGACTCTCTTGTTTTAGGTTATACTTGCATTCATTGTGACTTACTAGTTTGCTATAAGGGCATTCATTGCCCAGTTATTTATATCTCCATTGGATTATTTAACAAGTTAGCTAAACTTTGTTGGTAAAGTTTGCACTAGATCTAGTAATCCATGGCAAGCGCTTACCATTTACCGGTTGCCTGTTTGACCTGTTGGCAAATATTGTACTGTAAGGGTCATAGGGAGGCCCAAATAGATTTGTCTGTATAAATGTTTCCCAAACAATAGGAGTAGTGGTTGGGAATCCTAGCATGAAGGCCAGTATTGGTGACATTTGAGAAGAAGTGCAGGGTAGAAGTGTTATAGTCTCTCTAGCGAGAGAAAGATGGTCAGCTGTATTTAGTATGAACAGTGTGTGTTCCAACAAGAAGTGTTAGCACTCTTTCTACAAAGCTTCCCCTGTGATGCTTTTAGTGCAGGGACATCGAGGTGGTAGGGATTAGAACTAGCGGCGGCTTCCGGCCTTACACTGGTGTATATAATGGCCCGAACAAAGCAGTGGCCAGTCCACATATCCACATCAATATTCATGAAAGAGTGAATTTCTTTTTCATCCTAATAATAATAATCTCATTCTGTCCCTGGGTCTAAAATGTTGAAAAATCTACTTTAGAAATGCTAAATCTCCACTATTAAAAAAACAAAAAAATCATACTACTGTGGACATTTTATGACAAACCAAGTGAAGGGGGGGGATCTTGGGACAATCTACCCTGGGGACCAAGGTCGTGAAGCTGTGCCTATTCTTGAGAAACCTTTTGGCGAGTGTAAAAATGTCATTCCAGGATAATAAAATTGCATTGCATTTGTTCTAGTTATATATTTCTGTGTAAGGCTGGAACAATATAGAAATACACATATATATTTACAAACACTAACTTACTGTAGGTAATGTAATTTAAACAGGGATATTTTAACTGGTTGAAGTTTGGACATTGAGTTTGATCAGTATGTGAGAAAAACCTGACCATTGAAACTTGATTGAAGCTTTTAGAAAAAGAATCCGTGACATCTGCACAGCTCCCTATTAATGGAAATACTGTATATAACTGACTCAGACTTCCTCTGCTAAGCAGGTTTTGTAGGTAATTATTATGGGATCTCTGCTGTGGGCACCTAATTGATAGATTCAATGAAGGCAAGCGTATGTGCTAAACAATTCAAAAGCCACTTCCCCCTACAGGTACAGATTGTCTGTAATTAGACAGCCACAAAGGGCTGCAAGCTCATTTTTGTTCTTAAACACACACAAACCTGTAGGGGAATGGGAAATCCTATTAGAGGTTCTGTGGCTTGGATGACATACAAGTGGTTTTATGTTGAATGATTTTATAAATGTGTACAAAATTGTGCGTTTTCAAGAAAGTCTACTAACTTTACAAATATATTTTTGTAGACTAGGCTCATTATAAAGGCTCGATATCCTAGAAAGATCCACAGAGGTCTGTTATAGACACAACTTGAGGGTAGAATGCTACCTGACATGATATATGAGGCAAGATTCACCTAGATGACCAACAAGTTCAGTAAGTCATTTTTCTGGTCTAGCGACTCATGGGGTTTTTGTGGGCAGGTCACATCTCTGCACACATAAAAATGATAGTCTTAAATGACTTTACAGGGCTCATAGACGAATGCAGTGCAGGAAGCCAATTACAAACTGGATGCAAATTGGCATATTTTTTTCTCAGAATTACATTGAAAGTAGCATTGCCACTATATGGATTCACATTACTTTTCTGTTTTGGCAAACCTTCCACAAATTTAAATGCATTTGTTTGGAGTATCAATTTCAGTGAGGCGTCAATGATAGCAATAGCACCTGATTCATTACAAAATCAGTATTATGCACATAATTTGGTGAGCAAACACACATTTGTGTTTCTCCAAGGGTCAAAAAAACTAAAGGAGTCCTGAGAATGAATTCCAAACAAGCTCCAAGAGAATCCCATTTACATGAGTTTATCCTATAGGCCAAAGCATGAGGCAGTCTCTTCAACCTTTGTGACTTGTATGTGAAATCTAACGGTCGAGAAATGAGGGAGGTTCCTTGGGGAGAACGATGGTCTATGTTGTAGTTTTGAGAAAAAGGCAGATTGCAGAGGGAATTGGGGCAGGTGGGGCTCTGTGGAAGCCTGAAACTAATGGAACATGGTAAGATTGGTCACCCTGAAAAAATTCTCCCCGAAAATGACTTACCATAGCATAACATTAGGACTGTTGCAAAATACAGGGCTGGGTTTATAAATAGCGCACGCCATAGCTACTCATCCCCACCATGTACCCAACCCGCTCGCACACTCCCTGCACCCACCCGCTCACATACTCCATGCACACCCTGCCTTGCATGCAAAATTCCTCTGCCCAATCCTGACTTGCACAGCCCCACCGCCCCCTCCCTCACCTACTTTGCCGTTGCCCTGATTGCCGGTACTGGGGAGGTGGGAGATTCAAACAACTGTCAAAATCACCTGCCCAGTCCCCAGTTCAGATGAATGCTGCCCTACGCCCGGACCTTTGTGGCCTGCCCACAAATCAAGGCCTGGCAACATATTACTTGTGGTAATCTGGCTTTATCATGGGAAAATGTGAAGGCAGACAATTTCCCGCAATTAAGATGGATTGCCACGAGTAATATGTTTTAATGTTATGCTATGGCAAGTAATTTTCTGAAGATTTGTTGCCTGTGGCAGCACAAATTTAACTGGAAGCAACATCTTTACCATGTGACATTGCCCTAAAGCCAGAAAGCAAAAGAAGGAAGTTAACGGTCACAATTAATCAGAGCGCATATCATTTAAAGTGAACCTGGTTTTAATAGGTTATAGACAGTAAAACACCCTGTGTGAATTAGGCAGAAGTCAGACAATAGTGTTTATTTCTCTATCCAGTTGTGCTAGCATGCAGTGTTTAATGCAAAGTCCATGTGTTTATGGACTGTAGTGTTGTCTTATAGTGTTTGAAAACTGGTGATTTGCAATCTCACCAAAGCTTAGTGCCCCACAAATTATTTATGATCTGGCTTCACCATGAAATTATTTCATGCCAACTTGTACGATATATTGAACACAAAAACAATTAATCAAGTTACGCTGTCTTGTGATTTTTTGGACACTGTCTGATTCTGCAGTCAGCGTCTGTTCGTGTCAGTGGAATACAGCCAAATACTTGATGCACTCATGTAAAACTAATCCCAAATAAGTGCCTCATAAATAATAAACTCATTTTCATACCAGTGTCCAGGACCATTACATGCAAGCCAAACACATGACTCGGACATGGATAATGTGATTGTAGCCAAGCGAAAAAAGAATAACACACACCAGTGTATTAGAAAAAGAAATGTTTATTTAGATGAGATTTGGTGTGTGAAAGACATGATGACGTGATTGCTAAGCATGGCGCTTTTCTTCGAAGAGTTCTAGCCTCTCAGACTTTATTTCTCAGCAAGTTGCTGATTTCCTGGATTTCACCGATAAGTTTGTCCATCGTTTTTACATCTTCAGCTAAATCTGGCAAAAGCTCTCCACTCGCCACATCTGTAAAAACTTGCTATAAAATAGCAATAACAAAAAAAAAAGTAAAAAACAATTGGACAGGTAGAAAATCCATTTAACACATACATACAAATACATCATAAAAACTAACCTTTAGAAAACATATAAAAGAATTATGACTGTGATTTGGACTTGTAATACGACGTTCTGATTGAGGTAGCACATCTTTGGGATCATTAATACAGTTCATAAATATAAAGGAACACTTGGGAATCAGCCTTTTAATGCTGTGTTTAGTTTAAAAAATGCATAGACGACTGGGGATGTCTGGTATTTTTATTACCGTTTAACACAATTGTATTGCATGTTATTTAAATGAGGCTAAATTAGGAACAGATGTCATGATTTCATATAAATGCAGGGCTTAAAGAAAGCGATAATACATACAAAACAAGCTCTTGCACAAACAAAAAATGTATTGCTAAAAATTCCAAAAAGTATTTTTTTGTGTTGTAGGTGATTCAGTCTCAAAAACAATTGTTTGGAGTTATTACATACACTGAAGAATAGACATGGAGCATCTTTACAGATGTCCTTAAAATGAATCTGAAACTACCAGAACATTTTGGCTAGGGAGTCTAGGTCACTCATCATAACTTATTTAGAACTAGTTACATCAGCACCAGGTTGTCAGGAGTTATTGAAGGTTAGATATGGAATGTCCTTCAGAAGATAATTTATACAATTGGGATCTTCATTCAATGTGAGTGTCCTGATTTCCTTCAGAAACTATTCTATAACTACCAGGATGTTTTGGCTGGGGGACTAGGTCACTCAGCATGACTTTTTATCTAGAACTAGCTACATCAGCACCAGGTTGTCAGGAGTTATTGAAGTTTAGATATGGAATGTCCTAACTGATGTCCTTCAGAAGATAATCTATACAATCGGGATCTTCATTCAATGTGACTGTCCTGATATCCTTCAGAAACGAATCTATAACTACAAGATAGTTTGGCTGGGGGACTAGGTCACTCAACATGGCTTTTTATCTAGAACTAATTACATCAACACCAGGTTGTCAGGACAGGTTGCATACTGCCTTTTGAAACTATGTCTCTGGTCACAGATTTCAAAGAGTTGTTAGGGACACACTGTCTGCAGTGATAGTGCACCACAGTTCACCAAAAATATGTAGACTGCTCTTCGCCAAATCATTTCCAACTTTACCCCAGTTAATTATAGTTACTAAAATTACTTGAACTGTTGGAAAATACAACATAACATATATTTTGTTTCATAGGTGGTCTAGTCTCAAGAAACAATTGCTTGCAGTTATTGCAGATTAGATAGCATGTCCTGACTTGATGTCCTTCAGATGATAATCTAAACTACCTGGATCTTCATTCAGCATGAGTGTCTTGACTGATGTCCTTCAGAAGTTAATCTGTAACTACCAAGATCTTCTGGAAAATGTGACTACAACATTCAACATAAGTGCCAAAACTGATGACCTTTAGAGGTTAATCTAAAGCTACCAGGATATTTTAGCAAGGAAAACTAGTACACAATTTTTTATCTAGAACTAGCTATATCAACACCTGGTTGTCAGTTATGACATACTGCAGATTCAAACTCTAGTCCCAGGCCTCACAATGTCTTTGAGGAAACATTACCTACATTGACAGTGCACTGTGGTACGCCACACGCAGTCAGACTGCTCTTCACCATATAATTTCTAACTTCGTCTCCATTTAATATAGCAGCTAAAGTGATGGTGGCAATTGAAAGAATCACAAGTAATTAAAGTGCATCATAAAATGTCATCGTATTTGGGGGGGAACACAATCATCATTAAAGGAAACGGAAATCCATCAGATACTTTATTTTAGTTCATGAGTAAATCACGCAGGAAGGAATGTCTGGCTTTTCAGCTTGACTGTTAGGGATGTTTTCCTTTTTGGCTTCCTATTTTCCATCAGAAAGACAAGGACTGACCTTGATATGATCTGACTTACGTAGCTACGAGCACTGTTATGGCTTTGCACATGATATATATGCAGACAAATGCTTTTCATACGCTCTACTTCTAAGAAATGTTTGTATATTTAATTTCATTACTTTAAGTGGCTTCACCCTTTTAGTTAATGTCTTGTTTGTTCCGTTGTCTATTTAGATTTTAAGTCCCCCCTCAAACAGGTTTATTTTTTCTATTGTTTATATTAGAGGTTGTTCAGATTTCATGTATTAAATCGTTTATAGACACAATGCATCTATTTACATTGCCAAAAACTGCGTTTCCTTTCCTTCAGTGGAAATAAGGGCCCTTAATAATAAGAATTATACAGCAATATTCTGTAAATAAAATGTTGTATTTAGGACTAACACACATTTAGTAAACATGCCACTGTCTTTCATTTATGTGCTTTTCATTTATTGAGGTTAACCGCTGCATTTCAATAAAAGAAAATTGGTATTTCAGTTTATGATAATGGTTAAAAAGAATATGTTTTCTAGTAAATGTTGCTTGAAATCAATTACAATCTGTTAAAAGAAATCCATAATAAAGTGTACAATCCAAATAGTACAATTTAAATGGATATTGCCACCAGGTACAATGTGTTGAGATTTACCTGAAAATAATAATGTGTAATACAGTGTAATAGGGTTGTTGTGGAAACAAATGTTTTACTTTACTACTCTAAACGTTACTGGCACTTTTGTTCCTGGTATGCACTTAACTATTTCTTGTTTCCTTTCTGGCAAATAACAAAAGCCGATATTGCTTTATGGCAAGGATTATAGATACTCTAGAGCGTAATCCCTGTTCCACAAAAAATACTTTTTATCTGAATGGCTATTAAACAGTTGCTATCCTACTGCTGGAATGCCTGTGGCTGATTTATCAATAAAAGCAAAAGAGATGACCAGTGGAAGACTACTTGAGAAGATTGAGTTTTGTGGCCTACAACAAGCAATCTAGTCATCAGTATAATTGCAAATATGATACCACCCCTCCTAACTGCTCTTCTATCCAGTATAAAGAAAATGCTGCTACAACTAATAGGCATGAGGCACCCTATCATCTACTGGAATGCCCTGCAATTCACAAGATGGCAGAGAAGGTTCCAGGAATATTGGTGGTCTTATTAAAGGGATCCTGTCATGAGAAAAAATTTTTTTTTCAAAATGCATCAGTTAATAGTGCTGTTACAGAATAATTCTGCATTGAAATCCATTTCTCAAAAGAGCAAACAGATTTTTTTATATTTCATTTTGAAATCTGACATGGGGCTAGACATATTGTCAATTTCCCAGCTGCCCCAAGTCATGTGACTTGTGCTTTGATAAACTTCAATCCTCTTTACTGCAAGTTGGAGTGATATCACCCCTGCCTTTCCCCCACCCAGCAGCCTAACAAAAGAACAATCGGAAGGTAACCAGATAACAGCTCCCTAACACAAGATAACAGCTGCCTGGTAGATCTAAGAACAGTACTCAATAGTAAAACCCATGTCCCACTGCGTACTATTCAGTTACATTGAGAAAGAAAAACAACAGCCTGCCAGAAAGCAGCTCCCTCCTAAAGTGCTGGCACAAGTCACATGACCGGGGCAGCTGGTAAATTGACAAAATGGCTAGTCCCATGTCAGACTTCAAAACTGAATATAAAAAAATCTGTTTGCTCTTGTGAGAAATGGATTTCAGTGCAGAAGTCTACTGGAGCAGCACTATTAACTGATGCGTTTATAAAACATGTTTTCCCATGACAGTTTCCCTTTAAGGCTGATGGCCTACTTCAGTTTTTTGCATTCAGGGAAACTTAGCTGTTCCTGTAGCAAGTTGTAGCTGGCTTGATATTATACACAGTTTCAGTGACTTGGATTTATAATTGAACAAAAGTATAAACGATGGGCAGAAAGGCAATTATATCTATAAGGTCATTATCAAGTGCTGATTAAAACAAAACCTTGGTTTTGGTGCAGTCAAGTTGATTTCTTTTCAGGGTTATTTTAATGTATACATTAAAAACAGTAAAAATTCCAAAAGAAATATCTCAGTATCAGACTTTGTGCATGGATATACCAAGCTCCTGCTTTCCATTTTGCAATTCCGAAACATAACATAATTTGGTCAGCAGGATGGAATTTCCTGTTTTTTTCTTAATTAAGACAAGCGGGCAGCTTATAGACTGATGCCTAGCAATAAAAATAAGATCATAGGCCGACATCCTTTTAAGAGACGCCACTTCATTGTTAACCCCTCTAACATATCCTATTTACATGGAAGTGCAACCATGATGCTTTCTGATTATTTTTTGGCTGAAATGCTTACATCTAGTCATTAGAGACACAAAGCAAGAAAGGAGCTTAGATTAGAAACTTTACTACACAAACATGACAGCATTTTCATAACCAAAAGTAAGTTATCTACTTAATTAAGTTCATGCATTTCAGACATGCCAATAAGCCTCTACTCCAGGTTTAGTTCCTCTTTATGTTGTGTGTATTATTAAGACATCAGGCATTACCCCAGTCAAGAAATATGAACTTGTAGAAGTATGTCTACAGCTATTTCTTTACTCAACAATATAGGAAAACTCACCACTTTACCAACATGTCAGGTTGACTAAAACATGAAATACAGGTGTTATGGGTGTAAACATATGGTGTACATACAGTGTATCAAATGCAATAGATGCAGCTTTAAAGTTAACTTTTAGTATGTTATCAAATGGCCAATTCTAAGCAAATATTCAATTGGTCTTCATTATTTGTTTTTTAAAAAGTTTTTTGCTTTTTACTTCTGACTTTTTTCCAACTTTCCAATTGGGGTCACTTACCCCATATGAAGCTACTGTATGTACGGCTACAAATGTAGTTATTGCTACTTTCTGTTACGGTACTCATCTGTCTATTCAGGCCCTCTCCTATTCATATACCAGTCTCATACTCTATTCAATGCATGGTTTGCTAGAGTAATTTAGACCCTAGTAAGGAGATTGCTGAAATTGCAAACTGGAGATCTGCTGCATAAAAACCACAAATAATAAAAAAAATGAAACCAACTGTAAATTGTGATAGGATTTCACTCTCTAAACCATACTAAAAGTTAACTCAAATGTGACCAACCCATTTAACAAATCTGAACCTGGTTAGTTATTATTTTGAATAAAAATAGGTACCACAGCTCTTTAATAAAACAAAGAGTTTTCTAAAATGAAGCTGCCTCTATTCTAATTCCAATAGAAGTCAGGACACATACTCACATGACGGTATTTATACATTTTCAAATGCAATTTAATGCTTAATAAGGCTCAGCAATATAATGTTCGTCTGATATCGTGTCCCACCACTAACCTTTGCTTTGGAGGAAAGGCTACGTAGATTTAGACGAGATGAGGAAAGGATCTGCAGAGCTTCCTGTGGGTTGGTCTTTCTTTCACTGCACTTCATTGCCACTGAAACAGTAGTGAAAAATATGGCAGATTTATTCAATAAATGGTATTTGCAAAAAAAAAAAAAAAACAGAATGATCCTTGGGGGATTCATTTCAACATACTGACTATTTTGATATAAATGGGTGGTTCACCCTTTTTTTTTTAATTTAAAATTTTTTTTTTTTTTTTCTTTAATGACAAATAAAAAATTCAATAAAGAAACAGAATATAAACAGTGGCTTACATGTCCTCATTGTATATTTCAAAATACAGTATCACATCATATAGTTGTTAAAAATATCTGGTCACTTCCTGTGACATCCTGGGTTATCATATATCTGCTGTGACGCATTACAAGAGTGGACGGGGGTGGGAAGAATGAAGAGGGGGAAGAAGGAGAAAAACGTAGGAAGGGAGCAAATAGAGTGTATAGAAAAGTAGTTCAGGTTTCATTATATTTCAGCTGAAGAACTCAAAACATATCACTTTCTATGTGCCACCTTATGTAGCAGTATTGGTCTGAGACTGAAAGCTTTCCAGGTGTTGGGCCACGGGTACCACTCCAGCTCATAGCTCCTATCTCGGAGTTTGTCTCTGATAGATTCCATCACCCTGATCCAGTTGACCTTAGTTACCAGCGCTTGTTGACCTGGAATTTGTGGTTCCTTCCAATTTGCTGCTAATACAGATCTTGCTGCTGCTGTTAGGATTTGTGTGGCTAGCTTGCTGGATTGCTTGAAACGTATGGCTCTGATTTTCATACCTAAAGCTGGCCATAGA
>CM044439.1:49919457-49959867 GCA_024363595.1 Xenopus borealis | reverse complement strand
CACACACATGTGGGCGATATCTGATTGATTCGATCTTGGGTCCTAGGGCCCAATGATCGGATCATAATGTATGGCATACAGATGTCGGACCACATCAACGAACAGATACGGTATGCAATGCAACAGGATTTTTAAACCTGTCTGATCTACATCTGCCAGATATCGATCAGAGAAGCCCATTAGAGAGCCCCAGACACGGGCCAATAAGCTGCCGACTCAGTCTGTCTGCAGCTTTTATCAGCCCATGTATGGCCAGCTTTAGTGATCATTCCACTCCAACACTAGTTACAGTGATAATTAAGCTAACAAATATTTGTATTAGCACAAAATACTTAGCCTGCTTGTTTCCCATGTAACCCTAAAGTCCAAAATACCCTAAAGTCAGTGGTGACAAAATAAAACAAACATCTTGTGTTTGTAATCCTACAGAAGTCACCAAGCCAGAAGAAAGACTTTATTTTTGGTTGGCTGAAGGAGCTTAGGGTCTTAGGGTCACTGAATATCACATAGTTGGAGTCAATTACTTAAAGAAGATACAGTGTGCAAAGAAACTTCAGAAAGCATTTTCCATGTTTTTCCAGTGTTCCAGTTGCCAGGGGGGAGTTGTACTTGACACCATTGCGGCCAATGCATCAAAATTGCAGTCACATTTTGACACAAAGTGGCAACAGGGTTCCACTGAATCGATGGGCACAGCAATATTCATTCGGAACAGGCAGCAGAAAAAAAGGTAGTAAAAACACAAGGATATGAATGGGGTTTCTCTAGCAACTGACTGGGGGGAAATTGGCAGGTCCGCAACTGCGCTTTTGTAAATGATTGTTTTATGGTTGGCACTTGGGGCCTCCAGTTTGCAGTTCTACTTTGTATACAGATGAGCCTTAAGGTGGCCATAGACGGACAGATAATAGCGTACGACTTTTCGTACAATATTCAGAGCGTGTATGATGGGAAATGAGCCGACCGATATCATCAGAAGATTTAGATACTGGTCGGCTGGTTGATCGGGCTGGACAGAAAATTTTGATCAGATGCCTTTGCACCTGAGGAAGGGGTTGGTCCCCGAAAGCTTGTGCTTGAATGCTTTTGTACTTCTGCAAATAAATGTTTTAAAGGCATTGCCGGATTTAAAGGTGTGCTTCTTCCCTAACTGGAATTTGAAGACACCCTTAACATCGGCCATTGTTAGTGCTGAATCGTCAGATACAGGTAGAATTCTATAGTTACTACCTGTATATCTGACAATTCAGCTCTATACGTGTGTGTTGAAATGAACAACCTCTCTTGGAAAGATCTTTTATGAGAAAGATCGTAATTGTTACGTCTATGGCCAGCATTACAGGTAAGCTCTACATTGCTTGCAGCTTGAGAAAAGACTGAGGGTGGCTTGAAATTATGCTTTTGTCAATGTTGTAATAATAAAGGCTTTTTAAAGATTCAGCATATCAGAGGATATTCTACTTTTTTGTGTTGAATTCAATAAAAGTTAGGTGTCTAGGGTATGCACCAAGCAAAACACATACTCGACATATAAGGGGGTGTTCTGACTCCCATATCTATATATATATATATTTCATTATAGTACACTGCATTGTTTTATTGTCCTCTTCTATTGCAGTTTTCTGTTTTTAAATGTCCCTCAGACACCTTCTGAGTGACATTCACTTTAGTGGAATTATTATGTTATGAATATATATCCATTTTGTTTGTAGAAATTTAAGTTAATTAAAATGGATCCTGCCATTTCTGTCAGATGTTTCTTTTTTTTGTTGGTTTATTAAGTGGTGGGCTCTGAGCAAAGAGCCAACCGGATGGCAGCCATGCCTACATCTGGACCACACCCATTTTACCAAAATATAACCCAAATGTCCCAGTATAATGAATAAATAAAATGGATAACAGAATATTAACCCCCAGGTATGCCGATAAGTGAAATTTATAACAGGCATATTACCCCTAGATGTGCCAGTTTCTACAGAAAATGGATGATTAGCATATTATCCCAACTGTGGAGAGCTGTCAGCTTCAAAGCAGGAGAGGACAGGAGAAACACAACTCGTGCAGCCATAACATTTTCAGACCAGAAGTGAAGTGATGTTGGCGGAAGCACAAGTGCGCCTGAAGCCACGGACTACTTGCCACGTGCATATTGCTAGGATGACATCACTGAATGCTTATGCGCACATTGAATTTCACCTGCAGAAAATGGAAAACCTGGGGAATTCCTATTAGTGATGGGAGATCAGGGGAGAACATAATCAGGTTAACTCCCGGAAAAATGGGGGGGTTGACAGGTATGGTTGTGCAAGTATAATCACAGTAGAAAAGGCCAATGAGCACTCCAATAATTCCAGAGTAAAACGACTGAAAAAAACCAGCACTCCATTAACTCCACACATGCTGGTAAGCTCACCAATAATAATGTCCAATGAACACTCAGTTAACTCCAAAAAATCAAATTCTGAATCTTGCAGATAATTTTTGAATTGTAAGGAACAACACATATTTAGCTATACAAAGATGACAACTCCACACAGTACTCAGAGCAAGTCACACTTATATATATATGTTTTTACTTACTTCTGTTTAAGTCTGATGTAAGCTGATGATAAATTATTCCAGGCTTCAGCATTCTGTAATTTGAAAGTAAAAATATTATTTATAAAATGTCTTTCATCAATGCCTCACAATCTGAAAACAAAAACAGAAAAAAAGAACATAACCATAGTCAAATAAGCAGACTCTTACAGAGACAATAAACTCTAAAATGTTCTTACTGAAGAAAACCTACTCTGACATATATTTATGATATCTCTCTGCACAGTCTGTGAGCACAAATGAAGGTTGTTTTCTATGTTTGGACAATTGGTTACAGCCCTAAAGATATCAGTACATGTAACTCATGTTAGTAGACAAGACAACATAGTGGTTTCTTGTGGGGGGTATAATTGGAACCTCTGAGAAAACATGTAAGGAAGAGAGTGGTAAATGAGAGAGATGAGGTCTTGTGCAGGGCGGAATTCGCACATAAAATCAGTAAACCTTTTAGAAAAGTTGGGAAAAGCCTGCAGCAAATAAATATAATTGTGTATTTTCATATAACTGGTTCTATGAACATGGAGATAAATGCAAGCATCTCCTCACCCACCACCTAAAGAATAAACAATCCAAGACTTACATTCCTGCCCTCAGAGATGCGGACAGTAACATCCACCAGTGACAAAATCCTGGCATCTAAAAATACTGGATTTGAAGCATTCATTGTTTATGCTTATTCACTATTCCCTTTTACAATTAGAAGATGTGATCTGAGCTGGGTTTCGTATGATAATCCGAAAAATTAGCGGCTTTCAGGTGACAAATCGAAAACATCAAACTATTAATATTTGCAAAAAGTGGTACAATTTGAATTTTCATTCAATTTTGAAACTTTTCCCCAATCCACTTTTTCGAGTTGATTATTTGATCAGAGAGTTAAATTCCGTTAATATCCACAACTGATACTGAGTATGGCTTTCATATGGGAGCATGGATCTTAGGCTATTCTGCAAAGCCATATACTAATATCATATACTGTATATGGCTGGAACAGTTTCAAAAACTATTATAACCAGCAACAGATTAATTGCATCATACTTTTCTGAAAACAAACCAGACTGTTTAATGTAATATGATATCTCCAGTTCCGGAACATATACTAGGCGTTCCATGGGGACATTTCAAATATAATAACAATTTTGGGTTACAGGCAATTTAATGTGTCTACTAATCACACCCTAATGTAAACCCATGTGAAAGTGCTATTATGATATTCTGATATTAACATTTTGACATTGTTTCTGATTTGTTATCTCTAAACAAATATATGGAGATGAGGAACAGACATAATAGTCTACAATTCACACCCTAATATAAACCCATGTGAAAGTGCTATTACAATATTAACATATGGGATATATGGGATAACAAAAACAAGTTTTTAATACATATATAGTACCCAGTCAAAATTTAAAAAGTCAAGAATCAATATGTAAAAAAAGAGCATTAGCCAATCAACATACTGGGCCCTTGAGCAGTTTTATAGAATTATTAGGAATGGCTTTAGATTGGAGACTGTCAACAGCCAGGAAGATATGATTAACGGCTTTCCTTCTCTTACTGTTTCCAGGTACATGATGCTTAGCCCTCAACTGCAAAGTTGCAAAGCACGTCTGTTCCTCTGTGCTGGTTTGATGTAGATATATAAAAATCTCAATGGTGGCCAGGCCATCCAAAACATGTGCAGACGATGTGATATGGGCATCTGGCATAGTGTTCGTTTTAATGAGAAAAGGGATGGGAAGATATATCAGGTCTGCTTCATCTACAAGTGAGTCATTGCATAGCACCTCTCACTTACTTCAACATAAATACCACTTTAATCATGTCATAGTCTAAAGTAAGACCATTAAAATGTTGTCTCTTGTAAAACAGTCTTTTCTAGGAAAAGGAACCTCCTAAAATTTTCCAGGTGTGGAAACTTTTTTCCACCTAGAAAAAAAATGTTATACCAGAGACTTGTTATTTTTATGGTTTCTTCTCTGCCTTATTTCCTGGTTAAACCAGTGTTTGGATTAAAGGAAAAAAACCTTGCTAAGCCATTTCTTCTTATTTCCTGCAAGACTGTACCAAGTTAAGGTAAAAGGCACATAAGCTACATGTGTACAGGTGTGTTTTATAGATGTATTCATAAAAGGAAAACTATATCCACAAAAAACGTAGGTCTCAATAAAAATATATTGCAGAAAACAACTCATATGTAAAACATGCTTCATCTAAACACTTTGCATAAAATTATAGTTTTTTAGTAGCAAGTGCCATAGAGTAATCCTAAATAAAAAACTGGCAAGGGTCACCTCCTGGGATCATATGATTCATGGTGCACACGAATAAACCAAGGGCACACATACACGCTAAGTCACATGAGCCTATTAATAGACAGAGTTCAGTCTTCTGCTCCCACAATTTTTCCTGTTACAGGTAGAGCTGCATTGTTTCTGGTCAGGTGATCTCTGAGGGAGCACTAAGACCAGTGTCGGACTGGACCACCGGAATACCAGGAAAACTCCCGGTGGGCCATGGTGTCAGTGAGCCCTCATGCTGCTAAACTTTTGGCCTATTTCATGGCCATTCCCTATTTCTATGAGACCAAAGAGGCTAAATAGATGGAATAATTGATTATAGTATGTAAAGAAAACAAACTAGGAGAATAGAGAATGGGTGAGGAGATGAATGTTAGTACTGAGAGTGGCCCCTGGTCTAAGGTTTTATGATGGGCCCCTGGTCTAAGGTTTTATGGTGGGCCCCTGGTGTCCCAGTCCGATACTGACTAAGACCATCACAAAATAGTGGCTCAAGGTAAAAGTTGTAAAAGAGCAATGTTTACTGATATATCAGGGCCACTCAATATTATATAAACTATCTGTATGTATCTATTAATTCTGGAGGTATAGTTTTCCTTTAATGAGATTCATATAAGGGGTACTGCAGGTATCTACACATCCAACTTTGTAATCATGTTGTGTGTTGGAAATGGTGCAGGCTGACTCAAGTTATTGTCCATTAAGGGGAAATGTATCTTCATTTTAAGCAAAACAAAATAATTTTTCAACATGGTTCCCTTTAATTTTGTAATATAAAAGACATTTGTAGCAAAACAATCCTATTAAGTTTAACTAATGCTTAAATAGATATATATCTATCTATATGGAGATCTGAAAGACTCCTTATCCTGAAAACCCCAGGTCCCAAGCATTCCAGATAATAGTTCCCATACCTGTAAAGGAAAATGAGCTAGGACAGACAGTAAAACATCATAACTCCCTTATCTATTGTAATATATCAGGCAAGACTCGCTTAAGAAAAATAAATCATGTTTCCACTAAGAACTTTTAAAAATGAATTTGTTTAAATAAAAAGAATATTTTTAATATTTAAAAAGCAGGTGCAGTACATATAAACATGCCCCTTCTGTTGAGAAGAAATGCATGAATTTCTCTCTTAATGCTCTTGTTAACCTTATGATTCTTTACAGATGTTTGGGGCAATAACTTGTTCTTGGTGTTAATTCCCAGCTGGTTTCACAGGTGCATGCTCCATAACTTAACCCGTGACTAAACACTAAAGGATCCTTTTCAGACAATTTAATGAAGCGTGCAGGCTTTCATTGGTGGTGTATTTCTAACTTAGCATACTGTCAAAATTCTCTAGTGAGAAATGAAAAACACCCATGGTATTACATTAATTCACAACTATGACAATGATCAAAGATCACATGGAGAAGGGGTGCAAACCTCCAATTGAATAAGTATGTTTCTAGGTAGGGTGCCACAGCTGGGTACTTTGCTTGGGTATCAAAAACCAAATTTTAATAATATGTAGTAATACTACTAGTAGTACAATGTTTGAAAAGTGAATCAAATATGTGTTTATTACTTTAAAATGTGTGCAAAATGGTATTGGATGAGCCTAAAGCTGGTCATAGATGTACAGATATAGTCTTGTACAACCATGTCAATCACCCATTTATTTAATGACAGAAAATTTTTGTTGGATAACATTAATATCTCTGTATATATTTCCTATATGACGATATCCATGGGTGAGCCAAGATTTTTGTCCACTGGACCAGTAATCGAAAGAAATAGGTGTCCCGTTATTAGAGAAGTCAAAGTGGTGTCTGCCCAGACTTCACTAACACTAGTTGAAACCACAGTCATATGTAAAAGCCATAATTTTCTGCCAACTCAGTACTGGTCTGCATAAGATCATATATTCTTTTTGCTTCATATAGTGAGAAAAGTAAAACAGATATTACTTAATTTTCTACCCCTTGCATTTGCACTACATATGCGGATAAGAATCCTTTTCCAGCAAAACGAAATCGATAAGCAGGTAGCATCCAACCCAAGCAGTGATCACCCAGTTGGTCTGTATCAGATTATTTCCTAAACCCAAGATATACACACAAACAGGGACAAAGACACACACACCCAAAACGACTAATAGTTTTGCTATCATCTATGTAATAGACCTGTCAAAATATGATCACTTATGGAATGCATGTTTCCAGGTATTATTATAAGTGGATTCTCTGCAAGTTATTTCATGCACAGTCTGTACTCTGAATGCAATAAAATGATTTAGCCTGAAGTTAAAACCTTGTATTGGTGATTGCTGGTGGATGGAATAATATTTCTACACTGGCAGCGTAAAAGCAGCTGAGATAAAATAATTTCTTTAACAAAGGATCAATGCTGTTGGGGATGCTAGTATTTGGACACCTTATAAGAATTAACCAATTCCAAACCAAACAAAGCAATTTTACAGAATGTACAGAAAACTATATTCTTATAAAAAGTTTTATTTCAAAAGAAAGGACATTATACCTGTAATAAGTAAACATTGCTGTTCCACTATGATGTCCCCATATTCCAATATGATTATTCCCCGAGATATTTATGACTCCTTGAGATTATCAGAGAGTAAACTCTAAGTCTAATAGCTATGAAATACTTCCTAATGCACACTTTATAGCTGTCTATATACAGTAGGAAACAATATTGCTAACATGTAAAATAGCTGCTACACATACACATACATCCACCTACATTTTTTTTAGTTTTGTTAACATTGGTGGAATACTTGCTGTGCCATTTAAAGCTAATTTATGCTCAGGTGGTCTCTGTTATGAGATTTTTAAATATTGTAGAAAAGAAATCCAAGTAGGAATACAAATTGAAGAGGCAAATAAGGGCATCTTCTCTGGTAGCTCCTAGTCTCAGGATACAAGGCTGAAATTCCAATTAATGATACTAGGTGAAAGCCTGGTAAATGGTTTAAATAATATATCTATTCCAAGCTTGTCTGAACCACATCAGATACTTTTATTAATACACAGGCGTGACCAGTTCAGCCTGAAAAAACATGTCATAAAAACAGCACTACCTTGAAACATTTGAGGAGTTCCCTCACTGAAATGGGTCTTTTGAGGACTACCAGTAAAACACAAATGTTTGAGGTCACCCTACACTCGGCCTCCTGGCTTTATTGTTAATTTTATTTGTCGCTCAGTCTCCCAGTCAGCTGCGCCTTCTTTTCCATGCAGTGGCAGACTGGACCCCCAGCCCCTCTAGAAGCTCCCTATGCAGGCTGGTAGTCTTCCTGCTCTGTGCCCTACTCAGAGACACCTTCCTCACATTCTCAGTACAATTAAATACTCTTACAGCACTGTGGAAGGTCTGCTCCAATACGAGTGAATAGTGGAATGTAGTGCCTGGCCTGCCTGTTCATTGCAGTACACTCCAGGTTCAAGGACCTGACAACTAAACACCTTTGGTCATAGAAAACATTCTGCTTAACAAAACCTTCTGTGTAGCTAACATTTCCTACTGGAGAGAAATTAAAGGCAAAATATGTGGTTAGTCTCTAGCAATATTGTTTCAAAAACTTAAAAACTGCTAAACATGTGTTTCTAATCCAAGTAGCCTTTGGCTTTTTCAAATATAAATTAATCACACTGCGGCTCCCATTTCATAATTAGGCTGATGTAGCAAATATGTTCATTTTAATATTTCCACTTTTTTCTGTGTTAAAAATTTATTAAGTGGTCTTATTAAATGAGCTAGTTTTTACTGTGATGTTACACAGATGTGTTTTGTCTCCCAAGGTTCAGTAAACCTCTTTGCTCAATACGCATTCAGTGTACAGGGTTTTTCCCTAGAAAATATTTTAGTCAATTGTTTTAATCATGAAAAATCTATAGTTTAAGCTATTTCTTGAACTAAACAAGACAAAAAAGATAATTTGTAGATCATTAGATTATAAATTCACCAATAATCCCCCTGCATAATGGAATCCTCTGCAACAAAATATGAAAGGAGGGAGTCCATTCTGACAAGGCAATATCTGCAGAAAGTTTGTATATTCGCCCGCAGATAAGACACATGCACACATAGTCTAAAAACATGTAGACAAGTGAATTGGTTCCAGATGTCACTGTCTGTAGCAAGTGTTTTGTATAAATCTGATAGGGAAGATGTAAATAAGTGCAATGATTTATATTCATTAATTGTGTAGGCTATTTAAAAATGTGGTTTGCTACTTACATCAGGCTCTAAAGTCACACAGCGCTGGAAAGCTTTGGCAGCTCCTTCATATTCTTGTAAGGTGATATAGGCACAGCCAAGAGAGAACCATACTCCAAGCTGTGGAAATACAAAGAAAAGAGGGAAAGGATTATGGTAATGCAGTAATAATCAAAACCATTGAAAATAATTTTTTTAAAAAAATTCAGTCTTGTATCAAGTCGTGGGACATTTGTGAGTAAAACGTTTCACCCGTGCATTCTGAATCAGGATGTGGCTTGCCTCATAAGCCATAGAACACCTAATTTAGCAATATAAGACAGGAGGCCGTTCTTAAAGGAATAGTTAAGTGTAAAAATAAAAACTGGATGAATAGATAGGCGGTGCAAAATAAAAAATGTTTCTAATATAGTTAGTCAGGGAAAAATGCAAACTATAAAGGCTGGAGTGACTGGATGTCTAATATAATACCCAGAATCCAACTTCCTGCTTTTCAGCTCTTTAACTTTGAGTTAGTCAGCGACTTGAAGGGGGGCCACATGGGACATAACTGTTCAGTGAGTTTGCAATTGATCCTCAGCATTCAGCTCAGATTCAAAAGCAACAGTTATGGCCCATGTGGTCCTCCCTAAAGTCACTGATTGGTTACTGCCTGGTCACCAGGGTAACCAGTCCAAGAGAGCTGAAAATGCAGGAAGTTGCATTCTGACTATTATATTAGACATCCAGCAACTCCAGCCTTAATACATTACATTTTTGGCTAACTAACTATATTAAAAACATTTTTTTTATTTTTGTTTTCATTTTTATACTGAACAATTCCTTTAATATGGAAAATCTGAAACAATGCCCTCAACCTCTTAATAATAATGCCTTTGACCACCTCCCTGTGGTCAACAGAGAGGTTCAATAGTTATTCAGGTCAGGTCTGCCAAGCAGGACTCTGAAGTGTTCTGACAGCAGAGGCCGACAGGTGTCTTTTTCCTGGCAGTTTCAACAAAGTTTTTTTTATGGGTAAAAATAAAAATGAAATACAGTAACTTCATCTTGGCAAAACAACATTGTTTAAGCATGTGAAAATATTTCCAGTGAAAAATTTCATACAATAATCAAAAATAGATCAATGTCCAAATAGGTAGGTAGAACTTACAGAAGCAAATGCAAATCAGGAACACAAAACTGGACTTTTACTGTGAATGTAGAATAAAAAGTAAACATTTATTCAAAAACAGCTTTGTAATAAAATGAGATGCTTCACACAATCTATCAGTCACCAGTTTGATTGCAAAAGCTATAATATCTATGTATAATACAAGATGATTTTTTTAAACAAAATAGACATAAGTAGACAAGTGTTTGTGATTATATATGAGTTAGAACTTGAAATATAGCCACTAGGATGAACATGAAGTATTTCATTTCTGACTATATTTTTTTCTTTTACTAATAAAGTGTGTTCTAAGAGTGTTCTCAAAATATTCCTGCTTTTAGCTCTTAAAGGGTTATGTTGTAAGTGGATAAAGCGAGTATTTTATTATCATCTTCATTTATATAGCGCCGACAAGATACACAGTGCTAATTAAAGGAATTGTTCAATATAAAAGTATAAACTGGGTAAAATCAGCTGTGCAAAATAAAAATGATTCTAATACAGTTAGTTAGGCAAAAATGTAATGTATAAAGACTGGAGTGACTGGATGTCTAACATAATAGTCAGAACACTACTTCCTGCTGTAACTATATAAGAAACATTAATTTTGCACAGCCTATTTACCCAGTTTTAATTTTTTACACTGAACTGTTCCTTTAAAGTTGCATTCATTATGTATGAATTCATACAAGTGCAAACTCTAGAAATCATTCTAAATTAGTATTCCAAATGATCTACAGTACCCTCTAGCTATCATATCATATCATATACAGTAGAACCCCCATTTTACATCCCCTGATTTTAAGTTTTTCCTCATTTTACATTGTTGTTTTGTGGTCCCACCTATATATCATGCATAATACATTTCCTTGATTTTACATTTTTCCCCAGAAAAAAATTAAATGGGGATTCTACTGTATATCCATTTTTTTTAAACTTATCTCAGTGTAGTTATGCATAGAATTCTATAGATTCACATATAGGTTAGTGAAATGTCATTCCCATGACCATCATACAGTTTTGGAGGTAATGTTTCTGATCAAAAAGGAAACATTTTCAAGTTATTGGAAACTCGTAAGAAAATGTTCAATAGCTTTGTCATAACACTTCAAGTGGCAATATATAGCATAGGGTCCAAAATTATTTAGAATACATAGACAGTGCAACTACAGCAGTTCAAGTTGGAAATTCCACACCACTTATGTCCACTATATTTAGGTTGCTATGTAAGGATTAAAGGATCTTGCTCTCCTGACTGACATATCCTAATTCTGCTGCCTACAAATGCACTGAGAACCCATAATCCACATGAAACACTGTCTGAAGTTTCTAAATAAAAATAATAGAAAAACTCCCTAAAATGTCCTCTTTTGTCACTTTTAAAAGTCTGCTTTGGTTAAAAATAAATGTTTTATTGCTCACAAGACTTTATCAAATGCATTAACATACGCATAACTAAAAAGATATTCCTACAGTATACATTTGTTCTTTTTGGGAAATTTAAAGGGTTTAGGTCTTGAAGAACTACATAGAGGATATAGATACTCCATTTCTATCTGGTTCATCTATACATGTAAGCCACATTCAAATGTAAAAAGAGTTGGGGAGCAATACAAGCATGAAAAATGGCCATGGGGTAACTGGCTATTTGATACCCCTATGTGGACTGTCAGCCTATAGGAGGCCACTGGGAGCAACATCCTAGGGGTTGGTGTGCAACACGTTGCTCACAAGCCACTGGTTCGGGATAACCTATCTAAGGGTAGAACAACCCGGCCAATTTACTGCATCTGCATGCAGCGTCTGCATCTCCCGTTGGATGAAATCAGCTTCTACGTGCAACATTAGAACTGGCGCAATCTGATCGGATGCCTGTGTTTTGTTGCATCGAGTCGGAACACAAATCAGCCATTTAGTGCTACCCTTAGGGACTCCTAGTTTGTCTTATGTCAAACTAGAAAAAAAACACTCTTTTTTTAAATTGTAGACTTTAAGGTTGGTCTAAAATAATTGTGCTCTTCTAATTATGTTTTTTTGAAAATGAATAAAAATAACCAACGCCAATTATACTCTCTAAAGCTCTGAACCAAGCAACAAAATGCTCTCTAGGGGATTCAATATAGATAATCTTATCAGAGCTTTTTCGAGTGCTATGTATGGTTCTAGTTAATTATGAAAATACATATCATATTCCTTTGAACAGGGAGAAGAAGAATCTGCCAGTAGAGATGCCGCAGAGACTCTTTTCTGCGTTTTCACACGCAGTCATCAATTCGATACAATAAAGAGAATCATAAATTTAAAAGAATACCACAGAAACATACAGGCTCAAGATTTTTGACTAAGAGAACAAAATCTATAGGTGAAACCCTGCCTCCCAGCGTCATAGATGCATCTAGGCAAAAAACACATCTTATGGCTGCAATCAAAGGCTATGTGCAAGTATGGAGTCAGAAGTTGTGTGGCATGCAGACATTAGAAAACATGAACTAAGTTTACTGCTTCTGTTTCTCACCCCAGGCAGATTCCTTAAAATCTTGTATCTGCATGTAAAAAGTTAGCCCTACACAGATATGATTATTATAGCACACATTAGGGCAATACTGGGCAGAGAACAATACAAGTTAAAAAAGTTTATTTTTACCATATAGCTAATGAGAAAGTCCAACTTTGTGTCTGCCTACAAGTTAGCTAGGGCTCACTAGGTAAGAATACACAAATGATGATGACTACCGCTCCATATTTACATTAATATATAACTTATATTAAATACGAGACAAATCAATAGTCCACAGTGTCCCACTGACAACAAAAATATGGCAATGACATAAAGGATTTAAGAGTTTTCTAAATACATGCCACTCACTACAGATATCTTGCTATGAAGAGAGGTGCAATAGTTTTGAGAACTAGTCAAAGTCCTTACATCTGGAGGTCAAGCTCACACTTAGAAAATACTCTCCTAAATGAAAAAGGCTACCAGTTCAACAATGATTGATCTCACGCAACGAGAAATGGATCCAGCAATTCACTAGAACACAGTTTTTGGCAGCATTTTTATTGAGTTCACCAATCACCACTCGCCATTCATTTTATGGATATGTTTTCAACAAGCATAAATATATGCACACTTGGAAATACACAGTGTCTATTGACTTAGGTGTATTGATTGATTGATTAAGGCAGTTAAAGAACATAAACTGGCAAGTTATTATGATTGTGGGCCATTAAAATTAACTGTACAGCATATGTATTAAATGCTTAATCAAAATCTATTTCTGAATAGTGACTCTGGGCATAAACCAGATGTATGGTATCTGTATTTTAGTTAACAGTAAGATTGCATCTAAGCTTGATAGGTACTCAAATACTAAATGCAGATAAGGATTTCAGATGCAAGTATTTAAGGCAGATTTCCCACAAACAATCGGCGTATTTATACTCAAGATTTATTATTAAAAATACATGGCTATCTTTGTATATTTTTCAATAGTGTGCTAGTGTGCTTTCCAGTTTCATCCATGCCATACCTCCTTGCTTTCTCTATTTAGTATTTTTATTTACTAATTTAAAATGACATGATCCTGCTTGTTCCTCATTCTGTTCTGTGCTGTGTCTTGTGCTTTTTAATGTCAAAATATTCAAACTTTTATATAGCCCCCCAAAGTTCTTTTTATGTTCTTCAACAATGGTTCTTTAGATTTTCTCTTAGATGATCCTTCAATTGCATTTGCATCTGTAGTAACAAGTTTTGTTTCATGCCTTTCCTATTACATTTATCCCCTGCTTTAACTTCTTATTGATGCCTCTTAAATTATTTTCCTTTTAATTTTGACTAGAAGCTGATGGCCACAGGAGAGAAATGAACAGACATAGGAAGGCATGGTATATACAATATTGATCTTATGAAGGTCTTGACCTTGAATATATAACAATACACTGTACAATTTGCTGTCCAATATCAATGATTTGTAAACTTAGGACATTCAATATACAAACAACATATGCCTGCAAGTAAGAACAATTTTATGGACTGGATCTAAAGATGCACATGCTTTGTGTCAGCAACACGCCCCACAATGATTTATAATAAAGCCTGCACACAAAATTGTACAGGTATTGACTATATACCTGTAATCATGGTGGAAACAAACAAGTTCTATGAACAGTGTGTAAAATATTAAGTATGAACTGTTTCGCTCCCATTGCCCTTTGTTCCTCATGCAGCCAGTAACAGTGAGCTCCTAGTTAACACTCTACTTAGAGGCCCCATGCCGTATCATGCTGCCACCAGTGTTCTGTAATAATATTCTGACTTTGGGCCCAACTGATACTTATTTGAAGGCATGCCAAAAGTGCCAAAAGTGTATGGAATGCACGTAGCTAAATTGTAGAGTCAAACAAGCTTTATTAAGCTGAGTTGGCAGCTTATTGGCCGGTGTGTGGCGCCCTCCGACGAGCTTACCTGATTGATATCCAGCCGAAAGTCAGCCAGATGTCGATCGGACTGGACTAAAAATCCTGTTGGATCGCAGCCGCATCTGTTCGTTGATTCGGTCCTGCGATCCAACTGCCCCTATCTGCACCGTTCTGATCCAATCGTTGAGCCCTATGGCCCACAATCAGATCAGCCCGATAACGCCGAATAACATGATATCACTGCAAGCAATATCAGGTTGCTTTAGTCACTTTATATTTAACACTGTATTGTTTAATTATTAGAATTAGCTAAATGCAAAATACATCTGCTGCCTGCATTTACATCTGTTTATAGCAACCATTGTGATTGTTTTCAGACTACTTCACCTAGGCAGACTCTTTCATAACATTACTCAGTTTAAATAAGGCTTACTTTTATTAGTTTTAAAGAAAGTCATAGGGCTGTTTTGGGCAACTAAGAAAAGCATTTTAAATAGCCCAAAGGCCAACTCCTGGCAACAGCTGCCTAAAAATGATTTTTCAAGCAGCAATCGCCTGACAATTACACAGTGCTGGCAGTTCCTGTGTAGCTGTACCTATGTGCTGTCCTCTTTAAAACAAAATTGGTGGAAATAAACAGACTAAGATGCCTTAAAAGGTGTGAATAGGCATACTTGGAACCAGGGCTTTCTATAAAGCATGTATACTCTACAGATGGAGAAAAGCAGCTTAAAGCAGTGGTATCCAAGGTCCAATAGCAATGCAGGTGAGATATCACCCTGATGATGAAAACGAGCTGCTGGCTGAGCAAGATCTTGTTATGTTATGTTGTTATTCATTTATTTATTTATTTTACGTCCCATTTATCTATTTAACTTCCTATTGAGAACTGTTACAGGGCTGTCTCTCCCGGCAGTGATGAGGGTCAGACAAAGCGTTAATATGTTTATCATAATCCTCTCCACTTATATTGCACCATACCAACAAGTAAGCTTCAGCCAAGTGCCCACACAACCATGCTAATTACATGCAGTCAAAATCAGGTCATATGTAATAATTAGATATTTAAGATATAGAATCCCCTGGTTACCCGTTGCTTGTCTTTTCAAAAATAAATTGACCACAGGACTAGAGAAAAAAAGGTCCATAATTCTTGGCGCTTTCAGTTGAGCCAGTATTGTTTTTGTTTCACAGCCCTAATTGACTTACTAGGCCTATATTCATTCAAGCTAATCAGTTGCAGAACATTTTTTTTGGGACGCTCTGTCAGTACAACAGCTTCAGGAAGACAATTCTACAACTCCACAGCTAAACTTTTTACTAATCTCAATGGATGACCTTGTGTCTGCTGTAACCTACTGGTGTACAGATGCAGCCACTTGGATTTGTGAGTTAAATGCGTCATGACTCAGGGCTAATTGAAGAAACTGTGTTATCTAAAGTTATCTTAACTCATTTAATGCATTTAACCTTTTCATTAGCATACCAAAGCACCATTGTTTTCAAAGATGAACTCTTTAATTAGATGGGATGCTGTGATGCAATTTTGTGTGTTAAATGAGACAAGTGTGAAGTCTGAGTTTAGTTATTCTGTGTCAGACACACAATCCAAAGTGGCTTCATCTGTATAAAACTTCCCCTTTATATATATATCTATAGATAGAGATCATACACTATACAGACCTTTTCTCCTGTATAAAAAATGACAAATATTTACCGCAGGTGAAATATTGCACATTATTCTCCGAACACTGAACACAAAATTGCATGAAATCTACAAACTCTGCCTTTCATTATATTATTCTTATTATATAAACTCTAGAGCAAATGGACCCAGTTTATGGGCCCCAACTCTGTCCTATTATTACATACCAAGCTATATCAAGCTTTAGAACAAGCACTGCTGTAAGATGTTTTCAGTTTTCTGACATTTTCCCCTCTGTTAGGTTAAGTTTGGAATGTAGGTATGCCAAAGTGAACAGAAAAAAAACAAACAAAATCAATAAGCCATTAAACAAAATAGGCCGAGATATATTAAAATACCAGCAGTGATTAGATGGGATTTGTATTAGCCCTGTTCTATTTGCCTGTTATGTCAATACGTATTACTGCATCTTGGTGAAAGAGCAATCCCGAGAGGGGAGGGAAAAAAAAGTATTTAACTTTTATCTACACGCTGAAATCTGGCAATGATTGACATGTCAGAAACTCATCCTTCACTAGCATTTACAAAAAACTGAAAATAATAACATAACTTCAACTGCTTCACTTGACAAAAATGCTAAATATTCTGTTTTCCAGCTTACTTACTTTACCCTTCACATCATTTAATCTGATACCCCTGAAGGAACATTGTGCTTGATAACCTGCTAATGAGTCGAAATAGGAATGGGAATTGAACAGAAAAGTATAAAATAAAGTTGAAAGACAGAAAAAAAGTATTTCTTAGCTATTATGTCATTTTATGGGAATGCTGGAAATCAGAATCTTGCATGTAGTGTTTCTACATACAAAAGATTTAAATCTTTTTGACAACACCAACATCCCCCAGTTAAAAAATAAATTAAAAAGAGAGATTCAGGATAATAATTGATATGACGTCTGTCCCATTTCCCCTAGTCCTGTAGGAGCCAAAGAGGAAAAGTATCACAATAAATAAAACAGGTTAAGGACTAGGAGATAGGAGGCCAAGTTGGAGATGAGGGAATGAAAAATGTAATTATTCAGTTAACAAACTTGTTCTGCCATCTTTTGTTGAAATAACAGCTTTTAGTCTTTTGGAGTAAGTTTGTACATAACAACGCACCGTTATTTGCCCATTTATCGAAGCACATTTGATGCAAGTTAGCTGTATGATGCTTGCGCTCATCAGTTTTCAAATTTGCCACAATTTGTGGTGTAATCAAAGTGCTCACATACCATGTATGGCCAGTTGTTGCACATGTTTTCTTTGAATAGTGCTAATGTTAGTGTGGCAATAGATTTGGGATGATTATCCTGTAGAAAGATGAACATTCATTTCCCTTATTTGTTTGCCCATGCATTATAGCAATATCTAGCTTTCCTTCTAGTTTAACACGAAGCCCAGCTCCTGCTGAAGAAAAGTACCCAAATGCCCAAAGCAGCCACCAACTACTGTAGCAATGGCGTTTTTGAGATGTTTTAAGTGTTACATTTGTGCCACCCATATTTCTTTGCAGTTAGATCTTGGCTTCATCTAACCATTAAATACATCCCAAAAGATCATTTTCATGCTTTCGCCCCCCCCCAGAAAATCTTTAGTGGTCAGATACTTCCACCATAAGGTTACATGTATTTAAGAGGCCCATTTACGAACAATCAAATTTAAATTTCCCCCCCAAATCTCTAAAAATGTTTGTTGTTTCTATATTGGATAGCTCTATGAAGTGTAAAAACCACAAAAAAATGTAATACAAATATTTGCCAGGTAAAAGTTTTGGAGGTGCTATAGCAGTCAATGGGAGCTGCATTGATCCTAGTGGACCATTTTCAATCAATTTGGACTTTTAAAGGTTTTCAGGTTTTTCTGCATTGTCCAGTGTTTTTTTTTTTACTGTTCACACTTTTTATACATGGATTTTTTAATAGCTTTCATGACATTTGTGATTTTATAGTGAGTGAGTTTAATCGTTGGGTTCAAAAAGCTCTAAAATGAGACTGTTGAAAAATAGGCCTCCATGCCTAAGTAGGACCTCTTACAACCAATTAACTTTAACACTTTTGTGCAAGCTTAGGGGGCTGCATATCTAGCATTGTTTTATATAGAATTCAAGGCCCTATGGCATTTGTTATCTGGGTTCAAGCCAGACTGGAATTTTGAGTCCAAGAAACACAACTGCATAATGTACAATATACCATAGTATGGGGCAGATTCACTAAAGGACGAAGTGGCTAACGCTAGTGACAATTTGACAGTGTTGCCAAAAGCAGGGACATTGCTAATTCACTTACAGGTGCCAATTCAATAGCGAAACAGACCGTCACTAGCGTTTGTTCACACTCTATCACCAGGCCACTTTTCGCTCTGCTGAAAGGCCGTTACTCTGTAAATTCAGTAAAGTGCGTATTTTACTGGACATTGCAACCTCAGACCAGGCAAAGTGCTAAAAAGAAGCTACATCTTCCTCAATCTTCTGTCACTTACATCATATCCTGTGTGCTGAAAATGCATTAAAGTTACAAAACCGCTGGCGGCTTTTCATTTTTTTATTAAGGTTCCCTGGACATTTTTAATAAAAAGTGGTAACTTCAAGCATTTGCACCAACATTTATAACAAAGACCTCAAGACAACTTTAAATTACCCTCCCTATACAAATTGACCTAAGCTCAAAATCAAGAATCAGAATTTTCGCTAGGCACAAACGAACATTAGTGCATTTTCGCTATGAGATACTCGCACTGCTGAAGTAACGCTACCAGAAAGTCACATCGTTTGGCACCCAGGATGAAACTTTGCATATTAGTGAATTGGCGTAGTCCAAGCAGATTTGCGTTTGGCAAAGTGGTACAAGGTGTGTCAAGCTGACACTGGCGAAAATTAGCATGTTAGTGAAACAGCCCCTAGATCTGTACTGTCCAACTAGCATGTGAATCAATGTAAATACCACATTATAGCATGTGCCATATGCCTTGGGTGGTGAAAGGGCTAACAACAGAAATTAATTTGTTTAGTTTCATTTTCTTTGGGGGGTTACAAAATTAAACAGCGCAGAAAAATAAATGTCCGTATGGCCTTGGTTTTAAAAATTAGAGACCTACTCTCTGCCCTTGGTACCATCAAGTCAAACATAAACTGAAAAGCCACTGTGTGTACTATTTGCACAATTGCACTCATACTGAAGCAAAGTTAAAGCAAAAGTACAAACCTTGGTTCAACTATATTTGGCTGTCCAAAATACCTCTCAGTAAGAAAGGATTAACTAATGCATACCTCATGTAAACTGTAATTCATATTGACATATCAAACATTGCACTTTTGGCATTCTTTCTGGAGTCTCTGAAGGTACATATTTTCTTAGCACATCTGAGACATCTAAGCAATGGAAAATCAGTTTAAAACTGTTTATTAGTTGACTTTTCATATACGGACAGCCTAGTAAGTAGAGAGCAAGACAGTGTTTTACACATCAGCAGATAAAAATGATGTCATTCTAATGGGTTCGTCTGAGGAGAACTGATAAAAGAAGCAATTTAAAAAGGCAACTGCAAGTGACAGGTGATATGATGCCCAGAGAAACAGCAATTTATACTGGCAGTAACAGCAACCAAAGTTTGCACATCTGTAATGTAAAAACAGATCTGTGTGTCTGGGAATGGGGAATAGCATAGTTAGTAAATTAAGTTAAATCGATGATGACGATGCACTAAACTTTTTCCACCTAATTAAATGTCTATGTTCAGTGTGTTCCTTCATTTACTAAATCAGCTTTAAAAACACATTCCCTAGTTTCAAAAAGCCTAACTGTAATTGTTAATTGTAAGGTTGTTTGTAAGGCTGTAAGACGTGTTATTTATCCTGCTAAATATGTATATATATATAGTTCATAAAGTTCCAGTTTTTTTCACCTGAAGAAGTCCCTGGAGTGCGGTTTTGTCTGTAAACTTTATGTTAAAAATTTTTTCCAGCACCCGGGCAGTTGATTTTTAGTTTTGAGTGCACCTAATTGTACTGTATATATATATATATATATATATATATAAATAATTGTATATACCTATGTGTGAGATATTAAATACTTTTCCTTAGATAAATAAAATCCACAGGCAACAATGAAAAGGAGGTCTACTGTGAACGAAACTGTTCTTTCAAGTAAAAAAAAAATAGTCATTACTTAGTTTTACCAACTCAGTACTGTTTACTGCAAATAAGTAATCTGAGTCAAAAGACACCACAGAAGTACCAGAAAATATTATCAGCAAAGGATCTTGGCAACCATGAAAGAGTCTAGGTGGGAGGAGACTGCAAGAGAGAGGTCTGTATTTATTATGTGTGAGTCTTTGTCATCAGATAGACCCTTAAAAATATATCAGTACCTGGTTCTCCATCTTCTCTGTGTGCCAAATTTTACCACCTTTGATAATTCAGTTGAACTCATTCTGTTGCCTTGTACAGCATCATTGCTAGTATTATATCTACTCAGACACAAAACCTGCACCTTCCCAGATATAGCAGGATGTTTCATCACAATATGATACAGAATGATGATGTGACAACCACAGAATAGCGCCATTTATTTATTACCCTAGCCAGATGCTTTAATGGAACACTGAATGAAGACCATATCAAAACACGTAATATGGCAGTTCTCAGTTGTTGTATGAAAGCAAATATGCAGATAAAGAACCAATAAGTATTATGTTATAATTATTTGCCAGTTTAAGAGGCACTAAAGGAAAATATTATAAATGTGTTCCGTTTTAAATAATACAGATGATACAATACAATGATACAGACTTAATTTTGTACCAGAAATGTCACTCTCAACCTCCAACACTATATCAATGCTTTAATTTCAGACTACCCATGCTTCTTTGGGGGAATTTGGGCACAAATAAGAATAAACATTTGCATGTCACAATGTAATATTCTTAATTAGAATTTTATTGAATTGCAAATCTTAATTGCCCACTTTTAAGACCTGCTTGAAAGTGGTGTAAATATTTGGGAAAATCAGAAACTATAACATTCGCAACTGCTATCCTACGGTTGTACGAGGGGCAAAGAATTCCCAAAATGTTCATTACATTCGTGTGAAGGAAAAAATTATTCGTAATGTGAATATTTATTCACGTTGGTGACCTATATTACATTCTCCAATTTGAGTTCCAAAGCTTTGGAAAGAACGTTCATGAAAAATTATTATTTACAATAAACTTAAGCAAATGTATACATCCCTCACCTGTATAGGATTGATTTTGACAGATTGTTCAAAGCACTCGGTACATTGTTTGAATTCCTTGTTCCGGAGATGGAGCAGCCCCTTAGAACGTTGAGAGCGAGCACTTCGATGGTTGGACAGCTCCCATGCTTTGTCATAATACTGATGATCTTTTAATACGTCCCCTAGAAGGCAGTAGAGATGTGGTGTCTCCTTTTTCTCTAGTTCTTGTCTCAGAATTTCTTCAGCCTAGAAGAAATGGTTTCAAACAAAATAAACCAAATTTTGATAATGGTGAACATATAACTAAAGAAAGATGAGGTTATACACAGTATACTGCCCTAATAAATATATATGTATAGCTGTTGGGGGACTCAAAGAAGAAAGGAGAAGATCCTGGAGTAATTACACCTGGACCTTAGCACAAATATAACTACCTGCAGTGAAAACTTATGAGAGGTGCCTATGCTCAGTGTTGAAAAGTAGAAGAATCCTTTGTGGCATGAAGTGATGGTGGGTGCCTCTGGTGCATTAAAAATGGAGCCATTTGGAGCATAAATGTTCATATATAAGTGGGAGAGGCCCTTGTGATAGTCTGTGTCCTGGCCATCCCAGAAGCATTAGAAGTGGATTGTCTTTGCTTATTTAAATGATTTTGGCACTCCCCTAAACTAAACTGCTTCTGTAAGATATGTGGCCTGTGCAAGGAAACAGCGCTAAATATTTATGTTTATTTTTTATAGTAAAAGCCTCTGAGTGTGCAATTCATGAAACTAATTGCAGGAAATATCTAGAAATCCATACTATATGGCTTTTTTATTTATCTCATTTTTTTTTTTTTAAAGAAATTTGGCAACCAGTGTCTTTTTTACCAACTGATCCCCATACTTTATGAACTGCACAACCTATAAACATGCTAATTGCCTCATGATAGATTCATGAGTGCATAATTGATTTATTGAATTGATGAACCATTGTAATGGTGGATGTTACTCTATTTTGTTACTATGTTGTTACTATATTGATGTGTAGAAAAGCTTGAGTGTTGGCTGTATTTTACTCAGTCAGTTTCCCCTTACTTTGGACACCTCAGGCAGTCCTCAGTAAGCCCTGGGTGATTATTTCCCTTTCCTGAGAGAGAATGATGTAAAAACAATTCAGTGTTTACCCAGTGCTCACCCCTGTGATGATCAAGCCACTAGTGGAAGGATACTAATGGGTGAGCTCAGGTACAGGTAGGGTGCCCGGGAGCAAGGATACCATTGTGAGATCACCTATACTGAGGTATTACCAGGTAGAAGTGAGTTACGTTGAGGGAGGTGTGTGTTCCCATACCTTTGTAATCATCAAGATGTTTATGCTTCATATGCTATTCTAGGGAATTACCTCTAATATCAACAAACGATAAATTGCCATGGAGTTATTAAAGAAATGTGTTTGTTTGCAAGATATAGATTCAGCGCAGTGGAGCTCACGGGTGCCATCTTCCGGCGTTTCTTCGGTCTTCTTCATGAAGTAAGCACTGTATTGGCACATGTGCAGTTTTTGACAACTGCGCATGTGTCGAAAGTGGCAGAAATTGCAGAAAGCACCAAAAGAAGACCTGAAGATCACAGAATATGGCGCTTGTGACCTCACTGCGCTGAATCTGCAAAGAGAGGTAAGTAAAGATTTAAGGGCAATTACCAAAGATTACACCTAGGCTTGTGGGGAGCAAGGGGGGTCTATGTAGGGTAGTGAGGTTGGGGTTTTTATTAATAAAGGTTTTGTTCTCCTTTAGGGTTTCCATTACTCCAGAGATATCTTAAACAAAAATAGGGCTGTTACTACAACTAACTATTAAAATTGCCTTATTAGCCACCAGGTCACATATATGGACAATAGACTAAAAAAGAAACATAAAAGAAACATAACTGTTGCTATCCTTGCTGAACTTATTGGATTGGATGCTGCCTTTTTTTGACTGATTGCTTACAAATGCTGTTATAATCCGATAATCTGACTAATTATTGCGAAATGTCTTTTAATTGCTGCTTGATTGATTTTTCTGGGTGAATTTTAGTAATGTATTGATCAAACTGAATATGTGTAATTAGAAAATTTTAAGTATACAATTATATAGGATAATGATATTAAAACAGTCAAAAATAAAATTACACTACATAACCTGCTGCAGCTCCTATTTTAAAATACTGAAATTATCTCCAAGGATTGGAGGACTGCCTTAAAGGGGGCTTGAGGTGGAGGATTCGGTGATGGGAATCTGTAAGAGTGGTCAACTGTTCCTTTAACAGAAATATATGTTGTCTTTCTTTTTATTTAAAAAAAATGACCCATTTACTCCAGTCAGTGACATCACTTGTACTGTATCTAGTGTAGTGTTTTTTGAGTTACCTAAATACAGACATGCCCTAATTGTACAATGAGGCTCATTTACAAACACTTGGCAATTTTACACTGGGGCAATAAACCATAACAGCCAAGTGATTAGTGCTTTGAAGAAGGAAAGCCAGCATCAGATTGGTGCAATGGCTCAGGTGGGAATTACTCGCATGTTTAGAAATGACTCCCAATAGGTTATATTGGCACAACAGTGAAATAACTAAAGGTGTAACCCATTGATGCTTCGAAAGACTACTGTATATTTCAGAACAATTTGATTTGTGTATTATCGGTTTCAAATCAAGTGGCTGAATATATGATTCAACATTGCAATTCAATCAACCAATCATAATTTTATTTTGTGACTTTGCTGATCAGGTAAACTGACATCCAGCCTCAACATCATAAAAATATACTGCCTTACTTTGCTTGTAGAAAAAATAAATAGCAAACAGCATTAAGTTATAGATAACATAAACATAACGTTAAGGGGAATATTATTTCTTTCTTTAAAAACTATTACGTTCTTCCTGTCCCCTTTTTTTATTTTCAGATGTTCCAAGTTGAATTACAGCAGGGGTGTCCAACCTCCGGCCCAGGATGGATATGAATGCAGCCCAGCTTGAAACCCTTGGCTCCCGAGGAAACGTCATGTTGCAAAGGATATAGGAGTAAGCAGGAGGGGGACTCTGCCCATTGCCCAGTTAGTAGTAGTAGTAATAATAATAATATAATATGTCTATTTACAGATGAAGCCACTTTGGTTTGTGTGTTTGACACAGAATAACTAACCCCAGATATCCCACTTATCCCATTTAATACAGAAAATTGCGTCACAGCATCCCATTGAATTAAAGCATTCATTCAAACACAAGTGTTTGTGTATTTCCTGTGTGGCCCCAGACAATTTTTTCTTTTTCCAATGTGGCCCAGGGAAGCCAAAAGGTTGGACACCCCTGCAGTACAGTGTTCATTGTACTAAACAAAAATGAAAGACATTAGGGAGTCAACTGAAAATAAATGAAACTAATGACTACAAACTAAGTTTACTAAACAGACGCTAAATATAGGCACACACGTGAACAGGTGCATTATCTAGTTTAAATTAGATAGTCTATGTGTTGTTTTTAACAATTTATTATGGACAAAAACATGTTGTCTTAATAAAATTGTAAAAAAATATACATCACTTACACATTACAGCTAGAAAATCAATTGCAAAATGTCCAGCTCTGCCTTGACTTCTACACTATCCTTACCTTGCCATGCTGCCCTAGCCGTTCATAACAGATCACAACATCTTCCCACATTTCCAGTTTTTCGAAGATCTGCAATGCTGAACTAGTGCAGCCCAGGTCAAAGAGGAGATTTGCCAGTTGCCTCTTTAAGGAAAATAAACATGTACCAGTAAAAAAAAATAGGACATACAAAATGCAAATGACATGCAAATTATTACATTTGGCAATCTTTTTTTTTTTTTCTTGAGAACAATAACAGATTAAAACATACACGGGTTAAATCAACTTTAGTGACACAAAAGCATAAACTGGGCACAAATACATAAAAAAAGAAAAAACAAGTTGTGCAAAAAGAAATGCATAGTACGCAATGCTGCTGAAAATAAAAAACCCTGTATTTTTGCCTGTAAACTATGTATAATTTTCAGTGATGTAGCTGTGTGTGTGTATGGTTACATAGTGAAAATCTTCACAGCAGCAATACATTCATTAAAGGAAAAGTAAATGTTTTTCTTTTTCTTTCTGTAAATTTGCTCTAAACAGCCCCCCAGATTAATGTACCTTAGTCCCTGCTGCAAGTCTGCTCTGGTTTCTGTGTTATCAGCAGCTTGTTTCCCCTTCTTTCTGGTGCAGAGTGAAGCCCAGCCCCTTAGTTTACTGAGCAGTCCATTTGCTGCTGTTCCACAATAGAGAGGAAGAGGGAGCCAGTGTGTGCATTAGTAAGCTAGTTTCCCCAAGCAAAAGGTGCTGCACACACTGGTCTCTGCTATGTCATAGTATGCAAATGATCTCCAGGACTAGTCACAGAGATAAGGTCAGCTCAGTAAGCTATGGGGCGGGGCTTCACTCTGCACCAGGAAGAAGAGGAAACAAGCTGCTGATAACACAGAAAACAGAGCAGACTTGCAGCAGGGACTAAGGTACATTAATCTGGGGGGCTGTTTAGAGCAAATTTACAGATAGAAAAAAAAAAGGTTTACTTGTTCTTTAACATGTTTGTGCTTATGAATAACCAGTGCGTGTGGATCTTATACCTCGCTATATTATCTTGATTCCATGAATTATCAACACTGAAGCTACACAAAATAATTCCTTTCAGAGTGCCTTTGAATGAGTTCTTGAAGAATGACAACACTAAATAAAAGAATTCATAAAAAGTGTCATGCTGGTTTTTTTTACATTCATAAGGATACTTTGGAAAGGAAACTTGGTTTTTAAGAAAAGTGACACATAGCTAGAATAGTAAGTGAATGAAGACAAATAAGCAAGACAATGCCATTTCTGGGGCTTGAGATCTCAATGCAAATGTCTCTTACCTGAATATCCCAAATTGCAGGCATCTGTGAACAGTAGAACATTTTCAGCCTTTCCACACAATTTGGCTCTTTTTGTTCAAACTGATCTGCTAACGCCTAAGCAAACAGAGAAATTGAGAAGTGAAGCTAGCACATTTTTATGCAAAACAGTGCAATTCAGGCATAATAAAATATTGTCACTATTAGCTGCTTACATTTTTTGCACAATGTTCTTCTACTATTGGTCACCTTTATGTACTCTGCTCATCTAAACCTAAACGGAATCAACTCCAAAATGATTTTATGAGTTCTTATGGAACACTAAGGGCAAATCTATTTATTTTTCAGTTGCAATATTTCCACAGTTTGCAGCAAATTCAACTGCAGGGTTTATTTTTTAAATTCCCAACTGAATTTTTTTCTGAGATCTTGGCAGATTTTAGGTTGAATTTAGGAAGGATTTTACAATTCCCATTTTTAGACTTTTCTGTAGATTCTATAATAAGAATAAATACATCCAACATACATGACATATCCTTATTAGTGCCTGTATGCTATCCATTACTCATTACTGTGTAAATTTTTAACATGCCTTAGATTTTAACTGTACCCACATCCTTTTAAAAAGCAAGTGTGTACAGGTATGGGATCCATTTTCTGGAAACCCATTATCCAGAAAGTTCCAAATTATGGAAAGGAAATCTCCCTTAGACTCTATTTTATCCAAATAATAATTTGGATAAAAGACCACACTCTGGCTGCAAACAGTGATTGCACTAAGGGGTAGGCGAGAGTTCCTGCCCCCCCAAGCTTTGCCCTAGGCACGTGTCTACTCTGCCTACCCCTTGGCTCGGCCCTGGTGTCAATGCACGCATCCAGCGTTCACTGAATGAATTGTGTGCTTGCATGGAAATGAGGGAATCCTGGAATTAGCCAAGTTTCCATTCATAGCTGAAAAGAAATGGCAGCCCAGTGTCTGAATGTCATTTCAATCAATTATTTTCAATGGAACTGGCTCTTATATATTCGTTACTTCTGTAATGTCTAGTGGCTATGATTCATGTGTGGATCATAGTTAGAGATGAGGAAGAGATTTTAAACACACACACACACACATATATATATATATATATAAAACACCCTTTTATTATTTTATCAAACATGTAGGGGGTTATTTATCAAATGTCTAGTTTGAGGTTTTTTATACCTTGAATAAACTCAAATGTTTTCTTATTTATGAGTAAAACTGTTAAAAACTGAAATCAGTGTAATCAAGGTGAAAAACTCGGAGCGTTTGAATTGAATAGTTTTTCGATAATTTGAGTTTTTACTGAAACTACCCTTGAAAACTCAAATTATTTGGGAAAACAGAACTCTACTTTTGACAAAGAACCCCTTAAACTTTTATTTATAAACTTCCTTCCACGAATTCCCAAATTCATGAGGTGTTGGATTAGGCTTTGTGGCACACGCCACTGGATGGGCTGTAAATTGTTCTCTGGCAGGAAAAACGTCTTTTGGGACAAATGTTTAAAGTAAATAGGAGCCAATCAGTGTTTGAAGCTGCAACAACATAAAATGGAACAATAATCTGAATTCTGTATAGGGCGCTGATCTGTTGAACAAACCAATGTTCTCAAGCTTGTTTGTTTTGAATTATGTGTTAAGTCCAGAAAATGTACATTTTTGGAACACCTTCACCACATATCCTACTATAAGTTATGCTTTTAGTCTGGCAAGTGCCTGAAAACACATGACTTCAGCCCTTTATCAAAAGGAGAGCCCATGAAATCAAGGCAGTCAGGAGAAACTGAGCTATAACTGGACTGCAAAATGACATGGCCTGGCCAGACTACTCTCAGAACGTCTGGCTTTGCTTCACAGAAACTCACATTAATGAAACGAAGGCTGCCTGCTCTTGCCACATTTCCCCTCTCCATTTAACAAATACCATATGCTTGCTATACAACACATACTGCCAATTAAAAACCCATCACAGAAACCATTCCGAAAGGTAATGTATTATCAGACTGGAGCTGTCTTACTCAAATGAGGAAAAATGTACACTTGTTAAAGTAATGAGTCCAAATAGTCAGAAACAGCCCTTCTACTAGAATTGAACAAATTGTGCATATTTCCGCACTAAAAACTTTTCTTTTATGCTGAAATAACATTCATGCAACAGAGGCATTATTCAAATCACTGCCGGTCCCACATAAAAAGTCATAAAAAAGAAAAATGGAAAAGCCTCTGGCCATGTGCAGCAGATTTGTAGCCTTTATGCATTATGTCTAATTGAGGAACAGTTATGCTATGTAAAGCCGCAATTAACTAAAATGCCATACTGAGAAAATGCAAACATGCCATATTACACTAGTAGTTCCATAACCATATAAAGGAACTTCAGAATGACTTCTAATCGGATTTATAGTTTTTGGCATTATGATTTTCAACACTTGAATGGTAATCTAGGCTAAAGAATGGAATCATAAGATTTATTCCTTATTCTGCTCCATAAAAAGATATTTATCTAGTCTAGTTGTGATGAAGGGCATGAACACTAGAAACATGAGACTAATAGATCAAAAATATGACAGTTGGGACAGAGAATCTTTCACTGACCATTGCATCCAGGTCCATAATAGATCACTTAGTCTTCGATTGTTCCCACAAACTTATATATGTAGGTATCATACAGAAAGGCAAACTTCCATGTACTTAAAGCTCCTTTAGACTTGCCTTTTTAATTATATGCACGAGTGTAGGGAATCTCTACCCTATAAAAAGATGACCATGTAGAACCAATGCTAGTTAGGTTAAACTTCTCTAGAAGTCAGAGATGGGATTTATTATCTGGAATCTGTTATTTATAACGCTCAAACATCAATTTTCCATGGTGCGCCTTTTTATTTTCAACTATTTTTTTCTTTGTAATGAGGATACATTATCTTGTATGTGATGTAAATACAAGAATATGATATTTGCTTAAAGCATTTTTGAGTCATGAAAATAGGAGGGATGGAATAGGTGGAAAACAGCTGAATTGCTTGGCTGCACTGCTCAGTGTATGGCCAGCTTAATTCCCCTGTACTCATCTAATGAGACTTTAGACAAACAAATAAATTGCTTTGCTTCATATTTTATATGAATAGATTTGTCTTGCTGTTTGACACTGATCTCATAGTTCACTCAAGCACGTGCTCTTCTTAGCTACTGCGGCTACTATACAGATGTTGCTGTGGAGATGTTCTTCACAAATATGTCTTACATTATAAGCTATAGCTTTAGGCTACATTGACAGCTGTAGGGTGCATATTTATCAAGCAGAAGGAATGGATTACATATAACCTTATCTGTTTTGTAGTCATCAACGAGTTATTCCCCCTTAGGGGCACAACCTGCAATTCAGTTTCTTTTATACAGCTTTCCAATGCACAATTTCCCCTACAACAAATGTTGAGTATTTAAGTAGTGCACGGTCATTCCCACAGGACAAAGATCCAAGAGGAATGATTATATCTGTATGAGTCCACAGAATCTACTATTAACCTTGGCATTAAAACCCAATTCTCAACTTCTGCTCCTTTCCAGTGTTTGGTAGGGTTTGTGGAATTAAGGGCATGGTTCGTCTTAAAGTTAACTATATAGAATGGTTAATGCTAAGCAACATTTAACAGGTTTTTTGTTTTTTTTGCAGTTTTTGAATTATTAGCTTTCTTCTGACTCTTGACAGCTTTCAAATAAGGGTCACTGAACCGATGTACAAAAACAAAATACAGTTCTGGAAGGCTACACATTTATTGTTATTACTGCATTTCATTACTCATATTTCTATTCAGGCCTCTCCTATTCATATTTCAGTCTCTTATTCAAATCAATGCATGAAGGATATGGTAATTTGGACCCTAGTAACAAGATTGCTGAAATCTGTAAGCTGGAGAGCTGCTGAATAAAGAGCGAAATAACACAACAATCACAAATAATAAAAAATTAAAACCAGTTGCAAATTAGCTCAGAATATCTACACCATAATAAAAGTTAATTTAAAGGTGCAAAAGCCCTTTAAAAATACATACACAAGTAAAAACAAGTTCAACTAATCCCAAGTACCCTCTTGGTGTCAGGCTCATGTTGTAACAGTACAAATTTAATAGGTTTTTAAAATTGTATCTGTAATACCCTTTTTTAGAATAGGAGGAGGAGAGTAGTGGTTTCAGCTGACTACACTAAAACACTCTACAGGTTTTAAAAGAATCCTGGCTCACCACTCTCGAGCAAGTGAGTGTGGCCATGGAAAAAGACTGGGTCAAATATTTTCATTTCACTGATTTTTGTGGGTCAGTGGGCAGCCAACCTATGAAAAATGGTGAGTGATATAAAATAAAGATAAAAGTACTTATACATTTCATACCGCATACAGAGGGTATACGTGGGTATGGGAAGGGCTAGAGAAAGAACATGTTTTCATTTACATACCTTTTAGCTGTTGAGCTTTTTTGGTGGGGAGGTGGTGTCAATTTATAACCAAAAGGCTATTTGATATATTTGTGCATTTAAAAATGTATTGTCTTGAAATATGAAATGGCACGGCTAAGTCTTCTTAGATTTTGCCTTCAAATTGTTCCTTTTCAAATAGAGTGGGAAGCCTTTCCTATAAAGTTTGTCTTTTATATCTGTGCATGTAACATTTGTAATATAGAGAACTTCATCTGGTTTAATATGTTATTGTTTGTACATTTACAACTACAAAGTTAATTATGGAGAAGCATTGTGTCATCTTAAAAAGCAAAGTTTTTTTTTTTGCTGTGTTAATAGGTTTCTCAACTTTAAAAATTGTCTGTACATATAGGGATTATAAATCTCCTATGGCTGGAAAAGGAATACAGGCAGCAATAAATCAGAAGATTGTTTTTTGCCATATCTCTAGTTTTAGCAGCTGAATGCAGCAAGCAGAAAAGGGAGCTTTATGAATGCATTCATAGTCTTGAAAAGGAATTATCATAAAGATCTGAAACAAGATTTTCTTTTTTAGAAAGCATTATTTACATGTCTATAGAACATTGCAGCCAAGTAAAAAATAAAGAAATTTAGCAAAAATGAAAGACCACTGACATCATAAAATAGAAGTGTAGAAATCTACAGGGTTGACTAAGTAGTTGGATTTGCCATTTGATAAGTTATAGTGGGTCATATACCTAATGTGCATATTTATATATAAGATTTCCTCTAAAAAACAGACTGGGAATAGATGCTTCTCGAAATGCTTCTACAAATACAGAAACTATGAAATATGGGAGGTATATAGAACAAAAACAATAGCTTGAAAGCCACCAAATGAAGCTGCTTTGCCAAGCAGGGATAACATGTAAAGCCTTTTTGATGCTCCAGTGTATAGCTTACTTTTTGAGAGAGAAGAACTAAAACTACAAGTTGACCATACAGAAATAGATCAGCAAAGTGGTAGGTCATCCAATGAGTAGATCTTTGTCCAAACTGGCCGACCACATAATGGCCTAATTAAAGGAGAATTCAAGCTCCTCTTTAAGTGAAGGGCTCATCTGCCGCCCCCCTCCGTTCATTCCCCTCCCTGCCTCCCCCCTGCAAAGTCCTGCTCACTTCTCCTCTAGCAACTGGAAAAGCAGCATGAGCGCAGCGGAGCACACAACTGCCATCTTTGGTAATCTTCACCATCTTCGTGAATAGACTCTGCATTTTGGCGCATGCACAGTTGTCAAAACCCAGAAAATTGCTACAACTGCGCATGTGCCAAAACAGAGAGTCAATTCATGAAGATTGCAAAGATTACTGAAGATGGCGGCTGTGTGCTCTACTGCGCTCACTCAGACTTTGCAGGGGGGAGGCAGGGAGTGGGACAAACAGAGGGGGGCAGATGAGCAACTAACTTCAAGGCGGGGTTGACTTCTCCTTTAAGGCTGATCAGATTGTTTGGCCTCCAGGCCAACAACTGGATCATAACTAAAATTTGTGGATTTTATATCAGCTCTATCCACATCTGGCCGAACCTTGGCCTGGAGGGAATGAATCGCTGTTAATCTATTCTTGTCTTTTGTCCAGCTTTAGAATAAAAAACAATAAAAAGAAAATAGCACAGAGGGGCAGATTTACTGTATCAAAAAGTAAGTTTAGCGCTTAATAAATAAAAACTCACCCACATTTTATTTGTTCCTGTGGGATTTTTAGAACCGTACTTATCAATTAGTGAGTTCTGACTTTCACCAAGTCATAAATACAACTTTGATAAAGCTGCCCCAGAGACTGGAAACACACAACTCTTACCGCTAGATAAAACAATATAAATGTTTAATTGCAGAAACATACTGGGGGTCATTTATAAACTTGGTTATATTTATAAAACTGAATAAGGGTTTGCAAACAGATTTGCGAATTTGTTTTTCACATTGCGAATATCTATAGGAGCTTTTTAAATATGGCAAAGATCACAAATTGCCATCACGCTGCGCCACAACTTTGGAGGCGGAGAAAATATTCGCAAAACTGTTTCGCAAATTGTGAATTTAAGTTACTGTTAAAGCTATTTTCGCGCAAAACAACCTCGCAAAGTGCCTGCACTCCCGCAAAGACCCGTCTTGTTTGCGAGTTGTTTGCGAAAATTCATTCTCAATGTGAATTTGCAAAAACCAGAAAGACGGGCACAGTAGTGCAATATTGTAGCGTTCAGGAAAAAGCATGGGCAAAACTACCATTTGCGAACAACTATGCGCTGTGCGAACTTTATAAATGACCCCCAATGACTAGCATACATGCCAAAACAAAAGAACATGAAGGTGCAAAATCCCTACACTACAATTTTGGCAAAGAAATGTGCTCTACAAAAACCAAGGTACAAACTAATTTTGCAAAGAAATTATTTGGAAAATTAATTTCTACTTTAGCAATGTACTACTTTAAGTAGTCCAAATAAAGTCCACTTTATTGTACAGCTGCGTCTGGTGCTGAAAATTTCACTGGGTTATCTTACGCAGCACCTTGACAAAAGTACACTGTATTATATCACAAAAAGAGGAGCAATATTACACATTGTGGCTATGCTTTTTATTTAAAAACAACCATTATTAGGTTGGGCTTGCTTTGTTTTAATTACTTTAAAAAAAAAAGATGTAATTTGTTACCCAACGTCTTAATCCCATTTAATTTAAAAAGAGAATAATTGTTTTTAATGTTAGATACAAAAATAAACTGGTTTAATAATGATACCTTTAATAGTGATGGTGCAAACTGCAGTTCCCTTTCAAGCGGATTCTGATTCAGCTATAATGGGCTATTGCATTTATACAGAATTCATTGCATTTATCATGAAAATGCAAAAATAAATACCTTCAAAAGCTCAAGAGTAAAAATAGACAAAGCTTTGGCGGAGAGTGGTAATTAGAAACATACAAAAAAATAATCAAGTTAGACCTAAGGTACTGTATTGAGTGTGTAAATTTGGCCACAAATGGGATGATACTATCTGCCAACTGATAGACTAAAGTTGAACATTTAGGAGGTTGAGCCGTTTTATACCTTCTAATTTAAGAAAAAACCCAAATGGAAAAAACTCTAATCAGTGAGTTTGAGGTTAACAACTTGAAAACTTGAACTGATTGATATTTTTTTTGCACTATTTTGGATTCCGCCAAACCCCTGAATCCATCGAGAAAGATTTGACCGAATACCGAACCTGAACCCTAATTTGCAGATACAAATTATCATGCAATCTCCCTCCCCACCCTAATTTGTATATGCAAATTAGGGTTTGGATCCGGTTCAGCTGGGCAGAAGGATTCAGACAAATCCGAATCCTGCTGAAAAAGGCTGAAACCTGGCCAAATCCTGAACTGAATCCTGGAGTCGGTGCATCCCTACCAAGTTTTTGAGCGAAAGCCTTGACCATCATGAAGGCTATTAACATCTTCAAATGGTGCAAGGGACATATGTGTCATGGTCGGCACTCAACACCAGAACAAACACCAAGCACCCTGGTCTCGGCTCGTGCTTCACCAGTATTGTGCCTTTGGGCCTTGGGAGATGGATCGAGGCAGGCAGATAGCTAGGATTGTCAGGCAGGCAAAGGGTCAAACCGGGTAATCAATTAGATGGGGTGAGGCAGAATCCTAGTCAAATAACAGGCAGGAGTCAAACCAGGAAGTCAATCAGGAGGGTTAAGTCGGTTTTGGGCAAGGGTCAGGTTTCAGAGGTCAGAGTAGTCAAATAGTCAGGCAGGGTCAAACACAGGAATCAGGACAGACTAGAAGCTTAATAGCACAAGGTACAAGGCACCAGGAATAATCCTATCACGGGCAATGACAGAGTACCAAATGTCCCTTTAAATATATTCAAATCTCATCACAGCTCTGCGTGTGCACACTAAGGGACAGCCGGCAGCAGAGAAGCCGCACCACTAGACCACCAGGGTGAGATCTCCTTACAATATGTCATTGACTTCTACATGACCTCAACAGGTGTATTTTCAGATTCGAGAAATTTCCGAAGTCAGGGTAAATTAAATATAGAAAGATTTGAGTTTATAAAAAAAAAAAAAAACCCTGAAAGATCTATTCAACTTAAAAATAGCCTTGATAACTCAATTTTTTGTGTAAAACACAACTTGAACCTTAATAAAGCTGCCCCTTACTGTTCAGTCAATAAACCAGGTCCCTCACTGCAATCAAGGTCTGCTGCACTGGAATTAAATACAAAGATTCACTGAAGTAATTGAGAGCTTATAGACAATTAATTGCATGACATATCTATTTTTCAGATGTATCCTGTGTTTTTACAAGCAAGTTTCTCCACAACACACCAAATATGTAGTTGCAGCTGCACATAAGGGAAAACCCTCTAGTTGCTGACATGTTTAACTGGGCCAGACTAACATAACTAATCAGTGTATTCATAGCTTTCAAACTGACTTAGGTTGCTTGCTGGAGTTCTAACATAAACAAGACAAACCGTCAAAACAATTAGCATCATGTGGATTCTGCTTAAGGGCAGCCTACGGTTGTCTGTGCTTATGCAGAAAATCAAACAATCAACCTTTTGTTCATAACAACTAATATAAAGGGAAAGATACCCTCTGATAAAATTTGCACTTTTAATATAACATAAGACCATAAAAATCAAATTCAATAAAACATCTAGTGTGATTTCCTAGACAGCTACATCTGAAATATTTGTGACAAATGGGATCTAATTACTTTGTTCACATGGTATTCAATGGACGACTCCCTCTCATCAGTGTCCACATACCGGCATGCTCTGTTCTGACACACTTTTTATATATACAGGAGGCCAAAGAATACATGTGATTGTATTTAGTTAATTTGCAGTTTACAAATACGACAACACTTGTCTTTGAATCGGATAATTCTCTCTGCTTGGAATGCAGCAGTATACAATATATGTATAAGCCAGCCTCACTCAAACATATAGCATAGAGCACAGGTAAAGCATTTTTGTAGAAAAGCAGGATTCAGAGTGGAGCTAAATCACTAGGGATGCACCGAATCCCAGATTCTGCAGAATGTGAGATATTTGTAGAACAGAATCTGTATCCTACATATCTGGAAAAACAAATCAGTGTGCACTTCTCATCCACAATGGCTTTTTCAGCATGAAGAAGGGTTTTCAATCAGTTTGCTATTCGGCCGAACCAAGAAAAGCATGGTTTGACGCATCCCTAATTGTCACACCAGGTATACAGTCTATGGAGAGGAACAGTCACATAAAGAAAGAAGTCTGGCATCATAATAAACCATTGTACCATTTTTCCATAAAAGCTATAATTTAGAGTGATATAACCAGGACCAAATATGTTTGGTTATGGGAGTAAGTAAGGCTAATGTTAAAGTGGTGGAAAAACACTAGGGGAGAAAACACCAGTATCTGCCTGTTATTCTCACACAGGGCAGAATTAGGGAGAAAACATTTCTAGGGGTTATTTATCAAAGGTTGAATTCTAGAGTTTCATATATCTCGAATGGACTAACAACTTGAATTTTTTCTAATTTAACTGGAATGGGAAAAACTTGAATCAGCAGCGGGTTAACAACCCAAAAACTATAAATAATTGCGTTTTCAGCGGGAAAATGCTTGAATTTCTCAGTTTTTTTTGCCAAAAACCCTCTAAAAAATACTAGAACATCATGCTACTATAACATCTTCAAATGGTTTGCACTACCTCTAACATTGACTCCTACATGACCTTCACAGGTTTTAGAAGGTGTATTTTTGAATTCAATCTATTTCCAGGGTCAGGGTATAATAAATCTGAAAAACATTTAGGTTTTTTTTTTTTTTTGAAAACCAAAAATTTTTAGTTTTGGCCAAAAAAAATAAAATAAAACTTGAAAACTCAAATTTTCATGGAAAACACAAGTCGATCCTTAATAAAATTGTATGTCAGACACTGTACATAAATTAGTATATACTGACATTAATAAATGGCAATACAGTCCTATGGCACAAATATTATAACTACCTACTGTAAAATAGCCTACAAAGGTATTATCATCTGTTATAGGTCACTAGTTCCTTACATCAATAAAACCCTTTCCCTTTACAGTGGTCCTAGCAAGTATATTTTCTGTTCTGCAATCCTTGATATCATCGCGTAATAAAAAATCTTTAAATCCTTTCCCTTACACCACTGTTAAGACATTTAACTACTCCTCCGTTTCTATATTCTCTTACCACATCAGCTAATGCTAATGATGATGACAAAGGCAGACTCAGCAATGATTTACTTGATCATTGAAAGAGGAAACAGGAGGGAAGTGTATGCAATAGTTGGAACTAGACTGCTAGGTTCCCCTATAGACAGCAGGAAAACAAACTTTGCAACTGTTATTATTAACATTGTGTACATTAAAAAGAAGCATGTGTTTATCTTAATGCGAAGACACAGAATGATAACACTGAAAAAAGGTAGATGTCTCAAAAAACATTCCTTTGAGATTAGAACAAACATTCCTTTTAGCTTAGCTGTAGCTCGTGCATGTAATATGTACCATAGCACGGATAGGGTTTTCCTGCATAACAGATGAAAAACATGTATTTACAAAGGAAGAGCCACGTGGAGCACCTAAATCAGGCACTGATTGCACCAAAATCATAATCATAATCACAATCTTAATCATAAATCATAATCACTACACAAACTATCCAAATGACACTGATCAAAAGTTTACATACCCAGACCTTAATTCCATGCATTGCCCCCTTTAACATCAATGACAGCTTGAAGTCTTTTGTGGTAGTTGTGGATGAGGCTCTTTGTCTTCTCAGATGGTAAAGCTACCCATTCTTCCTGGCAAAGAGCCTCCAGTTCCTGTAAATTCTTTGTCTGTCTTGCATGAACTGCACGTTTGAGGTCTCCCCAGAGTGGCTCAATGATATTGAGGTCAGGTGACTGAGATGGCCACTCCAGAACCTTCATTTTATTTTGCTGTAGCCAACGACATCGACTTGACCTTGTGTTATGGATCATTGTCATGTTGGAAAGTCCAAGTACGTCCCATCTGCAGCTGATGACTGCAAATTTTCCTCCAGTATTTTTGATAACTTACTGCATTCATTTTGTCCTCAATTCTGACCAAATATCCTGTGCTTAGTAGCTCACACATCCGCAAAAAAAATCAGCTATCCACCACCATGTTTCACAGTAGGAATGGTGTACCTTTCATCATAGGAATTGTTGACTCCTCTCCAAATGTAGCATTTATGGTTGTGGCCAAAAAGATCAATTTTAGTCTCATCACTCCAAATGACTTTGTGCCAGAAGGTTTGAGGCTTGTCTCTGTGCTGTTTGGCATATTGTAAGCAGGATACTTTGTGGCATATGCGTAGTAATGGCTTTCTTCTGGCAACTCGACCATGCAGCCCATCTTTTTTCAAGTGTCTCCTTATTGTGCATTTTGAAACAGTCACACCACATTTTTTCAGTCTTATATTTCGCCTGAAGTTATTTTTGGGTTTTTCCTTGCATTCCAAACAATTTTTCTGGCAGTTGTTGCTGAAATTTTAATTTTGTTTGGTTTCAACAGAACCTCTAATTTTCCACAAATCACCAGGGTATGTAATCCTTTGATCAGGGTCATTTGGGCAGTTTGTGTAGTGATTATGATTTAAAAAGAGTAAACACAGTTGTTTGACAATAAATGGCTTCAGCCAACCACTAACCATGAGTGAAATGAAGAAATGTTTTTGTGTTATCATTCATATTCTCTGAAAGAAATCAAATTCTGCCAGGGTATGTAAACTTATGAGCCCAACTGTATATATTCAAATGTATAAATTAAAGACTAAAAATCAGCTTTATCAGAAAGGTCTATAAAATACAGCAGTAAACCCTCACAGTAATGCTGCTCTGAATCCTCTGTCAAAAGAAACACAGCATTTCTTTCCCTCTAATTGTGTACACACGGGCTTCTATATAAGACTTCCTGTTTTCAGCATAAACCTCCAGGGCTAGGGCATGAGCATGCTCAGTTTGCTCCTCTCTCCCCCCTCCTCACATCCCTGCTGTAATTTGAGCCCAGAGCTATGAGTGAACAGGGAAAGACTCAGGCTGGAAGTGATGTCACACCAACTTATATGGCAGCTGCTATCCTAAACAAACAGATAAAGCGTCTAGAACTGTTTACTCAGGTATGGTAAATGTATGGTAAATGAGGGGTCCCCAACCAACAGGCCGTGGGCAGTCCTGTAGTGGGCCACAGAGCCAAGACCACAATTAATAAGGTGTGCCAAAATGGATGCCGGCGCACCAGGATTGGAAAAGCTAATTAACTCAAAACCCCCAAATAATGAAAACTGAAAACCAATTGCAAATGGTCTCAGAACATTACTCTCTACATTAAACTAAAAGTTAATTTAAAGGTGAGCAACCTGTTAAGGGCCTTGCACTAATCTGACAATAGCAACACAACGCCCCTTCAGAGGGAACAGCTCTGTTATTTTAACAAAACATATAGACAACTACAAATCACAAAATTAAAAAAAGTATAAAAAATATGTATTATATATATGAAAAGCTAGTTGCCTGTGCTGATATCATACAAACGTCATTCAGTTATAGCAAAGGTCCAAGAAACAGGTCAAAGTGTTTTCCACATATTCAGAAAGTACATTAACACATTTGTTACCATACATCTACAATGTCGTTATCGGAACATTATCAGAACAATTTTTTTACTTTATTAAACATTACTGTTTGTTTGATCAGAGGAATTCCCTGTGATGAAGCATTTTTTCAACTTGAAAAACATTATACAGTCAAACAGTTAAAGGAACAGTAGCATAATTAAATCTTTTGCTTGCTCTTCCTCCTGCAAACTTAGACTGCCAGCTTCTGACTTTCTGCATTACAGCCTCGTACCTGCCCCGCTCCTTTTATGCTGTCTTTCTCGGGGCGAATTGGTGTGAGTTTTTATCGACATGCACATCACTACTCCATAGGTTTTACTCCATCCATCCTGCAGCAATGCTGTCCAACTCCTGTGGTTCTTGGAGCCAGAAGTTTTCTGGCCAACATGGTGAAGGACCAATAATGGAAGCCAGTGCTGACCACTCCCTTTTTTAATCCACACCAACTTTCAATGACACCCGTGGTATCATATTTTTTTCCGCACTGAAATCCATTTCTCAAGAGAGCAAACACATTTTTTTATATTTCACTTTGAAATCTGACATGGGGCTAGACATTTTGTAAATTACCCAGCTGCCCCAAGTCATGTGACTTGTGCTCTGATAAACTTCAATCACTCTTTACTGCTGTACTGCAAGTTGGAGTGATAACACCCCATCCCTTTCCCCCACCCAGCAGCCTAACAAAAGAACATTGAGAAGGTAACCAGATAAAAGCTCCCTAATACAAGATA